>CM059434.1:119608738-120808738 GCA_030390025.1 Squalus acanthias
GAAGTAAAGCTCATTAACACCCTGTCAAAGATGGCAAACAGAAGAAACGGACAGAACGCTGGCAGCACCTTTAAAACATTCACTTCTACCGAGCAGTGCAGCTGCTGAAAAGGCTGAACCTCAATTATGGGCAGCAAATGATAGTTGTCAGCTGTGGCTCAGTGGGTAGCACCCTCGCCTCTGAGTCAGAAGGTTGTGGATTCAAGTCCCAATCCAGAGACTTGAACACAAAAAGCTAGGCTGACACTCCAGTGGAGTGCTGCACTGTCAGAGGTGCTGTCTTTCAGGTGAGATATTAAAGCGAGGCCCCGTCTGCTCTCTCAGGTGGTCGTAAAAGATCCCATGGCACTATTTTGAAGAGGAGCAGGGGAGTTCTCCCCGGTGTCTTGGCCAATATTTATCCCTCAACCAACATCACTAAAACAGATTACCTAGTCATTATCGCATTGCTGTTTGTGGGATCTTGCTGTGCGCAAATTGGCTGCTGCGTTTCCTACATTACAACAGTGACCACACTTCAAAAAGTACTTCATTGGCTGTGAAGCGCTTTGGGACGTCATGAAAGGCTAGTCTTTTTTTTTAAGTTTTCCTCAACAGAAATGGAGGGGGCAGGGCAGACATTCTGGGTACTGTGACTCCCTCTGACAAAGAACTCATTAGTATGTGCACACCAGTGAACGGGTTGGCACAGCTCCTTGGACCATCAGGGGATCGGAAATGGCGGGGGTGGGGGGGGTTGGGGCGGGGGGGTTGGTGGTGATTGGGGCAGGGAGAGAGGGAAAATCGGTCCCACAGAAAATGACAAGCCTTCAAATTCTGCTGCGCTCCCACAGCGCCCCAGACTCGCCACATCCAATGCTGATTTTCAGGGCCGATGGTTAGAACGGGTTAAATGAATCTCAACATTAGCTTTCAAAAAAACACATCGTACTTATTTAAATTCTCCAAATGGATTAGCAATTAACTTCCTTTCCACTATTATAAATGTTCTGAGTCTCAGCGAGACAAGCTGCAATTTCCTTTCTTCACCTACCGAAATCAATTTTTCCGCTGAACTTTGGGGGGGGATTTCGACAAGTACGAGATATGATATGTAATTGATCAATGAGCAATCCTCTCACCCCTTACAGGCCTCCGGAGGCATAAAAAGGTTTTTGTTGAAGAAGTGAGACTGATGATTATCCAGCAATTGGCTGGTAATTACACTTTCGATTCATGCTTCTTGCTCGAACAACACTGATCCAGGTCAAGTTTACCAGAAATGCAGGTTAGGTCGGTCATAGATTTTCTCCATAATTATGCAACAGAACTATTTTGGGACCAGACACATTTGCGTGGCATTTAACACTCAACTTTTTGATTTATTTGTTAAATATACCATGGGTTCCACAACAGAAACTAGGAACCAAAATAACAGGTGGATGTCCCAAAGCTGCATTTTCTACTAACCTTGCTCCGACAACCCTGTACGGTGATATACATCAACTTGCCATTTTAGGTCATACACCTGTATTCATTTACTTGGATTCTTCCTCAGCCTGGGACTCCTATAGAGACTAAGGCCGCCATTTTGCCGGCGCTCAGCGGACGGGATTGGTGGTGGGTCGGGAACCCGCTGTCAAAACGCGCACACCTGCATTTCCCGATGTCGGGTCTGTCCAGCGCTGAGCAGACCCGACAAGCAGCTGCGGGGGACCCAATTAAAATCATTAGTGGCTTGTTTACAGTCACTTAACAATGCTTTTTTCCCCCAGCTTTTTGGATTTGACAAGTCGCCCACCGGTTTCCCGCTGTGCCTGGACCTCGTCAGTGAAGCTGAGGCGGGAGGTCAGTGGCCATTGAATCAGCTGATGAGTTGACAGTTTCAAATGTCAAGTCAAAGGTCCCAGCTGATTGAGAAATGTCCCCTTATCCACTAGCTTCTCTGAACTGCATTTCCACTACAGATTCAGAATGCTGCAAGTCTTTACACAAGTCTCCATCCAGTCTGACCTCATTACCTCTCCCACCATTGACAGATGGCTTCTGTCATCTCTACTTCACCTGCCATCTATTCCATCAGCATGGGTGCCCTTGAAACTCTCTCATCTTGGTCCTCAGAATCTGACCACGATCAGCCCCAACACCAGCATCACCAGGCACACCAGCAGCACCAACAACAACACCAACCTTCTCCACAATCACCGATGCTACACAGGGCAGGCATCAGCACTCGACCACATTGCTGCCCGGGAGGCCAGGGATGGCCTCACCATGGCCAGATTTACTTCACTTGACGCTGTACACCCTGGCTGACACATGATGCGCTAGGTTGGCACCACCCCACACCAACACCATAAAGCATCCCTACAATGCACAAGCCATTCCTTTCACACTCATCACCATTGCGGGGGGGTACTGTTATGTCTCACCATTCACTGCAACTCACTAAGCCACTTCCAAAGGTGCACACAAATCTGTCCAAGAATGCAAAGTGTTGAAAATAAAGGTTTCAATGTTTGACACCACATTAACAGAAACTTCACATGAACATTGGCTAAAACAGACAAGTGCCTACCCTTGTGTGTTGTTAGTTGGTATGATTGGACTAGGATGAGGGTGAGTGTGAGGGGTGGCTAGTGAGATGGGGAAGTGATAATGTAGATAGAGAGGGATGGGTGGTGGTGCAAGGTAAGTTGGTGTGAGTAAGGATGTGCAGGAGTAGGGTAGGGAAGGCAGTGTGATGGGGATGTGATGAGTGGCACAGCAGGATGAGGTTGAGTGTGGCTTTGCAGTAATATTTTGTGATCTACTGAGATCATTGAAAGGTTTGCGCCACTGCAGCCTGGTCCTCCTGACGACATCCCTGCCTGTGCCCTCCTGTGCAATGTGCAACCAGGCTGCGTTGGTCTCCTGGGGAGGTCTCTTCCGCCCATTGGAAGGGAAGAGGACCTCCCTGCGTGCTGTGATGAGTCATGGGAGAGCCTGGGTGCAGCTGTGCGCCTCTGTGCAGTGCTCGTCAGTGTTTGCAGCATCTCAATGCTGTAGAACACTGACAGCACAAATGCCAAAGTAAATTTGTGCATGGTCCCTTTAAGGAAACCGGCTGATGACGCATCATCAAATGACGTCATCAGACCCACTTCCTTCAATTGGCTGGGCGGGCTTAACAAGCCCAATCAGGGAAAAGTCATGTCGGAGGCCGGGATGCAGACAGCAGCGAGGCTGCGACCCGCCACCAACGCTGCCCGCCACGGACCCGCCGAGGTAGGGAAAATCGCGGCCATAGGTTCAATTCCTGAATATATCCAGAGAAAGAGAGCGAGTATGGAGTGCCCAACATTCGTTCTGAAAAACTGCTACCTAGTGACCCCCTAGAGTTTGAGAGCCTGGGATTGGTTTGACTTGGTGAGGGGGTAGGTGGGAAGGAGCAGAAGCAGCTTAATGGATGTTCTCAATCTTATTTCAACAAAGTCCGTGAGCTCCTCACACTTGTCGTGGGAGGTGGAGATGGAAAGGACAAGGGAGATGGGTTTAAGAAGATGATAGTGGGGAAAAGAAGCCAGAGATTATCTCTGCTCTCCAAGAAGATCTTGGATTAGTGGGTGGTTTTGGTAGAGGAGAGTGAGACCTGATAGCACTTGATGTTGTTGAGCCAGATCTGGTGATGCATGGCTAGACCAGCTGTGCGTCAGATACACCCAATGTGTAGGTTAGGTCCATTCCAAGGCAAGTGTACCATCTACAAGATGCACTGCAGCAACTCCCCAAGGCTTCTTCGGCAGCACCTCCCAAACCTGCGACCTCTTCCACCTAGAAGGACAAGGGCAGCAGGCGCATGGGAACATCATCCTGACTTGGAAGCTACTGGAAGCTACTGGAAGCGCTCCCCCTCCTTCTCGGGGCACTACAACTGAATATTGCGGCGCTACATGCAACAGCGCCACACTGCGTCGGCACATAGCGGCGCATCATTGCAGGCCTCTTCCCCTGCGCGCACCGAGGCCCTGCTGGACCACCGGGGAGCGGGGTGCCGGGAAAACAGCCTAGCACTCAAGAGGAGTGAGCGATCGCGGCCGGCACCCCGCAGATAAAAAGGGGAAGGGGGCAGGTGCTGGCAGTCGGCCCCAAAGAAATGGCCGCCCGGCACCTGCCCTTTAATTAGCGCCGCCGCGGCTGCAAAAACGCCCCCCTGACCCTGTCGGACATATTGTCCGGCGGTAGGTCAGGGGGCGCAACCCAAGTTTGAGGCTGGGGCACGAGCAGGGCGCTACGCACGGCAATGACATCATCGCCAGCGTCGCAGCGCCGCGGGCGCTACTGGCTACTGCCGCTGCTAACCTCCCGCTTAATTTTGCGGGAGGCATTAGCGGCGCCGCGCCCGGGCGCTAGGAGATTTGCACCCCGCCAGCGCCCCCTGGGGGCGCTAACGAGAGGTGCAAATCAACCCAATTTTTTCCCCCTAAGACTTATAAGCTTATCTCTGATAAATGTCAGTCATAAAGTCATAGCCAAGATGTTGGCTAGACAGCTGGAGAATATCATTCCTGGGATTAATGATAAACAGTAGGTAGATTTATCTGTGTTTATATTGATTTATACTGTCAGCTTAGATTGATGTGTACTGTGAGCTTAGATTGATGTGTACCTTGATGTAACTCTCCAGTAGCACTGCATCCGCTGGAGATTTAGACGATACCACATGATTTAATTTTCCGTAGGGCAAGTGAGCTTCTAACAACGCTCACAGGGTGTTAACCGCCGCTCAGCATTGCGAATGCTGGGACAGTCGGCAGTAGAGATCACGTCAGACGCAGGGAGGTCTTGTCACAGGGTCGGGCGGTGAGTGACCTCTCCTCTCTGTGGACCAATGAGGTTTTGGAAATGGCTGTTTCCTTCAGCTTGCAGGAAGCCAAAACTGTATCTTAACAGAAAGAGTTCTTCACACCAAAAGCAGTGCACACTGTGCTGCATCAGTGTCAGCCGTGGCTCAGTGGGCAGCATCCCCGCCTCTGAGGTCAGAAGGTTGTGGGTTCACAGTCCCACTCCAGAGACTCGAGCACAAAAATCTAGGCTGACAGTCCAGTGGAGGGCTGCACTGTCGGAGGTGCCGTCTTTCGGATGAGATGTTAAACCGAGGCCCCGTCTGCTCTCTCGGGTGCTATTTCGAAGAAGAGCAGGGGAGTTATCCCCAGTGTCCTGGGGCCAATATTTATCCCTCAACCAACATCATTAAAACAGATTATCTGGGTCATTATCACATTGCTGTTTGTGGGAGCTTGCTGTGTGCAAATTGGCTGTTGCATTTCCTACATTACAACAGTGACTACACTTCGAAAAGTACTTAATTGGCTGTAGAGTGCTTTGGGACGTCTGATGGTGCTACATAAATGCAAGTCTTTCTTTACACGCCAGATCCCTTATTACCTTAGCTACAGATCCAAACATTGCACCTGTTAGGAATCTGTTTTGCCCTGAAATAACGTACAAATTTCACATAGTGCACATTTTATACATTGCCATTCTACTGGTAGAAATAATGCTGTAATAGCACAGGTCTTCTCATGTAATGTTTTACTCGATCAAGATCTATTTTGCAATCAGCACCAACACCCTTGGGAAGGATTTTTCCCTGTTCACTATTTGTGATGAAATTCGAAAGGTGTTCTTTTTAGCACGCTGATAATTTCGCTTCAAACAGTGAACAGATGAAATCTTCCTCCCCTCCCCCAAAGTCTTACGTAATCCCTCCTACACGCAGGGTTCCTGCTACATATAATATACAACATAAACCAGAGCTCTCAGAAACAATTATGTAGTATAGATTTTGCTAAATAATGAATGGCAGTGAGCAAATCAAAGGCTGTAATTTAATTGAGAAGATATTCGCAATGTAACTAGAAACCCTTGGCTGGATCACAGCCTCGTTCTGCACTCGCAGATATCTATTAATCAAAATGTTACAGAAGCTGGTATTCCTCTCAACTGAAAGAATTCCAGTAAATGGTTCCTAACTAGCAAGGAAAAAATACTGAACAATAAAAGCAAAAGAGACTACAATCTAGAGAGATACGATAGCAAAATACTGCGGATGCTGGAAATCCGAAATAACAACAGAAAACGCTGGAAAAACTCAGCAGGCCAGGCAGCATCCGTGGAGAGAGAAACAGAGTTAACGTTTCAGGTCGAAGACCTTTCGTCTGACGAAAGGTCTTCGACCTGAAACGTTAACTCTGTTTCTCTCTCCATGGATGCTGCCTGGCCTGCTGAGTTTTTCCAGCATTTTCTGTTGTTATTTCTACAATCTAGAGATGTTGGTAAAGCAAGCTCTTCTATAATGACAGTACGTTCCAAACCCGCGAACTCTACTGCCTAGAAGGACAAAGGCAGCAGGTGCATAGGAACACCACCACCTCCAAGTTCCCCTCCAAATCACACACCATCCTGACTTGGAATTATATTGGCCGATCCTTCATCGTCGCTGGGTCAAAATCCTGGAACTCCCTCCCTAACAGCACTGTGGGAGCACCTTCACCTCACGGACTGCAGCGGTTCAAGAAGGCGGCTCATCAGCACCTTCTCAAGGGCAATTAGGGATGGGCAATAAATGCTGGCCTTGCCAGCGACGCCCACATCCCGAGAATGAATAATAAAAAAAGAATTCTAAACAATGAATGTTGGTGAAACTTCTGCATCAATTCTCAGTTTACCAGCCACATTTCTATGCTACTTGTAGGGCAATGTATATCAGCATATTTTACCTCCTCACATTTCATACATGGACGAACGCAAATCTATATTTCCAACGTGTAATATGGAAAGGTTTTCTCTCTGCAGTTACCTGCTTTAATTTTTTTTTACAAAAACTACCTGTCCCTTTACGTCAATCCCGATTTCTCTGGCCGAATATTAATTGATGACAACCGAAAAGATTTTGCTTCTCTTGTAGAGCATCTTCTAATACAGTTGTCATGGGGATTTTGCCTGGTGACAACATGATGAGGTCTTAGGACAGCCCGTATCAGTATGACTGGCATCGAATGCAGGTTTGTTGAAACCATACATTCAGACCACTCCAGATTCAGTGGGTGTGTCACAGTCTACTGTTAAGGCTTGTTCTCTGTGGATTCTACACATTCGAAGATCTTTTTCAGAATTGAAAATGACAACATGTTAGGCTTTTGTATTGTCAGTCAGTGGCTCAGTTGGTAGCACGCTTACCTCTGAGTCGGAAGGTTGTGGGTCCAGTGCAATACTGAGGGAGTGCCGCACTGTCGGAGGTGCCGTCTTTAGGATGAGACGTTAAACTGAGGCCCCGTCTGTTCTCTCAGGTGGACGTAAAAGATAACACGGCACTATTTTGAAGAAGAGCAAGGGGAGTTCTCCCCGGTGTCCTGGCAAATATTTATCCCTCAATCAACATCACTAAAAGAGATTATCTGGTCATTATCACATTGCTGTTTGTGGGAGCTTGCTGTGTGCAAATTGGCTGCCACGTTTCCAACATTACAACAGTGACCACACTTCAAAAAGTACTTCATTGGCTGTAAAGCGCTTTGGGACGTCCGGTGGTCGTGAAAGGTGCTATAGAAATGCAAGTCTTTCTTTTCTTTCTTTCTGACTGTACAACAAGTTTGAACAATCTTAACCCGGTTACTAGTTGGCAGAAAAATGAGCATAATTTGATACTAACTTAAGTAGTCTCCTTCTGCATGGTCAAGTGGCTGACTGGCCAAGTGTATACTGATACCTTGGAGGGTATCTTCAGAGATTGGGTTTAAGTCATATTCGGAGGCAGAGGAGAGGGAGATTTACTCTGCATGTGCCCAAATATATAAAGGTGTTTCGTTCTCCAGCACTGATATCCCTTATCTTTATTAGCACAATTTAGAAATAAAAGCATAATTATTTAAACTGTGTTCCATCAAAAATCATATTTTTCTTTTTAATCTAAAATATCAGCCGTGGCTCAGTGGGTTGTGGGTTCATAGTCCCACTCCAGAAACTTGAGCACAAAAATCTAGGCTGACACTCCAGTGCAGTATAAATGTAAGTCTTGCTTTAAAATTTAGTTCGGCATGAAGAAAACTATTTCACAATGATGCATTTTAGATTTTCATACACCAGAATCCAATGTAACATGAGGTGCACAACATCTTTACGTTCATTATTGTAACTACAGGATGAGCGAGTATTAAATAGTACAGAGGGCAAGTATTAAATGATGCAAAGACTAAAGGAACTTGCATTTCTGTAGCGCCTTTCATAGCTTCAGGACGTCCCAAAGCGCTTTACAGCCAATGAAGTACTTTTTTGAAGTGTAGTCACTGTTGTAATATAGGAAACACGGCAGCCAATTTGCGCACAGCAAGCACCCACAAACAGCAATGTGATAATGACCAGATCATCTGTTTTTTTAAGTGATGGTTATTGAGGGATAAATATTGGCCCAGGACACCGGGGATAACTCCACTGCTCTTCTTCGAAATAGTGCCATGGGATCTTTTACGTCCACCCGAGAGAGCAGACGGGGCCTCGGTTTAACGTCTCATCCGAAAGACGGCACCTCCGACAGTGCAGCACTCCCTCAGTACTGCACTGGAGTGTCAGCCTAGATCTTTGTGCTCAAGTCTCTGGCGTGGGACTTGAACCCACAACCTTCTGACTCAGAGCCACGGCTGACACAGCATTAAAGGGTATAGATGGCAACTCTATTAACTGTTATAATGGGTGAGCATGAAATGGCAGGGATGACAAGTGTAATGGTATAAATGGTATAAATGGTGAGTATGTATTAAATTATACATATCATGAATGAATAAAAAGCTCAATATGGTGAATTAAAAAAATATACAATGTCGTGCTTCTGTGGTTTTCCATATTTAAGCAGACCGCAAAGCAAATTACCAAACTATTTATGCAATTATCCATAGCAGTGTTTATTTAAATTGCTTTGAACTTTGCAAATAGGCTCGGCTCATTATCAGAGAATGTCAACTAGGGATTTTCTTTATAAATGGTTTTAAATTCCTAATTTGTATACACAAGGAGTGTACTTGAGATATAATTGTATTCCATTTGCGGCACCACACAATTGAAGCACTTGACATTTTGCAGAGCGCTCACAGTTGGTCAATGCACAAATATTGGCCCGGATTTTCCGGGGCCTATGACCGCGTACGCTCTAGTGCCCCGCAAGTTCCGGGGATTCAGCGTGCGCCGCGCATTCGCGCGAAAACCCAGAACCTGCGAACTGTCGCTGGCGGAGAGTTGGGATATTTGCCCAACTACTGCCCGGCGAATGCCCACGAAAAGGAGGCGGGCCTTCTTTTACCAGCGTAAGGGCGAAAATAAATAATAAAATAAATTAAAAACAAACATTTAAACATTCTAAAACCTTTAAAATTAGTTTAGGTTATTTTTGCCCCCTTTAAAAATGTTTAAATTTATTTTTCCAAAAATTAAATTTTTGTTTTAAATGTTTAATTAAGTTGCATTTTTTGATTGATTTTAAACATGCGGTGATTTATTTTTATTTAGGTTGTGTGAATGTTTTTTTTTTGGGTGATTCCTATTCAGCTCATGGGGGTTCCGTAGGTAAATGGAATCCCCATAAGCATAATGGGAAACTCCCGTTTTTGATTGGTTGGGCCGGCCCACGTGATCCCAGAGACGCTCGCGAACCGCCTGCGCCCCCCGGGATACGTGGGCCTTTACACGGGCCTACGCCCGAAGGCCCAGGACCGCAAGAGTCCGAAGATACGGAGGCACCGGGTAGGTGCGTACTTTCCTTGCGGATCGGAGGCATTCGCCCGCGGGAAGCCTCCGACCGCAATTTCTGGACCACTGTATCCCAGACGGGCCGAGGGAATATTATCAACGTGACTCGAGGCGGTGTGACCATAATTTTAAGCCTCGACCTGCACAACACACACTGTCCCACCCCCATTGCGGCAAATTATATTTAATTTTTTGTGTTAAAGTTAAACCCTGATGTCAATTAGTAAAGTGCTCCACTGATTCGTATTTTGGCTCCAACAGAGTGTTTTATTACACAGTATTGCTGTGCCATATACAATCCAGCAAAATCATAGCACATCACTTAGTGCCTCTTTCAAAAGGACCGATTAAATTCATAAGAACATTACAACATAAGAATTAGGAGCAGGAGTCGGCCATTCGGCCCCTCGAGCCTGCTCCGCCATTCAATAAGATCATGGCTGATCTTCGACCTCAACTCCACTTTCCCGCCCGATCCCCATATCCCTTGATTCCCCTAGAGTCCAAAAATCTATCGATCTCAGCCTTGAATATACTCAACGATTCAGCATCCACAGCCCCCTGGGGTAGAGAATTCCAAAGATTCACCACCCTCTGAGTGAAGAAATTCCTCCTCCTCTCAGTCCTAAATGGCCGACCCCTTATCCTGAGACTGTGACCCCCTAGTTCAGGAATTCATGACAAGTGTGGTTGTCAGATTCAAACACCAGGCCGTGTTGGATTTTCATTTGCCACGACAGGTTTTGAAGAAGCTGTAGGTCTTATTAACAAAGTTTTTGGCTGATACAGAAAAGCTTTGTGAACAGGGATATTAACTGTGAAGTTGTCTTCATTACATGTCTTCCTACATTACAACAGTGACTTCACTTCAAAAGTACTTCATTGGCTGTAAAGCGCTTGGGGACGACCTGAGGTGGTGAAAGGCGCTATAGAAATGCAAGTCTTTTTCCATGTTTGCTTTCAACACACCACATTTGTAGTGGGAAACCACTCATTTTTTATACTCTTTATCAGGTTAATCAAGACTTTTTTGATTGTAAAATTCCACTTGACTCATCTGATTCATTCCTTACTAAAAAGAAAGACAGTTTCACTTGGTGTTGGTACAGAATACTGATCCAACATCATGCTGTTCTGCAGAGTGGTCAGACACAAGGTAAAACTGCTATTCTCATCCAAAGAGGCGTTTCTGACCTTATGGGGGCTACTGGAGACAAAATCTCTGGAATCATTTAAGCAGCAATTAAAAGAAAAAAGACTTACTTTCATATCGCGCCTTTCACCACCTCAGGATGTCCCAAAGCGCTTTACAGCCAATGAAGTACTTTTTGAAGTGGAATCACTGTTGTAATGTAGGAAACGCAGCAGCCAATTTGCACACAGCAAGCTCCCACAAACAGCAATGTGATAATGACCAGATAATCAGTTTTTTTAGTGATGTTGGTTGAGGGATAAATATTGGCCAGGACACCAGGGAGAACTCCCCTGCTCTTCTTCGAAATATTGTCATGGGATCTTTTACGTCCACCTGAGAGAGCAGATGGGGTTTCGAAATTAGGTGCTGCGATGGGGGAGCTTTAAGATCATTTTGGATGGATGAACTAAGGTGGGCTGTTTGGGCTTCCCCATCCATTATTATCCTTGACCCTGTGACACTTCTTGAACTCTGTGAAAATTAGATAACTGACCAGTTCCTAATATTACATTTTCTTCCCATTCACTATGAATGGGCAGTGAACTAGCCCTGTGAATTAAGTGTTCATTATGTGTGCAGTGGTCTTAACAAGATGTGTAAGTATGTAAGTCATGTAAAATAATGGCCCAAAAATTCGGCTGAATACGGGAGAGTACGAACTGTGCACTCTCGCGTATTCAGTCCCGAAGTGCCGGTTTCCTGCATGCACTGCGCATGTGCGGGAAACCGGCACTTCGGGTATGGCGAAGGGGGCGGTTCCTAAGTGAACCGCGTGCGCACTACAGGCTGTGCGCACGCAGCACACTTAGGTTTTTTTTCAGGTTTCAACGCGAAGGTAAGTATGGAAGATTTTACACATGAAGAAAGGAGGCGTAAGACCCCCTTTTAACAAGGTAAGTAGTTCATTAAGTATTAATTTAAATTTTTTTCAACAGGTTTATCTTTTTTAGAGACTTTAAAGAAAGGTAAGTTTATTTTTATAACTTTTAAAAAGAATTTAAATTTTTTCAAAAATTAAAATTTTTGTTTAAAGTGGTTAATTTATTTAACTACAGTTATTTTATTAATGTGATGGGTTTTTAAAAAAATTTATTTGAGGTTTAGCTGTTCTTTTGGGGGCAATTTGTATTCATAGTTTTGACAGTTCTCCTGTCAAATCTATGAATGAAAGATGGTTTGCTGCCATTGGCTCTCCATGCCCCACGTGATCCCAGAGGTCGCATCGAACTAACTGCGCCTCTGGGACACGCACACACTGCGCGCCGGCACCAGGGAGAGGCCCAGGAGCTGAAGTTCATGTGGGCCCGAAACACAACGGCCGGCGCGGAGTGTGATATCGCGGGGGATCCTTACCCCCGCGGCAAGCCGGAGAGGCCAATTTCTGGGCCAATATTTTAGCAGTTAATTTTTAACACAACAACAACTTGTATTTATATAGCACCTTTAACATAGTAAACCGTCCCATGGTGCTTCACAGGAGGGTTATAAAACAAACTTTGACACCGAGCCAGATACAGGGATATTAGGACAGGTGGTAGGTTTTAAGGAGTGTCTTAAAGGAGGAAAGAGAGGAAGAGAAGCTTGGAGAGGTTTAGGGAGGGAATTCCAGAGCTTAGGGCCCAGGCAGCTGAAGGCACGGCCGCCAATGGTGGAGCGATTGAAATCGGGGATGCTCAAGAGGCCAGAATTAGAGGAGTGCAGAGATCTCGGGGGGTTGTGGTGCTGGAGGAGATTACACAGTTAAAATAAAGAAAATAATTTCTATTCTAGGCAAATGAATACCCTTAAGGCAAGGGTATTCCCTGGCTCCAAATCCAGATCTCTGGGGCTTTTCTCCGCGCTCCAAAGGATTGAATGAAATCCACATATGTTTAATTTCACTTTCCATTTACCTGTGCATTCACAGTGCTGGGAGACATCACACACTGTACCCAGCAAAAAGGTAGACTGAGCATGTATCGTATTTGAGGAGCTCATTAATAAATGAGAATGCAACACTGCTGTAATGGGGAATAAGAACAGAAAAAAGCCTGCTTATACACAGCAGGCCCCAAAGGATTTGAATAGAGAAAAGACAGCTTAACATTTTGGGTTGCGACCCTTTATCGGAACCGATATAGGCAAGTGGGACAACCCTTTTATTAAACCCGTTAGCTGAATCTTTGCAACGTTTGTAGCATTTTCTGTAGTCTTGCTCTTTAACTTTTCTGCTGTTTCCGCTTTGCTGTGGTCAGTCCTGCATAGAGAGGTCGCTCTAATTTAATTCATCTGCTCTCATGAAAGCTCTTAACCCAACCAGTATTTACTCTTTTCCAAAGTTGATCGCCCTGCTGTGTATTTTCAGCATTTTCTGCCTTATTCCAGCAAGTACACTGAGGCCTAAGAAATTCGGGTGGTTTGCGCCACCTGTTAGCGCCATGAAATGACGAATAAACGGCGCTCTTCTGCCAGCTGGAGGCGGGTACCGCGGCAACCGACATTTTCGCCAGGTGGTCAGCGCCGCCGTCACCAGTTATCAGCGAGAGTATTTTAATGAGGCGGAGGGTGACGTCAATCGGGGTGTAACGCTGGGTTGACGCCAGCTCATCTATTTTGGAGTTCTCCGCTCGCGCTACCGCCCGCGCTAAATCACATCAGTGAGTGCTGCCGCTAAAAGGTCTCTCAGCAGCGTTAACAGCCATGAGGAGCCTGGCAGGACTTGTGAGGACGGACGCCAGAACTTCAAACGCCTCCTCTGCCGAGGTTCTTCTTTTAAACTTCCATTTTTTTTGCCCACCAGTGGCGGGGGATGGGGGGGGGTTGCATTTTCAATCGGCTTTCCGGGAGGCCGGCAGTGGTTGTGGGCCAGTAAATCACTGGGTGAACTCCACTGCAACGATTGAAGATGTGGTAAGATCTCTTTGATCTGCATTCGTGTCATAAACAAACAAATAAAAAAATCGACAAACACCGGGGTGGCAGCTAATATCTTTGGAGCGCGTACGGGTGGCTCCTTTCTTCCCCGCTCCCCCGCACTGCGAGCGGGAGACCGAGGCGACCTTTGGCTTCCCTCTGAGATTAGCACTAGTAAATCACTGCCACGCTGATGATAATGAGCATGATGCAGAGATGCCGGTGTTGGACTGGGGTGGACAAAAGTGAGAAGTCGCACAACACCAGGTTATAGTCCAACAGCGTTATTTGAAATCACAAGCTTTCGGAGCGCTGCTCCTTCGTCAGGTGAAGTGACGAAGGAGCAGCCGCTCCGAAAGCTTGTGATTTCAAATAAAGCTGTTGGACTATAACCTGATGATAATGAGCAGGCAGCACCAAAATGCCGGTACTGCCCGCCCTCTCTCGGCCGGCGCCCGTTATCCTTGGCCGCCAATGTTTCCAGCGTTCCCCAATTTCTAGGCCTTATTCTTTTCATTTCTGCTGTTGGAATGTGGAATAGATATGGACCCGAGATCAACTCTCCCCTGACCCGACGGCTCCCACCGGGTGGGGAGGTTGTACTGCTGCTCGAGGATTGAACAGTCCACTCCAGATTTTAAAGAACACAATTTGGCGTGATCCTGATTTATCTCGTCTTCAAGTGAAATGTGCCACGGCCCACATATTGGCAAACATTTCAGTGTGACAGTGACTCAACAAGATTGCTCAGCAGGGATTTATTAACACTGTTCAGTCCATCGGAAGAAGGTGCCATCATTGTAGGCAGAGCCAGACTGCGCCACCGCTAGAGAAAGACAGACTTGCATTTCTATAGCGCCTTTCACGACAACCGGACGTCTCAAAGCGCCTTACAGCCAATGAAGTACTTTTTTGAAGTGTAGTCACTGTTGTAATGTGGGAAATGCGGCAGCCAATTTGCACACAGCAAGCTCCCACAAACAGCAATGTGATAATGACCAGAACATCTGTTTTTGTTATGTTGATTGAGGGATAAATATTGGCCAGGATACCAGGGATAACTCCCCTGCTCTTCTTTGAAATATTGCCATGGGATCCTTTACGTCCACCTGAGAGAGCAGACGGGGCCTCGGTTTAACGTCTCATCCGAAAGACGGCACCTCCAACAGTGCAGCACTCCCTCAGCACTGCCCTGGAGTATCAGCCTAGATTTTTGTGCTCAAGTCTCTGGAGTGGGACTTGAACCCACAACCTTCTGACGCAGAGGCGAGGGTGCTACCCACTGAGCCACAGCTGACAGAGAGCTGTGAGGCCCCTTGCGTGACCAGCATGTGATTACCCCCCCCGTTAGAATGTGTCATCCTCGTACCAGCTTGACATCCTATATTGACATCTGTGGCTCTGATAATATTCAGTTATTGTTCTTATTGCACCAAGGAACAAAATGTCGCAAAATAGCCCAATCTCAGAACAAGAAGTCATGCACCTGAGGGCACTGAGAAGCTCATGAATTATACAAATGACAGTGTTTGGAAGTGATCTAAACACAAGTCTTTTACAAGAAATCTGTCCCATGAAAGAAAGCAGAAACCTAGATCATTTTTAAGTGACAGCTCCCCCGGGGGCGGGGGCAGGGGCATTGTCAAACCTGGGTATGTTATGTGACAGGTGATAGCTCCATTCTCATCTCCTCTTGGCCCATTTTTTAAAAACAAGTACCAAGAACATAACAACGAGCTAATGCACACCAAAGGCACAAAGTATATAATGTTGTAATTTCTCCTCCATTCTTGCACAAATCTTTGCCGTCGTTTTAAAAAGATTTACTCTTGATATGGTATTCGCATTCCTGAAAAGAAAGAATTTCTACAGCGCCTTTCACGACCTCAGGACATCCCAAAGCGCTTTACAGCCAATGAAGTACTTCTGAAGTGCGCTCACTGTTGTAATGTAGGAAACGCGGCAGCCAATTTGCGCACAGCAAGCTCCCACAAACAGTAATGTGATAATGACCAGATAATCTGTTTTAGTGATGTTGATTGAGGGATAAATATTGGCCTCAGGACACCGGGGAGAACTCCCCTGCTCTTCTTTGCAATAGTGTCATGGGATCTTTTACATTGACCTAAGGAGAGAGCAGACGGGGCCGCGGTTTAACATCTCATCTGAAAGATGGCACCTCCGACAGCGCAGCACTCCCTCAGCACTGCACTGGAGTGTCAGCCTAGAATTTTGTGCTCAAGTCTCTGGAGTGGGACTATGAACCCACGACCTTCTGACTCAGAGGTGAGAGTGCTGCCCACTGAGCCACGGCTGACAATTGCTGCTCCCAACACACAGATTGGAAAGAAGATGGGAGCACCTACCCGTGACGTTTATAACTGACCATTACAGGAAACTCTCTTTTAACCGGCACCCAAATAACCGGAAATCTCTCTTAACCGGCAAAATTCTTGAGTAGGTAACCGGGATTTTCCTTCATCTCTCCTTTAAAAATAACTTTAAAAAAAACCCCGAGGCGTTTGCCTTGTATCGGAGCGTGTAGATTGGGAGGGGAATGTGCAGCCCGGGTAGGCAGCGGACACGACAGATGGTCAGCTGGCGGTCCCCGGGGAGACGGAGCTCCGAATGCAGGCGCATGTCAGTGTGTACGGGGCTCTCGTACGTTGGGAGATATAACTCTCCATTATCCGGACTTTTTGATTAACTGGCACCACGCCGGTCCCGTCGGTGCCGGTTAATAAAGAGTTTCCTGTACTTGCCTGGTTCTGTTGGTTTCTCTGTTTAAGAATGTGGTTTTAAAGAAACTTATCCCTAAATATCAGATACAGGACCAATTAATCCCTGGGGAACAGTGGATTCTTTGCAGAAGCAGCTTTTTCCTTGTTAAATTCAACATTGTTTTTAAACTGGAATCAACCGCGGTATTGGATTTACTTATCCATTTTTTCAGCTTTTGACACCATATTGGTTTTGTAGTTGTTAACACTAGCAGACAGCATGTAAGCAATAATGTTTATTCTCTGTAGCTTTTGAAGAAGTCACACTATGCCCGACCGTCTGGCCAAACTGTGCAGCGGATGGCCTGCGATGAAAGCTTCTCAGACATTTTGCAGGACAGACTTTGGATTATTCTCGGCACTGAAGCGTACTTTCAGCATGCCAATGTTTTTTTTTTAGTTGCTGACTTCATGGCTTTGTGCATCTCGTTGAATCTCTGCTCGGCAGGTGTTTGTGAATTATGTATTCCAGTCATCAGCCATGACTCAATGGTGTAGCCAATAGCCACCTACGTAATTTGCCATCTCTGTTGCAAATCCTGAACAGATGTGATTTAGGTAGAATGTATGAGTCATGTTTAGAGCTGGGTAGTTTTCGATACATCTGTAACGATGTTTTCTGTCTTATAAACCACCCCCATGCTCAGCATTTGTTAGTGTGAGCCGTGGCTCAGTGGGCATCACTCTCGCCTCTGAGTCAGGAAGCTTGTGGGTTTAAGTCCCACTCCAGAAACTTGAGCACAAAAATCTAGGTTGACACTCCCAGTGCAGTACCGAGCTGCACTGTCGGAGGTGCCGTCTTTCGGATGAGACGTTAAACCGAGGCCCCGTCTGCCCTCTCAGGTAAATGTAAAAGGTCCCACGGCCACTATTTTGAAGAAGAGCAGGGGAGGAGGTGTCCCCGGTGTCCTGGGCTAATATTTATCCCTCAACCAACATCACTAAAAAAAAGATTATCTGGTCATTATCACATTGCTGTTTGTGGGAGCTTGCTGTGCGCAAATTGGCTGCTGCTGGCTGTAAAGCGCTTTGGGATGTCCTGACGTTAGTGAAAGGCGCTATAGAAATTCAACAAATTGTTGGTGATAAGTTGTAAAAGCATTATTTAAAGGGAACCTTCATGATAAGTGAGGACAAAAGCTAGGGGCCATAAATGTAAGATAGTCACTAATAAATCCATTAAGGAATCATGATAAACTTCTTTACCCAGAGAGAAAGAAAGACTTGCATTTCTATAGCACCTTTCACAACCACCGGACATCCCAAAGCACTTTACAACTAATGAAGTACTTTTTGACAGCACCTCTGACAGTGCAGCACTCCCTTCCTAGCTTTATGTGCACAAGTCCCTGGTGTGGGACTTGAACCCACAATCTTCATGCACTCAGAGGCAAGTGTGCTACCCACTGAGCCCACGGCTGACACTTTGACAGAGAGCGGTGAGAATGTGGAACTTGCTACCACAGGGAGTGGTTGCGGTTAACAGCATAAATGCATTTCAGGGGAAGCTAGATAAGCACATGAGGGAGAAAGGAATAGAGGGTTATGCTGATAGCATTAGATAAAGTAGGGTGGGAGGAGGCTCATGTGGAGCATGGACCAGTTGGGCCGAATGGCTTGTTTCTGTGCTGTAAATTCTATGCAAGTCTTTCTATTTTATTACGCAAAGGAACTTGGGTGATTTACCCGAGGCTCACCCTACGGCTCACAACCTTTGCTGAGTGATTATCGGCAGCTCTACTGCTTTTTTGGGAAAGGAAACCACTCGTCGTCAGTGCATCCATGCAGTTGGACCTGCAGCACTACACGATCGCTGTACAACAGCTGCCTCGAGTCTGGATGGAACGAGTAGGTAGCAAAAGAAGTTCATTTTAACAATGACCTTCAAAGCTAACAAGCGATGCAGTTTAATCACACAGAGAGCGATGCTTGGCCGTTGTGTCACTGACGGCATACATCATGGAGCACCAAAAAATGAGACAGACATTGATTGTTGCTCCACCGAAGCCAAGAGGTTGGTTCTTTGCCAGTAAAAGGCTCATCGTTCTTGCTCTGCACTCCTTTCCCTTCTGCTGCAGGCGAAATGAATATTCCACATTGTCGGAGCATAATATATTTTTTAATTCATTTATGGGATGTGGGCATCGCCGGCAAGGCCAGCATTTATTGCCCATCCCTAATTGCCCTTGAGAAGGTGGTGGTGAACCACCTTCTTGAACCACTGTTCTATTGTGAGCGGTTTAGTACAATTGAATGGTTTGCTAGTCCATTTCAGAGGGGCAGTTAAGAGTCAACCACATTGCTGTGGATCTGGAGTCACATATAGGCCAGACCGGGTAAGGACGGCAGATTTCCTTCCCTGAAGGACATTAGTGAACCAGATGGGTTTTTATGACAATCCGGTAGTTCCATGGTCACCATTACTGATACTAGCTTTTTATTCCAGATTTACTTAATTAACTGAATTAACATTCCCCAGCTGTCATGGTGGCGATTTGAATTCATGTACTCTGGATCATTAGTCCAGGCCTCGGGATTACTAGGCCAGTAGGATTACCAGTATGCTACCATTCCCATGGCTAAAAGACTTTGAGCTGCAATTCCTCTGCATTTTGCCCTCATTATCTTGTCAATTGCAAACATGCACCACAGTGTGGGGTGGCTGGGTCTGGTCACACCTTGTGTCAGCTGCTGTAAAGCACCTTGGGAAGAGTGAAAGGTATTTGTCGCTGATGTAATCAGGACTGTCTCTAAATAATAGGCTGAATTGGTATTTTACTCCCAAGATTAATCAAATATGTAGGTTCAAGTACCACTCCAGGGACCTGAGCACATAAATCCAGGCTGACACTCCAGTGCAGTGCTGAGGGAGTGCTGCACTGTCAGAGGTGCTGTCTTTTGGGTGAGATGTTAAACTGAGGCCCTGTCTGCTCTCTCAGGTGGACGTAAAAGATCCCATGGCACTATTTCGAAGAAGAGCAGGGGAGTTCTCCCCGGTGTCCTGGGCCAATGTTTATCCCTCAATCAACATCACTAAAAACAGATTATTTGGTCATTATCACATTGCTGTTTGTGGGAGCTTGCTGTGCGCAAATTGGCTGCCGTGTTTCCCACGTTACAACAGTGACCACACTTCAAAAAGTACTTCATTGGCTGTGAAGCGCTTTGAGATGTCCGGTGGTCGTGAACGGCGCTATATAAATGCAAGTCTTTCTTTTCTTTTCAAAATGCAGTGCCCCGGTGGCTCACTGAGTTTCTCCAGTGATGATCTGAGCTGCATAGGTCAGGAAGGTCCCAGTCTGACCCCAGGCTCTGCTGAGTTAGCGGATCTCAGTTGAGTCAGTGGTAGGTGTGCTACAAATCATCTCAATGTCCCTGGGCTAGGGAGAAGGAAAATCAGACTGTTGCTGATTGTTCTCCAGTGACTCTTGCTGCAAATGTGCATGTGTAGGCCGGCAGATAAGGAGAGGATCGGACTTGGCTGTGATGTCTCTTGTGATTCAACAGCTTGCCAACGCTCAGTCAAAGGTCACGCGAATAATGATCACTTGGGAAAAATTACAAAAAGTGTGCCCAACAACAAGTCAATACCTTCAAGAAAGAAAAGGAAGACTTGCATTTCTACAGCATCTTTCATGACCACCAGACGTCCCAAAGCGCTTTACAGCCAATGAAGTACTTTTTGAAGTGTAGTCACTGTTGTAATGTAGGAAACGCGGCAGCCAATTTGCGCACAGAGAGCTCCCACAAACAGCAATGTGATAATGACGAGATAATCTGTTTTAGTGATGTTGATTGAGGGATAAATATTGGCCAGGACAGGAGGTCAAGGGAGAAATTGCACAAAATGTGGACCAATTTTCCTGGACCTCTCTGGCTCAGCACTAGACATGGTGTCCAGGCTGATTGTGGTTGAATTTCTGTACCGAGCCAGTGACATGGCATAGTCATTCCTTGGTGCATTGGCAAACAGGGGAGGACTATGTAGCACCTGAGAGGCCTGCAGCTGTGGGCCTGGCAACTGGCCTCAGGGCCTTCTAGCTGCTAATGGACAGCTGCAGCCGGAAGGCCCGAAGACCCAAGCATCTAGTGGTGGAATACAGGAAACAGAATGCTACTTGCCTCAGGACTCCTCTTTGGCTTGATGCTAGGCATCTTCAGACCCTCGAGGCACCCAACTGGCCTAAACACAAGGGCCCGGATTTTGCGGTCAGCGGTGAAGGAACAGTGCTCACCGCTGACCTTGAAGAAAGTTGCCCGCAAAGATTTAGTGGGCTCTGTGATGTCGATTTCCCATCTATAGGGGAATCTATGGCATTCAGGAACAGTGATATCATCAAGCAGGCTGAGCAGCCAATCACACCGAAAAATTTTCACAGACAGCAAACCAGGAAAGAAAAAAGCAGGTTTATCATTCGCTTTTTAATCATTTCACAGAGAGTGAAATAAAGATTGGGACATACACATGGAATTCAGGTAGAAACTGAAATATCATAAACAAACTTTAAAAAAATAAAAATTAATTTTTATTATTTTAAAAATCTATGGAATTTTTTATCATAGAATGGAAGGAGTGACACTCCACACTTATAAAATTAGTTTTTCAGGGCCAGAGAGGTTGTTCAGCAGTAATTATGACTTAGTACATCGTTAAAACGTCAGTTACACCTCGTTCTAGAAGGCTTAACATTTTCAATGGTTTTTACAGCGAGATCAGTGTGTAAAAAGTTGAAGTTCACGTCAATTCACTGACTCTGTGTTGATTCCATCTGCGAGGACTGCAACAGCACGCCCTGTGGGGGAGCAAGGTATCACTGACAGCAACTCCCAGATTTCCGCGTCTAACTGCGCACGTGCGGACGCCAGACGCTGCTGTCAGTTTCACACAGTAAAGACGGTGAGTGCTGACAGTTTCACCGTCATTACAACCCCAAATTCCAGGCCACTGAAGTTAGGCTGGAGGCTGGAAACACCCCGCCTGCCTGGCTTAAACAAGTACGGTGGGCCTGTGCCTACCAGCTCCAACCCTAGGGTAACATAAAGGGGGGAAATACCCAGCGGAATGAATTTCTTGCCCCCTTTTTTCCTGACTTTGCACCTGGGGAAATGGGTGTCCCTGGGAGCAAAGGTCAGAAAAATCGACCTCATAAGTTTGTAATAATTACTTCAAAAACAGGAGTTAGCATTAAAAGAACCAGCCCTTTTTAGGGCAAACGGTATGACTCCATCCCAGATGTTTGTGGTCCCATGGAGTATTCACACTGAATCATATCTGTAAACAGTAGCAATTGACACTAAATGCTGCTCACTGAATTGGTTTTACAGGGTGTGAGGTGCGGCAGGGGATGCAGACAGAGCTGGATATCAATTCTTCAAGGGGCGCTTCAAATCATTTAGTCCAAATCAATTGTTTGTTCGACCTGAACTAAAAGCAAAAGATTTTGTGTAAATGGGGCTTAACTGCCAGAGCATTTACAAAAACCGTTCTCGGTAGGGGGGGGGGGGGGGAGCAAAAGACAAAGGAAACAAGCTCACTACGTCGACCTGCCCAGCAGGACTCTTGCGTGTTGGATACAGTGCTCCTGGTGTGACCCATTAGACAACTCGCTCATAGCGTTTGGCTTGTTACTTAATACCATAATGCCTGGTTATTTAAACAGCAAACTAATTAAATTATCAGCGGGCAGCGACTTTTCAGTAAATAAAACGGAGGAATTGTCTTCTCCTGCGTCGTGTGGTAAAAGCCTTTGAATGGTTGCTGCCATAAAAATGAGAAGTCGCACAACCGCTGTGCCCATATGTATTTCTTCACTTCACCTGACGAAGGTGCAGCCAGCACCGAAAGCTTGTGATTTCAAATAAAGCTGTTGGACTATAACCTGGTGTTGTGCGACTTCTCACTTTTGTCCACCCCAGTCCAACACCGGCATCTCCGCATCATAAAAATGAGAGATACAGAATGTTAAATCATTTAATTCCACTACTGAGGAGGAGCTAATCATTTGACGTAAAGATTTCTATTCGAGAGGGTATCAAAAAAATTATTTTTTTGCTCCATTTTTAAGTTTGCTTTCTCCTCTTTTGGCTCCAACACATATGAAGAATCAACAATAACTTGTATCAAATGAGTTTGCAACAACAACAACAACAACGTACGTTAAATTCCTGTCTGCACCATTTTAGCGCAGCCATTAAGCTGTTCAACACAAAACGTTAACAACAGCATCTTGTATTTATATGGCGCCTTTAATGTAGTAAAACGTCCCCCAAGGTGCTGCACATGAGCGTTATAAAACAAAATTTGACACCGTCACATCAGGAGATATTAGGGCAGGTGACCAAAAGCTTGGTCAAAGAGGTAGGTTTTAAGGAGCGTCTTAAAGGAGGAGAGAGAGGTAGCGAGACGAGGGTTTAGGGAGGGAATTCCAGAGATTAGGGCCTCGGCAGCTGAAGGCACGGCCGCCAATGGTGGAGCGATTAAAATCGGGGATGCTCAAGAGGCCAGAATTAGAGGAGCGCTGATATCTGGGGTTGGGGGATAGGGGTGTTGTGGGGCTGGAGGAGATTACAGAGATAGGGAGGGGCGAGGCCATAGAGGGATTTGAAAACAAGGATGAGAATTTTGAAATCGAGGCGTTGCTTAACCGGGAGCCAATGGAGGTCAGCGAGCACAGGGGAGATGGGTGAACGGGACTTGGTGCGAGTCAGGATACGGGAAGCAGAGTTTTGGGAGACCTCAAGCTTACAGAGGGTCAGCAGAGTGTTATAAAAAAAGAAAGCCTTGCATTGCTGTAGCGCTTTTCATGACCTCAGGACATCCCAAAGCGCTTTACAGCCAATGAAAATAAAAAAAATAACACAGAGAGGAAATAAAACCTCTAAGAAGCCCATCTAATGACTGCTGTGCCCTAAATTAAAAGGGATGAAATTAAAAAACTGTCAGGCACCTCGGTGATGTCCAGAGGGTTGCTAAAAGAGACAATCGCCCAAACAAAGAAAGTGTGAATTGCTGCTGGAGAAGGTCACCGTAAAACAGGGTCTCATTTGCTGGGAACAAGGTTTCAAGATCTTTTCAGGGTAGAGGGGAAAAAAAGAGAGACAGACACATAAATGACAACCGTCCGTGATTCACGTGAACAGCTAACACCCAAGACCTCAGGCAAATGAAGCTCGCTGGCAGGAAGTGTATGAGTGTTGCCCGGGCTACGTGCCCGTCGAACTTTCATTCCTATCCTGTGCTCTAGATAAGGTCCCAATTGGCACATGTTTCGATGGTACAGTGAAGGCGATAAAACATGCTCAGGAGCCTCAATGGTGGGTGCAGCTCATAGCCTGCCACTCCACAGCATAGCGGGAAGTTTCAGCAGCGAGCTGTGGTGCCAGGCTACTATAAGGAATTGAAATGTTGCCATTACTAGTGTCAGCTGTGGCTCAGTTGGTAGCACCCTCACTTCTGAATGGTTCACAGTCCCACTCCAGGGGACTTGAGCACATAAATCTAGGCTGACACTCCAGTGCAGTGCTGAGGGAGTGCCGCACTGTCGGAGGTGCCGTCTTTCGGATGAGACGTTAAGCCCGGTCTGCTCTCTCAGGTGGATGTAAAAGATCCCGTGGCACTATATCGAAGAGGAGCAGGGGAATTCTCCCTGGTGTCCTGGCTAATATTTATCACTCAATCAACATCACTAAAACAGATTATCTGGTCATTATCACATTGCTGTTTGTGGGAGCTTGCTGTGCACAAATTGGCCGCCGCGTTTCCTACATTACAACAGTGACTCCACTTCAAAAGTACTTCATTGGTTGTAAAGCACTTTGAGACGTCCAGTGGTCGTAGAAGGCGCTATAGAAATGTAAGTCTTTCTTTCTTTACTAGGTTTGTGTTCATCAGATATCCATAGCTTTACAAACTGGGTTCCACTCATAAGATCCCATGGAATCACCAAAACCATCAGATTTCTGTCCACCTATCGTCAGATTCTGAATTTTTATGTATTTCTTGACTTACCACACAGGAAAGGTTGAAAAGCACGGGATAGGTTCGGGTCGGACTACTGTCATACACCCCGCCCGATTTTATGCTCCAAAATTTGGACAGGGTGTAATACTGTTCCAGCATAATTTGCAACAAGATCTCTTATTTGACACAAAGTGTGAATAATTACCTGGTGCACATGCTCATTCAGCCTTTAACATATTAGGAGTCATAAATGGAGTGCATGTTGTGACTGATGCCTTTTATATATAAAAAAAGACTTGCATTTCTATAGCACCTTTCACAACCACCGGACGTCTCAAAGCGCTTTACAGTCAATGAAGTTTTTTGAAGTGTAGTCACTGTTGTAATGTGGGACATGCAGCAGCCAATTTGCACACAGCAAGCTCCCACAAACAGCAATGTGATAATGACCAGATCATCTGTTTTAGTGATGTTGGTTGAGGGATAAATATTGACCCAGGACACCGGGGATAACTCCCCTGCTCTTCTTCAAAATAGCAACATTGGGATCTTTTACGTCCACCTGAGAGAGCAGATGGCGCCTCAGTTGAACGTCTCATCTGAAAGACGGCACCTCTGACAGTGCAGCACTCCCTCAGCACTGCATTGGTGTAATCAGCCTAGATTTTTGTGCTCAAAGTCTCATGGAGTGGGACTTGAACCCACAACCTTCTTAATTCAAAGGTGAGGAGTGCTACCCACTGAGCCACAGCTGACACAAGCTTCCGCTTAGGCTGACACAATATATAATCTGTCACACTACCAGCACTGGCTAAGATTTGCTTGTCCTTCAGGCTCTATTGTCAATGTTTGCCCAATATTGCCTTCTTGATTGAAAGATTCAATCTGGCTTTCTGCAGGCTCCTTGATACCAGGAGCACAAACCTGACCGTCTCAAACAAATGAAGCACCAGAATGCCTGCCATTTATAAATGCGAGCTTGCCCGACCAGCTTCACACCACCGCCATTGTGATTCAAACGGGAACTGCATTAAAAAATTCAATAAATTCAACTGGAAATGAGAAATCTTGGCCTAGATTTTTGTCTTCAGCATTGGGTTTATGAGATTCACCTCCGGGGAGCACCATGAGTTTCCAGTAAATAATTTTAATACAATTGTGGGCAGCGCATGCCTGAATTTCCGATAAGCAGGACGCTGAAAATGAAAACCTGGGCCCTTGTCTTTATCCATCTACGGGCTAGAAATCCCATAAAATTGGATTGGAAAAAATCCCATGGGGGAAAAATTCGGTGGCGCCCCCTTTGGGGTGCTAACGTCGTCGGGCGCTACTTTTAGCGCCCCGAAAAAGTTAGCGCCCCTGCGCCGTAAATTGAGTGGTAGCGCCCCAAGCAGGAGGCGGGGCGCTACTGGAAGCGCTCCCCCTCCCTCTTGGGGCGCTCCCATGGAATATCGCAGCGCTACGTGCAACAGCGCCATGCACGCCGTCACGCAGCGCCGCGGTTCTACAGGCCTCCCTCCCCTGATTAAAGGGGAGGGGCCTAGCACTGCGTGTACCGGGGCCCTGCTGGACCACCGGCGAGCAGGGTGCCGGGAAAACAGCCCGGAACTCAAAAGGAGCGCCAGGAATGAAAGAGGGGAAGTGGGGGAGCAGGTGCTGGCAGGCAGCCAGAAAAAAAAATGGCCGCCTGACACCTGCCCCTTTAAATACCGCCGCCGCGGCTACAAAAACACGGCACCCTGACCCTGTCGGACATATCGTCCGGCGATAGGTCAGGGGGCGCAGCCGAAGTTTGCGGCCGGGGCGCGAGCAGGGCGCTGCGCACGGCGATGACGTAATCGCCGGCGGCGCAGCGCCACAGGGCACTATCGGCTGCCGCCGCCGTTAACCTCCCGCTGAATTTAGCGGGAGGCATTAGCGGCACCGCGCCCGGGTGCTAGGGGCTTTGTAAGGGGGGGGGGCGTGAACAAGAGGTGCAAAACAACCCAATTTTTCCCCCCATAATTTCCGACGTTACAGCAATCAGTACACTTCAAAAAGTACTTGATTGGCTGTACAACGCTTTGAGATGTCCCAGGGTCGTGAAAGGCGCTACAGAAATGCAAGTCTTTCTTTCTTCTCCTGCAGAAATCACTCTATAGATGAGAGCACGGACTACGCGACTTCAACAGATTTCCTTCTAACAGAAAAGATCAATATGCTTTTGGTGTCTTAACTTCAAAAGATGCAATTGGAGAAACTTCAGAGAACAAGAAGAATGAATTTGGGACGGAGTTTGCTATGTTATAAAGGGGCTGCTTGCAGAATTAAACTGGTTTTCATTGCATTGCAAGAGATTGAATGATGTGGATCAAGAAAGTCTAAAAAGTTTTATCTCTGTGGGCTGCTTAGATGCAGAGCATGAAGGCTTGTGAGCCACGTAGGAAATCTAAATCAATGCGCCCACTAATTTGCATACATCACAAGCTGTAGATGTTAACAGATCCTGGTATTCTGATTTAGGAATCTCCACTAATGAGGCAACAGTGCTGAACAGCTTTTTCCAAACCTCCAGGCCCATGAAATTCAATCACGATAAGCTGATGAATAAGACATATAAATGCAAATAGAACTGAGTTGCCTGGGTTTTGCAGACCTCACTACCGGCACAGTTGGCTGGTCGTGGCCCAGGGGCTATAGCTTGGACATCAATAATGAATACATAAAAGTAAATCATTTGACTTCAACCATGGACGCGAACACACGGGTCTCAAATTAACAAGTCTCAAACCGAGACTAGAAATTAGAAGGAACTTATTCCCCCCCCCCCCCCCCCCCCCCCACCCCAACAGAATGGTGGATTTGTGGAACTGTCTCCCAGCAACAGCAGTTGTTACTGTGCTTAATATAAGAACATAAGAAACAGGAGCAGGAGTCGGCCAATCGGCACATCGAGCCTGTTCCGCCATTCAATAAGATCATGGATGATCCATCTTGGCCTCAACACCACTTTCCCGCTCTCTCCCCATACCCCTTGACTCCCCTGTAGTTCAAATGTCTGTCAATCTCCGCCTTGAATATAGTCAGTGACTCCGCCTCCACAGCTCTCTGGGGTAGAGAATTCCAAAGATTCACGACCCTCTGAGAGAAGAAATTCCTCCTCATCTCCGTCTTAAATGGGCGCCCCCTTATTCTGAAACTATGCCCCCTAGTTCTAGATACCCCCACTAGGGGAAACATCCTCCCTGCATCTACCCTGTCAATCCCCCTCAGAATCTTATATGTTTCAATCAGATCACCTCTCATTCTTCTAAACTCCAATGAGTATAGGCCCAACCTGCTCAACCTTTTATCCTACGTCAACCCCTTCATCCCAGGAATCAACCTCGTGAACCTTCTCTGTACTGCCTCCAATGCAAGTATATCCTTCCTTAAATATGGAGACCAAAACTGTACGCAGTACTCCAGGTGCGGTCTCACCAACACCCTGTACAGTTGCATCAAAACTTCCCTACTTTTATACTCCATCCCCTTGCAATAAAGGATCTATTAATGTCTTCAAAAAAAGAAGGAAGTGGATAAATATCTGGCTGGGAGCAAGACTGGGAATTAGGGACAGGCAGACACTGAGATGAGACAATACTTTACCATACACAAGAGGAGATGTGCACCTGGATGAATATTCTGGGGTGTTGCTTGATTACGAAAGCAAGCAAACAAGACAGACTTGCATTCATGTAGCGCCTGATCACATCTCTCAAACATTTCTCACAGTGTTTCATATACAATGATTTTTTTTGTGAAGTCCATTGATTTTTATGTAGGTAATTGCAGCAGCCATTTTGCACACAGCAAGAGCCCATAGACAGGAATGAGAAAAATGACCAGTTAATCTGCTGTTGGCGGTGTTGATGGAGGGCGGGGGCGGGGGGAAAATGTTGGCAGGGACACCGGGAAAACTTCTAGCTACTTCTCAATTAGTGTAATGGGATCTTTTAACGTTCATTTTGATCGCTGGAACAGGCATGGACTGTTGTTGGGGGTAGGGGAGTGTTTAGAATGGGCCTATACTCTCTGAAGTTTAGAAGAATGAGAGGTAATCTCATTGAAACATACAAGATTCTGAGGGGGCTTGTCAGGGTAGATGCTGAGAGGATGTTTCCCCTGGCTGGAGTGTCTAAAACTAGGGGGCATAGTCTCAGGATAAGGGGTAGGACATTTAAGACTGAGATGAGGAGGAATTTCTTCACTCAGAGGGTTGTGAATCTTTGGAATTCTCTGCCCCAGAGGGCTGTGAATGCTGAGTCTTCTAATAGGGTAGATTGTACATCGTCTGTTAAGGAGTTGGCTTGATGGGCCTTTTCTCATTCCAAGTCATCTTACTTCTTGATCTCAGAAATTAGAGACAAACTGGGGGCGATTTTAACCCTACTCGCTCAGCGGAAACCTGGCAGGTGGATGGCTAAAATCGCCCTGAGCTCTTACCTGTCCGAAAGCCGCCACGATCGCAACATCTGCAATTTTAACCCGCTCCCCTGAGCAGGTAGCAAGGATAGGCGCCTGGAGCCAACAGGGTCCTTCTTTACATGTGCACGTCGTGCCCCGATGACATCACTGAGACCCGACTGTCATTTTAACTCAGGCCTGAGCGGGGAATCCGCCTGGAGTTAAAATCAGGGCAAAATAATGAAGGAATTGGTTCTAAGTTGTGGCCAAATTAACTCTAGCAACCTTGTTCAGATGTGTGTGCTGCAAGGAGGATTTGCATCTGTAACTCCTTTCCATTTGCTTGTTAACCATGGCTTTGACTGGATAAATTGAAACCAATATTGCCTCAAACTCTAGGACCAGAGCTCAAGCTTAGAGTAGAGGAGGGGACAGGCGATTTAGATCTAACTACTTTACAGAGACAGAAAGACTTGCATTTCTATAGCACACCTTTCACAACCACCAGACATCTCAAAGTGCTTTACAGCCAATGAAGTAGAGTCACTGTTGTAATGTAGGAAACGCAGCAGCCAAGTTACAAGTTACACACAGCAAGCTCCCACAAACAGCAATGTGATGATGACCAGATAATCTGTTTTAGTGATGTTGATTGAGGGATAAATATTGGCCAGGACACCGGGGAGAACTCCCCTGCTCTTCTTCAAAATAGTGGCCATGGGATCTTTTACATCCAACAGTTTAACGTCTCATCCGAAAGACGGCACCTCCGACTGTGCAGCATTCCCTCAGCACTCCCTCACTGGGAGTGTCAGCCTAGCTTTATGTGCTCAAGTCTTTGGAGTGGGACTTGAACCCACAACCTTCTGATTCAGAGGCGAGGGTGCTACCAACTGAACCACGGCTGACACAGTGCTGAACATGGAGAACGTACCACTCAGCGAGGCTCTAATGAGCGTGGAAAATTTTACAGGCGAATTGGGAGGATATTTGAAGGAATGGGCAATCAAGAGGTTTTAGTATTTGGGACGGTGGAGTTTTTTCCAGCCCTGTATTTCCGTATACTCTGAAATTACACTTTGAGATGATAGTGCATGAACTCTTAACACCTGAATCTGAAATTCATTTCTTCACTGTTTGAGCAGAGCTTTAATCCCATTTAAAAGAAACGGCTTACTGCCGCTCCAAAATAGCAAATAATGGATTTTCACACAAACTTATTAGCACGTGGACGCTAGCTATTATCCTGCAGATTAATTTCGAGACCAATGCTTGGAAGCAGATTAGAATAGCTGGTCTCCACAGGAGTCTGTTGTTCTCAGTAAGTCTAAAGTGAGAGAGAACACTCCAAAATCCAATAGCCAGATGGGCTGCGGCGAGAGAAAGAGCTATCAAACATCAAATCTAATAAGAAGTACCAGAAAGAACACATATCAGAACTTTGCCCAGATATCTCGCTGTGAGTTACATGTGGTATCTGTGGCTCGTCAAATAAGGTATTGATGGTTTAGTTAGTACATGCACTGCCCAGTGTGTGACTGATCTATACAAAGTGGAGAGGTCCCAGGTTCAGTCCTCGGTTTGGGCTGAGTTAGCGGATCTCAGCACTGGCAGCAGTTGGGGTGCTGTAACTGGGCTAGGGAGGGGAAACCAACCGTCGTTCCTGCTCCTCACCACTACCCATTGTTCACTACTGGAAAATAAGCACGTGCGAGGATAGAAGCGAGCTCAGCAGTGATGTCCATGACGATTGAACAGCCTGCCTGTCACGCACTATCTAGGCTTTCGCATGAAGCATGACCATTTAGTTAAGAACAGCTGTCAATGGAACTGTACCCCAGCTCGAGTCAGTGCCTTCGACAGAGGGGGCTACGATGAATGCCATCAACTCTGTTATAAAATATGTCCACTTCCTTAAACAATAACAATCAGTACAACATTATGTCAGCTGTGGCTCAGTGGGCGAGCACCCTCACCTCTGAGTCAGAAGGCCATGAGTTCAGAGTCCCACTCCAGAGACTTGAGCACAATAAATCTAGGCTGACACTCCAGTGCAGTGCTGAGGGAGCGTTGCACTGTCGGAGGTGCCGTCTTGCGGATGAGACGTTAAACCGAGGCCCCGACTGCCCTCTCAGGTGGATGTTAAAGATCCCACGGCCACTATTTTGAAGAAGAGCAGGGGAGTTCTCCCCGGTGTCCTGGGCCCAATATTTATCCCTCAATCAACATTCACTAAAACAGATTATCTGCTCATTATCACATTGCTGTTTGTGGGAGCTTGCTGTGTGCAATTTGGCTGCCACGTTTCCCGCATTACAACAGTGACTACACTTCAAAAAGTACTTCATTGGCTGTAAAGCGCTTTGGGATGTCCAGTGGTCGTGAAAGGCGCTATCGAAATGCAAGTCTTTCTTTACACAAATGTAAAGGCTAATAGAGTTATTGAAGGCCACATTTTCTTGCTCTCAAGTATCGCGAGAAATGGGACTGACACAGGGGAACACCTTGCTTTTTCATTTATCAGTTGCTGGCAGTCAGACATATGAAAACTCATAATAATGATAATTTGTTAATTTATGCTCATTTTTAGTTTTAAAATATATTAAACTTGCATTTATAATACAACAGATTTTCTTTAAATGAGACAGTATTTTGACTGTTTCTTTATTTCGTCACCAATACTGCAATTATTCAGCTGTCAAGGTATGCTTCCTACAGAGAATGCGGAGTGGAGAAATCTTTCAATTCAGCATTGAGCTATGATTTAGAATTTTCGAATTTCTTTTTTAAATCTTACCTTTTTCATTTGAGAGCATGCACCGCACTCCATGGGTCACACTTCAAAGTGGCAAAAGAATAAAAATAGAGAAAGAAAGACATAGGTGTTTTAATTGTGACCTGTAGTCAGAAATTTATGGACCCCTAGCAATCTGAAAATGCCAATCATCAAGAACATAAGAACATAAGAATTAGGAGCAGGAGTAGGCCATACGGCCCCTCGAGCCTGCTCCGCCATTCAATAAGATCATGGCTGATCTTTGACCTCAACTCTACTTTCCCAATGACCCCCAAATCCCTTGATTTCCAGAGAATCCAAAAATCTATCGACTTCAACCTTGAATATACTCAACGATTCAGCATCCACAGCCCTTTGGGGTAGAGAATTCCAAAGATTCACAACCCTCTGAGTGAAGAAATTCCTCCTCATCTCAGTCCTAAATGGCCGACCCCATATCCTGAGACTATGCCCCCTAGTTCTAGTCTCTCCAGCCAGGGGAAACAACCTCTCAGCATCTACCCTGTCAATCCCCTTCAGAATCTTATACGTTTCAATGAGATCACCTCTCATTCTTCTAAACTCCAGAGAGTATAGCAAACAACGATTAAATTCTGACTAATGACAGGACCTATTTAAACCACCTCCCTACTTCATGAGACAGGATAGCAGCTAAACCTTACATCCGCGCTCCAGCCAACAGACTACCTGTGAGAAATGCCATGGAATATCATCTCAATATCCATCGACTGGGCCACAGTTGGCCAATCGACCCGTTTCCCTGTTGTAATCCCTACGGCCTAGAAATTCTTCTCGGGCGGTGGCGCGAGACGGGCGGAATCGGATCGGCCGCCCGTTATACACAGCTCCTGATATTCAGTTCCATTGACTGCAATGGGCGCTGCGTATAACGGGCGGCCGACCCGATACCGTCCGTTTCGTGCCACTGCCCGAGATGGATTTCTAGGCCGATGTAATTCTACGTGAAGCCCAGTCCTGTACTCACCCATGAGTAGTTCTTAGTAGGAGCTGCCAACTTGCTATCAGGAATGGAATCCCTGGCTGACTTTTCGCTCCACAACCCAGCTTGTTGGGACCTAATCGCTGCCCTGGTGGAGATGAGCTAACGCTACACAGACAAGGAACTGAACCTGGGTCATTATGGTCTGTATGGTTCTGTTTCACCAGCAAATATACCAGCAGTGGAGTTTTTTGGTTGTTTATATAAAAAAGAAAGACTTGCATTTCTATAGCACCTTTAACAACTTCAGGACGTCCCAAAGCGCTTTACAGCCAATGAAGTACTTTTTGAAATGTAGTCACTGTTGTAATGTGGGAAATGCGGCAGCCAATTTGTGCACAGCAAGCTCCCACAAACAGCAATGTGATAATGACCAGATAATCAGTTTTAGTGATGTTGGTTGAAGGATAAATATTGGCCCCAGGACACCGGGGATAACTCACCTGCTCGTCTTTGAAATAGTGTCATGGAATCTTTTACATCCGCTTGAGAGGGCAGACGGGGCCTCGGTTTAACATCTCATCCTAAAGACAGCACCTCTAACAGTGCAGCACTCCCTCAGCACTGCACTGGAGTGTCAGCCTAGATTTTTGTTCTCAAGTCTCTAGAGTGGGACTTGGAACCCACAACCATTCTGACTCAGAGGCGAGGGTGTTACCCACTGAGCTACAGCTCAGCTGAGATCACACTTCAAAAGTACTTCATTGGCTGGAGAATTTCAGAGTGAAGCCAGCATAGGCCTGGAGCAGGTCACTTCCCTGTGTTCCAGCTGCGTGACGCCAATGCGCAAGATTTCAAATGCAAAGCCCTGGGGTTTTGGATCCTGAATGTAAGGATGTAAATGAAGCACAAGCCACTAGGTGGCGATACCCAGACAGGAAATACATTTTTATCGTATAACTTTTACAGACTCTAGCAGGGAAAATTAAACAAATACTTATAAAAACACAGAAAAAAAAATAGTTGTAAGTTAAATACCATCATTCTCTTCCATAATACCACCTGCAAAATATTCTTCAAAATGTCTGTTCTACAAATACTGCACGTGGCTGATCTTTCTTCTCAAAGTTACGTTTTTTCAGAAAATGAAGACTACTTCACTGAAGCAACAACCTTTTTTCTTCCCCGGAGGAAGGAGCGGGATTATGTTACATCATTGACATATCACATTGCTGTCATTAAATACAGCACAATACTACTAAACATTCCAAATATCGCCATGACCTTTCTAACCCTTTCCTCATTTCTCAACTGAGTTTTTGAAAACTTTCCCACTGTCTTCCTCTGATTTAACATTGGCTGGATGGTATTTTTTTTTTATTCGTTTTTTTTGTGGGATCTGGGCATCGCTGGCAAGGCCAGCATTTATTGCCCATCCCTAGTTGCCCTCGAGAAGGTGGTGATGAGCTGCTTTCTTGAACCACTGCAGTCCGTGTGGTGAAGGTACTCCCACAGTGCTGTTAGGGAGGGAGTTCCAGGATTTTGACCCAGCGACGATGAAGGAACGGCCGATATACTTCTAAGTCAGGATGGTGTGTGACTTGGAGGGGAACTTGGAGGTGGTGGTGTTCCCATGCGCCTGCTGCCCTTGTCCTTCTAGGTGGTAGAGGTCGCGGGTTTGGGAGGTGCTGCCGAAGAAGCCTTGGCGAGTTGCTGCAGTGCATCTTGTAGATGGTACACACTGCAGCCACGGTGCGCGGTGGTGGAGGGAGTGAATGTTTAAGGTGGTGGATGGGGTGCCAATCAAGCGGGCTGCTTTGTCCTAGATGGTGTCGAGCTTCTGGAGTGTTGTTGGAGCTGCACTCATCCAGGCAAGTGGAGAGTATTAGTCACACTCCTTACTTGTGCCTTGTAGATGGTGGAAAGGCTTTGGGGAGTCAGGAGGTGAGACACTCACCGCAGAATACCATATTACACCAGGAATGATGTTTTACGCATTTCTTTAGATCGCAGGAAAGCCTCGTAATGTCTGGAAATTATGGGTCTTTCACACATGTACAAAGCACCCAGTAAATAACAGTGCAATATCCTCCATGCGCAGCACAATCTGCTTTGGACAAACCGGCAATTTGTGTAGTGCTGACTGCAGAAGTAATTTACTAATGATTGTTTACATAGGAGTCCTGAAATTGTCCTATTGAGCTTAACACTAAGACTCTACTTGCAATGTTTCAAATCCAGGACAGCAGTGGGTGGTGCAGTGGATTAGATCACAGTGATTTCAGTCTGGGATTTGGGTACATCCACCCTGGGATTAATCCATATAAATGCAGCACCAATACATTCATAACTCCTCAAGACCCATCAGATAAATTGCAAAAAAGATTCACTTAAAAACCTAGAAAAAAAATTGCAAGGCATAACGCTTCGATGATGGATATAGGGAGTGAGCTTTTGGCACAGAGGTAACATTCCTGCCTTGGAGCTGGAAGACGATGGGTTTGAGCCCCACTCTACACAACACTGGCAAATGCAGACAGCACAGTCCAGGAAAGCATCATTACTGAAAAAGTGATAAATATTTGGAATATTGTATGCTAATAAATAGAGGCGACGATATTGGGATTATTGAAAATACAATTAGATGCTGCGTTGTGATCGTATTCCTGCCTTTCAGTCAGAAGGTGCAAGGTTCAAGCCCTACTCCAGACAGCCCCAGCGACTGGAGATTAGAATATGGTCTCTAAATACTGGGCTAACATACAGGCCCAAAGAGTCAACAAGGGACAGTAGTATCGTGGTTATGTTACTGGACTAGTAATCTAGAGGCCGGGACTAATGATCGGGGGGGGGGGGGCGGGGGCGATATGAGTTCAAATCCCTACCACTGCAGCTGTGGAATTTCAATTCAGTTAATATTTTAAAAAATCAGTAATGGTGACCATGAAACTACTGGATTGTCGTAAAAAAAAACCATCTGGTTCACTAATGTCCTTTAGGGAAGGAAATCTGCTGGTTTGGCCTGTGTGTGACTCCAGAGCCACAGCAATGTGGTTGACTCTGAACTGGCCCAGGCATTTATTGCCCAATTAGGGATGGGCAATAAATGCTGCCCTTGCCAGCAATGCCCAAATCCCATGAATGAATAAAATAAAACCCTGCTTCCCATTTGTGATTGAACACAGAGCACCATCAAACTGCTCAAAGTGACATAGGAACAGGAGGAGGCCATTCAGCCCCTCGAGCCTGCTCCACCATTCAATGAATGGGCGATCGATAGCTCCGAAAGCTTGTGATTTCAAATAAAACTGTTGGACTATAACCTGGTGTTGTGCGACTTCTCATTTTTGACCATTCAATGAGATCATGGCTGATCTGCGACATAACTCCCTTTAATACCTTTGTTTAACAGAAAGCTATCAATCTCCGATTTTAAATTAACAATTGATCTAGCATCAATTGCCGTTTGTGGAAGAGAGTTCCAAACTTCTACCACCCTTGTGTGTAGAAGAGTTTCCTAATTTCACTCCTGAAAGGTCTGGCTCTAATTTTTAGACTATGCTCCCTAGGGCTGTACAAAACTTGCTGTACAAGACGCACATATTTTAAGCTTTAGAAAACTAATTCAGGTGGCTTTGTTTTTAAGCAAATATTCTATTTCAGCAAAGCGAGTTACGGTATCTCAGCAACTGCAGTTGATTCTGTGTTACTACTGCATAACTGAAAAGCGTTTCTAAATGCCTTTATATTGTTATTCAATCTACTTGCTTTACTGATCTTATTTAGGTGACAGACCACGAGACCGAGCTTTGAAATGCAACAGCAATTAAGTGTGTGTGAGTGTGTGTGAAGTCATCATTAAATCGCCTAATCACCTTGGCCTGGTGTTCTGCGGGAGGAGGGATGGAGCTAGTAGCTCTTGTGATTTACAACACTGTGTGTGGGGCAAGAATCCAGATCCTACTGTAGTTCTTTCAGTCTGCCGTTGACCTCTACCCCTTTGTCCCTACAAAACCAGACAGTCATCAGTTTTAGCAAAATATATCACCACGCTAACCAATTACTAAAGGTGAGAGTGAATTAGAGAGAAAAGTGCTGTTAAAATACCATTGTCACACAGCAGCAATTACAGGGGAGATTTTCTTGGGTCTGTGCCCGGGTTGCACTGGATCAATGGCATCCAGAGAGTATCGGAAAATCGACTGGGTCCGATTGCACGCCTGTAAAGGAAGTCGGCCGTCGCTGGGTCAAAATCCTGGAACTCCCTCCCTAACAGCACTGTGGGAGCACTTTCACCACACGGACTGCAGCGGTTCAAGAAGGCGGCTCACCACCACCTTCTCAAGGGCAACTAGGGATGGGCAATAAATGCCGGCCTTGCCGGCGACGCCCACATCCCATGAACGAAAAAAAAAATGTCCTTTCATTTAAATTAATGGAGGAAAAATCAGGCACTACATGGGCGCTCACTCCTACCCACCTGATGTTCTGTGCCCAGGTAATCCAACACACCTGGGCACAACCCAGGAAAATCACCGCTTGACAGCTAACAGATCTCTTGTCTCGAGCACTTTACTACAGCACAAACAAATGAACAGATTGAAAGAAAGAAAGACTTGCATTTCTATAGCGCCTTTCATGACCTCAGGACGTCCCAAAGCGCTTTACAGCCAATGAAGTACTTTTTGAAGTGTAGTCACTGTTGTAATGTAGGAAATGCAGCAGCCAATTTGCGCACAGCAAGCTCCCACAAACAGTAATGTGATAATGACCAGATAATCTGTTTTAGTGATGTTGATTGAGGGATAAATATTGGCCAGGACACCGGGGAGAACTCCCCTGCTCTTCTTCAAAATAGTGGCCATGGGATCTTTTACGTCCACCTGAGAGAGCAGACGGGGCCTCGGTTTAACGTCTCATCCGAAAGACGGCACCTCCGACGGTGCAGCACTCCCTCAGCACTGCACTGGGAGTGTCAGCCTAGCTTCACTGTGCTCAAGTCTCTGGAGTGGGACGTGCTGCATTGCAAAACAGCAAAAATGCAACTTATAGGTTTCTGCTTTATATAGATATGAAATGCCTTCTAACCTGATCAGTCAGAATTTAACTCGGGGACGGAAGGGGTGGGGTGGGGGGGGTGGGGTGGGGGGTGGGCGGGGATCGTGGTGCAATTGAACAACTAGTTACTCTGTTAAATAAAGATCTTCAAACAGTAACAGTGGCTCCATGTGTCTCATGGGGTTGAAAGGAACCTTGGTGAATATGGGCCTCAACTCCATCAATGAATTCAGTCAGTACCACTTCATCCTCACCGAAGTGAGTAGCTAGATTTGTTAAAGCAATATATTTCAAATGTCAGTTAATTTTCACAATGCAAGTAGGATGCCAGATTGATAACTTGGTCACTTAGGTGTTTTGTGGTCGTGCCCTTGTTTACTTTATTCATTCACGGGATGTGGGCGTCGCTGGCAAGGCCAGCATTTATTGCCCATCCCTAATTGCCCTCGAGAAGGTGGTGGTGAGCCGCCTTCTTGAACCGCTGCAGTCCATGAGGTGAAGGTGCTCCCACAGTGCTGTGAGGGAGTTATTGCTTTTCGTGGCAGTTTGGTACAACTGAATGGCTTGCTAGACCAGTTCAGAGGGCAGTTAAGAGTCAACCACATATGGAGTCATATATAGGCCAGGCTTGTTGCATTAATGTAGTCTCACATCAGAACCTGTGTTCGGTAAAACGCCTGTGGCTTATAAGGTCATTTATAATTTACTCCTATTATGATCTGTCTGGTTCAGCAGATTGCTAGCACTGCATTAAGAGATAAGAAAAGTGCATTCAGGAGATATTCATAAGCTGCTCTTATGTTGATTTTAGTCGGATCTTGGTGTTGCCGGCTTCCAACGTACGGACCTCGCACAGCGGAAAAAACCCCAGAGTTCACTCATTCGCTGATGCTGACCACTTAGGGAGACCTATTTATTTTATTAGTCTGCACTCATTTTAAGGCGATCAAGAGATATGAGCCCCCTGAGGCACTGGAGACGCCTACGAGATATAAAAGTCTCAGTTCATTTGGTTGAAGTGCTGCAGCAAGAACATAGCCACAGTGATGTGTCAGCACTGGGCCACAGCGTGCTGGGAATATTCCTTGCATTGACCCCCGCACTAAAAGGATTGATGTTAGGCTAAATGCATATCAGCCACTTCAATATGGAATCCCTACTAAAGGAGAGAATAGAAGAACATCTAGAAACAAAAAGTATAATAATGAATAGTCAGCATGGATTTCAAAAGGGAAAGTCTTGCTTGACCAACCTTATTGAATTTTTTGAAGAGGTAACAGAGAGTAGACAATGGTAATGCAGTAGATGTAATTTATCTAGATTTTCAAAAGGCCTTCGATAAGGCAACCCATAATAGACTGATGAATAAGGTCAGAGAATGTGGAGTCAGGGGACAAGTAACAGAATGGATTGCTAGCTGGCTTCAAGACAGAAAGCAGAGAGTAGGAGTAAAGGGTAGCTATTCACAGTGGCAGAAGGTGGGTAGTGGTGTTCCACAAGGATCAGTGCTGGGACCACTGCTGTTCACAATTTACATTAACAATTTAGACTTTGGAATCAAAAACACAATTTCTAAATTTGCGGATGACACCAAATTGGGGGGGATAGTCAATACTGAGGAGGACTGCAACAAATTACAGGAGGACATTAATAAACTTGCAGAATGGGCATATAATTGGCAAATGAAATTCAACACAGACAAATCTGAGGCATTACATTTTGGTAGGAAGAATAGAGAGGTCACTTATTACTTGGAGGGTGCGAGTCTAGGAGGGGTAGAGGAACAAAGGGATCTCGGAGTACAAATACACAAATTACTTAAAGTTGCGCCACAGGTTAGCAAGGCCATCAAAAATGCAAACCAAGCACTAGGGTTTATTTCTAGAGGTATAGAATTGAAAAGTAGGGAAGTTATGCTAAACCTGTATCGAACCTTGGTTAGACCACACTTGCAGTACTGCGTGCAGTTCTGGTCACCATATTATAAAAAGGATATAGAGGCACTGGAGAGGGTGCAGAGAAGATTTACAAGGATGATGCCAGAAATGCGAGGGTATACATATCAGGAAAGGATGAACAGGCTGAGTCTCTTCTCTCTTGAAAAAAGAAAGCTGAGGGATGACCTAATAGAGGTCTATAAAATTATGAAAGGTTTTTATAAAGTGGATACAGAGAGAATGTTTCCACTTGTGGGGAAGAGCAAAACTAGAGGCAATCAATATAAGATAGTCACCAAGAAATCAAATAGGGAATTCAGAAGAAACTTCTTTACCCAGAGAGTGGTGAGAATGTGGAACTCGCTACCACAGGGAGTGGTTGAGGCGAATAGTATCGATGCATTTAAGGGGAGGCTAGACAAGCACATGAGGGAGAAGGGAATAGAGGGTTATACTGATAGATTTAGATGAGGAAAGACGGGAGGAGGCTCGAGTGGAGCATAAACGCCGGCATGGACTGGTTGGGCCGAATGGTTTGTTTCTGTGCTGTATATCCTATGTAATCCTATGTAATATCACAATTACCCTTTAAGAATATTTTTTTCATTTGATGCATATCTTGCATTTCACTTGATAACTTGAACCATCTCTCATGTATCTGTGGAGCTGTGAAAATCACCAGGAGTGTTCAGGCTGTACTTGAATTTAGGAAAAAACCTGGGAATGCTGCACAGGGAGAGACGGAATCTGAGCCTGTGCTCTCTTAAAGGGGAATACAAAACCATTAAAATAATGCTATGTTTCAATAGTCACTCCCAAATTAAACTATAGCCCAGTATTCCCAACAGTGTGCATATGTGCTGTGAAGCAAATCAAATATAAAGAAAAAAAGAAAGACTTGCATTTCTATAGCGCCTTTCACGACCATCGGACGTCCCAAAGCGCTGTACAGCCAATTAAGTACTTTTTGAAGTGTAGTCACTGTTGTAATGTAGGAAACGCGGCAGACAAATGCGCACAGCAAGCTCCCACAAACAGCAATGTGATAATGACCAGATAATCTGTTTTTGTTATGTTGGTTGAGGGATAAATATTGGCCCCAGGACACCGGGGATAACTCCCCTGCTCTTCTTCGAAATAATGACATGGGATCTTTTACGTCCACCTGAGAGAGCAGACGGGGCCTCGGTTTAACGTCTCATCCAAAAGATGACCCCACAACCTCCTGACTCAGAGGCGAGAGTGCTGCCCACTGAGCCATGGCTGACACTCAAGGATTGCATTTTTTGTTTTGCTATATACGTGGCGACATTTTGCCTTTTTTGTGCTTGCATCCCAGACTCATTATGAACCGATTTCACAGTAAATGTGGTCCCTGGGCACATTACTTATCCAGAGTGCGTTGGTGCCTACAACAGTTGCAGTCAAAGCGTTGAATGATGCTCCATGTTTTGGACCATCTTTACAGGGAAAGCTGTCCACAGGATCTGCATGCATCTAAAACACGGCCACCACACGTTAAACATGCAAGGCATATGTTACAGTAGAATCTGATTGGCTCAAATGTCATTCAGAAAACAGCAACAAATTACAACTGAACAATTTTTTTTTTATATGTTAAAGAAATGAAAGAAAACCAGGCTTTCCTGCTGGTTTCTACTAACCTTGATAACCTGGCCTTCTTCCCAAGGTCAGGAGTCAGTCAGAGATTTAGAAGCAACTGCTAATAGAAACATAGAAACATAGAATCTAGGAGCAGGAGTAGGCCATTCGGCCCGTCGAGCCTGCTCCGCCATTCAATATGATCATGGCTGATCATCCAAATCCAGTACCCAGTCCCTGCTTTAATCCCCACAGTACACATATCCCACCCTACCCCCGTAACCCCACGTATTTAATTCCCCCTAACATATCCCATCCTATCCCCATAACCCCACATATTTAATCCCCCCTAACACTAAGGGTCAATTTATCATTGCCAAATCAACCTAACCCACACATTTTTGGACTGTGGGAGGAAACCGGAGCACCCGGAGGAAACCCACGCAGACACGGGGAGAATGTGCAAACTCCACACAGACAGTCACCCGAGGTCAGATTCGAACCCGGGTCTCTGGCGCTGTGAGGCACCAGTGCTAACCACTATGCCACCGTGTTGCCCTTAAGAAGCTTTCCTTAGTAATTAGTCTTTAACTGACTTCAAGGTGTGCCTAGTTAAACCACTCATCCCCAGGGAGTAGCAGGCCAGTTTAGATAAAGCTTCACCTCAACAGGAAAACATCACAACCTTGCTGCAGATCGCACACTATCCAGGAGCAACTCCACGGGAGATTAGCAAGTCGGTTTAATAGTATAGGGTATGAACATTTTATTCAAATTTGGGCTCATAACTTTGCTAACACCAGTATGATAAATTCTGATTGCCAGTGTGCTTGGTGTTGTAATTGTTACATAGAGTTACATAGAATGTACAGCACAGAAACAGACCATTCGGCCCATCTGGTCTGTGCTGGTGTTTATGCTCCACATGAGCCTCCTCCCACCCCTCTTCATCTAATCCCATCAGCATAATCAGGATTTATTAGTGACTATCTAATATTTGTGTCCCCTAGTTCTGGACTCCCCCACAAGTGGAAACATCTTCTCTACATCTAACGCTATCAAACCTCTTCATAATTTTAAAGACCTCTATCAGGTCACCCCTCAGCCTTCTCTTTACTAGAGAATAGAGCCCCAACCTGTTCAGCTTTTCCTGATGGTTATAACCTCGCATTTCTAGTACAACCCTTGTAAATCTTTTCTGCACCTTCTCCAGTGCCTCTATATCCTTTTTGTAATATAGAGACTAGAACTGTGCACAGTAATCTAAGTGTGGTCTAACCAAGGTTGGGTACAGGTTTAACATAACCGCTCCGCTGGTCAATTCTATTCCTATATAAATAAACCCCAGCGCTTTGTTTGCAGTTTTGTGGCTTTGTTAACCTGCGTCGCTACTTTTAATGATGTGAATCTGGTGATGTCTACAACGAACAACCAATGGGAAAGAAGCGTCTAAGAGGCGTACTTTCTATTTGACGTACATCCCAAAGGTCTACATGCAAAAAAAATTTAAGAACTAAGGGCCTATAATGTGACGGTAAGCAGCACCTTCCCATACTATCGGGCTCAGAGGCTGAGGCCGACCCTGAGCCCGATGCACCTAGCACAGCTCGGGTTGCCAACTCTGGGGGGACGCATTCCTAGATGTTTCATCACATGCTCTCCCCTGCCCCCCGGTCAAACAGTCTTTGTCGCCCGTCTCCAATATTTCTATAACCAACAAAAAAATTGTTTACAGAAAATGAAACAAGAACACTTCCTTTTCTAAGGTCTGTGTGATATTTCTCCCTGGTTGCTGACAGCAGGAGATTAATCTCTCGTTCCTGGAGACACCAAGACACCAGGACGATCCTGGAGGGCTGTCAACAGCAGACTCAATGCAGCCAGCCAGTGACGGAAGCGCCGGGAGGCTGCGCAGAAGCTTATTAAGGCCCTGTATTTCATCCCGATTTGGGGTACTTCGCATAAAAGCAAGTTTCTTCTTCTTCTTCTAATGCAACTGGTGTGCCAGTAAAATGCTTAAATGAGCAGATCATAGAATCATAGAAATCATAGCATCATAGAAATTTATGGCACAGAAGGAGGCCATATGGCCCATCTTGTCCGTGACGGCCGACAAAGAGCTATCCACCCTAATCCCACTTTCCAGCTCTTGGTCCGTAGCCCTGTAGGTTACGGCACTTCAAGTGCATATCCAAGTACTTTTTAAATGTGATGAGGGTTTCTGCCTCTACCACCCTTTCAGGCAGTGAGTTCCAGACCCCCACCACCCTCTGGGTGAAAAAAGTTCTCCTCAACTCCCCTCTAATCCTTCTACCAATTACTTTAAATCTCTGCCCCCTGGTTATTGACCTCTCTGCTAAGGGAAATAGGTCCTTCCTACCCACTCTATCTAGGCCCCTCATAATTTTATACACCTCAGTTAAATCTCCCCTCAGCCTCCTCTGTTCCAAAGAAAACAACCCCAGCCTATCCAATCTGTCCTCATAGCTAAAATTCCCCAGCCCAGATCCTAAATTATTAGGCAAGGTCAGCTCATTCGTGTGAAGGTGCATGCAGCAACCAAGGGGCCGATGGTCCCAGCAGGCTTGTGCCGTGCCTGGACTGCACTCTCAACCCCTGCGTGTACCATCCTTCAAAAAGATAACGTCCCCATTTCCTGCCTCGATTGCCATCGTCATTTTGGGTCTCCTTTCCTCCAGTGAGGTCACCAGTGGGGAGGAGCTAGTGGCGGCACCTTGGAGCATCCATTTTAACTTGGCTTTCAACTTCATACCAGCCTGGAAAGCTGATTCTGTAAAACCGGAGGGTGTGAAGATAGGGGAGAAAGGAATTTCCGATAAATGCCTTAAGCATAATGACACCCTAACCATGTTTTCTATTTTGCAATAAAGACAACCAAAAGGTGTGGAAACAGTGAGCTCACTAGTAATCAGTGAATTGTTCGTTCCAAAATGGGCTAATGAGACCCATTTCATACAGATCTCATTCTCAAAGGTAGGCTTGCCAACTCTCCAGGACTGTCCAGGAGTCTCCGGAAAACAAAGATTAATCTCCAGAACACTGCTACGAGCAACCCCAGCGGGAACAATCATAAGAGTATCAAAAAAATTGACAGTGATTTTTTTTTCATTTTCAATAAACTTATCGGGCCGTATTTTGCGACCCCTACGGGTGCGTACGAGGTGCGCCCGCGCCCGTAGGGGCCGCGCAAGCTCCTGGTTTAGGCGCGCAAAGTGCACGCGCTAAAACCCGGCACTTGCGATCTGTCAAGATCCTCCGCATGCCCGGGAGATGGGCCTCCGCGGGGTGGAGAGTTGCGCTATTTGCCCAACTTCCGCCCGCTGAATGCCCGTGAGATTCTTATGCAGTAAGGTCTGCTTTTACCAGCATAAGAGTTTTAAAAAATAGAAAAATAAAATTTTCTCACTTATACATTAAAAACCCTGTCCAATAAGGTAAGTTTATTTTTAGCCCCGTTAAAACATACTAAAAAAAAAATCAAAAAATTAAATTTTTGTTTAAAATATTTAATTAAATGCAATTTTAATTAATTTTATATATGTAATTTTTTAAAATTTATTTCATGTGTTTGTGTATTTTTTAATTCATCCCCATTCATTCTTATGGCAGTTCCGAACGTACAGAACCGTCAGAAGCATGAATGGGGATTCCCTTCTTTCATTGGTTGGGCCGGCCCACGTGATCCCAGGGGCGCTTGCGAACCGCCTGCAGCCCCCTGGGATACGTGGACCTCTACGCATTTCTACCAGGAGAGGCCCAGGATCGCGAGCCTCCGTATCTCCCGGACCACCAGGTAAATGCTTAGAAAATTTGATGATCAGAGGAAGCCTCCGCCCGCGGGAAGCCTCCGATCGCAAATTCAGGCCCTCTGTGTCCAAATTCAGGCCCATTAGTTATAAAAATATTGGAGAAGGGGAAAAATAGGCTGTTTGACTGACAGTCCAGCACCATCCAATTGGGTAACTGAGAGCCTGGTTGCTTTCCAATTAGTGAGGGGGAGGCGGGCGCTGTGAGGATGGACGTGTCGGGCGACCAATGGCGAGTGCGTGGGGGCGGGGCGATTGGAGGCAGGAGGTCAGGTGATAAAACCTCCAGGAATGTGGCCAACCAGTGTTGGCAACTGTACCCAAAGTCTTTCTGATGTTTTTATCAGTAAGTTCTCTTTATTCGGCACTGATTTTACTGTAAGCCAATCGAGAGATTCTCCAATCTTTGCCCGTCTTTACCTGCAAAGAGGTTACCTTTTAATTTTGCTCGTTGTTTAATTTATTGTGGGGTCTAAAGTTGTGTTGTGAAAAGGCATCCGCTGTGCGGGTTGTGGTTAGAAGAGATGTCAGAGTTGTGAACTGTCTGCTGTCCCAAACAGCCCAAGCTCCAGAATACAATGCGTTCACACTTTTCTTATACTCACAGCTGCATCACAAGATACAAGTGGTTTGGGCTTTCGTAAATGTCCTCCAGGGCAACGATGTTTTCGTGCTTTATTCTGGAAGGCAGAAGATACAGTGTAAATGTTCAGCCCTGACACAGAGAACAAAGAGTCTGATTTGCGACCTGGGCTGGCTTCCTAGCGACCAGCCTTGGCATCTATAAACCATTTACGTAATCTTGAAAAGATGGCAGAATCCACCTATTCATTTTGCTTAAGAAAATCATATTGAAGATTTTTTAAAGATTTAAAAAAAAAGCATCATAATTTCCTTTAAAAAGAAAATCATACATGTCAACTGGCCGCGCAGCATGGCCTCGCCCCTCACTATCTCTGTAATCTCCTCCAGCACCCCCACCCCCCGAGATATCTACTTTCCTCTAATTCTGGCCTCTTGAGCATCCCTGATTTTAATCGCTCCACCATTGGCGGCCGTTCCTTCAGCTGCCGAGGTCCTAAGCTCTGGAATTCCCTCCCTAAACCTCTCCGCCTCTCTACCTCTCTTTCCTCCTTTAAGACGCTCCTTAAAACCTACCTCTTTGACCAAGCTTTTGGTCACCTGCCCTAATATCTCCTTATGTGGCTCGGTACCAAATTCTGTTTGATAATCGCTCCTGTGAAGCGCCTTGGGACGTTTTACTACGTTAAAGGCGCTGTATAAATACAAGTTGTTGGTGGTGTTGTGTTTGAGGAGGACATCACCATTTTGGGAGCACTGTCCACATGTCTGCTCTTGTGGATGAAGATTAAGGCAGGACACACCCCTTCCCCCAAGCACCACAGCCGAGGTCCCACCTGCTCTAAATGGTTGCCAGCCCTTGTGTCCCAAAAGCTCCTGTGAGATTGGGAATTCCTGCCTTTTAGGGGAAGAGGCATCAATCACAGCAAGAGCCCCAGCAAGTAGAAGATCAAGAGCAAAGCTTGTTGGAAGGGGAAGCTGAGAGATGCACTATTGGAGGAAGAGGGGGTGAGGCAAGGAGAGAAGTCTGAGGAGTCGCTTTGGGGGGGGGGGGGGGGGGGAAGAGAAGCTGGGAGTGGTGAATTTAGAGATGGAGGGGAAGGGTGAGAAGAATAGCCAGGAGCAGCACTTTGGTTGGGAAGGGGTGGGAAGAAGCTGGGAGTGTGTTGTTTGGAGAGGTGTGTGTTACCCACTCCTGATAGTTCAAAGATTTTTTCCTGCAGAAATGTTTTTGAATTATCCAATAATTTGAATTAAATAATGTAAATAAAACAACAGAGCGGGAAATTTACTGCTAAAAAAGTTGAATTATCGGATAATTTAAATTAACCAACTTTGAATTTAAAGTAAACTCTACCATCTTTAACTGAGAGGGGGAAAGAAGAGAATGAAGAACTTAAGAACATAAGAATTAGGAGCAGGAGTTGGCCATTCGGCCCCTCGAGCCTGCTCCGCCATTCAATAAGATCATGGCTGATCTTTGACCTCAACTCTACTTTCCCGCCCGATCCCCATATCCCTTGATTCCCAAATGTCAAACGATCTATCGATCTCTGTCTTGAATATACTCAACGACTCAGCATCCGCAGCCCTCTGAGGTAGAGAATTCCAAAGATTCACAACCCTCCGAGTGAAGAAATTTCTTCTCATCTCAGTCCTAAATGGCCGATCCCTTATTCTGAGACTGTGACCCCTAGTTCTAGACTCTCCAGCCAGGGGGAACAACCTCTCAGCATCTACCCTGTCAAGCCCTGCAAGAATTTTGTATGTTTCAATGAGATCACCTCTCATTCTTCTAAACTCCAGAGAGTATAGGCCTAGTCTACTCAATCTCTCCTCATAGGCCAACCATCTTTATCACACACAGCATTTGTTCACCGAGTCATCTCGGAGGCTGCAGGGAATACCACATTGAAGCATCAAATACAACAGGAACGTCGCTACCCGGAATCACGTTCCGAAAGAAAGCTGGTTTGTCCCCGGAAGCCTTTGGGGCTTCTAGCTGCTCTAACAGACAAGTAAGCGGTGTTATTTATTTTAACTGCTGTCAGAGAGCTATCCCACCAGCTTCCTCTCGCTATCGGTGAATCATCCCGGCGCAACGTCCAGGTAGAACAGGTGCATTAATATCAACTAGAATGGGGGAAAAAAAAACGAATGAAGCAAGCATATTTTTTTCTAAATTGAGTAAACTGGGCGAATGGCCAAGCCCCAAAGAGCAGGACATCACCGAGGGAGAAACTAGCAACTTAACACAAGCGGTGTTGAAGCGATTCCAAAGGTGTGTTTTAAATTGTGTGGGAGGAAGGGAATAATCATTCCTGGTATAAAGACTGAGTCGCACACTGTGCCATCAGGGAATACCTCTTAAAGAAATCAAAGATAATTTGCAAGATGAAAAGGAGAGAGAAAATAAATGACAGTATTAATGACAGAAATAAAGCAGGAAACAGCGCAGGGAGACTATTCATGATCCCACCTCCTGACATGCTGCAACCTTTGATGTAACATATATTAACATTCTCTTTGTACCGCAGCTTCTGATAGAAGTTGTTGCCAATGTTTTCTTTTTTAACAGGGCGGCCACATAAAATTGTGTGTTCCTATTACTGGCCCGTTAATACTGGATTATTTGTACATCTTCCAAAAGGGCTGATTGATTGTATTCAAGCCATACTGTGTTTTAAAACACAAATTGTGGAGCAAAGGAACATAAGAACATAAGAATTAGGAGCAGGAGTCGGCCACACGGCCCCTCGAGCCTGCTCCGCCATTCAATAAGATCATGGCTGATCTTCGACCTCAACTCCACTTTCCCGCCCGATCTCCATATCCCTTGATTCCCCTGGAGTCCAAAGATCTATCTCAGCCTTGAATATACTCAACGAATCGGCATCCAGTGCTCTCTGGGTTGAGAATTCGAAAGATTCACAACCCTCCGAGTGAAGAAATTTCTCCTCATCTCAGTCCTAAATGGCTGGCCCCTTATCCTGAGACTGTGACCCCTAGTTCTAGACTCTCCAGCCAGGGGAAACATCCTCTCAGCATCTACCCTGTCAATCCCCCTCAGAATCTTATATATTTCAATGAGATCACCTCTCATTCTTCTAAACTCCAGAGAGTATCGGCCCAATCCACTCAATCTCTCCTCATAGGACAACCCTCTCATCCCAGGAATCAATCTAGTGAACCTTCGGTGCACCGCCTCCAAGGCAAATATATCCTTCCTTAGATAAGGAGACCAAAAATAAAAATCCAATGAAGGAAAAATAGATGAATGTAAAAGGAAGAAGCAATATGGTGAGATCCAGAAATTAATGTTTAAAAATAAATGGAAGTTTGTACTAAAAATGTTCAAGATTTCAGGTCAAATTGATATTATTCCGATCTGGAAAGATTGAACAGGCTGGGGCTCTTTTCTCTAGAAAAGAGAAGAAAGACTTGCATTTCTCCAGCACCTTTCACGACCACCGGACGTCCCAAAGCGCTTTACAGCCAATGAAGTACTTTTGAAGTGTAGTCACTGTTGTAATTTAGGAAACACGGCAGCCAATTTGTGCACAGCAAGCTCCCACAAACAGCAATGTGATAATGACCAGATAATCTGTTTTTATTGATGTTGAATTGAGGGATAAATATTGGCCCAGGACACCGGGGATAACTCCCCTGCTCTTCTTTGAAATAGTGGCCGTGGGATATTTTACGTCCACCTGAGAGGGCAGACAGGGCCTCAGTTTAAAGCCTCATCTGCAAGATAGCACCTCTGACAGTGCAGCACTCCCTCAGCACTGCACTGGGAGTGTCAGCCTAGATTTGTTGTGCTCAAGTCTCCTATTAGTGGGAATATGAACCCACAACCTTCTGACTCAGAGGCGAGAGTGCTGCCCACTGAGCCACGGCTGACACTAAAGGCCTGATAGAGGTCTTTAAGATTATGAAAGGGTTTGATAGGGTAGACGTAGAGAAGATGTTTCCACTTGTTGGGGAGGCCAGAACTCGGGGCCATAAATATAAACTAATAAATCCAATAAAGAATTTAGCATAAACTTCTTTACCCAGAGAGTGGTGAGAATGTGGAACTCGCTACCACAGGGAGTGGTTGAGGCGAATAGTATAGATGCATTTAAGGGGAAGCTGGACAAACACATGAGGGAGGAGGGAATAGAGGGTAATGTGGATGGGGGTGAGATGAAGAAGGGTGGGAGGAGGCTCGTGTGGAGCATAAACACCGGCACGGACCAGTTGGGCCGAATGGCCTCTTTCTGTGCTGTAAATACAGTGTACTATGTGATGTACCTAAAATATGCAGAGGTACAACAGCAAATGAAGCTGTGCCTGTGCTTAGCCATTTCCTTCTCCCTGCCTCTTATTGTACATAATTCCTATTAGTATTCTGATACTGTACCTCGTCCTGGCTGGCAAACTGTTACTCAGCGATTCTGTGCACTGAGCTGCCTGCCTTCTCCAGAAAAACGGCTTCACCTGCAACTTCGTCTGTCAGTGGCCATCACTACGCTACTCTCATCAAATAATGCAGATGCTTATCCAACATAATGCTTTCACTTTCTGACTGACAGCTTCAACTTAGCAGCCTCTGAATTGTGACCCGTGTCGCACACTCTCGTCATTTTCTGATGAGTTCTGAAAGCAGCATCATAATACTCTGAAGCCGAAGGGTTGATGCGTGAAACTTGAGATCTTAATGTTGTAGATCCAGCTCTTGGGAGATTCAGTAATCTACGGAAAAGAAAAATCCACCAAAAGCATTCTTTTCCACTGCTGTTGTGGGATGAGATTGCAAGGGTAACAATCAGTAACCATGATGCGGAGATGCCGGTGTTGGACTGGGGTGGACAAAAGTGAGAAGTCGCACAACACCAGGTTATAGTCCAACAGCTTTATTTGAAATCACAAGCTTTCGGAGCGGCTGCTCCTTCGTCAGGACCTGATTGTGATTTCAAATAAAGCTGTTGGACTATAACCTGGTGTTAGAAATATAGAAACTAGGAACAGGAGTAGGCCATTCGGCCCGTCGAGCCTGCTCCACCATTCAATACGATCATGGCTGATCATCCAAATCCAGTACCCTGTCCCTGCTTTCTCACACAGAATCCCCATCGAGCCTGCACCGACACATATCCCACCCTATCCCCGTAACCCCACGTATTTAATTCCCCCTAACATATCCCATCCTATCCCTATAACCCCACATATTTAATCCCCCCCTAACACTAAGGGTCAATTTATCATAGCCAAATCAACCTAACCTGCACATTTTTGGACTGTGGGAGGAAACCAGAGCACCCGGAGGAAACCCACGCAGACACGGGGAGAAAGTGCAAACTCCACACAGACAGTCACTCGAGGCCGGATTTGAACCCAGGTCCCTGGCGCTGTGAGGCAACAGTGCTAACCACTATGCCACCGTGTTGTGCGACCAATCAGTAACCAGTCCGAGGGATATCCACCAAAGCCACTGGCCAGTTATACAGGTGCTGTAAATAATGTATTCATCCCCGACAGACAAGCCGCAAGGACAAAATACCCCGACCGACATAACTACAAGCAGGCAGGACCCTCTTTGACCCGACTGGACCCCAAAGACCAAAAGTAAATTGCTTCCATGCTCAACAACAACTTGCATTTATATAGCGCCTTTAACGTCGTAAAGTGTCCCAAGGCGCGTTATCGGACAGAATTTGACGCCGAGCCACATAAGGAGAAATTAGGACAAATGCTTGGTCAAAGAGGTAGGTTTTAAGAAGTGTCTTCAAGGAGGAGAGAGAGGTGGAGAGGCGGAGAGGTTTAGGGAGGGAATTCCAAAGCAGCTGAAGACACGGCCTCCAATGGTGGAGCGATGGAGATCGGGAATACGCAAGTGGAGGAGCATTTCTCCTTAGCGCAGGCACAATCATACCAAGAAACCTTAACACAACACAGTCCCCCTCTTGTAAACACCATCTAATCAAACTGTACAACACATTCCTCAAATGCATGTGAATGCAAGCCCGTGAGAAGACAGTTAAAAGATTATTTAAAAAATAAGATTATACATGTGAAATTCAGAGCCCTCACCAAAAGAAGTGTCCTTAACCATTATAATTCTGTAAATGTAATGCAAATAAATGAAAAGTCACACAAATTGAAGCATAAGCAAGGTACATTAAACAAGGTGAGAATTCTACAGCAAACATAATGTTCTCAGTCTCGTTCATCCATCACCCCTGTGCTCGCTGACCTACACTGGCTCCCGGTCCGATAATGGCTCAATTTGAAAATCCTCATCCTTGTTTTCAAATCTCTCCATGGCCTCACCCCTCCCTATCTCTGTAACCTCCTCCAGCCCTACAAGCCTCCGAGATATCTGCGCTCCTCCAATTCTGGAGTCTTGAGCCTCCCCGATTTTAATCGCTCCACCGTTGGCGGTCGTGCCTTCAGCTGCCTGGGCCCTAAGCTCTGGAATTCCCTCCCTAAACCTCTCCGCCTCTCTCTCCTTTAAGACGTTCCTTAAAACCTACCTCTTTGGCCAAGCTTTTGGTCACCTGTCCCGAATAGCTCCTTGTGTGGCTCGGTGTCAAAAATGTTTTGATTGATAACGCTCCTGTGCAGCGCCTTGGGATGTTTTGCTATGTTAAAGGCGGTATATAAATACAAGCTGTTGTTGTTGTATTATTTAAAATGTTAAGTATTAAAATACTATTAAGTTCTAAATGACAGGATTCTAAACTGTAATGGGGGAAAAATTGGGTGTCACCCCCGTGCCCGAAATTGAGTGGTAGTGCCCCAAGAGGGAAGCGGGGCGCTACTGGAAGTGCCCCGCCTCCCTCTTGGGGCGCTGTGAGTGAATATTGTGGCGCTACGTGCCGCAGTATTGTAGGCCTTCCTCCCCTTCTTAAAGGGGAGGGGCCTTGCGCAGCGTGACCTGAAGCCCAGCTGGGCCACCGGGGATCGGGAGTGCCGGCAAAAGAGCCCGGCACTCAAGAGTAGTGCCGGGCTTATGGAGCGCAGCCGGCACTCCGCGGGGGGGTGGGGGGGGGGTAAGGAGGCAGGTGCTGGGAGGCGGCCAGCAACAAGAATGGCCGCCCGGCACCTCCCGTTTAATTAGCGCCGCCCCGGCCGCTGGTAGGCCCCCCTGACCCTGTTGGACATAGCGTCTGGTGGTAAGTTACGGAGCGCTACTGAAGATTGCGGCCGGGGCGCGCGCGGGGCGCTGCGCACGGCGATGACGTCATCGCCGGCGGCGCAGCACCGCGGGGCGCTAACGGTTAGCACCGCTGCTAACCTCCCACTGAATTTTGCGGGAGGCGTTGGCGGCGCCGCGCCCGGGCGCTAGTTGCTTTGTGTCCCGTTAGCGCCCTCTTAGGGTGCTAACGGAAGGCGCAAAGCAATCGAATCTTTCCCCCTAATTCTTTATGTTGGATTAAAAAAAGTGACTGCTCCGGTCTCGTAAACAGGCAGCCAATCTGCATAATTGTCTCTGTGTTTCCTTCACCTTCCCAACCTCCAGCATTTCCCAGAATCTGACCAGTTCCAGCGGCATCCAGTTTCATTTTTAGTGCGTTACTTGATTAGATAATAAAACCTCATCATAGTCGAGCACCTGTTTGAACTGTCTGCCTCTGCTACGTTGCTATCAGCCCTTGGGATCCCTGCGGCTGCCAGAAACCCAGGACATACTTGCATCAAACCCAAGAGGACTTGAGGATTAGCAGGCAGTATTGGTTGAATCCCTTCGTGATGCGGAGCTCCAATCTAAATGCAGCATGAGAGACCTGGGAGCACTGGTTAGAGATGGGACTAAAACAGGTCAGGGGTGGGGTGGGAGTGCATACGAACATACGAATTAGGAGCAGGAGTAGGCCACTCGGCCCCTCGAGCCTGCTCCGCCATTCAATAAGATCATGGCTGATCCGATTACTCCACATTCCCGCCTACCCCCGATAACCTTTCATCCCCTTGCTTACCAAGAATCTATCTACCTCTGCCTTCAAAATATTCAAAGACTCTGCTTCCACCGCCCTCTGAGGAAGAGAGTTCCAAAGACTCACGACCCTCTGTGAGAAAAAAATTCTCCTCATCTCTGTCTTAAATGGGCGACCCCTTATTTTTAAACAGCGACCCCTAGTTCTAGAGTCTCCCACAAGAGGAAACAACCTCTCCACATCCACCCTGTCCAGACCCCTCAGGATCTTATATGTTTCAATCAAGTCACCTCTTACTCTTCTAAACTCCAGCGGATACAAGCTCAGCCTGTCCAACCTTTCCTCAAGGAGCAGGAACAAGAAGGAAGAGTAAATCCTAAATTCACGTAAATTTTCACATGATATCCTTCAATATGAAGAACCATTGGAATATAAAATATTTGATTCCAGCATACTTAGTAAAGGTTATTTATAAAGAGCATTACATCTTATTCGATGTTTGTGTTCCCGGTGCAGAGGTTGACGTGTCAGAATAGCATTTTGGAAATGCAGGCACAGGCACACAGCCCATTAAAAGCTCCACGGGATGCAGTGAGCTCCACGCCGGAATTCCTGATGTACACGACTGGTGCGCAGGGTTCTGTGCTGGGAATGATAATCCATAAAATCTATGCTTGTGTTTCGTGCACACATAAAGCACAAACAATTCCTCGGCCACGTTTTCAAATGAAAATCTTGTCAGGACACTCCATCACTTTAGAAGCAAAAAAACCGCACCATCAGCATTTTGATATCTGTTTACAGAAGATTGAACGAATTCATTAACTTTTATCCAGCTGCCAATAGTATACTCTGTTCCGAGGAATCGTCAATGATTTGCGCAATATTTGAATGTAAGCCAGTAAGGCTTTCTATTTCCTTTTAAAAAAAAAAATATCTCTGCCCAGCTACACAGTTCTTTAATCATGTAAAACCTGAAAATTTACAATGACGCGAGTTATTAAAACCTTTGGTAACACTATCATCTCTGGAAGATATTACAGTCTTCTACCAACAGCCATTTGCCAGAGAGGATTTACAGGGAAAATAGATTAAAGAAATGAACTAGGATTGTTTCATTTAAAAAATGGATCTGAATATGCTCATAATCAATAAGGGAGGAATTCTGTCCATTGTTGCCAGTGAAATTATGCTGCAGTAAGTCTGAACCTGCTGCATTAGCCTGTCAACAAATCACAAGTCCTACCCATAGCTCACACTGCCAATGTCAACCTCAAATCCTGTACACTCAACTTGTCTTACTCTCCAAGTACCTATACAATCCAATTAGTTCAGCAAGAGCCTCTTGTCCCAGTCAGCTCAATCGAGCGCAGGGACACAGCGTAAAACGCAGCATATCATTAAGCAATAAAATAGTGTTGAAGTGGCAGTCTCCTTCAGAGAGATTCCTGACAGATGGCAAGTTCTGGGACTTCGCGCACGCGCTTTGCACGCGAAAACCCAGAACCTGCGGGGCCCTCACGGGCGCGTACGCACCACATACGCACCAATGCACAACGTAAACACCACATACGCACCACATACGCACCAATGCACAACGTAGACACAACCTACGCACCACATAGGCAACACGTACACAACACGTACGCACAACGTACGCACCAACGTACGCACCATGTACGCACCCGTACGCACAACGTACGCACCACATACGCACCACGTAGGCACCGGAAAATACGGGCCATTGTCTTTAGGACTAAGACAGATAGAAATGACGAAGCATCAAGAAATGGCACATCTGTTAAGTTAATGAGATACATCTCGTCAACAAAATCCAGATCCAGTCAAATTGTTTGGGGAATCTATACCACACCACATGGACTGCAGCGGTTCAAGAAGGCGGCTCACCACCACCTTCTCAAGGGCAATTAGGGATGGGTAATAAATGCCGGCCTTGCCAGCAACGCCCACATCCCAGGAACGAATGAAAAGAAAGCTGCACAGGGACCATTGTGTTCCGGAGAGTATTTCGGCGTCTATCTCTGTATGTACAAAAATGCAGAAACGTTAGCACAGGAGACCACTATTTGGCCCTTGTTGCTTGCGCTGAACTTGGATCCTGTCGGTGGTCTGATAGGGAACAGTAAAGCATGGCTTATGAAGAAACTCAAGCAATTGAGAGCCAAGTGTTATGAGGTGATGCTCGCCCGGCACTGTGCTTTGCACAACAGGAGCGCGCATCTTCAGTTTGGGCACAGGTTTTTGGTGAGCCCACGGAAACTCATGTGGACCGCAAATTTTGCACTTCCCCCTCGACGCCGACTCACGCCAGTAGAAGCTCCATGCTGGGAGCACTAAACTGTAAAATGGATCCCGGAATGCGTACAGGATGTCTGGATCAAGACGATGAAAAAGAATACACCCTGAAATCCTCACCGTAGTACACGATGAAATAGCTAAGCCCCTGGTATTTTGCAGTGATTCAATAAACATGGGTTGTATCCGATAACCGAAGGCTAGGCCATTTCATCCCGTTGTTCAACGAAAAGAATGAGGCATAAACTGATGAATTATAGCCCTACCGTCCATAAGTGCAGAAAATACTTCAGAGCTTTTTACAGGAAGCTATCACTGTTCATCTAAAGAGTGCAGAGGCCATAAAGAGCACATTCTGGGGTGTAATTACAGAGCATTTGGTGAAAGTATTCGGTGAATGTGAAGTGTTCGGATGCGTCTCAAGGGCATTTGATTATAAGTCAGGAAGAGAGATTCACAACTGAACTTTTTTTTAACTGGAGAGAAGGTCAAGATGGAACATCACCCGGCTCTTTGAACGCTGAGAGGACGTAAATAGCATACATATAAGCAGATTATTAAACTTAGCCAGTAATTGCAGATTTACAGGGGATGAATACAAAATTTAAACAAGCCTGAAGAAGGACTAGCTGTTTGAAGAAATCCCCCGCTGGCAAAGTATTGTTTATGTGGGAATAAAGAAGAGGAATCAATACCTGATGAAGAATGGGAGTGAAGGATATAAAATACAGAGATAGATGCCAAAATACTCTACGGAACACAATGGTCCCTGTGCAGCTTTCTTTTTATTCAATCGTGGGATGTGGTCATCGCTGGCAAGGCCGGCATTTATTGCCCATCCCTAATTACCCTCGAGAAGGTGGTGGTGAGCCGCCTTCCTGAACCGCTGCAGTCCGTGTAGTGAACATACTCCCACAGTGCTGTTAGGGAGGGAGTTCCAGGGTTTTGACCCAGCGACGATGAAGGAACGCCGATATATTTCCAAGTCAGGATGGTGTGTGACTTGGAGGAAAACTTGGAGGTGTTGGTGTTCCCACGCGCCTGCTGCCCTTGTCCTTCTAGGTGGCAGAGGTCACGGGTTTGGGAGGTGCTGTCGAAGCCTTGGCGAGTTGCTGCAGTGCATCTTGTAGATGGTACACACTGCAGACAGCTGGGATGGATATGGATTCTGTTCTGAACAGTGTGGGCTATAAAGTTAGATCGATATCCTGGAGTTTTGCTGAATTACCTTTCAGAGTCAGGCAGACACTTCAGAGAGCTTTATCTTCTGAGAAGTTTTAGCTCTTGCCAGGTGTTTCCCTCAGGAGTCTGGATTGGACAGAATCCATCGTGGGGAAAATTAGACTTGGGCTGAATGATGTAAATGTCACTGTTTGGTTCCACACTGTCTTACATTCTTCAGCAGAAAACTTTCACCCCATCAATCTTTGAAATTCTCTACCCCAGAATATATTCAAGACCAAGATCGATAGATTTTTGGATACTAAGGGAGCCAAGGGATATGGGGATGGTGCGGGACAGCATAGTTGAGGTCGAAGATCAGCCATGACCTTACTGAATGGCGGAGCAGTCTCGAGTGGCCGACTCCTGCTCCTAATTCTTATGTTCTTAATCTGGATTGAAACCCAGTCCAAGAGGTGAAAGTACACTATGCCAGCCAATCTCCTCATTTGCTTTACTGCGCCTCTTTAAGTCCTCCTGAATGAGGCATCATTCTCACATTCTGCTTGCAGGCCTGCGTCAGTGCTACTCTTGAGGTGACTACCTGGAGGTGTCGGAAAACAACCTGTGGCAGCTGTCTTCCATTCTGCCAGCGCAATTCACACTTCATCTAGAGCCATCCTTTGTTTCTTAACCTGTCCCATTACCATCTCCTCTTGCCTTGAATATCTCTCAATGTCTCTTAACCTCTCCTGCCTTCTATCCTATCACAGACCTTCCCTTTTGTTCTTTCATCCCCTCCCCCCTTTCCCAGCCCCTACACTTGCTTAAAAACCTGTTCCATTTCCTGCTTTTTTCCAGTTCTGACGAAGGGTCATCGACCTGAAACGCTAAATCTGTTTCTCGCTTCACAGATGCTGCCTGACCTGCTGAGTGTCTCCAGCATTTTCTGTTTTTATTTCAGATTTCCATCATCTGCAGTATTTTCTTTTTGTAACCTGTGGTGGCTCGGATTCTGAAGTTCACCCCTGCAATCGTGCACCTGTGCTCCGCTCAACTCTTATTCCACGGGAACAGGAAGCCTTGTGGCATGGTTAATGCGATGAAACATAGTGACATAAAGTACCTCACAGGAGGCTTCTCCACAAGATGGGATCATGTGGAATTCATGGTAATCCGACGTGGTGGACCGAGAACTGGCTGAACGCCCGTAGGCAAATAGCTGTGGGCATTGCACTTGGATCTCCCTCAGGACTGGTTACCAGCGCTGCTGCATGGGGATCGGTGTTCGGAACCTCGCTATTTACCATTTTCATTCATGATTTAGACGTAGGCGTTGGGAGGAAAGATCAACAGGTTTGCAGACGATGCCAAGATATGAGCAAGTGTTGGTGGGCTGCAGAGGATGCTCGACTACTGCGAGCTGATCTCACTGTGTTGGGGGAATGGGCCCGTGCTGGGCAAATGATGTTTAGTGTAGAAAGGTGTAGTATTATGCACGTGGGCAGATTAAATGCTGAATATACTTACACCCTTCAGGGAAGAGAATTAAAGCCCATATACTTACACCCTTCAGGGAAGAGAATTAAAGTGGTGAAAGAAAGAGATCTGGGTGTTTTAGTGCCTCACCCTCTAAAGGTCATGACCAATGTCGTGAAGCTTTGGAACGCTTGACCTGAAAAGGTGGTGGAAGCTGATTCCATCAATAATTTTAAGAGGGAGTTGGATGGGTTCTTGAGGATGAGGAACTGACAGGGTTACGGACATAAGGCGGGCGATGTGGGGCTGAGCACGACTGCTCTTTCAAAGAGCCAGCACAGGCACGACGGGCCGAATGGCCTCCTTCTGTGCTGTAAGTTTCTATGATTCTATAAGCTATAGCTAAAGCAAACAGGGTTCGAGGCTGTATTAAGAAAAGCACACCATTTTGTCTTTGTACAAGACCTTGGTTGGGCATCAGTTAGAATACTCTGTCCAGTTCTGGTCTCCTCACAGAGTGGGGGATAGGGCGGCTTTGGAAAGGATGCAGAGGAGGGCCACTAGACTGATTCCCAATTTAAAACACCTTAGATACCCAGATAGGCTCAAAGAGCTGGGTCTCTATACTTGAGCAAAGTGTATACAAGGGGGCGATTTGATTGAGGTTTACAAAATAATGAAGGGACTACATTGTGTTTGCGTGTACCAATTATTTGAACTGGATAGGTTAGGGAGGACCAGGGGTCACGCTTAGAAATGATGTAAGGGCAGAACTAAATTGGGCATTAGGTAGTTTTATTTCCAGAGAATGGTGGACCTGTGGAACAGGTTGACATCTCGTGCGGTGAACCCTGATTTGCTGAATTCTTTCAGGAAAGGGCAGGACCTGTTTCTGGCTGGAGCGGAGATCAGCACGTACAAGAGGTAGGTCTCCTATAATATAAATCAAGGACGACGTCATCTCCTGGACCAGCTTCGATCGTCTAAAGCAATCAGAGAGGAATTTTCCAGAATTTTTTCCCCTAAATTGGCCTGGGTTTTTATCCATTTACTTTTGGCCTCTCCCAGGAGATCACGTGGCTCCGGGTGGGTGGGGAGCAATGTTTCCGTTGAGCCGCGCGGCCACGCAGCGGTCTGGAGGTCCGCGCAGCCGGCTCACCGGCTTTTAAATGGAAAAGCCGCGCATGCGCGGAGATTTGGACGGGCCGCTCAGCCCATTAAAGGGGCCGCGCACCCAAAAAAAAAATTAGAGGGAACATTGGTGACGAGTGTCTGTATTGTGATGCACTCGGCATCGCAACTATATGGGGCAGGCGAGATGGACCAGTGCGTCTTTTCCTGTCTGTCATTTCTGTATGTTCGTATACAAAACAAAATAAAATGGAATGAATGATGTTCACTGATGGGTTGAAATTACCACAGGAAAGCTGTAATTTCCAGTGACATTAAAAACCCTTCACCAGCACAAAATACATTTGCAATTCAGATCAGACCAACTCAGCTGAACGTACAGTGCGCTGTTAAACAGCTGAATATTTTGACATAGGAAAACAGCGACAAGACTGGCCTGTCTCTATAGATATATGAATATTGATTCTCCTCATAAGAAGCTTATAGCAACATATGGTACCATGTCTGAGTCACAATCATTAACTGCCTCATTCATTGAACGCTGCATGCTCGAAGTCTCTGGTGCATTTCTGAATGTCTCCATTGAAAGCTTACATTTTGACAACTACAGTCGCCAAATTCAACCTTTGTTTTTTTTCCGAATACATATTTTGGAGCTTAACGTTGAAAAAGAAATACCATTTAGGGTACGCAAAATACTGATTTCTATCTTATAATGAATGGGTGCCATCGTATGAAAACGTTTATTAGGGAAACTGAAAACACTATCTATCATCCTGATGAAAGTTTGAATAACTCCCTTGTGTCTGGCTTATTCGCCACAGTATCAGCGTAATACTGGAGTCAGATAAACAGAACATCCACAAAGACCACCATGAAGAGCAAGACTAGAGGCCATCAATATAAAATAGTCACCAAGAAATCCAATAGGGAATTCAGAAGAAACTTCTTTACCCAGAGAGTGGTGAGAATGTGGATCTCACTACCACAGGGAGTGGTTGAGGCAAATAGTATAGATGCATTGAAGGGGAAGCTAGATAAGCATATGAGGGAGAAGGGAATAGAGGGTTACGCTGATAGAGTTAGATCAGGAAGGATGGGAGGAGGCTCGAGTGGAGCATAAACGTCGGCATGGACTGGTTGGGCCGAATGGCCTGTTTCTGTGCTGTATATCCTGTGTAATCCTATGAAATTCATGAACTTCGGAAGCGATTTATTCTGTTGGCTTGTTTAATGCTTATGGGACACACCGGCATAGAAATATAACCGAGGGGGAAGGATAAGAGAACAACTTAAATAATAACAAAAGTCATCCCTGATAACTCAGCCCTAACTTTTAATGCAAACTCCTTTTGGGGTTGCGTCACTTTAGTAATTAGTGCTTGTTAATTGTCAGCTGTGGCTCAGTGGGTAGCACTCTCGCCTCTGGGTCAGAAGGTTGTGGGTTCAAGTCCCACTCCAGAGACTTGAGAACAAAAATCTAGGCTGACGCTCCAGGGACTGAGGGAGTGCTGCACTGTCGGAGGTGCCGTCTTTTGGATGAGACGTTAAACTGAGGCCCCGTCTGCCCTCTCAGGTGGATGTAAAAGAGCCCATGGCACTATTTCGAAGAAGAGCAGGGGAGTTATCCCTGGTGTCCTGGGGCCAATATTTATCCCTCAATCAACGTCACTAAAACAGATTATCTGGTCATTATCACATTGCTGTTTGTGGGAGCTTGCTGTGCGCAAATTGGCTGCCGCGTTTCTTACATTACAACAGTGACTGCACTTCAAAAAAAAAAGTACTTCATTGGCTGTAAAGCACTTTCGGACGTCCGGTGGTCGTGAAAGGCGCTATAGAAATGCAAGTCTTTCTCTATCTGCATCTTTTATATATTCTGTGATTTACAGCTTTGAAACAAAGCTGAACAAAATAGTGCACTACACCAGAAGCCCGAAGATAAGCCGCATGCTTTCTGAACATAAAGAAGGACAATTGGGTATAGTGGAGGACGCTATACTAACAAACCGATTGAATACATGGTAAAGAACCTTACAATACACAGAGAGAAACCCTTTGTGCTATTCAGTAATAAAGTAGCCCCAATAGCTAAGTTGGTGAGTCCACTGACCAATATGCTGTTGAGCCATAGAGACCACCCAAGCCGGCATTTATTGCCCATCCCTAGTTGCCCTCGAGAAGTTGTCGGGATCTGGAACGCTCGACCTGAAAAGGTGGGCATGATGCGGAGATGCCGGTGTTGGACTGGGGTGGACAAAAATGAGAAGTCGCACAACACCAGGTTATAGTCCCAACAGATTTATTGAAAATTACAAGCTTTCGGAGCTGTTGCCCCTTCGTCAGGTAAAGGTACAATGAGGGAATCTACAGTATTACACAGTATATAAACACAGAAAGCAATTTCTCTGCAGACAAATTGCTTTCTGTGTTTATATACTGTGTAATACTGTAGATTCCCTCATTGTACCTTTACCTGATGAAGGGGCAACAGCTCCGAAAGCTTGTAATTTTAAATAAATCTGTTGGACTATAACCTGGTGTTGTGCGACTTCTCATTTTTGAAAAGGTGGTGGCAGCTGATTCCATCAATAATTTTAACAGGGAGTTGGAAGGTACTGGAGGATAAGGAAGTCACAGGGTTACAGACATAAAGCGGAGGATGTGGGACTGAGCACGACTGATCTTTCAAAGAGCCAGCACAGGCATGATGGGCCGAATGGCTGTAAGTGCTGTAAGCTGCTATGAATCGAAGCTACTGGAGGAACTTCTAAATTGGATAACACTCAGGCTAAACAGGGGACCCAGGGAGCGTGGTTAATGGAAGCAGTTCTAATTAGACAGCTGTGACCAGCAGAGTGGCCCAGCTGCTGCATTATCTCTCACCCTTAAATATACTGTTATGTTTTTATATATTGTGCCATTGTGGTTCATACTCCATTGAACCGGGCAACAGAATAAACAGCCTTAGAAATTCATGAGTGTCCCTTGGATGTCTTCATGGCTGCTCTATTCAGATGATTAAATTGTTTCTTTTACCAATGCCAATGTTGTGGAGATTATGCCAGATGTGTGGGCAAGTATAAAAGAATTAACTAAAGATTAGTCCCAGGACTTCTGCCATCCATAATATTTATAAATGATCTTCATGAAGGTATTAAAGATTATTAGATGATACCAAATACCGTGAGGAGGAAATAAGATCTTGGGAGGGGAAAGAATGAAGTTGAGAGCTCGAAATAGAATTCTCAAATAGCATTTAATAGCAAGAATCTCAAGATAATACATGCAACAAATTCAATTACAAAGTGGAGGGTATATCGTTCAGTAATGTAAGCCAAAATAAACCCCTAGGTAATACTTCATCTAACATGGAAAGTATCATCAGTACAGGCAGATGTTAATGAAATATCTGTGTATAAGTAGGTCCACAGAATACAAGTCCAAGGCAGTGACGTCAAACCGTGCCTAAAGGATTATTGAGGCCACACATGGAATTATGACCAGCAATCTTCATCATACCCTTGGTAAAACGTGAAAAGGACTCACAATAAAGATGATCCCAGGTTTAGATCGTTGAGACACGAAGTGAGACTAAAGAAGCTACTGTCAATCTGTCCTGATTAGAAAACAATAGCGCATTTCAGACTGGCCATCTATGAGGTGAGGTTCTTCCTTTTACTGATAAAAGTTGCAAGAGCACAAAACGGGAAATCTGTTTTTGTACTAACGTGGAGCTTTCTTTGCAAAAAAATCAGCGGCTAGAGAAGTTTTGAGCCCCTGCTTATATTTGGTATGTCGCTATTTGCCACCGGTTAATACAATACAGGGTTCAACCTGGAAGAGAGATCATAGCTGAGGCAGGCAGCCTTAGTAAAATATTGAAATGACCAACCCGCCTTCTGGCAGCGGGTTGCTTGCCCCCCTCCCCCCCTCCCCCCCCTCTCCCCCCCCCCTCCCCTCTCCCCCCCCCCCCCCCCCCTTGCCCTGCCTCCGTTAAAACCAGAAGTGGGCGGGTTCGAGATTTTAAAACATTTTTACATCCCACCCGACCTCCCCAACCCACCCATTTTTTGGGGGGTTAAAATTCTCCTCAATGATAAATCCAATGAGTCTTGCAAGTGCAGGTGTGCAGATGACAACTAAAACATGACAGAAAATTCACTCTGTGCAAAGAAAAAAAAACCTTCACACTTGTTTCAAAGGCTTTGGCCCTTCACTTAAATGTCTTGGCTCCTCATTTTAAATAGTAAACAAATATATCCAGTCGTGCCTCTGCTGTGTTAGCAGCCTGCGTTCTCCTACACTGAAATGCGTACACGTTTGAAGGGAAATGAGATCTGTACTCAATTAGTTACTGTGCAAACCTCAAAAAACTCTTATCAGTTAGGAGTCAACGGGCACTGAAAATGAAGGCCTGCAATACCTCAATGTTCAGTTTAAACTGTTCAGTGGAGAGTTATGCAGTCAGTCAACACATCAAAGCCGAAATCTTCTCATCCACAGTGTGCAGCAGGATTCCATCCCTTGATGCAATAGCACCACCAGGTAGGAACCGGGAGCGGTAGTAAGGGATGAGGTTGGGAAGCAGATCTTGACAGAGTGACACATTTTTCCGTGGATTCCGCAATAAAACAATGGAACCCAAGATGTTTCTGTGGGTCCTGCCTAATCGCCTGCTTCTGGATTCATCTCATCTTTTTCTTTCTCAATCTAGCCGGAGCTCTGCACTATAGCTTTTGACCCTCCACTTAAATTGCTTAGATTCTCATCTTAAAAAGTCAACAAACATTAACTGGTCGCACCTCCGCTGTGTCAAAAGGCAAAAGGAGGCAAGCGGGCTGTCGAATTTGCTATGGTAAAATGTGCGTGGGTCTGAAGGAAAGTGGGATCTATATTCAATTAGTTACTATGTAAACCGGGAAGACTTATTCAATTAAACATGTGACATATTACAGCAGATGCCCTGTGCAGTTGGAGACATACAATGGCCCGAAAATTAAACCTAATACGCGAGAGTACGCACTGTGTACTCTCGCGTATTAGATCCCGAATTGCCGATTTCCTGCATGCACTGCGCATGCGCGGGAAACCGGCACTTCGTGAATTGAAATGGGGGCGGTTCCTAAGTGAACCGCGTGCGCGCTACAGGTTGTGCGCACGCAGTGCACTTAGTTTTTTTTTCAGCTTTGAACGCGCAGGTAAGTGGTGAAGATTTTACACATAAAGAAAGCAGGCGTAGGACCCCCTTTTAACAAGGTAAGTAGTTAATTAAGTGTTATTTTAAAAAAATTTCAACAGGTTTATATTTTTTAGAGACTTTAAAGAAAGGTAAGTTTATTTTTATAACTTTTAAAAAGATTTTAAATTTTTTCAAAAATGTAATTTTTTGTTTAAAGTGGTTAATTTATTTAACTATACTTATTTTATTAATGTGATGGCTTTTTAAAAAATTTAATTGAGGTTTAGCTGTTCTTTTGGGGGTTTGTAGTATTCATAGCTTTGACAGCTCTTGCCGTCAAAACTATGAATGAAAGATGGTGTGCTGCCATTGGCTCTAACTGAATCACGTGATCCCAGAGCTCGCACGAACTAATTGCGCCTCTGGGATACGCACACACTGCGCGGTTGCAACAAGAAGAGGCTCTGAAACTAAAGTTCGTGTGGGCCCCAAACAAAAAGGTAGGCGCGGAGTGCGATATCGCGGGGAATCCTTACCCCCGCGGGAACCATCCATGTTTAATTTCTGGGCCAATAAGACTCACTGTCGTGGTGAGTTTATCCTAACCATTAAAATAAACACTGCAGATAAGAGTGTTTCCACTTGTGGGGAAGAGCAAAACTAGAGGCCATCAATATAAGATAGTCACCAAGAAATCAAATAGGGAATGGTGAGAATGTGGAACTCGCTACCACAGGAAGTGGCCGAGGCGAATACATAGGATTACATAGGATATACAGCACAGAAACAGGCCATTCGGCCCAACCAGTCTATGCCGGCATTTATGCTCCACTCGAGCCTCCTCCCGTCTTTCCTCATCTAACTCTATCAGCGTAACCCTCTCTTCCCTCATAAACTGTTAGCTTAGGCTCAGCTGGTGGGAATTGAGCACATATTGTAGACTGGCCTTCAGGGCAGTACCGAGGAAGTGCTACATTGCCAGAGGGGCTGCTCATCAGATGGGAGGTTGAATCAGGGCCTTGCTTGTCCATTTCTGTTTTTATTTGTAATTAAAGTGTTATTGGATTCAGATTATGTTGACCTCGATGGTTTCGGAAATGTTATTAGCTGCATCGTACAGCGGTGTGCATGTTGAATACAAAAAAGAAAAAGACTTGCATTTCTATAGCGCCTTTCACGACCACCGGACGCCTCAAAGCACTTTACAGCCAATGAAGTACTTTTTGAGGCGTGGTCTCTGTTGTAATGTAGGAAACGCAGAAGCCAATTTGCGCACAGCAAGCTCCCACAAACAGGAATGTGATAATGACCCAGATAATCTGTTTGTTTTTGTTAGGGATAAATATTGGTCAGGACACCAGGGATAACTCCCCTGCTCTTCTTTGAATAGTGCCATGGGATCTTTTCCTGAGAGCAGACGGGGCCTCGGTTTAACATCTCATCCGAAAGACGGCACCTCCGACAGTGCAGCACTCCCTCAGCACTGCACTGGAGTGTCAGACTAGATTTATGTGCTCAATCCCTGGAGTGGGACTGTGAACCTACAACCTTTGGATTCAGAGGTGAGTGTGCTACCCACTGAGCCACGGCTAACACTTGATACAGGAAACAAAGTGTGTATCTCAGAACAAAACAACTTACTTTGACCCTTATTTAAATGCACCTTAAGTAAGAAAGGGTTGACGTGTCCAGGAAGTTCAAGAGCATTTTATAAACCAGGTTTGTGACATGACGCTGGATTACACTCTCTGTCAAAGCAGTGTAAGACTAACGCCTCCAGGAAGCTTTACTCTGCTTCACTCCAAGTCAGGATTAAGTTCAACTCCAGATTTTCACTGCAGTTCCATGACGTGAGAATGCAACCTTTGAGTATTACTCCAGCGTCAAAGCACAAGTGAAACAAGATCAAAATAGTTCTGTTTATTTAGGGAGAAGTTCTAATGAAGCAAAACTCTCTCATACTCTTTGTTCCTCTGTACTTCAGATTGGCAGCATTTGAAACGTGACCCTGGCACAAATAAACCTGGGAGACAATTAAATGTACTTCAAAGAAACAAGGGCGTGACAAAAAAAGTTTTTGTCTTTATATGGTAATGAGCACTTAGGACCAATGTTCCCCTTAAGCCGCGTGACCACGCAGCGCTCTGAAGGTCCCTCGCTGCCGGTGAGCCAGCGCAGCCTGTTATAGGGGCCGCGCGGGCCAAAAAAAATTAGAGGCAACTTTGCTTAGGACAACTCTGCATTAAACTGGCACGGGCCAGCTGTGTCTCTGGGACGTATCGATGGAAGTTAGTCTGCGGATGGTTAATCCACATGGCTGGCCTCAACGCAAATAAGGAGTAATTTTGAGTGACAAAGCTCCTAGAAATCTACAGTCAGCCCTCCAGGACAGTAGTGCCAATTACAGAATTGCATTTAGTCTTTGTCCTGGTAAGATTGATCCAACAGCCGCCTGGGCCAATAATCAATTGAACTCATCAAACTTATCTCGTCAACCCATACAGAGTCTGTACCAAATGATTTTTTTTTTATTGGTTTATATTCACTTCTGCTCAAAACAAAATGGCACATTGTTTGTTACTGGGGAATTCTGCACAGGGTTATGTGAATTCATCCCTGTAATGGCAGTCATGATGTTGCGTGACTAAAGATAGTCTGGTTAAAATGTGCGAACACTGCTGAGACGAGATGGGCAGTGAAATGAGACGGCTCCAGTTGGGCAGCAACGGCCTTTAATAGCTATGATTCTAAGACTCGCGATTCCCAGGTCTCCAGCGCGTTGCTTAATGAGATACGAGCCGGCACAGATTCTATCTGCTGAAGACTAACTTCAAAGCAAGAGCAAGTGCATCAAAAGGATTAAATGTATAGATGTCAAAAGTTGCAGCCGCTTTTCTGTTCATATTCTCTGTGCCATGACAGACTGCGTTAGGTAGAGCGCTGTGAACAGCTAGGGCTTGAAATTCGGTTCCTTTATGCCTGCTGTTAGCGCCTCCGTGCGCTTGATTTGTGGGCCTGTGATTTTATATCTGTGAATTTTAAAAACTAACATGCAAAAACCGCGTGCCTTTACCTTCCTGATATTCACCCATGGTGCGTGAAACTCTGCACCGGGAGTGCGATAGATGAAAATTGACCTCAATGCCCATTGTCAAGAATCAAGAGAATATTAACAAATTAAATTGCGCCTTTCAGTGATTTATACGGCCATTTAATTGCGCATTTTAGGCACACTCAGCAAGAGTGCCAGCTGATTTGGGACTTCACTCTGGGTAAGTAGTGAAAGGTTGTTTCCACGAGTGGGTGAATGGGGAAACAAGGGGGCGAAGACCGAGGATTCTCACTGGAAGCACCAAGTGGGTAGGGAGAAGGAAGGTATTTGCACCAAGGACGTTTAGACCCTGGGATGCATCACCGCAAGTGGCTATCGAGGTAGAGACTGGAACATCATCAAGTGGATCGGATAAGTATTTGAAAAGGAGGAATATAAAAAGATCCAGGGAGGAATATGGTTACAGGAGACTGCGCCAGTACTGCCATGGGCACCGGAACTGTCACGCAGTCAGAAGGTCACACAGTCAGAACGTCACACAGTCAGAAGGTCACACAGTCAGAAGGTCACGCAGTCAGAAGGTCACACAGTCAGAAGGTCACGCGATCAGAAGGTCACGCGATCAGAAGGTCACGCGGTCAAAGGTCACATGCGGTCCGAAGGTCACGCGGTCAGATGGTCACGCGGTCAGATGGTCACGCGGTCAGATAGTCACGCGGTCAGATAGTCACGCGGTCAGATAGTCACGCGGTTAAAATCTCCAGGAATGCCTCCAACCAGAGTTGTTTTTTTATTCGTTTATGGGATCTGGGCGTCACTGGCAAGGCCAGCATTTATTGCCCATCCCTAACTGCCCTTGAGAAGGTGGCGATGAGCCGCCTTCTTGAACCGCTGCAGTCCGTGTGGTGAAGCTACTCCCACAGTGCTGTTAGGGAGGGAGTTCCAGGATTTTGACCCAGCGACGATGAAGGAACGGCCGATATATTTCCAAGTCAGGATGGTGTGTGACTTGGAGGAGAACTCGGAGGTGGTGGTGCTCCCATGCACCTGCTGCTGGGTAACCCTAGGTTGGGGGAAAGAAGTACACTGTGATTTCTAACTACAGAAAAAATAATGTTGGACAGACTTAATATTATTAAGTAATTTGGTGAAGTGTATAACTAAAAGCTTTGCCAGGTTTGTAAGTGGGAAGGCAGAGTGATGTGACTAATAACGGGCTGCCAATGTCTTGTGACTGATGATCTATGAAATTAAATTTCATTCAAAACAGCGTAAAATTCACCAAGTACTCCTGCTGCTGTAAAGACTGCATTTGAGGCATCATCATACACTGGCCAACACAATCAGCTGGCAGCAGAGCTCACAAAGCAGGCTGTTTCTAGCCAACGGGCCTAGTGTCAAAACTTGAAGATGACACGAAAACAAGAGGTAATAAGAACATAAGAAATAGGAGCAGGAGTCGGCCATTTGACCCTGAGACAGCGATGCAATACATGCAAAATAGTAATTGGATTTCCTTCCAAATATCATTAAATAAATTTTAAATAACGAACATTTATATTTGCACAGATTTTTGCCCCTTTTTTTAATAACAAGCCACCATTTTCTTTTTAAAGGTGAGTGTTTGGGTGATTTGTGATTGAGCTGTAATTTGGGCCCATTGCCATCTATTAGTCATCAGTACATAGTGTTTACAGACAGTAATCTGCAGCATGTGGCATTTAAAGTTTGGCAATACTTGGGTTAATCTGATGGCTAATGGTTTGTAGGTTATAAATGACAATAAATTTTACATTTATTTAAACCAGGTTGACTCATCTTTCTTGGACGTTAAGTACAGATTACTGTTAGCAAATTGAGGAAACCTCTTTTTAAGTCTGTTTTAGAAGCTGCAATAAGAACATAAGAAATAGGAGCAGGAGGAGGCCATTCAGCCCCTCGAGCCTGCTCCGCCATTCAATAAGATCATGGCTGATCTTCTACCTCATCTCCACTTTCCTGCACTATCCCCATATCCCTTGAATCCCTTAATATTCAAAAATCTATCGATCTCAGCCTTAAATATACCCAATGACTGAGCCTCCACAGCCCTCTGGGGTAGAGAATTCCAAAGATTGCCACCCTCTGAGTGAAGAAATTTCTCCTCATCTCAGTCCTAAATGGCCGACCCCTTATTCTGAGACTGTGACCCCCTAGTTCTAGACTCTCCAGCCAGGGGAAACATCCTCCCTGCATCTACCCTGTCAAGTCCTGTAAGAATTTTGTATATTTCAATGAGATCACTTCTCATTCTTCTAAACACTAGAGAATAAAGGCCAAGTCTACTCAATCTGTCCGCATAGGACAAACCCCCCATCCCAGGAACCAGTCTGGTGAACCTTCGTTGCACTCCCTCTATGGCAAGTATATCCTTCCTTAGGTAAGGAGACCAAAACTGTATAGAATACTCCAGGTGTGGTCTCACCAGGGCCCTATATAAGTCGAGTTAATTCTTTAGAAGATTAAAGAAAACTGAAAAGGGACATTGATAAGATGGGGGAATGGGTTAAATAGTGGCAGATGGAATTGAATGATAGTAATTGTAGAATCATAGAATGGTGCAGCACAGGAGGAGGCCATTCGGCCTATCAAGTCTGCGCCGGCTCTTTGAAGGAGCTCTCCAATTAGTCCCACTCCCCCCGCTCTTTCCCCACAGCCCCTGCAAATTTCCTCCTTTAAGTATTTATCCAATTCCCTTTGGAAAGTTATTATTGAAATGCTTCCACCACCCTTTCAGGCAGTGCGTTCCAGGTCACAACAACTTGCGTGTCATTTTTTTCCTCATTTAAAAAAAAGCAAGACTTGCGTTTCTATAGCGCCTTTCACGACCTCAGGACGTCCCAAAGCGCTTTCCAGCCAATGAAGTATCTTTGAAGTGCAGTCACTGTTGTAATGTGGGAAACGCAGCAGCCAATATGCGCACAGCAAGCTTGGTAAGTGCGAAGTGATGCATTTTAGTCCGAAAAACAGCAGTAATTATACTGCGAATGGGAGTAGGCTCGGTGCTGTGGAAGAGCGGGGGGGGGGGCGGGGGGAGGGGGATTTGGGGGGACAGGTTCACAGGACATTAAAGGCAGCACCGCAGGTTGATAAGGCTGTGTAAAAAGAATTCTAGGTTTTTTCTCAATACAATCTAAAAGCCAAGAGATAACGATGAGCTTATATAAAATCTTAAGAAGACCTCAGTTGGAATACTGTGTAAGGATAGTGTAGGGCTCCACACTATCGGATGGATATTCAGGCTCCTGAGAGAGTATAACTAGGGTTGCAAACCCTCCCAGATTGTCTGGGAGTATCCAGGAATGGAATATTAATCTCCCGGGCGCGCAAAATGGTGAAACTTACGTCGCTGATCTCGTTGTTGCAGGAAGTTCTGCCCCAATGTTCCAAACTAGCTTTCCCTGCCTGTAGCCTGTGGGTCTTCTGTTCAACCATCACACTATCTGTTTCTGATTCCTGAGGAAGAAACTGATGCCGTCTCCGGATGACTGACACGTCAGACTCCGACGCCAAGCCTCACAGCCGCTGGATGCCAGAAAATCAAAGTGGTGCGTGTTATTCATATGAAATGGAGCTTCAGTTGGGATTTGTGCTACAGGCTGTAACAGAATCTCAGGGTTCTGACAACCACATAAATCACGCGGGCTTTGCTCTCGTAGTCTGCGCTGCCAGTCAAACCTGAAGAGTGTGTTACAATTTTGCAACGCTTCAGATAAAGCAAACCTGGCATAGAAAAGCCACCAGGCTGTACTGACCATCCAATGAGAGGCAGAGCGACGAAATGGCCCAGAATTTCCTGGAGCGGGGCATCTTGCCGTGTGCCCCGTTAGTGAGACTTCTTCCCTCACTCTCCAGCTTAAAAAAAAAAATTTGCGCCGCAAACTGCCGGAAGTGCGAGCTGATAACGGCGCGGCCGAGGGCAACAGGGCGTCTGGGACCTCGGTGAACCACGGGGCCAACAGTCTATCCCCTTAACCAATGAGATTTAAGGATTGAGAAAGAAACAGAGGAACAGCGGAGAAGGAAATCGGGCGAATTAGAGTCAAATCAGGTCCAGAAAGAGAAGGGAAAGAAAGATTGGATTAAGAGAGAGAGAGAACAAAGAGACAGAAAGGAAAAGTAAGGAAAAAAAAGTTAAAAATTTAAAAATCTCTAACAACAATTTGCTGCCTGCAGGAATGAGACTCCACAGTTTCAATTGTCCCCTTTCTGGGCCGGAGAGATTAAGTGGCATTGCAGGGACATAAATCGCGTCATTAAAAGGGTACTTACGCGAGTTTAATTGGCAATTAATGTGCAGATGCAGCAACCTCGTGAAACTCCCAGGGAGGTATTCACGAGGCTAATGGCGGCGCGGCGCGGCGCAAATCGTCCAGCAAGTTGTGGCACTTTGCAATTCACAGGGTGTCTCTTCCTCACCACAAGCTGCTGGACGATTTACACATTAATAACAGCGAGCGCCATTAAACTCGCCGCTATTTTGGCAAATTAAGAAATATCAGAGAGACAAAAAGGCCATTTGGTCCATCAAAACTCAACCCCCGGTATCTTAACTCTCCTATCGCAACATCCAACTACATCTTGAACAACCACAATGCTTTCCCCCCTACTAGCCAGCCTGGTAAACCATTCCAAACATTCCTGCTGACGTCGGTTTTATTTTTCACAAATTTCCATATAAGTTCTCTGGTTTTACAATTGACTGAATTGAACCTGCATCAAGATAAACCTCACACTTTGTCAAAACCTCTCGCCATCCGTGTCAACTCCACAGTAAGTGTAAGAAAAAGTTAGGAATGAAGAAAGATCATTCAGCCCATTGAAGCTTATCCCTCCAGTACCCAAACTCTCAACAACAACCTGTATTTATATAGCGCCTTTAACGTAGTAAAACGTCTCAAGGTGCTTCATGGGAGCGATTATCAGACAAAATTTGACACCGAGCCACAGAAGGAGATATCAGGACAGGTGACCAAAAGCTTGGTCAAAGAGGTAGGTTTTAAGGAGCGTCTTAAAGGAGGAAAGAGAGAGCTAGAGATGAACAGAGGCTTAGGGAGGGAATTCCAGAGCTTAGGGCCCAGGCAGCTGAAGGCACGGCCACCAATGGTGGAGCAATTAAAATCGAGGATGCGCAAGCGGCCAAAATTGGAGGAGCGCAGAGAATACAGATGGTTTGTGGGCTGGAGGAGGTTACAGAGATAGGGGGGGGCGAGGCCATGCAGAAATTTGAAAATCAAGGCATTGCCGGACTGGGAGCCAATGTTGGTCAGCGAGCACAGGACTCATAGTCGATCCATCCGTTTGTTTGTTTCTGCCCCAGGGCAAGTCCCAACTCAAGTCTCACAAATGAGATTCTTGAGCAACTTACTGGGGAAGAGTAGCTGAGGGGGTTTCCTGTTGCCTTCCTCATGGATTTTATCTTCGGAAGGCCTTCTCCTAGGTGGGTGGCAACCGAGGCTAAAAAGCCACACCTACCAGTTACGGGAGCGCCCGCACCTATTGAGTGCCAGTATCACCACTGGGCATCAACCCAGTAACCAGTGCCAGTGCTACAGGCTCTGCTCGCCCGGGGCTGTTTGGAGTGGGGTTTGAACACAACCCTGCTGACTCAGAGACGGGCATACTACCAGTGAGCCAGTGGTCCCTCTATCCGGACACGAGTCCTCTGCTGGATGCCAACCCAGTATTTAGAGACCATATTCTAGTCTCCAGTTGCTGGGGCTGTCTGGAGTGGACTTGAACCCTTCACCTTCTGAATCAGGAAGGATCCCATCACAGAATCTAATTCTATCTTCGATAAGCCCAATACCTTTGCCTCAATTGCGCAGCTTGATAAAACGCTCCAAATATTTATCACTCTTTCAGTAAAGAGGCTTTTGTGTGCTTTTCTGTAATACAACTCTCAGAAACACAGAAGGATTTATGAGTTTACCATTGACATTTTCGTGTCAGCCATGGCTCAGCTGGTAGCACCCTCACCTGCGAGTCAGAAGGTGGTGGGTTCAAGTCCCCCAATGTAGTAAAACGTCCCAAGGTGCTTCACAGGAGTATTAAAAGACAAAAAATTTGACACCGAGCCACATAAGGAGAAATTAGGGCAGGTGACCAAAAGCTTGGTCAAAGAGGTAGGTTTTAAGGAGGAAAGAGAGGCGGAGAGGTTTAGGGAGAGAATTCCAGAGCTTAGGGCCTAGGCAACAGAAGGCACGGCCACCAATGGTGGAGCGATTATAATCAGGGATTCTCAAGAGGGCAGAATTAGAGGAGCGCAGATATCTTGGGGGGTTGTGGGGCTGAAGGAGATTACAGAGATAGGGAGGGATTTGAAAACAAGGATGAGAATTTTGAAATCGAGGCATTGCTTAACCGGGAGCCAATGTAGGTCAGTGATGGGTGAACGGGACTTGGTGCGAGTTAGGACACGGGGAGCCGAGTTTTGGATCACCTCAAGTTTACGTAGGGTGGAATGTGGGAGGCCAGCCAGGAGTGCGTTGGAATAGTCAAGTCTAGAGGTAACAAAGGCATGGGTGAGGGTTTCAGCAGCGGATGAGCTGAGGCAGGGCGGAGACGGGCGATGTTGCGGAGGTGGAAGTAGACGGTCTTAATTATGCTGCGGATATATGGTCAGAAGTTCATTTCAGGGTCAAATATGACACCAAGTTTGCGAACAGTGTGATTCAGCCTCAGATAGATGTTAGGGAAAGGGATGGAGTCAGTGACTAGGGAACGGAGTATGTGGCAGGGACCGAAAATAATGGCTTCGGCCTTCCCAATATTTAATTGGAGAAAATTTCTGCTCATCCAGAACTGGATGTCGGACGAGCAGTCTGACAATTTAGAGACCGTGGAGGGGTCGAGAGAAGTGGTGGTGAGGTAGAGCTGGGTGTCGTCAGCGGACATGTGGAAACTGACGCTACGTTTTTGGATGATGTCACCAAGGGGCCGCATGTAGATGAGAAATAGGAGGGGGCCAAAGATAGATCCTTGGGGGACCCCAGAGGTAACGATGCGGGAGCGGGAAGAGAAGCCGTTGCAGGTGATTCTCTGGCTACGATTAGATAGATAAGAATGGAACCAGGCGAGTGCAGTCCCACCCAGCTGGACGACAGTGGAGAGGCGTTGGAGGAGGATGGAGTGGTCAACCGTGTCAATGGCTGCAGGCAAGTCAAGAAGGACGAGGAGGGATAGTTTACCTTTGTCACAGTCACAAAGGATGCCATTTGTGACTTTGATGAGAGCCAGAGACTTGAGCACAAAAATCTAGGCTGTCACTCCCAGTGCAGTGCTGAGGGAGTGCTGCGCTGTCGGAGGTGCCGTCTTTCAGATGAGACGTTAAACCGAGGCCCCGTCTGCTTTCTCAGGTCAATGTAAAAGATCCCATGGCACTATTTCGAAGAAGAGCAGGGGAGTTCTCCCCGGTGTCCTGGCCAATATTTATCCCTCAATTAACATCACTAAAAACTGATTATCTGGTCATTATCTCATTGCTGTTTGTGGGAGCTTGCTGTGTGCAAATTGGCTGCCACATTTCCTACATTACAACAGTGACTACACTTCAAAAGTACTTCATTGGCTGTGAAGCGTTTGGGATGTCCGGTGGTTGTGAAAGGCGCTGTAGAAATACAAGTCTTTCTTTTCTGATGTAACCTGTATAGAAGAACAGTCTATTTTTTGAATCCTCTCTTAAAAAATATCTGGACAGTTTCCCTTGAAATGAAATATTAAGCAGGTTGGTGGTTTCAGTTTGACTTTATCCAAGGTCAGTGAATGCATATCAGCTATTGGATTTGGCCTCAGCTACTGTACGCTGAATAATCTGTACTTGCTGAATAATATAATTTATACACCCTTTAAACCATTATTCTTGCATACCGTATACTAACTATGATAGTAAGATAGTGTGACAATGCAGTGTTAGAGGATCACATATTGCATGAGATATAATATAAATGGTTCACGTAGGTTAAGAATTGTCCTGTATAGGCAGAGCACTGTTACATTAGATTTTGCAAACAACTGCAGTTCTTGCATCAGTGTTGCTTCTCTTGATTTGAAGAGAACAGCAGGTGTAGATGCATAATACATGGTCTCACTGAACCAGCAGCCCGGCCAACTCAGATAAGCCTGGATTCAAGGGCAAATGGAATACAAATGTCCTCAGCCAGCAGGTTGCTTTGGAGGTATGGCAGATGGCCAGTCATCTTTAGGTTTACTGCTAATCTGCCAGTTCCTGCACTGAATCAGCAGACTCACAATCCATGTACAAAAACATTAGCTCTAACTATGAAGCACAACATTAATTGGGGAAGGACACAGTACTCTGGGCTTCAAGCATTGATGCCATCTGCAGAGATTAAACAGGCCACCGGTCATTGTTGGGCTGGAAACCGAGCTATCGATTTAAACAACTGCAAAAGAACTTGATCTCTATCAGACCAGACGGTAATATCTTATGTACGGTGTTATCCAAAGCTGATCAGTAAAGGGCAAGACATTCAATTATTAGAAACTGGTATTAGAAATATAGGGGGAAAAAGTTGCCGATATATTTATGCAAAATTGCAACTTGAAACATACTTAAGGGAAGTTTTTTTTCTACTGAATAGAATATTATTCAACAAATAATACATTTTTCTGTTATCCCTAACCTTTGTCACTTACATATCTATTGAAGCACAACTACTGTGTGTAGAAATACAACGGTCCAAAATTACACCGCACAAAGATGTTCAGTGCACACTTATGAAATTTTTTTTATTACCAGGGCAGGTACACTAAGGGGTTACCAGGGCAGGTACACTGAGAGGTTCCCAGGGCAGGTACGCTGAGGGGTTACCTGGGCAGGTACACTGAGGGGTTACCTGGGCAGGTATACTGAGGGGTTCCCAGGGCAGGTACACTGAAGGGTTACCTGGGCAGGTACACTGAGGGGTTACCTGGGCAGGTACACTGAGGGGTTACCTGGGCAGGTACACTGAGGGGTTACCAGGGCAGGTACACTGAGGGGTTACCAGGGCAGGTATACTGAGGGGTTACCTGGGCAGGTACACTGAGGGGTTACCTGGGCAGGTACACTGAGGGGTTCCCAGGGCAGGTACACTGAGGGGTTACTTGGGCAGGTATACTGAGGGGTTACCTGGGCAGGTACACTGAGGGGTTACCTGGGCAGGTGCTTTGAGGGGTTCCCAGGGCAGGTACACTGAGAGGCTACCTGGGCAGGGACACTGACAGGTTACTATGATAATGTGCTGTGATGGGTTCCTGGGGCAAGAACCAGATAACTACCTTACAATGAAAGAAATGAATTGCTTTGCTAATATTTTTCTCTGTTTTTTGCAATCCATTAATGTGTGATTAAATTCTCTTAAACATCTGAAAACCAATAGCACCTAAATTTATATCATATTATATCATAAGGAAAGATATTCTTGCCATAGAGTGCAACGAAGGTTCACCAGACTGGTTCCTGGGATGGGGGGATTGTCCTATGAGGACAGATTGAGTAGACTAGGCCTATATTCTCTAGAGTTTAGAAGAATGAGAGGTGATCTCATTGAAACATACAAAAGTCTTACAGGACTTGACAGGGTAGATGCAGGGAGGATGTTTCCCCTGGCTGGGGAGTCTAGAACCAGGGGTCACAGTCTCAGAATAAGGGGTTGGTCATTTAGGACTGAGATGAGGAGAAATTTCTTCACTCAAAGGGTGGTGAATCTTTGGAATTCTCTACCCCAGAGGGCAGTGGAGGCTCAGTCGTTGAGTGTATTCAAGACAGAGATCGATAGATTTTTGAATATTAAGGGATTCAAGGGATATGGGGATAGTGCAGGAAAGTGGAGATGAGGTAGAAGATCAGCCATGATCTTATTGAATGGCGGAGCAGGCTCGAAGGGCCGAATGGCCGACTCCTGCTCCTATTTCTTATGTTCTTATCGCATCTTATAAAACAGATTAAAAAGAGGTTTCCTCGATTTGCTAACAGTAATCTGTACTTAAGATCTAAGAAAGATGAGGCAACCTGGTTTAAATAAATGTATAATTTATTGTCATTTACAACCTAAAAACCATTAACCATCAGATTAACCCAAGTATTGCCAAACTTTCAAATGCCACGTGCTGCAGATTACTGTCTGTAAACACCATGTACTGATGACTAATAGATGGCAATGGGCCCTATTTTCCGACCCCTACAGGTGACTACAAGGTGCGCCCGCGCCCGTAGGGGCCGCGCAGTTTCCGGGTTTAGGCGCGCGAAGTGCACGCACTGAAACCCGGCACTTGCGATCTGTCAAGAATCCTCTTACCAGATCCTCCGCCTCCCCGGGAGATGGGCCTCCGCGGGGTGGAGAGTTGCGCTATTTGCCCAACTTCCGCCCGCTGAATGCCTGTGGAATTCTTACGCCCGGTAAAAACAAGCCTAAGGCCTGCTTTTACCAGCACAAGAGTTTTAAAAAATAGAAAAATTAAATTTTATCACTCACTTATACATTAAAAACCCTGTCCAATAAGGTAAGTTTATTTTTTGCCCCGTTGAAACATATAAAAAAACGTTTCCAAAAATTTAATTTTTGTTTAAAATATTTAATTAAATGCCATTTTAATTAATTTTACATATGCAATTTAAAAAAAAATTATTTCATGTGTTCGTGTATTTTTTAAGTCATCCCCATTCATACTTATGACAGTTCTGTATGTACGGAACTGTCATAAGCATGAATGGGGATTCCCTTCTGTCATTGGTTGGGCCGGCCCACATGATCCCAGGGGCCCTTGCGAACCGCCTGCACCCCCCTGGGATACGTGGACCTCTACGCATTTCTACCAGGAGAGGCCCAGGATCGCGAGCCCCCGTATCTCCCGGACCACCAGGTAAATGCGTAGAAAGTTTGATGATCGGAGGAAGCCTCCGATCGCAAATTCAGGCCCTCTCTGTGTCCAAATTACAGCTGAATCACAAATTGCCCAACCACACATCTTTAAAAAAATGGTGGCTTGTTATTAAAAAAAGGGGCCGAAAAACTGTGCAAGTACAAATATTCGTTATTTAAAATTTATTTAATGGTATTTGGAAGAAAGCCAATTAATATTTTGCATGTTTGGTCGAGCTGTCTCAGCCTGTGCAGCACAGCTTTCGCCGGACATTCTTCAGACAGTAAGACGTTTAATTCAGTAATACACGAGCAGACCGAGATGGTCTTCAAGCATCATTTGCTGTTTTTTCCTTGTCCAGCTGCAGCCTTTACTCTTCCGATCCTTCAATCAGTGCCAGTGAATCAGCTGATGCTATCTGAGCTCATACGCAAAGTTTCATACCTCACCCTCCTGTCAGAGTTTGTGCTCTGCCTTATGTTCTGCTGTCTGAAGCACCCTGAACCAACGATATCCCTGCTCAGTCCTTTTAATAAGCCCACTATTACAGTTCATAAACTTAAATTTATTGAATCGAAGCATCAACCGCTGGTTTGCCTGCCCTTCTACGTTACAATCTATATTAATGACCTGGGTGAAGGAAGCGAGTGCACTGTAGCCAAATTTGCTGACGTTACAAAGATAGGTGGGAAAGCAAGTTGTGAGGAGGACATAAAGGGGGGGGGGGGATTTTGCCGGCGCTCAGGGGGCGGGTTTGGAGGCGGGACCGGTGGCAAAATGGTAAAAAAATGGGAGCGGGTCCCGATCCCCGCTCCCAACCCGCCTCCAAACGGTCTCCCCGGGAGGCGGGTCCCCGATTCGCGCAGGGACCCGTCTCCTAGCGGCGGAAAGGGGATTAGAGCCAATTAACTGCCTGTTAACAGGTAGTTAACAGGCAGTTAAGAGGCTTTTTCCCATTTTGCACCTACTGCTGCGGGCTTCCCGACGTCGGGAAACCCCGCCAGGGTAAGTGAGGCGAGCTGTGGGTCTGTTGTACTGTAACTGTAGGAATGACAGCTGTAGAGGTAGTGTGAAGGCTGCAATGGGACACTGGTAAGTATGACAGGTGAGAGAATGTTGGGAATTTTTTTTTTACTGTGGTTTGATGCTTCTGCAGGTGACCAGCTGTGATGTGTTTGTGCAGCCTCATCTCATCGGGAGAAGTGACAGATCGCTTCCGCAATCTCACATGCAGCTGCCATCTGTTTCATCCGAAGGAGAGAGTCACTGGAGAGCCTGGGTGCAAGGGCTCACCTTTGGACAGTGATTGTCAGGGCTGGATTTTCAAGCCTCGAGGAGGCGGGCTTGGAGGCGGGACAGCCCGTAAAATCGGAGAAATTGGGGGCGGGTGGCAAACCCGCCCCCATCCCGCCTCCGTGCCCACTTGCCAGGAGGCGGGAAGATGTGCAGCTTCAGGTCCCGTCTCCTGGAGGCGGGAAAGGCTTTCAATCCTTTTAACTGCCTGTTAACAGGTAGTTAACAGGCAGAAAAAAGGATTAGTGCTATTTTACCTTCACAGGTGAAGGCTTCCCAACCTCGGAGAACCCCGCCGGGTTGGAGGAGACGTGGAGGAGGTCTGCGGTGGTCGGAGGCACCTGGAAGTAAGATGTAGAGGTGAGTGATGAGTGCAAGTGTGGAGTGGTAAGTATGTAAGGTGAGTGATTAGTTTAAAAAAGTGTTCACTTACCTTTTTTCCTTCTATAGTCTTTAGCCGCGCTGGATGGGAGAGCGGACATCCACCTTGTCAATTTCAGGTAATGGCTGATGGACCCTCCGATCCATCGGACATCTTAAATTTACTCATTTTCAATGTTGGATGAGTCCTCACCACAAAGACTAATCAAACTAAAGAGAATGTCAGTGTTTGACAGCTTCACAGAGCTGTCAAACGCTGTCATTTCTTCTTTCAAGAAGTCTTGACAGATAGCACGTCTGACGTTGACGTGATGTGTCAGTGACTTCTTCCCTAATTGGCGAGGATAGAGGCGCGACATTGACACGACAAGCAGCAGTCCCGCCTCCAACTCGCCTCCATTCACAAAATCCAGCCCTTTGTGGTTGACAGCACCTCAATGCTGTCAAACACTGACAATTCATCTGTCAAAAAATGATGGTGCCTGTCACTTTAACAAAACCGGCAGATGAAGCGTCATGCACTGACGTCATCTGACACCGGCTTTCCCTTAATTGGTCGGCAAGCCCGCAGGGTGGGCTTAACAAGACCAATCAAGGGAAAATAGCGTCTGTTCATCAGACGTCGCTGGGGGCGGGACTGAAACCCGAAAACCAGCAGTCCCGCTTCGACCTCCGGATCTAAGGTAATATCCAGCCCAAAGAATCTGCAAAGTGATATAGATAGGTTAAGTGAGTGGGCCAAAATTTGGCAGATGGAGTATAATGTGGGAAAATGTGAGGTTATCCACTTTGGTAGAAAGACTAAAAAAGCAAAATATTATTTAAATGGGGAGAGACTACAGAATGCTGCGGTACAGAGGGATCTGGGTGTCCTCGTACATGAAACACAAGAAGTTAGCATGCAGGTACAGCAAGTAATCAGGAAGGCAAATGGAATATTGGCCTTTATTGCAAAGGAGATGGAGTATAAAAGTAGGGAAGTCTTGCTACAACTGTACAGGGCATTGGTGAGACCACACCTGGAGTACTGCATACAGTTTTGGTCTCCTTATTTAAGGAAGGATATACTTGCATTGGAGGCAGTTCAGAGAAGGTTCACTAGGTTGATTCCTGAGTTGAAGGGGTTGTCTGATGAGGAAAGGTTGAGCAGGTTGGGCCTATACTCATTGGAGTTTAGAAGAATGAGAGGTGATCTTATTGAAACATATAAGATTCTGAGGGGGTTGGACAGGGTAGATGCAGGGAGGATGTTTCCCCTCGTGGGAGAATCTAGAACTAGGGGGCACAGTTTCAGAATAAAGGGTCGCCCTTTTAAGACGGAGATGAGGAGGAATTTCTTCTCTCAGAGGGTCGTGAATCTTTGGAATTCTCTACCCCAGAGAGCTGTGGAGGTGGAGTCATTGAATATATTCAAGGCGGAGATAGACAGATTTTTGAAAAAACAGGGGAATCAAGGGTTATGGGGATACTGCAGGAAAGTGGAGTTGAGGCCAAGATCAGATCAGCCATGATCTTATTGAATGGCGGAGCAGGCTCAAGGGGCCGAATGGCCGACTCCAGCTTATTTTCTTATGTTCTTCTTTTGCTAAACATAAGAACATAAGAAATAGGAGCAGGAGTCGACAATTCGACCCCTCGAGCCTGCTCCACCATTCAATAAGATCATGGCTGATCGTCTACCTCATCTCAACTTTCCCGTCCGATCCCCAAATCCCTTGATTCCCTTAATAGCTATCTCTTCAAACTTCCCTGAATCTTCCTTGCCAGCCCTTTGACATCCTAATGTTTCAGTTGCTGGCTTTCCTAAATCATAAGCTGACCATCTTGGTTCACTTTTCTGCTGTAATCCTAACCTTGAAGATCATGGCAAAGAACTTCCATTGGCTGCTTCGTTTTGTTATGGTGCTACGGTTGATTTCCATGTCTGCCAGATCTCCCCTCTGGACTAAAGTAAGACTTCGAATCGCGGTGGCATCTGTCCCAGTTTCCTCAAGATATGAGCCTCTAAAGTTCTGTTCCAGTCTCTCCGGCACCCAGACTATTTCTCTTTCTTCTGGGAAATTTTCTTCTATTAGTCCTGTCTGTAAAAAAGATGATCTCTTCAAATACGAACCTTACATCAGTATCTTCTGAAGCTGCTGTTAAGTCTCCATCCACCCCCCTGAAAGTTCTGGAATAATCAATGATCACCAGTATGATTTTTGCCATGGCCATCCCACTAGTCAACTCCTATAGTATGCACCTCTGGAACCCTGCTCCTGAATTCAGGTGGCTCAACAGTCATTGTTTTGGACATTTCCAAAGGGTATGACTGTGTCCAGTGCTGTACATTGCTAAACGAGCTCCTATTATATTAGCAGATCTCCTGTGGCATTGTTCATGGGTAGTGCAGAGCATGGGTCGGTAAGCATCAGGATTGCACACACTGCAGCTGGGGAGATATCTCAATCCATGAGTTCTTGCCATTGAAGGCAGCAGGCCAGTAAGTCGGCACTGAGCCAGAGGCACAAAACAGCATCATCACCCAAGGTTCAGTAGAAGTCTAAAAGCACGGGTAAGTCTAAGGGTGTTTGTGTTAAATGAATAATAGAGCAGATTTTCCTCAAGAGATATGGTAGCTCCATAAGACCATCGATGTAAGGGGGCTGGGACCAGGGGTGAGGTCTCCCTAAGTTGGAAGTTTCCACTCCTAGGTCCTCAGTGAGGAGCCAATGTGCACTTAACCAACAGGGACAAAGTGAGGTCCACATAAGTGTCCAGGATGAAGTCGGGGCCTATACCCTGATGATGAGGGGGCCAAAAATGTTTTTGGAGTGGTTTGAAGTGGCCTCCTTTGCTGCTTAGAGTACTCAGATTGCCTTAGAGGGCAGGAGACTCGGTAACGCCCCCCCCCCCCCACCACCTCCCCACACTCCCCATCCCCCCCTCCCCGTGGCCAGCTAGCTACCACCAGCGTTTCCTTGGTCTTCGGGAACCTTAAGAACTTTGGCAGGATCAGTGGTGGAGTTCTGCAGCAGACGCTATCCCGATGGAACTGCCGGTGCTGTGCCCCCCGTGGATTTTTGGCGTTCTGTCTCTTCCTCTGAAAGGCCTATCCTCTAGGCTACCGTTAGCCGCGTGCTATTTTTCAGCAGTTGTTTGACACGTAACATTGTGGGACACGTTTGAACTACTTTGTATGTGAATCATACAAGATTCTTCCTTTCGATCGTTGATATATATCAATCAAAATATATCAATCTAGAACAGGGAACAGGTCAACAATTCAACATGCTGCAACAGCGAGAAATCAAAACAGTTTCAAGATCTTCATTAAACGGAATCACATTCCCCATCAATATTCCCAAAGGTCTCCCTAGCCCTGCATACTAGTAAGGTTGCAGAGTGACAAGCTTTTTACTTCATGACTTTTGGCAGTGTCCCAGAATGTTATTTTCTTGGATCCAATCAGACATGAAATTAAACAATTAATCAACACAGACGTACCAGACAGCCCAAGAATCTGTTTCCTTGGCATGCCCTCCTCAACTCCAGCCCCTACCTTCACTCAAACGAGTTTACTGCACAAAAGTGAAACTGCAAGTGGGCCCATTACCTAAGGAAGGATATACCTGCCATAGAGGGAGTGCAACGAAGGTTCACCAGACTGGTTCTGGGATGGGGGATTGTCCTATGAGGAGAGATTGAGTAGACTAGGCCTATATTCTCTAGAGTTTAGAATAATGAAACATACAAAATTCTTACAGGACTTGACAGGGTAGATGCAGGGAGGCTGTTTCCCTTGGCTGGTGAATCTAGAACCAGGGGTCATAGTCTCAGGATAAGGGGTCGGCCATTTAGAACTGAGATGAGGAGAAATTTCTTCACTCAGAGGGTGGTGAATCTTTGGAATTCTCTACCCCAGAGGGCTGTGGAGGCTCAGTCGTTGAGTATATTCAAGACAGAGATCGATAGATTTTTGAATATTAAGGGAATCAAGGGATATGGAGATAGTGCAGGACAGTGGAGATGAGGTAGAAGATCAGCCATGATCTTATTGAATGGCGGAGCAGGCTTGAGGGGCCAAATGGCCGACTCCTGCTCCTATTTCTTATGTTCTTTTTACTGTGCTCCATTTACCAGAGTGGTGCAGATCCACCACCAACATTTCGAAGTTTCCTTGGCTATTTCTCCACAGGAATTGATTTCTTTCTTCAAAAAGAATATAAACGTGGTCCTCCATTGTTGATTTACTGCTTTTTTTTATTCATTCACAGGATGTGGGCGTCGTTGGCAAGGCCAGCATTTATTGCCCATCCCTAATTGCCCTCGAGAAGGTGGTGGTGAGCCGCCTTCTTGAATACAATTGAATGGCTCGCTGGGCCATTTCAGAGGGCAGTTAGGAGTCAACCACATTGCTGTGGGTCTGGAGTCACATGTAGGCCAGACTGGGTAAGGACGGCAGATTTCCTTCCCTGGTTGATGGGTTTTTATGACAATCTGGTAGTTTCATGCTCACCATTACTGATACTAGTTTTTTATTCCAGATTTATTTAAGTAACTGAATTTAAATTCCCCAGCTGCCTAGGTGGGAGTTGAACTCACGTCTAACTAGGATCATTAGGCCAGGCCTACTAGGATTACTAGTTCCAGTAACATAACCATCATGCTACCATACCCAATAAGCCATGCAAACCAGGAAGGTACATTTTCTGATGAAAAATCACACCTGGATACAAGAGCTGAATTCCAGAGGTGAGGTGAGAGTGACTGCCCTTGACATCAAGTCAGCATTGGACCGAGTGTGGCAGCAAGACACCCATCTTTCTCTCTTAGATGCCAACCTTCTAGCATACCCTATTTTTATTTCAGATTTCTAGCATTTGCCATTTTTCTTTCGATCACACATCCAGGAAAGTCCAAGGTTCTTCTTCTTTCGTATGGTAGGAGCAAAAAACAAATTAAATATCAACATCTAAGTCAGATATCCAGGCCGAAGCTTCCGGTGTAACAGCGTGGATATCTTGCAGGCTGCCTGCGACTTTCCTCTGAGGGCAGTGCTCGATGATGTGCTCCAGGGTCTGATCAGGAGCTCCACAGACGCATGATGGGGATGCTTTAATCTTCCATCTGTGGAGAAGGTTCTATCACGTGTGTCGAGTGAGCTGATCTAAGTTAGAGCACTAATGGACCCACTAAAATTCGTCTCGGTGTCCCCAAATTATCAAGGGGAAAATCATACCGATCCCCAGTCTGATGGTTATCCAGCCGACGGAGTTGGATTGTGTGCATAGATGGATATTTGGGAGGACAGGATCAGGCTCAGCTTTGAGACCCCCTGACACTCTCGAGGCTCACACAAGAAGATTGAGCAGGATGCGGACAACCATTGATGCCCGTGGAACCGTACCCCACCGAGCTCCGGTCACTGCTTTCTGGGAAGGATTTTTAAAAAGGAAATTGGGGGAAAAATAGATCCCAACCCTGAAAATTAGAGTAATTGTTATAGACGTATTACAAAAAAATAGATGGTCGACACAAGCTAGGATCGGTTAGCTTATCCAAACTCATGCTGGTTAATAGGAAAAACATGACAGAATTGAATGAGATAATCCAATGAGGATTCTGACACACTATGTGCAATTTAGACTATTATGGACTCTGTCCAACTTAATCTGCTGAGGCAAATGAACAGCTACAGGCCAAACCTCCAAGATGACAAATCTCCAGCAAAATCTGTCACTGACACTCCAAGTTAATCAATCAACAACTCCAGGATTTCAGTTCCACATTACAACTGACATTAATTATTCAACTCTGATGAGCTGCATTCTGTAGGTGGGGCTCAGTAGGACAAGGACTGCAAAGCTGCATAGAATATTTGATCATCTACAACAACAACAACAACTTGCCTTTATACAGCACCTTTAACGTAGTAAAACGTCCCAAGGCGCTTCACAGGAGCGATTATCAAACAAAATTTGACACCGAGCCACATAAGGGGATATTAGGGCAGGTGACCAAAAGCTTGGTCAAAGAGGTAGGTTTTAAAAAGAAAGAAAGACTTGCATTTCTATCGCGCTTTTCACGACCACCGGACGTCTCAAAGCGCTTTACAGCCAATGAAGTACTTTTGAAGTGGAGTCACTGTTGTAATGTGGGAAACGCGGCAGCCAATTTGCGCACAGCAAGGTCCCACAAACAGCAATGTGATAATGACCAGATAATGTTTTAGTGATGTTGATTGAGGGAGAAATATTGGCCCCAGGACACCAGGGATAACTCCCCTGCTCTTCTTCGAAATAGTGCTATGGGATCTTTTACGTCCACCTGAAAGAGCAGATGGGGCCTCGGTTTAACATCTCATCTGAAAGACAGTACCTCTGACAGTGCAGCACTCCCTCAGCACTGTACTGGAGTGTCAGCCTAGCTTTATATGCACAAGTCCCTGGAGTGGGACTTGAACCCACAACCTTCTGACTCAGTGGCTACCAACTGAGCCACATCTTAAAGGAGGAAAGAGAGGTAGAGAGAGGCAGAGAGGTTTAGGGAGGGAATTCCAGAGCTTAGGGCCTTGGCTGCTGAAGGCGCGACCGCCAATGGTGGAGCCATTATAATCGGGGATGTTCAAGTGGCCAGTATTAGAGGAGAACAGATATCTCGGAGGGTTGTGGGGCTGGAGGAGATTACAGAGATAGAGAGGAGTGAGGCCATGGAGGATTTGAAAACAAGGATGAGAATTTTAAAATCGAGGCGCTGCTTAACCGGGAGTCAATGTAGGTCAGCGAGCACAGGGGTGATGGGTGAACGGGACTTGGTGCGCGTTAGGACACGGGCAGCCAGGTTTTGGATGATCTCTTTAGGAAATAAAGGAAAATGTGCTCTTATATAGCACCTTATCATTATCTGCCATAAATGTCTCAAATTACTCCTCATACAATGAATTGTTTATATGGGCAGTGATGGTTGTAATTTAAGCAGATGCAGCAGCCATTTTATGCACAAACAGCAATAATATGAGTGGCCATTAATCTAGTGCCACTGATTGAAGGAGGAATGTTGGCTGAAACACACGGAAAACTACCTGCTATTCTTCATGTAGTGCCATAGGATCTTTAACATCCATCTCGGACCACCAGAATAGACTGGACCTCGATTTAACATCTTATCCAAAGTAGTGTACCCAGTGTCAGTCTAGTTTATGTGCTCAAGTCCTGGAGTGGGGCAGGAACGGTCGCATAGTGGTTATGTTACTGGAGGCATACAGGAGGAGGTCATGGACCATGTACAGCAGGCACCTCAAAGCACTGGAGAGGTACCACCAACGTTGCCTCCGCAAGATCCTGCAAATCCATTGGCAGGATAGGCGCACCAACGTCAGTGTCCTCGCTCAGGCCAACATCCCCAGCATTGAAGCTTTGACCACGCTCGATCAGCTGCGATGGACGGGTCACATCGTCCGCATGCCCGATACGAGACTCCCAAAACAAGCGCTCTACTCGGAGCTCCGACACGGCAAGAGAGCCCCAGGTGGGCAGAGGAAACGCTTCAAGGACACCCTCAAAGCCTCCTTGAAAAAGTGCAACATCCCCACCGACACCTGGGAATCCCTGGCCCAAGACCGCACAAAGTGGAGGAGAAGCATCCGGGAAGGCGCCGAACACCTCGAGTCTCTTCGCCGGGAGCAAGCGGAAGCCAAGCGCAAGGAGCGCACGTCAACCCAAGCACCCCACCCACTGTCTGCCCCACCTGTGACAGAGACTGTAGGTCCCGCATTGGACTCATCAGTCACCTGAGAACTCATTTTTAATGTGGAAACAAGTCACCCTCGGTTCCGAAGGACTGCCTAAGAAGAAGATGTTACTGGACTAGTAATCCAGAGGCCTGGACTAATGATCTGGAGCCAGGAATTCAAATCCCACCACGGCAGCTGGTGAATTTAAATTCAATTAATAAATCTGGAATTTAAAAAAAGCCAGTATCAGTAATGGTGAGCATGATTGTCATAAAAACCCATCTGGTTCACTGATGTCCTTCAGGGAAGGGAAACCTGCCGTCCTTACCCGGTCTGGCCTACATGTGACTCCAGACCCACAGCAATGTGGTTGACTCTGATACTGCCCTCTGAAATGGCCCAGCGAGACACTCAGTTGTATTCAAGAAGGCGACTCACCACCACCTTCTCGAGGGCAATTAGGGATGGGCAATAAATGCTGGGCCTTGCCAGCGACGCCCACATCCCATCAATGAATAAAAAAGAAATCTTCTGAGTTGGAAGTGAAATTGCTATCACATTAGCCAAGCTGATACTGATAAGCTATACTTATCCATGTAACTGTCAACCTTGTTATTCAATGGGCTCTTGATGACAGTATATTCCATATATCTTAAAATTTCTTCTAATTTCTGGTCTTGATGGAAGCTCCCTATTCTTGTCCTTGTCTTCTCTCACTCTGCAATTACAATTTAAGTTACATACTCTTTGTATACATTTAGATTAGTAGTACCTGCTAACATTTTAAGGGCTTGGATCATATCCGCTCTCAATAGATTGTTCTCCAATTTTATCCATTTTCAGGATGTGAGGAATTCTCTGGCCAGGCCCAGCATTTATTGCCCATCCCGAGTTGCCCTCGAGAAGGTGGTGGTGAGCCGCCTTCTTCTTGAACCGCTGCAGTCCGTGTGGTGACGGTGCTCCCACAGTGCTGTTGGGTAGGGAGTTCCAGGAGTTTGACCCAGCGACGATGAAGGAACGATGATGTATGTCCAAGTTGGGATGGGGTGATAGTACACACTGCAGCCACGGTGCGCCGGTGGTGGAGGGAGTGGATATTTAAGCCAGTGGATGGGGTGCTGATCAAGCGGGCTGCTTTGTCCTGGATGGTGTCGAGCTTCTTGAGTGTTGTTTCAGCTGTACCCATCCAGGCAAGTGGAGAGTATTCCATCACACTCCTGTCATGTGCCTTCCAGTTGGTAGGGAGTCTTTGGGGAGTCAGGAGGTGAACCACTCGCCACATATACTCAGTGTCTGACCTGCTCTAGTAGCAAGGGCATTTATGTGGCTTGTCCAGTTGAGTTTCTGGTCAATGGTGACTCCCAGGATGTTGATGGTGAGGGATTCAGTGCTGATAATGCCATTGAATGTCGTAGGTAGGTAGTTAGGCTTTCTCTTGTTAGAGATGGTCATTACCTGGCACTTGTGTGGTGTGAATGTTAATTGCCACTTATCAGCACAAGTCTGGATGTTGTTCAGGTCTTGCTGCATGTCGGCATGGATTGCTTCATTATCTCAGAATTGCAAATGGAATTGAACACTGTGCAATCATCAGCGAACATCCCCACTTCTGACCTTATGATGGAGGGAAGGTCATTGATGAAACAGCTGAAGATAGTTGGGCCTAGGACACTGCCCTGAGAAACACCTGCCATTGGAGAGTTTTCCCTCTGATCCTCAATGACTTAAGTTATAAGAGGGTGCCCTGATGCCCACTTGATCCAATGCTGCCTTGTTGTCTAGGGCGGTCACTCTCACCTCACCTCTTGAATTGAGATTTTTGTGTCGTGTTTAGATCAAGGTTGTAATGAGGTGTGGAGTCAAGTGGTCCTTACAGAACCCAAACTGAGCATCGGTGAGCAAGTTATTGGTGAGCAAGTGTTGTTTGATAGCACTATTGATGACTCCTTCCATCACTGTCCTGCTTTTTGTGCTCTAGATAAAACTGGGCAATTTTCCACATCGTTGGGTAGATGCCAGTGTTGTAGCTGTACTGGAACAGCTTGGCCAAGTATAACCTCCAATTAAAACAAGTTCAATAATGTGAATCATCACATAGAACTTCAAGTGTGAAATCATCCTTGCTGCTTTGAGCTGAACCTTCAGTATTTCATCAATATCATTTTGATGGCATGGTGTCGAACATTGCACACAATGTTCCAATTGTGCCATACTAATGAGTTATATAAGGTTAACATGACCTCCTTCAACGTATCATCATTAGACATGAAGCCACATGCCAGTACATGATTAGATTTGCAATTAATAACCTCACTTTGACTGAATGCTTTCAGCGAAATGCTCAATAATTATATCCAAATCTTTTTCCTTTTTTCACTTTTGCCAATAGACGCCCATCCATCATAAACACCGTGTTTCCTGCACCGATGGGCAGTTCATCCACAGCTGGCGTTGCCCCACCAGGCGCTCAGCTGCAGAAAAGCGAGCGAACCTGCTGTGGACCATCACTCAAATTTCGCCCAACGGAAGTGAGATTGGAGGGGAAATGATAATTTCCAAATCCGCTATGAAAGCATGACAGCTGCTGGTTCTCCATGTTTTCCATTGACAGCGGCTTTGCAGAGTTAGAGCTCGGACTGATAACTGGGCCAAGGCGAGGAAGGGGGGGGAAATGGGTGGGCAAGGAAGGAATTAAGGGGAGGCAGGATAGCACAGACAGAGGAGGGAGGGAGAGAGGAGGGAGTATGAGGATGGGGTAGAAAGAAGCGGGAGGAAGGAGGGACGGAGCCATTGCAATACACTTGCTATGAATAGCAGAGAATTCTAGGGCATCAATAGCAATGTTCCCCCTAATTTTGTTTTGGGTGTGGGGCCCCTTTAAGGGGCTATGCGGCTCATTGACAGTTTTGCGCGTGCGTGAAACTTAACACTGAAAAAACTGGTCCTGGGCTGCGGGGGACTGGCAGAGAGCTGCGGGGCCACGCAGCTTAGAGGGACCGTTGATCAATAGGATAGAAAAGCTCACCAATGGTACACAGTCACCCCACAAACATGAAAAAATTTGTATGCAACTCACGACAAACTTATTGAGACCACCATTAAAATAATATAGGGCTGCACAAATCTCCTCAAGGTCATAGTGCAATATCCAATTTACATACACACTCTATCACTCCACCCCAAGGTTGGCAAATTTACCAAATCTAAAACAGATAATTGGGTAGGAGAGAGGTCAGAGGATCAGGCTGGATCATGGCTTGAATTCATCACCGTACCATGTGGATAATCTATGAGTGAAGGGGACGACATAATGCATCGGTAACATAGTGCAATATACCCATCTTCACACACCTCAGAATACTGCTGCTGTAGAGTTACCATGCGCCATCTTTTTCAATGGGTTATCTCTAATTTTCTAAATTTTAAACTGGGCACAAAGTCTAATTTTTTTCTACTTTCTATCTCATGAAGTAGAAAGAAAGACTCGCATTTCTATAGCGCCTTTCACGACCACCGGACGTCCCAAAGCGCTTTACAGCCAATGAAGTACTTTTTGAAGTGCAGTCACTGTTGTAATGTAGGAAACGCGGCAGCCAATTTGCGCACAGCAAGCTCCCACAAACAGCCATGTGATAATGACCCAGATAACCTGTTTTAGTGATGTTGATTAAGGGATAAATATTGGCCAGGACACCGGGGATAACTCCCCTGCTCTTCTTCGAAATAGTGGCCGTGGGATCTTTTACGTCCCCCTGAGAGGGCAGACGGGGCCTCGGTTTAACATCTCATCCGAGAGACAGCACCTACCGACAGTGCAGCACTCCCTCAGCACTGCACTGGAGTGTCAGCCTAGATTTTTGTGCTCAAGTCTCTGGAGGAATTAGTTATTAAGGTGAATGATCATTGCCAATATGGAAAAATCAGTGGCAGGTTTGTGCATAAAACGTTATAGTTGTGGTAATTCAATCTGTGGAAAAATACGAACATCTGAATCAAATAAATCATATCCCCTATTTGAACAGTACAGCCACTAGGCATTCTTCCATCTCTCAATTAATTATGGGCTTATTCAGTGAGGAAACAAATACAGCAGTTGTTCCCTTCCCAACGTAAGTTCTTTTCAAAAATAAAGTATCCGAGCCACAACTGCATTGATGGAGAAGGAAAGGAAGAAACAACTTCTGCACAAAGTGCTCTTCCTGCAGTTCTTTTACAAAAATAAGTCACCACGGTGTCCTTTACCTACTCTGAGTTATGGTGTCGCTTTGGCCTCGTGGAGATTGCTACTCTGGATCGCTGCTGAGTTGCTCCAATAATATAGATTAGGGACAGCTCCTCTCGGAGTGGCGAATCCACGGATTTTAATGGGGACCCATTCCGGAAAAGGGAAATGAATTTATAGGCAGCTGATCGATAAGGTTGCAACAAATATTAACGATAACGGGAAGTGAAAATGAAGCCGCTATCCTTTTTTTTCATTCATGGGATGCGGGCATCGCTGGCAAGGCCAGCATTTATTGCCCATCACTAATTGTCCTTGAGAAGGTGGTATAACTGAGTGGCTTGCTTTTCAGAGGGCAGTTAAGAGTCAACCACATTGCTGCGGGTCTGGAATCATATATCGGCCAAACTAGAGAGATTTTCTTCCCTAAAGGACATCAGATGGGTTTTATGACAATCATTACTGATACTGGCTTTTTTTATTCCAAATGTATTTATTTAGCTGAATTTAAACTCATAGGCCGCGATTTTATCGGCACTGAGAGGGCGGGTTTGGAGGCGGGTCAAGGGTTAAAATCGTTTTGATTGACGGCGGGTTCCGATCCCGCCATCAACCCACCTCCAAACAATTTTCCCAAGTGTCGGGTCCCCGATTTGCGCAAGGACCCGACACCTAGCGATGGGAAGAGGATTAAAGCCACTACCTTCCTGTTAACAGGTATGTGATAGTTGTTAACAGGCTCTTTTTCAATTTTGCCGCTTCTGCCTCGGGGTTCCCGACGTCCGGACACCACGCCAGGTAAGTGTGGCGTGTTGTGAGTCTGCTGTAATGTTTCTGCATTGATGACAGCTGCAGAAGTGGTGTGAAGGATCCAATGGTGCACTGGTGAATTTCAGAGGTAAGAAAATATAGGGAAAATCATTTTTAATGCATTTACACTTTTCTGTAGGTAACAAATTTTGAAATCGATGTCTAGTCCCACCTCATTGGGAGAACCTCTCTCACCAGTGACAGATCGCTTCTGTAACCTCACCTGCAGCTGCCATCTGTTCTAGCCTATGGAGGGAGTCATTGGAAAGCCTGGGTGCAAGAGCTCACCTTTGTACAGTGATTGTCAGTGTTTGCAGCATCTCAATGCTGTCAAACACTGAGAAACGAGCTGTCAAAAAAAAATTGTGCGTGGTCCCTTTAAGAAAACTGGCAGATGACGTGTCATCAAATGATACCATCTGACCGGCTTCCTCTTAATTGGCCGGCAAACCCGCAGGGCGGGCTTTACAAGGTCAATCAACGTAAAATCACGTCCGTGAGCCGGATGCAGTTGGGGGCGGGACTGGAAGCCAGAAACCACCTGACCCACATCCAATGACAAAATCGCGGCTATAGTCTCCAAATCATTAGCCCAGGCCTCTAGCTTACTGGTCTAGTAACATAACCATGGTGCTACCGTACCCTTGCCCCACTCCAGGACTTGAGCACGTAAACTAGACTGACACTGGGTATATTACTTTGGATAATTTGGTAGTTTCATGGTTACTATTACTGGTACTAACTTTTTATTCCAGATTTATTTAATTAACTGAACTTAAATTCCCCAGCTGTCAGTGGTGGGATTTGAACTCTTAGTCTAACCAGATCATTAGTCCAGGTCTCCAGATTACTAGTCCAGTAACATGACCACTATGTTACCGTACACGATACTTGCAGCATGGCCCCTGATGCCTGAAGAACAGCCAGAGAACATGGCAAGAAGATACACTGATCCGTTTACAGAAACATTGTTTGGTAAGGCCTGGCCAATCTTGCCTTCCTTACAGAAGGTCACAAGAATTTGGACTCATAAATGTTACATGAAAGGTACAGTTAAAGTCAGCCGTCCTGAGTTAACTCTATCACAACAACAACAACAACAACAACAACTTGTATTTATATAGCGCCTTTAACGTAGTAAAACGTCCCAAGGTGCTTCACAGGAATATTAAGAGACAAAAAAATTTGACACCGAGCCACATAAGGAGATATTAGGGCAGATGACTAAAAGCTTGGTCAAAGAGGTAGGTTTTAAGGAGCGTCTTAAAGGAGGAAAGAGAGGTAGCGAGGTGGAGAGGTTTAAGCAGGGGATTCCAGAACTTAGGGCCTCGGCAGCTGAAGGCACAGCCACCAATGGTTGAGCGATTATAATCAGGGATGCTCAAGAGGCCAGAATAAGAGGAGCGCAGAAAACTCGGGGGGTGGTTGTAGGGCTGGAGGAGATTACAGAGATAAGGAGGGATTTGAAAACAAGGATGAGAATTTTAAAATCGAGGCGTTGCTTAACCGGGAGCCAAAGTAGGTCAACGAGTACTGGGGTGATGGGTGAACGGGACTTGGTGCGAGTTGGGACACGGGCACATCACAGGTTTCACATCTGTCTGAAAGATTGCATGTACCCAGTCAGACCACATATTTGTTATGACAGTCCTGTACCAAGAGCTTAAGTACAACTGAGGACACAAAGAGAATCCCAAACCAATTTCAGCTGAATTAACACACAAAGGAAATGGAATGCCTTTGAAATGAGGAAACACAAACCACAGCAACTGCACAAGAGATAAATTGCGATCTTACCTCACTAGGTAATGAAAAATGCCAAAATAATCAAAGGACATCTCAGTTTCTGACCAGCAGCCAAGTGGACGAGAAACAATTATCTTTTTTCTGGCCTGGATCTATATCGAGATGTACCTATTACACGATGAGCCATTAGTTAGCCAGGTATGAGGTTTTCACTGTAGGTAGCGATCACACTTATGCATCGTGCGTGCATAAGTAAAATCAAACCTGAAGGAAAAAGATACTAGAGGAAGGTGAAAATAGATCAAGACTGTGTGAGGGAGGTGTATTTTGCAGTCACAAAAATAACTATCCAACATAACCCTGACAAGCAATGGTAGATGAGATACTGTATACACAGTCTCCACTAGTAATTTTGAGCATTGAGAGAAAAAAGCTTGAGATGGAACTAATAGTCATCAGTAGATGGAGATATTACAGTCTGTTCTGAACATTATTTATTTAAAAGTATTTAGCTTAGATGCTCCAGTTGGTGCTATTTTAACCCATTTATTTTAAACGGGCTAAAGCTAGGGTTAAAAAGACACTGATTGAAGAATCTAAGCTAAATACTTTTAAAGAAGGAACAGAGAGAGACACAAGACAATTCATGATCATTCTTACTAGTTCTGATTTTCTAAAGGCGAACTGGTGCCACTCACTTTAAAAAGAGGTTATAAACAACACTGTACATTTGTAAACTTCTAAAACTTCAGAAATGAGCAGCAAGAAGCATCTTATCCATCACTAAATCACACTCACAACCTGAAGACAGTGAAGAAGACTGTATCCCAATCAGCACAACATCCTGAGTGTGCTTCCTTAATACTGCAGCTCATGTACAGAATACTTAATGGAATGGAAAGTCCAGGGAGAATTCTTTCACTTCAAAGTAACCTCCCCACAATCTCTACCAGAAAAGATAGAATATATTTACCTATTACAGGAAACTCTTGTTTATCCGGCACCCAAATATCCGGAATTCTCGCTTAACCGGCAAAAATCATCCTCCGAAAACTCCTCTCAAATAACCGGCAATGTTGCCGAGTCGCAGTCCGAGTCTCCGCGAACGCCGAGTACTCGGAAAACTCCTCTCAAATAACCGGCAATGTTGCCGATCCCGAGTCCGCGAACGCCGATTTAGTCAGTAGGGGTAGTTTTCAAAAGTGCCACTACTCGGCCTCCTGGCGCTGTCGGAAGTCCGAAACACTGCAGTAGCAGGAGTTGATTCTCCCGCGCTGCCGGGAGTCTCACTTACTGTTAAGTAATTAAAGAGTTATGGATTACCCTCAACTGGCAGTACTGTACTTAATCAAGCATCTTCCACCATCCATTTAACACAACATTCTGTAGGTGAGTACCCAATTACTGTATACTGCACATTTCTTGATTTTTTTATTTTTCTTTGTTAAAAATAGCCTCGGTAGATATAACTCTCTGTTATCCGGAACTTTCGATCAACCGGCACCACGCCGGTCCCGTCGGTGCCGGATACCAAAGAGTTTCCTGTACATGTATTGAAATACTGTTGATTTTGTAGCTTTACAAGGAACCTCCATTTTGGGTTTTCTTTCTCTTCAATATGCAAACACATTATTAGGGGGTATAGTTTGGTCAGTGTGCAGTTAAACAAAAACTTATTTAATAAATTTTCATTATAAACCTCCCAAGTTGAGGAACAATGCATTACCATCATTGAATGCCCCACCATCAACATCCTAGGGGTCACCATTGACCAGAAACTTAACTGGACCAGCCACATAAATACTGTGGCTACGAGAGAAGGTCAGAGGCTGAGTATTCTGCAGCGAGTGTCTCACTTTCTGACTCCCGAAAGCCTTTCCACCATCTACAAGGAACAAGTCAGGAGTGTGCTGGAATACTCTCCACTTGCCTGGATGAGTGCAGCTCCAACAACACTCAAGAAGCTCGACACCATCCAGGACAAAGCAGCCCGCTTGATCGGCACCCCATCCACCACCTTAAACATTCACTCCCTCCACCACCGGCGTACCGTGACTGCAGTGTGTACCATCTACAAGATGCACTGCAGCAACTCGCCAAGGCTTCTTCGTTAGCACCTCCCAAACCCGCGACCTCTTCCACCTAGAAGGACAAGGGCAGCAGGCGCATGGGAACACCACCACCTCCAAGTTCCCCTCCAAGTCACACACCATCCTGACTTGGAAATATATCGCCAATCCTTCATCGTCGCTGGGTCAAAATCCTGGAACTCCCTCCCTAACAGCACTGTGGGAGTACCTTCACCACACGGACTGCAGCGGTTCAAGAAGGCGGCTCACCACCGCCTTCTCAAGGGCAGTTAGGGATGGGCAATAAATGCCGGCCTTGCCAGTGATGCCCGCATCCCATGAATGAATAAAAAAAATGTTTCATTAACTTTACATAGAAAAAGCTATAACCCCTAGATCGCCTTCATAATTTCAGTTCTAGGCTTTATGCATCTGCACGGCTACTGTTGACTCTTTAGCCTATAAATCATATGTTGCTGCTTGATCAGCATTTAAACACATTAAGTTAACAGTACACAGTCTCAAAGATGGCCTACACTGTGTCCATCACTGGTTTAATTGTGCATTAATCTCTGGTCGCTCATCATGAGAGCATTTAATCTTTTACTCTCTGAAGAGAACACACCCTTATGTATTAAAGGCATGATGCTATGATGCTAAAATATATTGCACAAGTCCCTCAGTAGCTCAGCTACTAAGTGCACTGCCCATTGTGGAACTGAGCCAATACAGACCCAGAAGGATCCAGGTTTACTCCCCCATCTCAGCTGGGGTGGAACAGCAGTGCTCTAATTGGCATCAGAGACCCTGGACGAAGGAAGGGAAAGTCCAGGCAGCTCCCCATCATTATTCAGTGACTCCTGGAAGGTGTGTGTGAATGTTGGGTGAGGACAGCACCGTGTCAGAAACTAAAAATACCTTATGGTGTGATTATTCTTGCGATTCCACCATCTACAAGGCACAAGTCAGGAGTGTGATGGAATACCCTCCACTTGCCTGGATCAGTGCAGCTCCAACAACACTCGAGAAGCTCGACACCATCCAGGATAAAGCAGCTCGTTTGATTTTTACCCCATCCACCACCTTAAACATTCACTCCCTCCACCACCGGCGTACCGTGGCTGCAGTGTGTACCATCTACAAGATGCACTGCAGCAACTCGCCAAGGCTTCTTCGACAGCACCTCCCAAACCCGCGACCTCTTCCACCTAGAAGGACAAGGGCAGCAGGAGCATGGGAACACCACCACCTCCAAGTTCCCCTCCAAGTCACACACCATCCTGACTTGGAAATATATCGTCATTCCTTCATCGTCGCTGGGTCAAAATCCTGGAACTCCCTCCCTAACAGCACTGTGGGATTACCTTCACCACACGGACTGCAGCGGTTCAAGAAGGTGGCTCACCACCACCTTCTCGAGGGCAACTAGGGATGGGCAATAAATGCTGGCCTTGCCAGCGACGCCCACATCCCAGGAACGAATAAATTAAAAAAAATTGAATGACCTGGAGTTAACGGAGAGCCGTGTGCTTCCAGAACAGTTGTTTGAATAACATGACCAAACGGAATGAAGCCCTCAACATCCCTTTGAAAATATGCACAGGGCTGTATTCTAATTCAGGGGATCTGGCTATTTTAAAATCACTCAGGTTTCCTGTTGTGGTGGATGGTGTCTTCTGAGCTCCTTGATCTGATCAGAACTTTGTAATCACTCCCAGTTTTCCATCATTCTGCTTTTATTTATTTATTACAACAGTGGCTACACTTCAAAAAGTACTTCATTGGCTGTAAAGCGCTTTGGGGGACGTCCTGAGGTTGTGAAAGGCGCTATATAAATGCAAGTCTTTCTTTCTGCCTTTCTAATTAGAATTTCCCTTTTCGGCACCAAAGCCACTCAACATTTGTGTGGTGCCACCTTCTCCCTGGCCTCCACCAGTTCTTCTAAGAGCAATGTGAAAGTGATTCCTGGTGAGTGTCTACAAATCTCTCTTCTTGCTTAGTAGCACCTGGCCGTCATTCCGTGCCACTCTCCTCGTAACCTCGAGAGGCTATAACCAGGGGGACCATGGACACAAACTGATGTCTAACCAATGTTGTGGCACGCCGGCTACAGCGTCAGTGTTGCTCATGCAGCCAGTTTCAAGCAAATACTTGCCCCTGAGTCAACCCTGCGCTTATAATAGTCAAACAACAAATTCCTCGTAAGGAGGTCGGAGTAAAAAATTTCACAGTCTCTACACTTACCAGTTTTTACAGCATTATATTGAACCCAGCACCAAGCTCATGGTCTACAGAGCAGTAGTGATACCCGCCCTCCTGTATGCCTCAGAGACATGGACCATGCACAGCAGGCACCTCAAAGCACTGGAGAGGCACCACCAACGCTGCCTCCGCAAAATCCTGCAAATCCATTGGCAGGATAGGCACACCAACGTCAGTGTTCTCGCTCAGGCCAACATCCCCAGCATCGAAGCTTTGACCAGGCTCGATCAGCTCCGATGGACGGGCCACGTCATCCGCATGCCCGATACGAGACTCCCAAAACAAGCGCTCTACTCGGAGCTCCGACACGGCAAGAGAGCCCCAGGTGGGCAGAGGAAACGCCTCAAGGACACCCTCAAAGCCTCCTTGAAAAAGTGCAACATCCCCACCGACACCTGGGAATCCCTGGCCCAAGACCGCACAAAGTGGAGGAGAAGCATCCGGGAAGGCGCTGAATACCTCGAGTCTCTTCGCCGGGAGCAAGCGGAAGCCAAGCGCAAGCAGCGCACGTCAACCCAAGCACCCCACCCACCCACCCCTTCAACCACCGTCTGCCCCACCTGTGACAGAGACTGTAGGTCCTGCATTGGACTCATCAGTCACCTGAGAACTCATTTTTAGTGTGGAAGCAAGTCATCCTCGGTTCCGAGGGACTGCCTAAGAAGAGAATATGGAACGAGAGTGCTGAGGGATGGTGAATAAAGTGTGAATTATAATATTAATCTGATAATGTTGACACGAAGGGATATAGGACATGATCGGCCATAGAGAAAATTAAGATGTAATGTTAACAATGGAGTGGTTGAATGGAATGCTAGAGTACCATCAGTATATTCGAGATAATTGACCTGGCGGAGTTCAGAAATGTGACAGCTTGTCATCTCTTGTATTATGTGAGGTAAAATATGACATGTAATTATTTGGATGAAACTGCTATTAGCAGGAAGACTGGACCCACCATTACATCCCATCGTCGAGTGAGATTTCCTCTGCTCACCGTGTGTTCGCAGGACGGTTTCCTCTTGTCGCTATTTCTAGTGAAATCATACAAATTCTTTGAAGGTTTCATTAGAAATAGCAAGCATAGGAAACCCCCCTGCTATGTTTACAATATTACTCACATGTAGGGATCAAAGGAACCTTCCTTTGAAGGCAAACTTACTGTCAGAGGGGTGTCCCTGGCCCAGAGGATTATCACTGCAAGAACTGATGAAACTATCAAAGGGTGTTTGGTGGATTTAAGTGTCAGACAGCCCTTAGAACTTAGATTCATGTGCAGTATTTACAAATGTTTGTTAGTTACTATTGACAGAGAAAAGAAATGAGAAACTCACCCATCCACCACCTTAAACATTCACTCCCTCCACCACCGGCGCACCGTGGCTGCAGTGTGTACCATCTACAAGATGCACTGCAGCAACTCGCCAAGGCTTCTTCGGCAGCACCTCCCAAACCCGCAACCTCTACCGCCTAGAAGGACAAGGGCAGCAGGCACATGGGAACACCACCACCTCCGAGTTCCCCTCCAAGTCACACACCATCCTGACTTGGAAATATATCGCCGTTCCTTCATCGTCGCTGGGTCAAAATCCTGGAACTCCCTCCCTAACAGCACTGTGGGGGCACCTTCACCACACGGACTGCAGCGGTTCAAGAAGGCAGCTCACCATCACCTTCTCAAGGGCAATTAGGGATGGGCAATAAATGCCGGCCTTGCCGGCGACGCCCACATCCTGTGAATTAATTTTTTTAAATTCCTCTTATGTATTTACAAGCTATTGAGCAGCTCTGTAGATTGAAAATACAACAAACACTTAGTCAAAATGATTTATTAAGTTCTCCATGTTCAGCCGTTCACAATGTACGCTAGCAGTTTGTGGTGCATTACCTTGAAGTTGAATGTTATGTATATTTCCAGAACAAGCAGGCAGGTAGAATTGGTAAATAGAGGCCAATTGGGCGCACAGCTGGTGCTGATAGGCCGGGGGGAGGGGAGTCATATATATCGCGTAAAGAGACCTTCAGCCTGTTTCTCAACCAAAACACGCAGAGTGCCATTCTGTGGCTGGGCCATGATTTAAGAGAAAGACTTGCATTTCTATAGCGCCTTTCACGCCCACCGCACGTCCCAAAGAGCTTCACAGCCAATGAAGTACTTTTTGAAGTGTAGTCACTGTTGTAATGTGGGAAACACAGCAGCCAATTTACCCACAGCAAGCTCCCACAAACAGCAATATGACAATGACCAGATAATCTGTTTTAGTGATGTTGATTGAGGGATAAATATTGGCCAGAATAACTTCCCTGCTCTTCTTCAAAATCGGGGCCGTGGGATCCTTTACATCCACCTGAGAGAGCAGACGGGGCCTCGGTTTAACGTCTCATCCGAAAGACGGCACCTCCGACAGTGCAGCACTCCCTCAGCACTGCACTGGAGTGTCAGCCTAGATTTTTGTGCTCAAGTCTCTGGAGTGGGACTTAGAACCCACAACCTTCTGACCCAGAAGCGAGTGTGCTGCCCACTGAGCCACGGCTGACAGTGCTAAGAGCAGAGGGTAATCACACGTTTTGTGCATCACCTCCATTACCCCTTTTATCTGTGGATGGCGGGAAGGTGCCCAAGTCGTTCATTACCCACTTTGGCCATTTTTGGACCTAATACTCTAAAAGGGGTATTTTCAGACTTTTCACTATGGATGTCCAATCCCTCTACACCTCCATTCCCCACCAGGACGGCCTGAGGGTGCTCCGCTTCATCCTTGAACAGAGGCCCAACCAGTCCCCATCCTCCACCACCACCCTCCTCCGCCTGGCTGAACTTGTTCTCACATTGAACAACTTCTCCTTTGACTCCACTCACTTCCTCCAAATCAAAGGTGTTGCTATGGGTACCCGCATGGGTTCCCAGCTATGTCTGCCTTTTCGTGGGATATGTGGAACATTCTTTGTTCTAGTCCTACTCGGGTCCCCTCCCTCACCTCTTTCTCCAGTACATTGATGACTGTATCGGTGCCATCTCCTGCTCTCGCCCTGAACTAGAAAATTTCATTCACTTTGCTTCCAATTTCCACCCTTCCCTCACCTTCACATGGTCCATCTCCGACTCTTCCCTTCCCTTCCTCGACTTCTCTGTCTCCATCTCTGGGGATAGGCTATTGACAAACATTCACTGCAAACCCACTGACTCCCACAGCTACCTGGACTACACTTCCTCCCACCCTGCTTTCTGTAAGGACTCTATTCCATTCTCCCAGTTTCTCCGTCTCCGCCGCATCTGCTCTGACGATGCCACCTTCCATACTAGTACTTCCGACATGTCTTCCTTTTTCCTCAACCGAGGATTCCCCTCTACTGTGATTGACACGGCCCTTGACCGTGTCCGTTCTATTTCCCACACTTCTGCCCTCACCCCTGCCCCTCCCTCCCGGAACCACAATAGAGTTCCCCTTGTCCTCACCTTTCACCCGTCCAGCCTCCACATTCAACGGATCATCCTCCACCATTTCTGCCACCTCCAGCGTGATCCCACCATCAAACACATCTTCCCCTCACCTCCCCTTTCAGCATTCCGAAGGGACCGCTCCCTCCGCGACACCCTAGTCCACTCCTCTACCACCCCCAGCACCCCTTCCCCTTCGCCCGGCACCTTCCCGTGCAAGCGCAGGAGATGCAACACATGCCCTTTTACCTCCACCCTTCCCACTGTCCTGGGCCCCAAACACTCCTTCCAGGTGAAACAGCGATTTACTTGTACTTCTTGCAATTTAGTATACTGTATTCGCTGCTCACAATGCGGTCTCCTCTACATTGGGGAGACCAAACGCAGATTGGGTGACCGCTTTGCGGAACACCTCCGTTCAGTCCGTAAGGGTGACCCCGAGCTTCCAGTCGCCGGTCACTTTAATTCTCCCCTCCACTTCCACTCAGACCTCACCGTCCTCGGCCTATTACACTGTTCCAATGAAGCTCAACGTAAGCTCGAGGAACAGCACCTCATCTTTCGATTAGACACTTTACAGCCTTCTGGACTCAACATAGAGTTCAACAATTTCAGATCATAACCTTTGCCCCTATCATTTTTTTCCATTTATTTTATTTTACTTTTTTTTCTCTCTCCCACATGGCAGCTGTCTTTCATTCTGCCAGTGCCATTTACACTTCATCTAGAGCCATCTTTTGTTTCTTAACTTGTCCCATTACCATCTCCCTTTGCCTTGCACCATCTTTTAATCTCTCTTAATGTCTCTTAATCTCTCCTGCCTTCCCTCTTGTCACAGACCTTCCCTTTTGTTCTTTCCTCCCCTCCCCCTTTCCCTGCCCCAACACTTGCTTAAAATCTGTTACATCTCCAGCTTTTTCCAGTTCTGACGAAAGGTCATTGACCTGAAACATTAACTCTGTTTCTCTCTCCACAGATGCTGCCTGACCTGCTGCGTATTTCAAGCATTTTCTGTTTTTATTTCAGATTTCCAGCATCTGCAGTATTTTGCTTTTTTATACTCTAAAAGGGGTGTGCTGTTATTAACGATAGAACTCCAAGTAAAACACAGTCATGTCTATATGTGCCCAATAAAGTGGACTAACATAGCGCCCCCCCCCCGCCGCCCTCCCACCATTACCCTCTCCCCTGCATCAACTACCATAGATACGATCTATTATTCTAATGATATCTTATTCTGCCCATCCCGAGTGAACTTACTGGAAACAGGTGAAATAAAATAAACTCATTTTATTTTCCTCAATATTGTAAGGTGTGTGGGTGCCCAGTGTGTCTCACCTCAGTGCTTCTCATAAGATCATAGGAATTAGGAGCAGGAGTAGGCCATTCGGCCCTTCGAGCCTGCGCCGCCATTCAATAAGATCATGGCTGATCTTCTACCTCATCTCCACTTTCCTGCACTATCCCCATATCCCTTGATTACCTTAATATCCAAAAATCTATCGATCGCTGTCTTGAATATACTCAACGACTGAGCCTCCACAACCCTCTGGGGTAGAGGATTCCAAAGATTCACCACCCTCTGAGTGAAGAAATTTCTCCTCATTGTTGCAATGAGAAAGTTAAAAGTTTAACAGTTGAACTGCTTTGTATTTTAAAGCAACAGGTTTTCCTGGAAGTGTCGTAAAAGGAATGCATTGTTCGGCTTTCCAAGATATAAACAGGACGACACTGAAGTGTCTGGGGAGTAGGCATTGCTTGTTTCTGAAATGTAAAGTGCTTGAGTAAGGGAATAAGTGTCAGTGATGACATCACCCATGAATGGTTAATGATTAGTTTTAGGGTAATAAACATGGGGGTAGGTATCCATTAGACACAGATAACAATCGGTCAAAGATGCTCGAAAATGTTACGTCAGGAAGTCTCGTGTTGGGGAAATGGTTCTGAGGTAAACAATTGCGAACTATTTACACAGATAGTCTGTTTCCAGAGGATTTGGGAAATAGATACATCATTTTGACATTTTCCTTTGTTGTAATCAAAATATGGTGTATAAAGAAGCACGGTTTTCAACAGTTTGTCAGAGTGCACTCGAAAGATACAGAAACCGAATATCCACTCTCTGTTTGTAGTTAAGACTGATCACCTTTACTGTATAGCAATAAAGTCTGTTCCGTACACTCCACTACGAAGTCTCGTGCTTCCTCGAAACGTGTTGTTGTGAAAGAGGTGAAAGGAGATTGCCTAACACTCATCTCAATCCTAAATTTGATTTCAAATAAAACTGTTGGACTATAACCTGGTGTTGTGCGACTTCTCACTTTTGTCAATCCTAAATGGCCGACCCCTTATCCTGTGACTGTGACCCCGAGTTCAAGACTCTCCAGCCAGGGGGAAACAACCTCCCAGCATCTCCTCTGTCAAGCCCTGCAAGAACTTCATGTGTTTCTGTTAACTCGTGCCCCATTTCTAACTATTTTCCTTGCACCTATTTTAGGTGGTGAGCAAAACTGAGACCAGTTCTTTTGCCTCGACATTTTCATCTCCAGAGGAATATTTGCTCTTAGGAGCAGTGCATTTAGTCATAAGTAAACCAGCCAGGTTATTTCTTAAAATGGGAGTGCGGTGAATATGGAAATTTTATTAAAAATAAAAACAGAAAACGCTGGAGATACTCAGCAGGTCAGGCAGCATCTGTGAAGAGAGAAACAGAGTTAACGTTTCAGGTCGATGACCTTTCATCTGAAACGTTAACTCTGTTTCTCTCGTCACAGATGCTGCCTGACCTGCTGAGTATCTCCAGCTTTTTCTGTTTTTATTTCAGATTTCCAGCATCTGCAGTATTTTCTTTATGGAAATTTTATTGCGCTTTATTTGGCACTTCCAGGTGAAACAAGACCCTTCAATAGAAATTCAAACATTTTATTTAACTTTCGGTAACACGGTTACCTCGCCTTACGCTACAAAGCTTCTCATCGCAAGACGATGAGCATTGACACAAGTAGGAAATAAAACAAAAGAATAAACTCTCGCAAGCAGAAACTCGCGGTGCCGAGCAGTCAGACGCTCGTGCTGCCAGGCAACTGCTGCTCAAGGCACATTCTGCGTTTTCATTCTCGAGATTCCCTGAGCAACATTCACTTATCAAATTACAGAGTTGCCAAAACAGGATTCTGTTTCGAAAAGGGGAACGGCGCGTGCGATTGTGCCTTGCAAAGAAAAAATACATATATTTAAATTAAGCTTTCTCTGGGCACCAAACCCGAGGCAGATTGTATTAGTGGACTGGTTCTATTTTAAGCTTTATCGCAAGACATTGTAATGCTGTATGAGTAACATAAAGAAAGCTGCATTAAAGTGATGGAATAGGTCAATGGCTTTATGTGCAATTGGCAGTGCCCCTAATCAACAAAACTGCACTGAAGTCCCGGCACCCAATCCCCACGCACCAATATAAGTTCTTTCCTTAAAAAAAACAGCAAAGTACTTTTGGGGGAAAAATTGGGTGACGCCCATTTTGGGACGCTAACGTCGCCGGGGCGCTAAACAGTTAGCGCCCCTCTGCCGTAACTTCAGTAGTAGAGCCCCAAGCAGGAGGTGGGGCGCTACTGGAAAGTGCGCCACCTCCTGCTTGGGGCGCTACTGCTGAATTTCGCGGCTCTACGTGCCACCGCGCGTAGCGCCTCGTCATTGCGGGCCTCCTCCCCTGATTAAAGGGGAGGGGCCTAGCGCCGCGCGCACCGCGGGCCCCTGCCGGACCACCGGGGAGCAGGGTGCCGTGAAAACAGCCCGGCGCTCAAGAGGAGTGAGCGATCGCGGCCGGCACCCCAGATAAAAAAGTGAAAGGTGGGGGCAGGTGCTGGCAGTCGGCCAAAATAAAAATGGCCGCCCAACACCTGCCCTTGAAGTAACGCCGCCGCCGCTGCCAAACCACCCCCGATCCTGTCGGACATATTGTCCGGCGATAGGTCAGGGGGCGCAAGGGAAGTTTGCAGCCGGGGCGCCGCGCACGGCGATGACACAGGCATTCAGTGGGCGGAAGTTGGGCAAATAGCGCAGCTCTCCGCCCGCAGAGGCCCTTCTCCCGGGGATGCGGAGGATCTGGTAAGAAGATCCTTGACAGATCACAAGTTCCAAGTTTTAGTGCGTGCGCTTCACGCGCCTAAATCCGGCACTTGCGCGGCCCCTACGGGTGCGTGCGCACCTCATACTCACCCGTAGGGGGTCGCAAAATACGGCCCATTATTTGCAATGTGTGTCTTTTGTGGAGGTTATTTAAAAATGTGATTTTTCAAAAGTCCAGCAACCAAAAAGAAAGGGAGCACAAACAGAAAGAAAAGAATTTCAATCGTTGTTTAATTTGTGGTATATTCCCCAGCAATCAGCTACTGCTGATGGGGGGTTGTCGGGGGGGTGGGGGAAGGGGGTTAAATTGTGATATAGCAACTGAAGAGTTATGGCTACCAACCTACAGGTCCGACGTCATTATCATCGCATCAGCTGTGCCTGTCGTGTAATAGCAACGGCAAACATTGATTACAACAATTCAAAGATTGTATAAGACGCAAGAAGTTCAACAAAATAAAAAAGGGGAAAGTAGAAACGGCAGAAATCTGAAATTAGAACAGAAAATGCCGGAGATACACAGCAGGCCGCTCAGCATCTGTAAAGAGAAAAGACAGGTTATGGGGTTTTGTGCGTGAACCCTTCAGTCATCAGATTGGTTGATGGAGGGTAAACACCCAACAGATTATAGCCTGTCTTTACTCCTTATAAAAAGTTTGACTGAGTTCAAGGCACAAATCTAAATTTCGATTTCATTCTTGTGGTTTATACCAGAATTACTCAATTAGAAATAACACTTTCTAAGTCAGAAGGCTGTGGGTTCAAGTCCTGTTACAGACTTGAGCAGGTAATCAGGTCAACCTAGTAATGAGAAAGTGCTGCATTGTTGGAGGTGTGGCCTAGAAATTGGTCTCGGGCGCTATCGGATCGGCCGCCCGTTGTGCGCAGCGTCTGATATTCAGTTCCATTGCAGTCAACGGGCGGCCGATCCGACACCGCCCGCTTTGCGTCACGGCCCAAGACCAATTTCTAGGCCGCTGTCCTTTGGATGAGATGCTAAAATGAGCCCCCAGTTGCCTATTTGAACAGCAGGGGGTGGGGGGTTTCTCCTGGTGCCCTATTCAACATTCCTCCCTCAACCACCACCATCAAGAACAGAGCAATTGGTTATTCATTTTGTTTGCTGTTTGTGAGATCTTGCTGTGCCGTAGATTCTCTGCTGCATCTGCCCACGTAACAACAATGGCTACACCTCAAAAGACACTCGTTAGCTGTGAAGTGCTTTGAGGTGTCCTGAGAACGTGATAAGCCAAGTTATTTTACTCTGTAGAGTAAAGCACCAACACAAGGTTTGATGGCCAGTTTCTGTGCAGTCACGTTCTATCACTCTATGAAAGCGACTCTGTAATTAATTTTTGCAAAACAAGATATTGATGCAAAAGCAAAATACTGCGGATGCTGGATATCTGAAATAAAAACAGAAAATGCTGGAAATACTCAGCAGGTCAGGCAGCGTCTGTGGAGAGAGAAACAGAGTTAACGTTTCAGGTCGATGACCCTTTGTCAGAACTGGAAAAAGCTAGAGATGGAACAGGTTTTTAAGCAAGTGCAGGGGCAGGGAAAGGGGGGAGGGGAGGAAAGAACAAAAGGGAAGGTCTGTGATAGGATGGAAGGCAAGAGAGATTAAGAGACAAAAGGGATGATGGTGCAAGGCAAAAGGAGATGGTAATAGGACAAGTTAAGAAACAAAAGATGGCTCCAGATGAAGTGTAAAAGATATTGATGCATTTAAGGGGAAGCTAGATAAGTACATGAGGGAGAAAGGAATAGAAGGATATGTAGGGTGAGATGAAGTAAGGTGGGAGGAGGCTCATGTGGAGTATAAAGACCAGCATAGACCAGTTGGGCCAAATGGCCTGTTTCTGTGCTGCAGATTCTAAGGGCTGGATTTTGAAACTGGGGTCGGGTTGGGGTCGTGAATCACACATTCTGGCTTGTGAACCCGCCTCCATCGAGATGTGGCCAACCCACTGTATTTTCCCTTGATTGACCTTGTTGAGCCCGCCCAGTGGGCTCAGCAGGCCAATTAAGGGCCACCCGGCAACAGGTGACGTCACAGATTGACATTTCATCTGTCAAGAGCTTTTGACAGATGAAATATCAGCGTTTGACAGCTCTGTGAAGCTGTCAAACACTCACAATATGATTTCTAACTTCAGTCCTTCCTCTCAGGCTGAGTTAAAAATCATTCCACCACAGAAAACAGAAGGCTGCAGTTTTTGACAGGTCCACGGCTTTCCTGCTTTCTGTGCCGGTGAGATTTCTGACTCCCGAGAACTGAAGGGCTGACACCTGCAGGAGGAAGTTAAGGTAAGTAAAACTTTTTCCAACACTTAGCACTTACCTTACACATTTACCTCTGCACACATGCACCCATCACTCACCTGCCCACCGGACATATCGACCCCTCCAACCCCTGCAGACCCACGGTCCGCCCCGATAACTTGGCGTGGTTGGGACCTGTCGGGAAGCCCACATTTCAGCAATGAAAATAGGGATTATCCAAAAAACTGCCTGTTAACTACCTGTTAACAGGCAGTTAATTGTCACGAATCCCTTCCCGCCTCGGGGAGTCGGGTCTCAGCACAGGTCGGGTACCCGCCGCCAGCGAAACTGGCATGGAGGCGGGTTGGAGGCGGGATGGGGTCGGGATCAACGAATCTGCAACTTTAACCCCCTCCCCCCCCCCCGCCTCCAAACCCGACTCCACGGCTCATTGAAAATCCAGCCCTATGTAATTCTATGTAAAGATTGTGATGTTTGCCCATGGTTGCAATATCGTCTGCTGCCAGGAAGAGCTGGGTTTTAACACCATAGATACAATACTCCGGATATGTTGGATAACAGGTAAGTGGCAAAGAGATACAAGAAATCTTGCCGTAGACCCCATCAGTCATTCTTCTCCCATGTATTTGAAATACACCTGCTTCCTTGAAATTGTCTAATGTCCATCACTAATCAAGAAACCATGTAATTGCCCTCTTTTTAGTAATAATAAAAACAGCAACAACTTATATTTATATAGCACCTTTAATGTGGAACAATGTTCCAAGGCGCTTCACAGAACCAAAAATAATGGATGTTAAGACAAAGAAGGATGTTGGAAGGTGACAATAATGTTTGTCAAGTATGTGGGATTTAAAGAAGGTCTTAAAGAAGGAGAGGGAGTGGAGAGGCAGAGGGGATTAGGGAGGGAATCCCCGAGCATGGAGGCCTAGGCAGCAGAAGGCACGGCCGCCAATGGCAGGGTGAAGGGAGGCGGGGTGATATGGCACAAGATGCCATAGTCGAAGGAATCAAGACTTTTAAGGGGGATTGTAGGACTGGAGCAGGTTACAGAGCGTACAGTGGGTCAAGGACACGAAGAGCTTTAAACTCGAGGATGATAATTTTAATTGGAGGCATTGGGTACGGGTGCGATACCGGAGCGGAACTTGGTGCATGATCGGATACATACAGCAGAGTTTTGGATGAGCTAAAGTTCACGGAGGCTGGCGGATGGGAGGCCGGGCAGGAGAACATTGGAATAGTTGAGTCTGAAGGTGACAAATTCATGGATGAGGGTTTCAGCGGCAGATGGGCTGAGGGAGGGACGGAGGTGAGCAATCTCACAGAGGTGGAAGAAGGCAGTCTTTGTAGTGAAGAAGATTCAGGGTCAGATGCTCAGCTCACCTTTGAATAGAATGTCATGGTTGCGAGCAGTCTGGTACAGGGGAGGGGAATGGAATCAGTGGCAAGGTATGGACTTTATGATAGAAGTAAAAGGCGATGGCTTCAGTCTTCCCAATGCTTAGCTGGAGGAAATAAAGGCTCATCCAAGACTGGGTGTCAGACAAGCAGTCTGACAACATTGAAGTGTCAGCTGTGGCTCAGTTGGTAGCACACTTGCCTTTGAGTCAGAAGGTTGTGGGTTCAAAGTCCCACTCCAGAGATTTAAGCCCATGAATCTAGGCTGACACTCCAGTGCAGTATTGAGGGAGTGCTGCACTGTCGGAGGTGCCGCCTTTCGGATGAGACGTTAAACCGAGGCCCTGTCTGCTCTCTCAGGTGGATGTAAAAGATCCCATGGCACTATTTTGAAGAAGAGCAGGGGAGTTATCCCTGGTGTCCTGGGCCAATATTTATCCCTCAATCAACATCACTAAAACAGATTATCTGGTCATTATCACATTGCTGTTTGTGGGAGCTTGCTGTGTGCAAATTGGCTGCCGTGTTTCCCACATTACAACAGTGACTACACTTCAAAAGTACTTCATCGGCTGTAAAGCGCTTTGAGACGTCCGGTGGTTGTGAAAGGCGCTATAGAAATGCAAGTCTTTCTTTCTTTTATCATAGAGACACTGAAGGGGACAAGCGAGAAGGCGGAGACGTTAAGCTGGGTACCATCAGTGTAGGCTGAAAATATTGTGTTGTGTTTTTTGGGTGAGAGTAAATGTGTTAATACATCTATTAATAATACAGATAGGAATTTGATACAAGTGTTTGAAGTGATGATACAATGACATTGTCAACTGTGATTTCTAACCTATACCATCCGTGGCAGGGAACAAACACACAGAGAAGTTTTCTTTTACCCTTTCTTCATTTCAACCAACTTCAACATATGGGATAAAGTTACTGGAGGGCAGCACGGTGGCATAGTGGTTAGCACTGTTGCCTCACAGCGGCAGGGACCCGGGTTCGAATCCGGCCTCGGGTGACTGTCTGTGTGGAGTTTGCACATTCTCCCCGTGTCTGCGTGGGTTTCCTCCCACAGTCCAAAAATGTGCGGGTTAGGTTGATTTGGCTATGATAAATTGACCCTTAGTGTTAGGGGGATTAAATACGTGGGGTTACGGGGATAGGGTGGGATATGTGTCGGTGCAGGCTCGATGGGCCGAAATGGCCTCTATCTGCACTGTGGGGATTCTGTGATACTGAACAGTACAGAGAAACAATTAGGGCATGATACTCCTGTATATTCATTAGCTGCCACTGCGTATGGAGCAGGTGTGAGAGAATTACTGTGTCAACATCTTCAAGTTGCTTTTAAATTGGAACAATTTATGAAATACACCTCGGGAAATAGGCGTCTTTAATCGTGCTCACAGTAAGCGGAGAATTAACAAGCAGGATGGTCCTCCAAAGGATAATTAGGGAGCAGGCTAATCAGGGAGGACCAGGAAATGACTGAATCCACAAACTAGCTCTTCACATTAATTTTCAGCAGAGAACTTCGTGAGAGATTTCTAGACTCTGAACCAGACAGTTGAGGCATCAAGGTAGCCTCCAATGAATACAGATGTCTGTACAGAAAGTTATTCCGAAACACAAGGAACTGAAGGTCAGTTAGTTAAGCGTGATCGGAAGGATCCATGAAGTCTACAGAAAGGAAAGTTAGATGGAACAGATATTCTTTGCCAATTATAGAATCATCGAAATTTACGGCACAGAAGGAGGCCATTCGGCCCATCTTGTCCGTGCCGGCCGACAAAGAGCTCTCCAGCCTAATCCCACTTTCCAGCTCTTGGTCCGTAGCCCTGTGGGTTACGGCACTTCAGGTGCATATCCAAGTACTTTTTAAATGTGATGAGGGTTTCTGCCTCTACCACCCTTTCAGGCAGTGAGTTCTAGACCCCCACCACCCTCTGGGTGAAGAAAGTTCTCCTCAACTCCCCTCTAATCCTTCTACCAATTACTTTAAAGCTCTCTGTTAAGGGAAACAGGTCCTTCCTATCCGCTCTATCTAGGCCCCTCATAATTTTATTCATCTTAATTAAATCTCCCCTCAGCCTCCTCTGTTCCAAAGAAAACAACCCCAGCCTATCCAATCTTTCTTCATAGCTAAAATTCTCCAGTCCAGGCAAAATCCGTGTAAATCTCCTTGTACCCTCTCTAGCGCAATCACATCCTTCCTGTAATGTGGTGACCAGAACTGCACGCTGAACTCTCGCTGTAGCCTAACTAGTGTTTTATACAGTTCAAGCATAACCTCCCTGCTCTTATATTCTATGCCTCGGCTAATAACAACAACTTGTATTTATTTAGCGCCTTTAATGTAGTAAAACGTCCCAAGGCGCTTCACAGGAGGATTATAAGACAAAAAATTGACACCGAGCTACATAAGGAGAAATTAGAGCAGGGAAGAGGTAGGTTTTAAGGAGCGTATTAAAGGAGGAGAGAGAGGTAGTGAGGTGGAGAGGTTTAGGGAGGGAATTCCAGAGCTTAGGGCCTCGGCAGCTGAAGGCACGGCTGCCAATGGTTGAGTGATTATAATCAGGGATGCTCAAGAGGGCAGAATTTGAGAAGCGCAGATATCTCGGGAGGTTCTGGGGCTGAAGGAGATTACAGGGATAGGAAGGGGCAAGGCAATGGAGGGATTTGAAAAGAAGGATGTGAATTTTGAAATTGAGATGTTGCTTAGCCAGGAGCCAATGTAGGTCAGTGAGCACAGGGGTGATGGGTGAACAGGACGTGGTGCTGGTTAGGACACGGGTAGCCGAGTTTCGAACAAACTCAAGTTTACGTAGGGTAGAATGTGGGAGGCCAGCCAGGAGTGCATTGGAATAGTCAAGTCTAGAGGTAACAAAGGCATGGATGAGGGTTTCAGCTGCAGATGAGCTGAGGCAAGGGCGGAGATGGGCAATGTTATGGAGGTGGAAGTAGGCGGTCTTAGTTATGCTGCGGATATGTGGTCGGAAGCTCATTTCAGGGTCAAATATGACACCAAGGTTGCAAACAGTCTAGTTCAACCTCAGACAGATGTTAGGGAGAGGGATGGAGTCGGTGGCTAGGGAACGGAGTTTGTGGTGGGGACTGAAAACAATGGCTTCGGTATTCTTAAAATTTCTGCTCAACCAGTACTGGATGTCGGACAAGCAGTGTGTCAATTTAGAGACCATGGAGGGGTCAAGAGAAGTGGTGCTGAGGTAGAGATGGGTGTCGTCAGCGTACATGTGGAAACTGACGCTGTGTTTTCGGATGGATAAAGGAAAACAGTTTCTCGTATTCCTTCTTAATAAACTGGAGATACATCGGAGGACTGGGAATAATATAATGCCAATGTTTAGGGAAATAGCAGAGACGTGACTATTGGGATTCTAGGGCAAAAAGTTGGATATCTGTGGCAGAGAAAATGAGAAACAACTAACTTGCCAAATAAGATGGTTTACTATTTTTAATTGCTAATATGATCTGGGATAAAGGATCAAACCTCACAAACATAACTCACATCTCTGAGGAGGTAACTATGAAAGAAATGTAGCAGAGGCTGGAAAATATTGGGAAGGATTTAAACGAGTTTGTCAGGGGGCTGGGAACCTAAGTGTGGGCCCAGAACGGAGAGAAACAAAACTGGATGTGCAAGTTAGAAAAGTAGTCAGCAAAACTAGTAGGGAGCAGAAACAAAGGCCAACAGTAAAGAGGGTCAAAGTGCAGAAAAATATTAAACAGGCAGAGTTGAAGGCACTTTATCTAAATACACGTAGCATTCGCAACAAGGTGGATGAATTAATGGCACTAATAGAAGTAAATGGGTATGATGTAATTGCCATTACAGAGACATGGTTGCAAGGTAACCAAAGCTGGGAACTGAATGTTCCAGGGTACTCAACATTTAGGAAGGACAGACAAAAAGGAAAAGGAGGTGGCGTAGCGCTGTTAATAAGGGATGAGATCGATATGGTAGAGATAAAAGATCTTGGCTCGGCAGATCGTGATGTAGAACTGGAATTAGTTTGGGTGGAGCTAAGAAACAGCAAAGGGCGGAAAACATTGGTGGGAGTTGTGTATAGGCCACCAAACAGTAGTGGTAATGTAGGGCACAGTATCAATCAAGAAATTAGAAGTGCATGTAACAAGGGCAAACTGACTTAGAAAACAATCTTGAATGCATTCTAGAAATCCCTCCCTGTTCAAACCCCCTCAGGTGAGCTCTCTCGATCTATATCTGAATAGTTAACATCCCTCAATTACTGCAGTTCATATTTTTGCACACCTCCCTGAACTGTCTGCGCATTTCCTCTTCAATTTCTTTCAAATAATTTGGACCCACTATGGTAGCTTTTTTAAAAATTCATTCACGGGGTGTGAGCGTCACTGGTATGTATTGCCCGTCCCTCATTGCCCTTGAGAAGGTGGTGGTGAGCCGCCTTCTTGAACTGCTGCAGTCCGTGTGGTGAAGGTACTCCCACAGTGCTGTTAGGGATTGAGTTCCAGGATTTTGACCCAGTGACGATGAAGGATCGGCAGATATATTTCCAAGTCAAGATGGTGTGTGACTTGGAGGGAAACTTGGAGGTGATGGTGTTCCCGTACGCCTGCTGCCCTTGTTCTTGTAGGTGGTAGAGGTCGCGGGTTTGCCCACTTCTAGTTCTTAGATCAACCCACAGAGACACTATCTGTATAGTATTACTTGCAATATCTTTCCTCTCTAAGGCTGAAGCCACCTCCTTAGTAACTAACACAATGCCCCTCCCTTTTTTCTTTCCCAATCTCTTCCAGAAATATTCCCAGTCATTCCTTAAGTGAAGCCAAGTCTTAGTTGAGGAAAGGTTGACCTATTTTTCGACTGCAATTATTGCTTCTAGCTTTGCAATTTTACTCCTTATGCTTTTTGCTTCCGTGTAAAAAAAAATGTTTTAACCCTTTTTCCTTGTTGCTATTAGTAACCCTCATTCCTTTGCCACTTTTTGCTTTCTAGTGGCTGCACCTTTCGCTCCTTCTATGTAACTCTCTTTTCTCCCCTTCTGACTTCTCTGTTGTTACTTCGCCCTCCCCTTTTGCTATTCTTGAAACCTCCTAGAGTTAAGATCCTGAGAACCTCAATACTCAGAAACCTTCCTCATCTTTGGCCTGCTTTGCCTGTTCCTTTGGTTTGCCCTTACAAGCTTAAATCCTCCCTCACTATCCAAGTTGATACAAAAATTGAGAGGCAATGCCTGTAAATGTTAAAAACAGTTGTGACTACGACGATTCAGCAATGATGTAACCCACATCTGCATAAATAGCAGGGAAAACATTTAAGAACTGTTACTTCAACGCTATTCACAAATGTCAATAAAGTTAAAGGGGTGGGAGAAAGAGGTTGGACAGTATGTTGGGGCCTGGATTCTAAGATTGATAGGATGGAATTTTCCTCTTCCCGCATTACAACAGTTGACCGCACTTCAAAAAGTACTTCATTGGCTGTAAAGCGCTTTGGGACGTCCTGAGGTGGTGAAAGGCGCTGTAGAAATGCAAGTCTTTCTTCCTTCAGTTGTAAAGGTCTGAATTCGGGCCGTATCAATGTCATGGGCATAGGAATTCAGAACAAAGAGCTGACATTTTAATTTTACGTGGCACAGGATGCTTTTAAATTTACAACCCAGTGCCCAAGATCTAAAGGTAATTCACGCGGAATGTTTTACGGAATATTTTGCAGTATGTGGAACATGTGAGAAAGCGCGTGAATTCCCATTTAATACTTATGCCAGCCTTCTCACTAACATTAATGTTTTAATGCGAGAAGTCGCACAACACCAGGTTATAGTCCAACAGCTTTATTTGAAATCACAAGCTTTCGGAGCGCTGCTCCTTCGTCAGGTGAAGTGAAGAGATGCATATAGTCACAGCATATATAGTCAGAGAACACTGCCAGATGATTACAGTTAATCTTTCCAACTGCCCTTTATCACACCTCGGCAGAGAGATAATCACGGCAATCAAAGGTGTGGATGGTGTCCAAACAGGTCAGTCAGGAAAACATTACATCAAAGACAATGTGGCAGATGCTGGGGTCTGTATGGAAAACAAAAAACTGTTTTTGCTGGAAATCACAGCAGGTCCGGCCGCATCTGTGTAGAGAGAACAAGCCAACGACGACTCGAGTCTAGATGACCTGTTTGGACACCATCCATACCTTTGATTGCCGTGATTATCTCTCTGCCGAGGTGTGATAAAGGGCAGTTAGAAAGATTAACTGTAATCATCTGGCAGTGTTCTCTGACTATATATGCTGTGCCTATATGCATCTCTTCACTTCACCTGACGAAGGAGCAGCGCTCCGAAAGCTTGTGATTTCAAATAAAGCTGTTGGACTATAACCTGGTGTTGTGCGACTTCTCACATTTGTCCACCCCAGTCCAACACCGGCATCTCCACATCATTAATGTTTTAAGAACGCTGTCTTCAGATCTGTAACACGGCAGAGTTATAATATATTAATACAGTCTACAGTAGGACTGCCGCTCGAGATTAATACTGGATTATTCAGAACATTTGGGATGCAGTTCTTGGAATGACTCATTTTCATAGTTCCGCAGCACATTGGACCACCTCCGAACAAACAGCATTCCGAACTCACAGCTCCCGAGCAAGGTAAACAAAACCAACTGTAAAACCTGCAGCATGTGTCGACTTGTATAGGCGGCACTGTAGCAGACAACATCACTATAACGTCTTGCCTTGTCTTGGCATGTGCAGTCCGGCTCTACTCTGCCAATGTTGTAAGGGATTGGCCAGGACACCTGGGGAGAACTCCCCTGCTCTTCTTCAAAATAGTGGCCACGGGATCTTTTACGTCCACCCGAGAGAGCAGACGGGGCCTCGGTTTAACGTCTCATCCGAACGACGGCACCTCAGACAGTGCAGCACTCCCTCAGTACTGCACTGGGAGTGTCAGCCTAGATTTTTGTGCTCAAATGTCTGGAGTGGAACTTGAACCCACAACCTTCTGACTCAGAGGTGAGGGTGCTGCCCACTGAGCCACAGCTGACACCCTGTGGTCCCATTTCTAACCACATTTCTTTTGCACTGCATGTACGTAATATCAATGCCTCACTGCAAGATGCACTCAATCCGGCAACTTGTAACAGAGTCAAGACAATTGCCCTAAGCTTTGTAAATTAATGGCAGAAATCGATGTTATAACTGGGCTCCACCCCCTGTGTCAAAGGAGGACCTTGGCTGTACCTTGAGTGAAAATATCTTCAGGTTCAAGGCTTCTTTTATAGCCAGAAGCAACATATGCAACTTAGAATCATAGAATCATAGAAAGTTACGGCACAGAAGGAGACCATTCAGCCCATCGTGTCTGTGCCGGCCGACAAAGAGCTCTCCAGCCTAATCCCACTTTCCAGCTCTTGGTCCGTAGCCCTGTGGGTTACGACACTTCAAGTGCATATCCAAGTACTTTTTAAATGTGATGAGGTTTTCTGCCTCTCCCACCCTTTCAGGCAGTGAGTTCCAGACCCCCCACCACCCTCTGGATGCAGTCTGACAGCCAGCCTCACAAATGTTGCACAGAAGATATATTCTGAAATATAATTACAGCAGTAAATCAGGCGCATTAGAAATCTTGTTGCAATCTATCTGTTGTCATTTTCAACGTGCTGTGACTGCTGGGAGCCTCTGGCCAGGGAGACACAGTAAACAGGCTTTCAAAGGTGATGGATATCATGCCCAACTATCCTCGGGATCTGTACCGAATCTCACTTTCGGTATTTTTCTTTCTATTGGTCTTTCTCTTTCCATTTTCCTTTTTCTGTGTTTTAAAAAAAAATTCTGTGGGTGAGGCGGTCAATTTTTAATTCAATATTTTTTTCCTTGGTTCCTGCTGTCCATATTTTCAGTTTTTCAAATCTTGTTACATTTCTATTATTTTCTCCAGCCTTCATGTTGCCCAACTCTTTCCTCAGTCGACCTTTGCTTTGCTGCAGAACAAGGCCAAAGATCGGTTTGAAGATTCTTATGCAATAGTGAGATCGACTTGTACCCGGTTCAAACGCGTACGAATCCCTGCTACGTGCAAATTTGTCCCCCTTGTCCAGATTCGTTTATGGCGACGTACACTGTCCTTTGGTATTCACATCCCTCCTCCGCCAATATGTTACATACATAGATTTAAAGTAATTGGTAGAAGGATTGGAGGGGAGTTGAGGAGAACTTTTTTCACCCAGAGGGTGGTGGGGGGTCTGGAACTCACTGCCTGAAAGGGTGGTCGAGGCAGAAACCCTCATCACATTTAAAAAGTACTTGGATATGCACTTGAAGTGCCGTAACCCACAGGGCTACGGACCAAGAGCTGGAAAGTGGGATTAGACTGGAGAGCTCTTTTTCGGCCGGCGCAGACACAATGGGCCGAAATGGCCTCCTTCTGTGCCGTAAATTTCTATGATTCTACGACAACAGGCCTCTGCTATATGCGTACTACTGTGCAGCACATTTTAAAACCGAAGCTTTGTGCAACAGAGTGCTGTCGAAACTATGGTCGAGGAAATACAGACACTGCCCACAGGGAGAGAGGGGCCAAATCAGAGAGAAAGGGACTCTGCATTTTATTCTCATGCATCTAATAACAACAACAACTTGAATTTATATAGCGCCTTCAATGTAGCAAAACGTCCCAAGGCGCTTCACAGGAGCGATTATCAAACAAAATTTGACACCGAGCCACATTAGGAGAAATTAGGGCAGATGACCAAAAGCTTGGTCAAAGAGGTAGGTTTAAAGGAGCGTCTTAAAGGAGGAGAGAGAGGCGGAGAGGTTTAGGGAGGGAATTCCAGAGCTTAGGGCCTCGGCAGCTGCAGGTGCGGCTGCTAATCGTGGTGCGATTAAAATCGGGGGATGCTCAAGAGGCCAGAATTGGAGGTTAATTAGTAGTTAATTATTGAGTAGCAGCCTGGAGGCAAGTCACCTCTCAGTTGCCTGTGGGTCTAGCACGCTGCGGTGTGTGGAGACCAAGAGAAAGGGGAAAATATAAATACCTTAAAGAGCAAATCCCACTTCCAAAAAAATAAAGGCAACATAGCCCCATTGTACTCTCTTCCTCAAACTATATTTCTCGAACTGATAAACACCATCTATTTAGGTTTCAAGATTTGTCACAATGTTGTGATGTCAGCATCAGCTTAAGAAACTTCAACCTACACAGTAGCATAGCTACAGATAAAAAGGAAAGAAAGCAGCAAATACTGGAAATCGGAAACAACCCCCCCCCCACCCCTGCAGAAAATGATGAAAGTACACAATAGGCCCATCAGTATCTGTGAAGAGAAAGGCACGTTAACGTTCTGACTTAAGACACTTTGGAAGAGCGCGATTTTAACCCTACTCGCTCAGCAGAAACCTGGCGGGCGAGCAATTAAAATCGTCCTGGGCTCTTACCTGTCCGAAAGCCGCCACTATCGCAACACCTGCAATTTTAACCCACTCTCCTAAGCAGGCAGCAAGGACACGCACCCGGAGCCAGTAGGGTCCTTCTTTACATAGGCATGCTGCGGCCCGATGACATCATTGAGACCCGTCAGTAATTTTAACTCAGGACTGAGCGGGGAACCCAGCTGGAGTTAAAATCAGGACCCGAATGTTCTCAACTGAAGTTTCTCTTCAGCCATTGTTGCTGACGAGCAGTTGTCGAGCGAAAGTTTAGCCTATCATTTCAGAAGCTTATGGACCTGTTAGATATTTCCACCTGGAGTACTGTGTTCAATTTTGGTCTCCTTACCTAAGGAAGGATATACTTGCCATAGAGGGAGTGCAACGAAGGTTCACGAGATTGATTCCTGGGATGGCGGGACTGTCGTATGAGCAGAGATTGAGTAAACTAGGCCTGCATTCTCTTGAATTCAGAAGAATGAGAGGGGATCTCATTGAAGCATACAAAATGATAACAGGGCTTGATAGGGTGGATGCTGGGAGAATGTTTCCCTTGGCTGGGGAGTCTCGAACCAGGAGCCACAGCCTCAGGATAAAGGGTAGGCCATTCAGGACTGAGATGAGAAGAAATTTCTTCACACAGAGGGTGGTAAATCTTTGGAATTCTCTACCCCAGAGAGCTGTGGAGGCTCAGTCATTGGGTATATTCAAAACAGAAGTCGATAGATTTCTGACTAGTAAGGGCATCAAGGGATATGGCGATAGGGCCGGTGAATGGAGTTGAGGCAGAAGATCAGCCACGATCTCATTGAATGGCGGAGCAGGCTCGAAGGGCCGAATGGCCGACTCCTGCTCCTATTTCTTATGTTCTTATGTTCTCGGATTATTTTACTACTATAGCTAGTACAATGACGCACAGAGCGACATCCCATAAAGGGCACTGAAATTTTTTTTTAAATAATATACTACACATTAACGAAGTTTCAATGCTTCTATTTATTCAGATATTCAATAAATGTTAGTTGAATTTGCTTTGTGCTATTTCTATAGTCTACAGAATTTCACTCCCACTCCTATAGTAGGGAGATATAACATTCTGCATATTTCCATGTGCAAATATGAATTCAACAAGAACAACAACAATAACTTGTATTTATATAGTGCCTTTAACGTAGTAAAACGTCCCAAGGTGCTGCACAGGAGTGTTATAAGACAAAAAATTTGACACCAAGCCACATAAGGAGATATTAGGGCAAATAACCAAAAACTTGGTCAAAGAGGTAGGTTTTCAGGAGCGTCTTAAATGGGGAAAGAGAGGTAGCGAGGCGGAGAGGTTTAGGGAAGGAATTCCAGAGCTCAGGGCCTCGGCAGCTGAAGGCACGGCCGCCAATGGTGGAGCGATGAAAATCAGGCATGCGCAAAAGGCCGAAATTGGAGGAGCGCCGAGATCTCGGAGGGTTGTGGGGCTGGAGGAGGTTACAGTGATAGGGACGGGCGAGGCCATGGAGGGATTTGAAAATAAGGATGAGAATTTTAAAATCGAGGCGTTGCTTAACTGGGAGCCAATGTAGGTAATTGTGTTCTTCTCACGGCCTGGCACATGTGGTTTTTACATTAAGTCTCAGTTTCTTACCTTCTGAGGACAGCAATTTCATTTTCTATGCTGCTTTCCTTGCCCTTTAATGCCTTCTTTGGGATGCATTTAATTGCAAACATTTTGCCTGTGGTTTTTTCTTTCGCCATGACTACTTCAGAAAAGGCGCCACTAAAAAAAGGAAAAGAGAAAGTAGAGATCAGGCAATGTGAGGTAAGAATTCATAAGAACATAAGAAATAGGAGCCATACGGCCCCTCGAGCCTGCTCCGCCATTCAATAAGATCATGGCTGAACTTTTACATCAACTCCACTTTCCCGCCCGATCCCCATATCCCTTGATTCCCCTAGAGTCCAAAAATCTATCGATCTCTCTTTTTTAAAGTGAGTATTTGATTAGCCTGCAAACATGGCACCCAAACCGTAATGCCACAGAATGTAGGACGTGGGCTCTCACCCAAAAAATCTAGGGATGTACATTGAATAGGAGTATTATCCCAGGAGCAAGGGGAAAACAACAAACAACAGAAAGCTCCATACTCCATCCCTGTATCTCCCAGCAAATGAGTCCAAATTGATATACTGGCAGAACTCTGGGAACAAGAACATAAGAATTAGGAGCAGGAGTAGGCCACACTCCACCTGCTCCGCCATTCAATAAGATCATGGCTGATCTTTGCTCTCAACTCCACTTTCCCGCCCGATCCCCATATCCCTTGATTCCCCTTGAGTCCAAAAATCTATCGATCTCAGCCTTGAATATACTCAACGACTCAGCCTCCACAGCCCTCTGGGGTAGAGAATTCCAAAGATTCACCACCCTCTGAGTGAAGAAATTCCTCCTCATCTCAGTCCTAAATGGCCGACCCCTTATCCTGAGACTGTGATCCCTGATTCTAGACTCTCCAGCCAGGGGGAAGCAGCCTCTCAGCATCTACCCTGTCAATCCCCTTCAGAATCTTGTATGTTTCAATGAGATCACCTCTCATTCTTCTAAACTCGAGAGTATAGGCCCATTCTACTCAATCTATCCTCATAGGACAGCCCGCTCATCCCAACAAGCACCATAGCACAAAGCAGGTACTTAAAAGTGACAAGAGAATTCTGTTAAAAAAAAAATGGTTTTACAACTTGCAAACAATGCACATTGTCACCAGGTGAAAAAAGCACTGCACTGATATTGCAAAATTGAGTTTAAACTGTGCCCTTGTACTGCGCTGCACTCTGATTCTTTGAATAAATCACAGCATTACTGTCCCCATTCAGTCAACCAGCCAATTCTGTAACCACCTGGAACCTGTTGATAAGATTGTCCTTTCCAGGCATCCTCATGCTCTAATAAACCCAGCTCTCATGCTAAACTTTTACAAGTCATTTTACACCAACCACACAAAAAAAGCATTCCGAAGGGTGCTGCGTTTTTCTCAAACTTATCTTGTCCTTCTCCTTCTGCCACTCACACGATACGTGAGAAGGGAAGAACCTACTCATATTCAGTGAAGATTCGGTAAGGACACCACCAACCTATCAAATGAACGAATAATAAGCGCCAAAGCATGGGTTAACTATAAAGTGTGAGGATTTGCCCAGCCACCGGGTCGTGCTTCTTTTGATGGGGCCTATAATGGTCTTTCAGGGGACCTCACTGCTGGACCTGCTCCTGGATGAACCGTAGCCAAGCTCCAACTTGTTGACTGTAGGGTGGACATTCACATCGCACCAGTCCTGCCCCAGTTCAAACCATTCCTAAATTTGTTCCAATTCGGACGAAGGGTCATCGACCTGAAATGTTAACTCTGTTTCTCTCTCCGCAGATGCTGCCTGACCTGCTGAGTGTTTCCAGCATTTTTTTCCCCTAAATCTGTACACCTATTTTACCTTCAAATTTACCGTGGCATATGTGCGAAATGACGCAATTACATAGGCCTGCGGCAAACGAACGGTGCCGGCCGTTCATTACACTTGCTCTTGTCCACAGACGGTCCACGGGCTTTTGCACTGGAACTTGCGGTGATTAGAAAGCCAAAACCGCGCGGCGCCCCCTACAGGGGGATCTGGGACCTGTGTCAACAGGGCAAGCAACGGCGAGTCTCCATAACCAATCAGATTGAAGAATTCTTACTGAGCAGCACAGAGTCTGAACCAGGAAGTGTAAGTTAGAATAGTTAATTCAATGCCAAATCATGTACCGGCAGCGAAATAAAGGGAGGGAAAGAAATACGGGATTAAGAGAGAGATAAGAGACAGTTAAGAAAAACTTTTAAAAAATTGAATTTAAATTTTTTAATTTTTAAAAATCTCCCACAATAATTAAAATCTGAAGGAATTAGACTCCACACTTGTAAAAGTTTTCAGTGCCAGAGAGGTTGTTTAGCAGTAATTAAGACTTATCACAGCATTAAAAATGTACTTACACTGGAATGGACAAGCCCTAACTTTTTCTGGTGAGTTTAGTGGGCGTATATCACACAAGTACCCCAACTTCACGGAGTTCCATGTGTTTCAATGATGAATCTCTCAGTGAGGTGCTGGTATAGCGAAGCTTCTGGAGGCGCAGGGCAACTTGGACAGCAACTTCCTGATTTCCACGTTTAACTGTGGTCGCCGGAAGATGCTGTCCGATTTACACTTCAATAACGGTGAGCGCCGATAGCCTCACCGTTATTTTTAACTGCGAAATCTGGGCCAATGTCGTATGTCATCATGTTAATAAACAGAACCGATTGCCTTGTGAGGAAATATGGCTCTTCAACCTGAGGTCGAAAGCACACTTCTTCCAAAATATCTCATACAGATTGATTTATGTTTAGTCACTGCTGCTGCGTTTTAACCTGGTCTAATCTTTGTGTGTCAGGAACAGAGTCAATGCCAGATATTTATTTGCAGTAGATCAGCAAATATACTTCTGCTTCTAACTGAAACAGCAGGCAGCTCCTCTTCCCAAGTCCGAGTGTATGTTTGCCCTCCCACCCCATTTGCCAGTGCCTCAGGATACAGTACGTTTTCCGATTTCCTGCCAAGTCCATCCTTCCAAATATGGCAGCTCAGTTCATCTGAACACCTTCCAGTCCAAGTGCTTACAAGAGTAGCCACGGCCCTGTTTTCTCTACAGTACACGACCTTGAAAATGAAGACTGCATCACCTAATTATGGGAAAGATCAAATAATGACACATTTGGTTCTGATAACTGCCTGAGGGTTTGATGTCAAGCGTATTAATTTACTTTTATTACTCTTTCATGGCAGGCGACAACAAAATGAAATGAAAGTTCTGACTTATATTAGGAGTTAAAAGGCAGTTGCATAAATTGAAAGATTCAGCTGGTTTAGAAACATTCGCTGTAACACAGAGACTGTGTCTTACAGATAATGTTACAGTGTCAGCTGTGGCTCAGAGGGTAGCTCTCTCTTTCTCTCTGGCCTCGGAGTCAGAAGGTTGTGGGTTCAAGTCCCATGCCATGACACTTGAGCACAAAAATCCATGCTGACACTCCCAGTGCAGTGCTGAGGGAGTGCTGCACTGTCGGAGGTGCCGTCTTTCAGATGAGACGTTAAACCGAGGCCCCGTCTGCTCTCTCAGGTGGACGTAAAAGATCCCATGGCCACTATTTTGAAGAAGAGCAGGGGAGTTATCCCTGGTGTCCTAGTCAATATTTATCCCTCAATCAACATAACAAAAACAGATTATCTGGTCATTATCACATTGCTGTTTGTGGGAGCTTGCTGTGCACAGATTGGCTGCCACGTTTCCTACATTACAACAGTGACTACACTTCAAAAGTACTTCATTGGCTTTGGGACGTCCAGTGGTCGTGAAAGGCGCTATATAAATGCAAGTCTTTCTTTCTTTACTGGTTTGATGCATATAGAATGCAACTGCCTAGTGCCATATTTGACAGTCCTTGTGTCACAGCATCATGTGAATGTAAAATGTAAGCCTATTTTGGTATAAGCAAATTCCACTCCTGGACTTCTGCACATAATTTAAGCTGGCACTTCAGTGCAGTACTGAGGGAGTGCGACATTGTTGGGGTTGCCATCCTTTGGAAGACACGTTAAACTGAGGCCTCGTCAGGTAGTTGTTAAAGAAGGCGTGGCACCGTTCAAAGAGCAGGGCCTTCTAGCCAACATTCCTCCCTCAGCCAATACCCCCAAAACAGATTAACTGATCACTTATCTCATCGCTGTTTGTGGGATCTGGACGCAAAGCAGCCGCTGCGTTTTCCTACATAAGCACAGTGAGAGCACTTTAAGGGCAATTTGTGCGCAACACTTTGAGCGAACGTGATAAGGCGCTAGAGGGAAGCAATTCTTCCTTTTCCAGACTGGTGACTGAAAGGATGTATTAAAAATACAAAATGCTGGAAATACACAACAGGTGCAACATTTCGGACGTGGACCCCTCATCAGAACAGCGTACTACATGCCTTTTTACAGTTTTACCAGCTTAGTCTGCATACGTTTCAAAGAATATCCTCTTAAAAACTGGCAGCATTATTTTACATCTCAATCCAATCAGACAACAGACACGGAATAAACTAAATGTATCTGACTGGGTCCACAATCTTGTGCTTAAAGCCCCAGCCGTGGCTCAGTGGGCAGCACCCTCACCTCTGAGTCAGAAGGTTGTGGGTTCACAGTCCCACTCCAGAGACTTGAGCACAAAAATCTAGGCTGACACTCCAGTGCAGTGCTGAGGGAGTGCTGCACTGTCGGAGGTGCCGTCTTTTAGATGAGATGTTAAACCAAGGCCCCGTCTGCTCTCTCAGGTAAAAGATCCCAAGGCACTATTTCGAAGAAGAGCAGGGGAGTTATCTCCAGTGTCCTGGGGCCAATATTTATCCTCAATCAACATCACTAAAACAGATTATCTGGGTCATGATCACATTGCTGCTTGTGGGAGCTTGCTGTGCGCAAATTGGCTGCTGCGTTTCCCACATTACAACAGTGACTACACTTCAAAAAGTACTTCATTGGCTGTAAAGTGCTTTGGGATGTCCTGAGGTCGTGAAAGGCGCTACAGAAATGCAAGTCTGTCATTCTTATTAATTATTGACCATTATGCACATGTAGCTGTAGGTGGCTGTCATTGACATTTTCGAGAATAAAAAAGCAGCGTGACTGAATTTTAGATATTGGTTTTGTCATGCATAGTGACATCTACTTGCGAATACCTTCACGGGATGGGGGGGGAGGGCGGATTTGACAAGAGCTTGGACCTTTGCAGATTTTTTATATTGCTGAGCTTTTTTTCCCCATTTCATACGGGGGCCTCTATAATTAGTATTTTTAATGCCTGAGAGAAGGTTTGAATAATGCTTTTGTTTCCAGACAGGTCTATGTATTTAATATCGTCCTGGGCGCAAGGATCTGTGTTGGGTTTGACAGGAGGAATCAGCACCGCTGCTGTTTTATTCTTAGTGCTGATTGTGTTTTGTGCTGGGTTTGCAATTTGCTCACCGCGAGTACGGCTGATTCCTTCATCATTCAAAGTTCATCCACATTACATTATAACGTGTCATTAAAATAAAATTCTTCATGGGACGACATCGTGCTGCAGGATATCAGCAGAACAAATGATTTGTGCATTCGTACAAAATTCTTTTGCCTGCTTGTTTAAAAAGAAAAAAATATATATTTTAAATATAAATATTTCTACAGCGCCTTTCACCACCTCAGGACGTCCCAAAGCGCTTTACAGCCAATCAAGTGTGGTCACTGTTGTAATGTCAGAAACGCGGTAGCCAATTTGCGCACAGCAAGCTCCCGCAAACAGCAATGTCTTAATGACCAGATCATCTGTTTTTAGTGATGTTGATTGAGGGATAATTATTGGCCCCAGGACACCGGGGATAAATCACCTGCTCTTCTTCGAAATAGTGCCATAGGAACTTTTACATCCACCTGAGAGAGCAGATGGGGCCTCGGTTTAACGTCTCACCCAACAAGACGGCACCTCCGACAGTGCAGCACTCCCTCAGCACTACACTAGAGTGTCAGCCTAGATTTTCTGTATTCAAGTCTCTGGAGTGGGGCTTGAACCTTCAACCTTTTTACTCAGAGGCAAGATTGCTCCTCACTGAGCCACAGCTGACACTTTACCAGAGCCTGTAACCTATTTAACACAAGATAGAAGACTTTCATGCAAAGGCGTGAAGCATTTGGAAGCTATTCTTCCTTTCTCAATTAACAAGTTCTTGAAACCCATGCTTTGCATCACCAGATTACCGCATCTTAATTGACCTCATCCTCTACCCTGCTCTTTTCAACATTGCACTACAAGCCTCAGCCTTGCACTAAGGTGTTATCATTTTTTTCCAACAAGTGCCTGTTACAAATTTCGGACCTGCCATAGATATTCTCTCAGGCAACGCCTTTCTCTCCACAGATGCTGCCTAACCTGCTGAGCATTTCCAGCATTTTCTGTTTTTATTTAAAATTCTCATCCTTGTTTTCAAATCCCTCCATGACCTCCTCCCCTCCCTATCTCTGTAATCTCCTCCAGCCCTACAACCCTCCAAGATATCTGCACTCCTCCAATTCTGGCCTCTTGAGCATCCCTGATTATAATCGCTCCACCATTGGTGGCCGTGCCTTCAGCCGCCTGGGCCCTAAGCTCTGGAATTCCCTCCCTAAACCTCTCCGCCTCTCTCTCCTCCTTTAAGACGCTCATTAAAACCAACCTCTTTGACCAAGCTTTTGGTCATCTGCCCTAATATCTCCTGATGTGGCTCGGTGTCAAATTCCGTTTTATAACGCTCCTGTGAAGCGCCTTGGGATGTGTTACTACGTTAAAGGTGCTATATAAATGCAAGTTGTTGTTGTCCAGCATTAAAGCCACCCCTGTAAGTGCACGTTGTGTCCCCTACTGCCGAATATCTGGTTACACCTTAGCATGACTCAGGAGCCGTAACAATAAGACTCCTCATTGTGTGTACTGGACTCTGCGATCGTACATGTAGCCACGTGCAATTCTCCTACATTTCACAGGTAAGCACTCTACTGATACTGAAAGGTGAAGGTAGGCCTGTATCACAGCTGCGTGTGTCAAGGATTGGACTGTTGAGCTGCCAATCAAAACTAGCTCCTCCTACTTGGTGTGGCTTCCAATGGCAGCTACACTGTCCAACCAGCTAGCCCACCTGCTGTGCTCAATGAATGATACCAATCCGACCTTATATCTGATTTCTATCTCGAATGTGCCAACGATCCCCTCCATTGTCCAAGCCTGATCTGGTATCATGAGTACACACAATTCTGTGCAGTACTGCATCTGATACCCCAGCTAATAGACCTAATCAACATTCTCAGGTAGCGTGCGTCCTGTCGGGAGTTAACCCTTGAAAGCTGAAATTAACTACATAGCAACCAATGTTCCCTGTCAGCTGCGCTTTGTTCTGCGTGGTCCCTTTCAATGCGCGGTCCCTTTAAATTTCTACACATGCGCGGTCTTTACAATGTAGAAGCTTGTGAGTGCCCTGCGCGGGACCCTGCAGATTACTGCGCGGCCGTGCACGCTCGCAGCTTAGTGGGAACACTGGCAGCTACATCATAATCCAAATCAAGCCTCAAAACCTCTTTCTGGCAAACAGCAACTATCTCAAAATATGACAGTGCCCTTTCCTATCTATGCATCTAACTCTGAACAATAATTAAATAGCTGTCTGTTGCCAATTTAATATAGATAAAAAGATGTGTCGGCACTTTGCTGCAGCATCACAGCTGCACCAGCCACGGACAATTTGTAGGCAAATATGTCGGCTCAGAGTTCAGGTGATTTGTGTCCCTGTAGAGGTGTATAAATCTCTCGGGAATCTCCCTTTGTTCTGCTCTCTCTTTTGCATTCTCAGTTTCTCTTCTTTTTTGCACAGTGTTTATATTTTATTTCATTTTCTGAAGTTTCCTACATCGCATATCTTCTCCAGCCAAATACAAGGCCCCGGGAGCTACACTCAGATCTCCCACCAATGCTGCTCTGTAGCCTTCAGGATATACTTGCGAGTGACGTTGGTTAAACGGTTGCCTGATTTTCCTTTGCTCTGTGTGAGATTGTGTCAAAGGATTTCCACACTGGTGAGCTGAAAGATTTTAAATTATTAATAAGATGAAATGGCGAGGTACAAAATTAAAGCACATCATCTGCACATTCTGGGGTGGATTTCCAACATGCTGCCTTCGTTACCTCTAGATTTGACTATTCCAACGCACTCCTGGCCGGCCTCCCACATTCTACCCTCCGTAAACTTGAGGTCATCCAAAACTCGGCTGCCCATGTCCTAACTCGCACCAGGTCCCGTTCACCCATCACCCCTGTGCTCGCTGACCTACATTGGCTCCCGGTTAAGCAGCACCTCGATTTCAAAATTCTCATCCTTGTTTTCAAATCCCTCCATGGCCTCGCCCCTCCCTATCTCTGTAATCTCCTCCAGCCCCACAACCCCCCGAGATATCTGCGCTCCTCTAACTCTGCCCTCTTGAGCATCCCTGATTATAATCACTCCACCATTGGCGGCTGTTCCTTCAGCTGCCTGGGGCCTAAGCTCTGGAATTCCCTCCCTAAACCTCTCTGCCTCTCTCCTCCTTTAAGACGCTCCTTAAAACCTACCTCTTTGACCAAGCCCTGTCCTAATATCTCCTTATGTGGCTCGGTGTCAAGTTTTGTTTTATAACGCTCATGTGAAGCGCCTTGGGACGTTTTACTACGTTAAAGGTGCTATATAAATGCAGGTTGTTGCTGTTGGTTGGGTGTAAAACTGGCATTGCAGATTGGCAGGCTGATACAGAAACCGTCCGATTTCAGGTGTTTTCTTGTAACGGGCGGCGAAAGCATTAGGCTGACATGTGTACGGAAAGTCGAAAATCTACACCTGTGTTTTGATGAAGGGTTTGCCTAAAACCTCTCGCTAGATTTACTTCATTCAGGTGCTGACAGCTCGGCAGTGTGTTTACAGCATTTCCTGTTTTTACTTCAGATTTCTAAAGATTGTAGAGCTTTTTAAATCTCTAGCTGCACACTCTTATAAAGAAAAGGAAGACTTGCATTTCTATAGCACCGTTCATGTCCTCAGGACATCCCAAAGTGCTTTACAGCCAATTAAATACTTTTTGAAGTGTAGTCACTGTTGCAATGCAGGAAATGTGACAACCAATTTGCGCACAGCAAGCTCCCACAAACAGCAATGTGATAATGACCAGCCAATCTGTTTCAGTGATGTTGACTGAGGGATAAATATTGGCCAGGACACTGGGGAGAACTCCCCTGCTCTTCTTCGAAATAGTGCCATGGGATCTTTTACATCCATCTGAGGGAGCAGATTAACGTATCATCTGAAAAACGGCACCTCTGACAGTGCAGCACTCCCCTGGAGTGTCAGACCTAGATTTTTGTGCTCAAGTCTCTGGCGTGGGACTTGAACCCACAACCTTCTGACTCAGAGGCGAGAGTCCCACCACTGAGCCACAGCTGACACAAAGACTTGGAGGAAAGAGGGTTTTTTTTTATTCATTCATGGGATGTGGGCGTCGCTGGCAAGGCTGGCATTTATTGCCCATCCCTAGTTGCCCTTGAGAAGGTGGTGGTGAGCTGCCTTCTTGAACCGCTGCAGTCCGTGTGGTGAAGGTTCTCCCACAGTGCTGTTAGGGAGGGAGTTCCAGGATTTTGACCCAGCGACTATGAAGGATCGGCCGATATACTTCCAAGTCAGGATGGTGTGTGACTCAGAGGTGGTGGTGTTCCCGTGCGCCTGCTGCCCTTGTCCTTCTAGGTGGAAGAGGTCGCGGGTTTGGGAGGTGCTGCCGAAGAAGCCTTGGCGAGTTGCTGCAGTGCATCTTGTAGCTGGTACACACTGCAGCCACGGTGCGCCGGTGGTGGAGGGAGTGAATGTTTACGCTGTGGGTGGTGAGCAAACTGCTGAAATATTGGGCTCCAATCAAAAAGCAGCACAACACAGGTTTGTGGCAAAGACTTCCCCACACACTGAGTTCCGGATAACATAGATTTGGATCAAGAAGGCGCTTTGACCCATTTGATCTCATACTTCCCAAATATGAAAGCTACTGTTATCCCATTATAGCTTCTAATGTTAGTCTTTGCGCTATGAGGATGGGCCAAATGGAGGCCAGTTGGTTTGCCACAAGACAGGAAAGAAGTGGACATCCCGAGCCATTCTCATGCACCTTCTGGTGAAACTGGTAGAGGCTCTACTTTGTGACATATAATGCCACAGAATATATCTAGTGTATATATTTCTGGAAAATATTAAACGTGTATTGCTTACAAAACAAGGATTACTAGGATTTAATTTAAAAAAATTAACATTTATTAAGCATTATAAACCATGTCTGACATCTTAATCCACTGTGGAAAATATTTTAATTAAAGCAAGGCCCCCATTATTTCAGATTTTATTTCAATTTAAAACATTAATTAAATGTTAAACTGAGGGTGTTAAAACATGATCTAAAAATTCTCTCATTAATACCAGGCTTTACTCCATACTGAAATCGCCTGAGCTCACTTCTTCAGCATGTTTGTATTCGAATGATTTCAGTCACCAGCTCCTCGTCCACAGCACTGGAAGCAGCAACAGCAGGAGGATGGTTCAAACTAACTCGCAGGCTGTGTACAGCACAAACCTTCCCGGAGAATTATTCGCATTAACGAGCCCATTCAATCCCGATACGTTCCACTGAATTTTGAATCCAACTTGGGCACTTTTCTGGTTTTAAATCGCTCTACCATTGGAGGCCGTGCCTTCAGCTGCCGAGGCCCTAAGCTCTGGAATTCCCTCCCTAAACCTCTCCGTCTCACTACCTCTCTTTCCTGCTTTAAGACGCTCCTTAAAACCTACCTCTTTGACCAGGCTTTTGGTCATCGGCCCCAATATCTCCTTATGTGGCTCGGTGTCAAATTTTGTTTGATAATCGCTCCTGTGAAGCACCTTGGGACGTTTTGCGACGTTAGAGGCGCTAGATAAATACAAGTTGTTGTTGTTGTTTGGTTAGTGCAGGCTATTTGCAGTCAGAATATACAGGAGATTTCAATACCTTCCATAGTTAGTTGGCTAAATAGTGGCACTATTATACGCCTACCAACCTGAGATCCATTAGCTTGTGCCAACATGCCTCACCTCATTTCTACTGTATCAGTCTGCACCGTTTGCAAGATGCACTGCAGCAACTCGCCAAGGCTTCTTCGACAGCACCTCCCAAACCCGCGAACTCTACCACCTAGAAGGACAAGGGCAGCAGGCGCACGGGAACACCACCACCTCCAAGTTCCCCTACAAATCACACACCATCCTGACTTGGAAATATATCGGCCGTTCCTTCATCTTTGTTGGGTCAAAATCCTGGAACTCCCTCCCTAACAGCACTGTGGGAGCACCTTCATCACACGGACTGCAGCGGTTCAAGAAGGCGGCTCACCACCACCTTCTCAAGGGCAGCTAGGGATGGGCAATAAATGCTGGCCTTGCCAGTGACGCCCACATCCCATGAACAAATTTTAAAAAAGGCACTGGGCACTGTGCCCTCCTCTGAAACTCTAATCATCACCATACGCGTGCAGGGACATTCTCCAGCTCCTGTCAGAAACTTTTTACAACATCTTATTGGGTACAGTAGCATAGTGGTTATGTTACTGGACTGGTAAACCAGAGGCCTGGACTAATGATCCAGAGACATGAGTTCAAATTCCAACCATGGCAGCTGGGGAATTTAAATTCAGTAAATTAAATAAAAATCTGGAATACAAATCTAGTATCAGTAATGGTGACCATGAAACTTCTGGATTGTTGTAAAAACCCATCTGGTTCACTAATGCCCTTTAGGGAAGGAAATCTGCTGCCCTTACCCGGTCTGGCCTATATGTGACTCCAGATCCACAGCAATGTGGTTGACTCTTAACTGCCCCTCTGAAATGGCCTAGCAAGACACTCAGTGTAACAAACCGCTACAGGGAAACTTGGGCCAGAAATTCGGCTCTTGTCGGGTGAGTACGCGCTGTGTACTCACCCGTAAGGCCACCTGAAGTGCTGGTTTCCTGCATGCACTGCGCATGCGCGGGAAACCGGAACTTCCGTTCCCCTGAAGGAAGGGGTTCAGAAGTCGAACGCGTGCGCGGGAGAGGCAGCGTGCACGCAGCGAACTTCGTTTTTTTTTCAGGTTTCTCCGTGAGGGTAAGTATGGAGAAGCTGCACATTTAAAAAGGAGGCGCAAGGCCTGTCTTTAACAAGGTAAGTGGTTAATTAATTACAATTTAAACATTTTTTCCTACAGGTTTATCTTTTTTACATACTTAAAGAAAGGTAAGTTTATTTTTAGCACTGTTAAAAAGTTTAATTAATTTTTTCAAAAATTTAAATTTTTGTTTAAAGTAGTTAATTTATGTAATTTATAGTTATTTTAAAAATGTGATGGTTTTTAAAAAATTTATTTGAAGTTTAAGTGTGGTTTTGGGGCCGATCTCTATTCATAGATTTGACAGGTCTTCCTGTCAAATCTATGAATGAAAATGCCCTGTTAGGATTGGCTCTCCATGGCTCATGTGATCCCAGGGGACGCTTCGCACTAACTGCGTCCCTGGGATACGCAAGCACTGCGCGCCGGCAGCTGCAGGAGGCCCAGGACCCGAATTCCTCGTGGGCCCGAAGCACAGCGGCAGGCGCGGTAGGTAAGTACGCGCGCGATGCTTGCACCCGCAGGAAGCCGGAGAGCCGAATTTCTGGCCCAATTTAAGAATAAAACCGGCCACACGGACTGCAGCGGTTCAAGAAGGCGGCTCACCACCACCTTCTTGAGGGCAATTACGGATGGGCAATAAATGCCTTGCCAGCGACGCCCAGGAACGAATAAAATAAAAACTTCATATTCTGTTAAGTATTATATTATCAGTCTTGGTCCTGCCCTCTGGCTTGCCTCCCTCCTTACTTTCAAAACCCTCCTCTTCATTCCCCTCCGGAATTTTTCTGTTCTCCTTTATTATTTTTGTTTCTTTACCACTGGTGCGCTACAGGCCTGGCTCATTCTACTAAGAGGAGTAAATGATAAGTTTCGAGCCGATGGCTTGGAATGCCGCAGCTCCACAGAGGTACCACCACAAGTTCCTATATTCTATGAGTTTGAATGTGGGGGTGGGGGGAGGCTCCTGTTTTAAAGATTCTCTTTCTAAAAGGCGCCCCCGGAATCAAATGCACCCACTTAATACACAGAAATATATGTATAGCCGACTCATCAGTACTCGTCACACCATCGACTCCTGTTAACTCAGGTCTATTCTATAAAACGATTTATCCAGCCTTTCACGACCTCAGGACGTCCCAAAGCGCTTTACAGCCAATGAAGTACTTTTGAAGTGTAGTCACTGTTGCAACGTGGGAAACGCGGCAGCCAATTTGCGCACAGCAAGCTCCCACAAACAGCAATGTGATAATGACCAGATCATCTGTTTTAGTGAGGTTGATTGAGGGATAAATATTGGCCAGGACACCGGGGATAACTCCCCTGCTCTTCTTCGAAATAGTGCCGTGGGATCTTTTATGACCAACTGAGAGAGCAGACGTGGCCTCGGTTTAAAGTCTCATCCGAAAGACGGCACCTCCGACAGTGCAGCACTCCCTCAGCACTGCACTGGAGCGTCAGTGTGGTAACACAATACAGCTTCCTGTGACTCGAACTTTATTACATCACTTCCTGTGATTAGTCCAGGATAAATACTGGGCTGATCAGTTGGATCCTGGAGAGGCATAGAGTAAGACCTCTTTTGTATGTAGCACCTTTTTAGTTGATTAAAGCTTACTTTAAGTTCACCACGCGTAAGGCTCATTCTTACGACAATTTAATCAACTTTGAAAAACTTCGCACTCAAACTTTTTGGACGAACTCGGAACTAAGGATCCAGGGAATCACCCATCATGGAAAACATCCTTAAACCATCGCGTCTTGACTTGGACCGAAACACCCCAGCAGCCGGTAAGGTGTGGAAACACTGGTATCGCACGTTTGACAATTTTCTCGAATATTGCAAGGCTGATGATGACTCAAAATTGCGGATACTCATCAACTGTGTCACCCCGAATGTATTTCAGTATGTCGAGGAATGGGGCAGTTACGAGGAGGCAATTCGGACGCTTAAAAGACTATATACTAAGACACCGAATGAGGTCTATGCCAGACATCTACTAGCTACAGCCCAACAAGGGCCGGAGGAATCCATTGATAAATTCCTCCAAGAGCTTCGCAGACTTAGTATGGACTGTAACTTTCAGGCGGCCTCAGCTGAGCTGTACCGTGAAGAAATGATCCGTGATGCTTTCATCTGCGGGCTTGCCTCCCCATTTATACGCCAGTGTCTACTGGAAAGTAAGACACTTGAGCTTCAGAGAGCTTATGACATGGCTTGCTCTCTAGATCTGGCAAAAAGAAATGCAGACCTTTATACAGTGCCCAGACCTCGGTCTGCTGCCTTAACTACAGTCAGGCAATTTAAGAGGCCACAGGTGAACTCTATTAGGGAGGACTTTATCCCTGACGATCAATCTGATGACTTCACTGATGAAGAGGATGATGACCCCACTGTGGCAGCCTCTTGGCAATCTAAGAAATGTTTCTTTTGTGGTGATGAGTTTCACCCTCGGAAATTCTGCCCTGCTCGCAATGCGTTTTGCAGTCATTGCAACAAAAAGGGTCATTTTGCAAAGGTTTGCCTATCAAGAGCCTCTACGAGGGCTTATCAAGCTAAGTCCTACCGAACTGCCCCGGTAAGGGCCTATCAAGATGTTCCGGCTAAAATCTATCGTGCTTCCTCTCGGGTTTTCTCTCGAAGAAACACACCTAGAGTTTCAGCCACTCTTTGTGCAACGACACCAATTACAGCTGCTTGTCCTCAGAACCTATTCCATGCAGCTACAAAAGCATCAATTAATGGACATACTTTAGATGCTTCAATTGACTCAGGTAGCACTGATAGTTTCATTACGGAACAGATTGTTGCAGAGTTAAAGCTACATGTTTTCCCATCGGACCAGGCAATTGCGATGGCTCAGTCATCACTTAATACCAGAATTTCTGGCTTTTGTATGGTTGAAATAACACTTAATGGTCACAGGTATCCCTCCACCCGGCTTTCGGTGCTCAAGGACTTATGTAGTGATCTTATCTTAGGGCTAGATTTTCAAAAGCAGCACAAGAAGCTCACCATTGAGTTCGGCGGATCCAAACCTGAACTCACTATTTCTAATATACGACCTCGATTACCGTTCTGTGCATTGTCAGCAGCTTCACTGGATGAACCCTCACTGTTTACCAGTATCCCTCCTCGATGCAAACCGATTATAACAAAGTCACGACGTTTCAGTCAGGAAGACCAGTCTTTTATTGTGGCTGAGATTTCTCGGCTTTTAGCAGAGGATATCATCGAGCCTTGTTCGTCACCATGGCGCGCCCAGGTCGTTATTGTTAAGAACCCTCTACAACCTCACAAGAAACGGCTGTGCATTGACTATTCACAGACCATCAATCAATATACGGACTTGGACGCATACCCATTGCCGCGCATCGATGATATGGTTAATAAACTGGCTGAGTACACGGTGTTCTCAACATATGATCTGAAAAGTGCCTATCATCAGGTACCCTTGAAGGTCTCAGACAAGCAGTATACGGCCTTTGAAGCCAATGGACGGCTGTATCAATTTCGTCGCCTCCCCTTTGGGGTCACTAATGGAGTGGCTGTCTTCCAGCGAGCAATGGATGACCTGGTCAAACAGGAAGACTTAAAGGATACGTTTCCTTATCTGGACAATATTACTGTCGCAGGTCGCAATCAGCGGGAACATGACGCCAATCTCCAACGATTTTGGGATGCACTCCAGCACCGTAATTTGACATTAAATGCGGCTAAATCCATTGAGTCACAACCAACCATCAACATCCTTGGCTATTGTGTGGGCAATGGCATCATTAAACCTGACCCTGAAAGGCTTCGCCCACTCCAAGAACTCCCGCCACCTAAGAATCCGGCCTCCTTGCGCCGGGCCCTCGGCCTGTTTGCATACTATGCTAAATGGATTCCTAACTTCTCGGACCGAATCCAACCTCTACTGAAGGCCAGCACATTCCCACTAGACACAGCGGCTGTTGCAGCCTTTAACCTCCTGAAAAAACAGTTGGAGAAAGCGGCTCTTCACTCCATCGATGAGAGTCTTCCTTTTGTTGTTGAGTGTGATGCCTCGGAGGTGGCGATCTCGGCCACTCTGAATCAGGAAGGTCGTCCGGTGGCATTTTTGTCCAGGACTTTTCAAGGGGCTGAGCTACATTATCCTCCAGTCGAGAAAGAAGCTACAGCCATCATAGAGGCAGTACGGAAGTGGACTCATCTCCTAGCTCGCCAGCACTTTACCTTAATCACAGACCAGCGATCGGTCGCCTTCATGCTCGATAATCGAAAACGGACCAAAATTAAAAATAATAAAATCCAGCTTTGGCGGCTGGAATTGGCCTCTTTTGGTTACACCATCCACTATCGACCTGGCAAGGAGAATGTGGCTCCGGATACCCTCACACGAGCATTCTGCTCCGCCATGGCACCCTCTACGCTCGTAGACATCCATGATGGGTTGTGTCATCCGGGCGTTACTCGCATGCTACACTTCGTGCGGTCCCGAAATCTCCCATTCTCTACCGGGGATGTAAAGAAGATGTGCTCGGACTGCAGAGTCTGTGCGGAATTGAAACCTCAGTTTTTCCGCCCCTCGGGTGGTATACTCATACATGCGACCCAGCCAATGCAACGGCTTAGCATCGATTTTAAGGGGCCGTTGCCCTCTTCAACTCGCAAGACTTATCTATTGACCATGGTCGATGAGTATTCCCGTTTTCCATTTGCCTTTCCCTGCCCCAATATGCTGACGACCACGGTTATCAGCTGCCTTGAGCAGGTATTTGCTTTCTGTGGCATGGCATCCTATGTTCATTCGGATCGGGGCCCTTCTTTTATGTCAGGAGAACTCAAGGCCTATCTCTCGGAACGGGGTATTGCTGCCAGCAGAACGACGCCTTATCATCCGGTCGGGAATGGGCAAGTCGAGCGTTTTAACGCTATCATCTGGAATGCGGTACGTCTGGCTTTGAGATCTCGGGGCCTACCCAACCAGCAATGGGAAGCAGTACTTCCAGACGCATTACACTCCACACGGTCTCTCCTTTTGACCGCCACAAATACGACGCCTCATGAACGGTTCTTCCGATTTCAGCGTCGCTCATCCTATGGGATATCTCTCCCGTCGTGGCTGACTGCACCGGGACCAGTGCTACTCCGAAGATATGTTCGGGCGTCTAAGAATGACCCCCTGGTAGATGAGGTTGAGCTCACTGACGTCAACCCTACCTACGCCTATATTCGGTATCCTGACGGTCGGGAATCTACCGTGTCATTGCGGGATCTGGCTCCCTGCCCGCCGAAACATAGAGGGACACCAGGGGATGATATTGTACCAGGCACATCTCTGGACTCGCCAGGTGCCTCTCATCATGATCTGGATCTGACGCCGGCTGGTACCTCACTCCAGCGTGCCGACCTGGGGCAGACTGACTACGAGCCCGTCGGGGCTCGCACGCGCAGCCACGATCCACCCCATACCATACGCTCGGAAACGGATTTGCCACAGCCCTGCCCGACACCCGTTCGGGCACCAGTACACAGTCAGGATCGTCCTGACCCCTCACAGAGCGGGCTGGATCACTCGGACTCTGGTCCACCGCCCGCGACGGGTAAACGGGCTAGGGGCCCTCTACCGCTACGAGAACCCAAACGGGTGCGGCTCTCCCTCGTCCAGCGGCTACGAAATGGAGGGAGAATGTGGTAACACAATACAGCTTCCTATGACTCGAACTTCATCCCGGCCTCCTAATCTTTTGGGGGGGGGAGAATGTGGTAACACAATACAGCTTCCTGTGACTCGAACTTTATTACATCACTTCCTGTGATTAGTCCAGGATAAATACTGGGCTGATCAGTTGGATCCTGGAGAGGCATAGAGTAAGACCTCTTTTGTATGTAGCACCTTTTTAGTTGATTAAAGCTTACTTTAAGTTCACCACGCGTAAGGCTCATTCTTACGACAGTCAGCCTAGATTATGTACTTAAATCTCTGGAGTGGGACTTGAACCCACGACCTTCTGACTCAGACAGCGAGAATGCTGCCCACTGAGCCACGGCTGAAAATAGGCATTGCAGATACTTCCACATCTAAAATGAACCTGCTAACTTTAGAAGATATTTATTAACACATCCTCATTTGTAATACTGAGTTAAGAATATTAAGATTCGCGATCTTATTATCAACTGCTGCAAATTTAGGCAAAGAGCTTGCTTACATTTGAGTGCCTGAACTGCTAGAGATTCCATGCCCTGAATACATTGAAGAAGGTGAGACGTACTGTACATGGGTTTTCACCAATGCAGTCGCAGTGGTAATGGGATATCTCCATGTTGTCTCCATGACAATTTCACACAAGAATGTTATCGCAAACAAGGTGACATGAATCTTGTCATTCATGGGAAATGACTTACGACATAATACTGGGCGGCCTGCTGGTGGCGCTGTCCAGGGAGAGTATAAATACTCGGGCATGGGCCCAGCTTGCTCAGGACATTCTTTAACAGGAACTAGTGAAGGACAACTAGATCTCCATGTTGTAAAACAGTTGATTAAAGCTTTGTTTAACGCTTAGACCAAGTGCCTAGTAGTTTTCTTACGTCACAAGGTACACACTCACTCGAGGAACAGCGCCCCATCTTTCGTTTAGGCACTTTACAGCCTTCTGGACTCAACATCGAGATCAACAATTTCAGACCATAACCTCTGCCTCTATTTTTTCACATGGCAGCTGATGATAATTCTACTATTCCCATTTACATCTCATCGAGACTCATCTTTTGTTTCTTTACTTGCCCCATTACCATCTCCTTTTGCCTTGTACTATCATACCTGTTGTTGTTTAATCACTCCTGCCTTCCATCCTATCACAGACCTCCCTTTTTGTTCTTTCCCTCCCCTCCCCCCCTTTCCCTGCCTCCATACTTGCTTAAAACCTGTTACATCTCTTAACTTTTTTCAGTTCTGATGAAAGGTCATCGACCTGAAACGTTAACTCTGTTTCTCTCTCCACAGATGCTGCCTGACCTGCTGAGTATTTCCAGCATCTTCTGTTTCTACACACTCACTTCTCCCTGCAGAAAATCTATGGTCGGGTGCAGGGGGGGGCGGTGGGGTGGGGGTAGAAACAATAGCATTCTTCTGGCTACACCAAAGCATCCAGTGATGCAGAGTTTCCAACTCCGCCACAACACCTCCTACACACTTCAGCTTCAAATGATTATAAGAACATAAGAAATAGGAGCAGGAGTCGGCCACTCGGCCCTTCGAGCCTGCTCCGCCATTCAATGAGATCATGGCTGATCATCTGCCTCATCACCACTTTCCTGAACTATCCCCATATCCCTTGATTCCCTTAATATTCAAAAATCTATCGATCTCTGTCTTGAATATACTCAATGACTGAGCCTCCATAGCCCTCTGGGGTAGAGAATTCCAAAGATTCACCACCCTCTGAGTGAAGAAATTTCTCCTCATCTCAGTCCGAAATGGCCGACCCCTTATTCTGAGACTGTGACCCCTGGTTCTAGACTCCCCAGCCAGGGGAAACATCCTCCCTGCATCTACCCTGTCAAGCCCTGTAAGAATTTTGTATGTTTCAATGAGATCGCCTCTCATTCTTCTAAACTCTAGACAATATAGGCCTAGTTACTCAATCTCTCCTCATAGGTCAATCCCCCCATCCCAGGAACCAGTTTGGTGAACCTTCGTTGCACTCCCTCTATGGCAAGTATATCCTTCCTTAGGTGAGGAGACCAAAACTGTACACAATACTCCAGGTGTGGTCTCACCAAGGCCCTACATAATTGCAGTAAGACGTCTTTACTCTTATATTCAAATCCTCTTGTAATAAAGGCCAACATACCATTTTCTTTCTTAATTGCTTGCTGTACCTGCATGTTAACTTTCAACGATTCGTGTACAAGGACACCCAGGTCACTCTCGACACCAACATTTCCCAATCTCTCACCATTTAAAAAATACTCTGCCTTTCTATTTTTCCTACCAAAGTGGATAACTTCACATTCTCCACATTATATTCCATTTGCCATGTTCTTGCCCACTCACTTAGTCTGTCTATATCCCCTTGAAGCCTCCTTGCATCCTCCTCACAACTTACATTCCCACCCTAGCTTTGCATCATCAGCAAACTTGGATATATTACACTTGGTCCCCTCATCCAAATCATTGATGTAGATTGTGAATAGCTGAGGCCCAAGCACTGATCCTTGCGGTACCCCACTAGTTACAGCCTGCCAAACCTAAAATGACCTGTTTATTCCTACTCTCTGTTTTCTGTCCGTTAACCAATCCTCAATCCATGCTAGTATATTACCCCCAATCCCAGGAGCCCTAATTTTGTTTAATAACCTCTTGTGTGGCACCTTATCGAATGCCTTCTGAAAATCCAAATACACCACATCCACTGGTTCCCTCTTGTCTATTCTGCTAGTTACAACCTCCAAAAAACAGGTATGTCAAACACGATTTCCCTTTCATAAATCCGTGTTGACTCTGCCCAATCCTATTGCTACTTTCTAAGTGCCCTGTTTCCACATCCTTAATAATAGATTCTAGCATTTTCCCTACTACTGATGTCAGCATTGATTGATGACTCAGTCAAACCATTTTCTCCACACTGACACCGAAGCATGGTATTTTTAAATGGAACACCCAAATGACTCCTCTGGTGATTAACATTATCAACAAAAATGTTGAAATATAAGACAGAACACAATTAGCAAGAGCAAACCTTTACTTCCCTATTTAATCAGATAACGTATTATTTTATCTTTTTCTTCTCCTACTCCTCTTTTCCCAAGGGCAGGGACATAAGCTGGGGCACATTTCCACAGGCAGCAATCGCACTCTGATAGCTTGCCCAGACGCCAGTTCTTTCATGTGTGAATCGGGGGAGTGAGTGAAGGCAGGTGATGTAACTATGGGTTCATCCAAGAAAAGAAAGACTTGCATTTCGATAGCGCCTTTCACCACCTCAGGACATCCCAAAGTGCTTTACAGCCAATGAAGTACTTTTTTGGAGTGTAGTAACTGTTGGAATGCAGGAAATGCGGCAGCCAATTTACACACAGCAAGCTCCCACAAACAGCAATGTGATAATGACCAGATAATCTGTTTTAGTGATGTTGATTGAGGGATAAATATTGGCCAGGCCACTGGGGAGACCTCCCCTGCTCTTCTTCGAAATAGTGCCATGGGATCTTTTACGTCCACCTGAGAGAGCAGACAGGGCCTCGGTTTAACGTCTCATCCGAAAGAGTGCCCCTCTGACAGGGCACCGCTCCCTCAGTACCGCCCCTTCGACAGTGCGGCACTCCCTCAGTACCGCCCCTCTGACAGTGCGGCACTCCCTCAGTACCGCCCCTCCGACAGTGCGGCACTCCCTCAGTACCACCCCTCCGACAGTGCGGCACTCCCTCAGTACTGCCCCTCCCACAGTGCAGCAATACCTCAGTACTGCCCCTCCCACAGTGCAGCAATACCTCAGTACTGCCCCTCCCACAGTGCAGCAATACCTCAGTACTGCCCCTCCTACAGTGCAGCAATACCTCAGTACTGCCCCTCCCACAGTGCAGCAATACCTCAGTACCGCCCCTCCGACAGTGCGGCACTCCCTCAGTACTGCCCCTCCGACAATGCGGCACTGCCTCAGTACTGCCCCTCCCACAGTGCAGCAATACCTCAGTACTGCCCCTCCTACAGTGCAGCAATACCTCGGTACTGCTCCTCCTACAGTGCAGCAATACCTCGGTACTGCCCCTCCCACAGTGCAGCAATACCTCAGTACTGCCCCTCCCACAGTGCAGCAATACCTCAGTACTGCCCCTTCGACAGTGCAGCGCTCCCTCAGTACTGCACTGGAGTTCCTTTCTGTCCTCACATGCGTTCTTCCAACAGCAGCAACAATCAGGAGAGGAAACACTAGCCAAATTTTCCGCACCATGGCCCAAGTAGACTGTGGGTGGTTTTATGTGCGCAGCACACCAATGGCAGGGATAAGTTAACTCAGTATGGACCAGGGATTGAACCTGGGAATATCCTGGTGGGTATGCCTCAATCTATCTACATGCTGTATTTACCCACTGAATCATTGGGAAGCTCAATAACCAGGGGGCATCGAGTTAAAGTAATTGGTGGAAGGATTAGAGGGGAGTTGAGGAGGAATTCTTTCATCCAGAGGGTGGTGAGGGTTTGGAACTCACTGCCTGAAAGGGTGGTAGAGGCAGAAACCCTCATCGCATTTAAAAAGTATGTGGATATGTAAAAGTGGGATTAGGCTGGATAGCTCTTTGTCGGCCGGCACAGACAAGATGGGCCGAATGGCCTCCTTCCGTGCTGTAAATTTCTATGATTCTATGATTCAACACAACCTTTTAGTTTTGTACCTCGTATAAAATTGTACAAACGAATCACAAAGTACCATCTAATGGTGATTATTACAATTCTAAAGTGTTTTTTAACCACCGTTGTTTCTCTTAAAAAACAAAGTGATGTCAAATATTATTGAAGCCCATTCAAAACAGATTTGTGGTTGAAAAATCTTTCCAGGGTTTCTCCTAGCACGTTGACATGATTGTAAGGCGAGGCAGTACAGTCTTTGGTGCTCCACAAACTGAGCCACCGAATAGAATATGGACTTGTATTCTTAGTTCCCATATCTTGACCCAGCTAGGCTAAAGCAGCGAGTGTTGGTTAGATGTTTACCCATAAAGAAGAGGAGAAGATAGCATACAAGCAACACCGTAATGGTGAGAGGGATACAAGCCCCCGGCTGAGGAGTCTAGAACTAGAGGGGCATAGTTTCAGGATAAGGGGTCGGCCATTTAGGACTGAGATGAGGAGGAGTTTCTTCACTCAGAGGGTGGTGAATCTTTGGAATTCTCTACCCCAGAGGGCTGTGGAGGCTCAGTCGTTGAATATATTCAAGACAGAGAGCGATAGATTTTTGGATATTAATGGACTCAAGGGATTTGGGGATAGTGCAGGAAAGTGGAGATGAGGTAGAAGATCAGCCATGATCTCATTGAATGGTGGAGCAGGCTCGAAGAGCCGAATGGCCGACTCCTGCTCCTATTTCTTATGTTCTTATGTTCTCATTATTACTGAATTATCAAATGTCTCGAGCTTCGCTGCTATGGTGAGGCTACAGGCAGAGCCTCAAAGAAGGACACCTCATTTTACTGACCTCAGGTAGTGTGTGGCCAGGGAGACTGTAAAAGACAAAAGCAAGGGAATCTACTCTCAGATTTTCATCAGAGTAGAAAAATAGAAGAATAACCGCCTCCCATGGTCTTTGAGCATCAATCTGCTGAGCCACCAAGCAGCAACATGTGAGTTTACATCTATAATTCCCCAGTTGACAGGCCCCAAAAGAAGAGGTGCCAATTGCAGGCCAGGGAACAACTGCCATGCACTCACCCCGGACCCTCTCCGAATTTCTAGCTTGTCGCCCAAGTGGTTCAGTAGAAGCTTGGAAACCAGTTGTCTGCCTTGCACCTTGGGTAGGGTACATAAGAACATAAGACGTAGGAGCAGGAGTCGGTCATTTGGCCCCTCGAGCCTGCTCCGCCATTCAATAAGATCATGGCTGATCTGATCTTGGCCCCAACTCCACTTCCCTGCCCCTTCCCCATAACCCTTGACTCCCTTATCGTTCAAATATCTGTCTATCTCCACCTTAAATATATTCAATGACCCAGCCTCCACAGCTCTCTGGGGAAGAGAATTCCAAAGATTCACCACCCTCTGAGAGAGGAAATTCCTCCTCATTTCCGATTTAAAAGGGCGACCCCTTATTCTGAAATTATGCCCCCTAGTTCTAGATTTCCCCACGAGGGGAAACATCCTCTCTGCATCTACCCTGTTGAGCCCCTTCAGAATCTTATATATTTCAATAAGATCCCCTCTCATTCTTCTAAACTCCAATGAGTATAGGCCCATGAGTATAGGGTACAGGGCACGGGCAGTGTAAAAAAGTAAAAAAAACATGGAGTTAACAAAAAAAAATCCACAAGATATTTTTTTTAAAGCCCACCCGTTCCACTGCAGAGCCGCGTTACAGCACGGTGACACAGAGAGCAACTCGTTCCCTTTCTACTTTACTAAAGTCTTTGTCCAAAAACATTGCAAATTAACAAAACGCTTATTGTCAGTGGAGACCTGGTAACCAGATCTGCGAAATAATTACGTGAAAAACTATGTTCTAGCTGGAAAAAAAATGAAATAATCTCGCAGTACAATTTATAAAGGAACAAATAGTTCCCTGAACAAAAGAGCATTTATTAAACCATTCGTGAGCAGATGTGCTACGGATATAAATGAAATCTAAACTGTTTATATTCATTATGTTGCAAAGCTCTGTTTTGTTATACAATATCTCAGCACTAATTTTTTTTAATTAAGGAAGATCTATTTCTAAAGGGCTCTATATTGCAACAATACAGAGGCAGAAATGGTGGATTTCACACAACAAGGGGGTGATAATAATTGCGACACAAGTCATGCTACAGCAAACCCTTGACTTGCAGGAGATTGAGTTCTGGCGCTACAAGATGTTGGTTTACAATTCGTTGCACATGGAGTGTCGTTAATGAGAGGATCATAGAAACATAGAAAAATAGGATCAGGAGTCGGCCATTTGGCCCTTCGAGCCTGCTCCTGCCATTCAATATGATCATGGCTGATCCTCTCTCTCAATACCACATTCCCGCTCTCTCCCCATACCCCTTGATGCCTTTTGTGTCTAGAAATCTATCTATCTCCTTCTTAAATATATTCAGTGACTTGGCCTCCACAGCCTTCTGTGGTAGAGAATTCCACAGGTTCACCACCCTCTGAGTGAAGAAATTTCTCCTCATCTCAGTCCTAAATGTCCTACCCCGTATCCTGAGACTGTGACCCCTCGTTCTAGACCCCCCAGCCAGGGGAAGCATCCTCCCTGCATCCAGTCTGTCTAGCCCTGTCAGAATTTTATATGTTTCAATGAGATCCCCTCTCATTCTTCTCATCCTTGAACCAGCACAAGAGAGAAGTGACGAGGGTGATTGTGATGGGGGAAGATATCGTGCCAGCAGCGAGATTCACCCACTGGTCGAGCGGATCAATAAATCGTGGGCACCGTGCCTCCAATTTCCCGATCTGCAGGACCAGCAAGCCCGGCGCCAGCTGCACCAACTTGGAAAATCATCCTTTCTACGGGCAAATACTTTGGGAATCACGAGGAAAGCTGCTAATGTCATGTCAGCTGGGGCTCAATGGGTAGCACACTCGCCTCTAAGTCAGAAGGTCGTGGGTTCATAGTCGCAATCCAGGGAATTGAGCACAAAAATCTAGGCTGACACTCCAGTGCAGTACAGAGGGAGTGCCGCACTGTCAGAGGGGCAGTACTAAGGGAGCTCCGCACTGTCGGAGGGGCAGTACAGAGGGAGCTCCGCACTGTCGGAGGGGCAGTACAGAGGGAGCTCCGCACTGTCGGAGGGGCAGTACTGAGGGAGCTCCGCACTGTCGGAGGGGCAGTACTGAGGGAGCTCCGCACTGTCGGAGGGGCAGTACTGAGGGAGCTCCGCACTGTCGGAGGGGCAGTACTGAGGGAGCTATGCACTGTCGGAGGGGCAGTACTGAGGGAGCTCCGCACTGTCGGAGGGGCAGTACTGAGGGAGCTCCGCACTGTCGGAGGGGCAGTACTGAGGGAGCTCCGCACTGTCGGAGGAGCAGTACTGAGGGAGCACCGCACTGTTGGATGAGCAATACTGAGGGAGCACTGCACTGTCAGATGAGCAGTACTGAGGGAGCACTGCACTGTCAGAGGGGCAGTACTGAGGGAGCGCTGCACTGTCGGATGAGCAGTACTGAGGAAGCACTGCACTGTCGGATAAGCAATACTGAGGGAGCACTGCACTGTCAGATGAGCAGTACTGAGGGAGCACTGCACTGTTAGAGGGGCAGTACTGAGGGAGCGCCGCAATGTCGGAGGGGCAGTACTGAGGGAGCGCCGCACTGTCGAAGGGGCAGTACTGAGGGAGTGCTGCACTGTCGGATGAGCAGTACTGAGGGAGCGCCGCACTGTTAGAGGGGCAGTACTGAGGGAGCGCCGCAATGTCGGAGGGGCAGTACTGAGGGAGCGCCGCACTGTCGAAGGGGCAGTACTGAGGGAGTGCTGCACTGTCGGATGAGCAGTACTGAGGGAGCGCCGTACTGTCGGAGCGGCAGTACTGAGGGAGTGCCGCACTGTCGGAGGGGCAGTACTGAGGGAGCGCCGCACTGTCGGAGGGGCAGTACTGAGGGAGCGCTGCACTGTCGGATGAGCAGTACTGAGGGAGCGCCGCACTGTCGGAGCGGCAGTACTGAGGGAGCGCCGCACTGTCGGAGCGGCAGTACTGAGGGAACGCTGCACTGTCGGAGGGGCAGTACTGAGGGCGCAGTGCACTGTCGGAGGGGCAGTACTGAGGGCGCACTGCACTGTTGGAGGTGCAGTACTGAGGGAGCACCGCACTGTCGGAGCGGCAGTACTGAGAGAGCGCCACACTGTCAGGGGTGCTGTCTTTCAGATAAGATGCAAACCAAGGCCCCGTCAGCCCTCTCAGGTGGATGTAAAAAATCCCGTGGCACTATTTCGAGGAAGAGCAGGGGAGTTCTCCCCGGTGTCATGGCCAATATTTATCCCTCAATCAACATCACTAAAAAACAGATTATCTGGTCATTATCACATTGCTGTTTGCATGGATGTGAAGCGATTTCAACTGCACTAGAGGCAGTAATAACCAATAGCGATGTTATTGTAGGAAGTCTTACTGCGCTTGTATCAAATCCCTATATCTGCTATTTAAAGGGAGACATCAACCCATTTATTTCTTTTGTACAAGAGCATTAAGTATCTGTATGATAATATCGCTGGCAGTAATTTCTACTCTTACATTCGGAATAACTCGGGGGCACAGCCGCCAAATGGTGCTTTGCATTTTAGCAATCAGTGTGAAAGCACCTCAAGGAGGTAGCGTCACAGCACTCTGGTGTCACACAGGGCTGACGCTGGTGTGAAGCCAAATTTTAAAAGATTTTAAACTGCAAATGTTAGTAAAGAACCAACCTTTAGAGGCCAGAGAGTGGAGCATACTAGCACAGAGTTTGACGTTCCCTGATCAGAGAGAAACCTCGGAACAGAAGAATTGGGAGCAGGAGTCGGCCATACGGCCCCTCGAGTCTGCTCCACCATTCAATAAGATCGTGGCTGATCTTCGACCTCAACTCCACTTTCCCGCCCGATCTCCATATCCCTCGATTCCCCTAGAGTCCAAAAATCTATCCATTTCAGCCTTGAATATACTCAATGACTCAGCACGCCACTGCCCTCTCAATGGACAGTCCACGCTTGAGATCTGGTACAAAAAATGAATCATTTAACAATTTGCCATAAGCAACATAAATAACATAGCAAAGTGGAAATTCAGTGTTAAAAATGAGTATCATCAGATAATTTGAATTAGGCATGTAGACATACACAGACCCTTAATTCTTAATTTTTAATTTCGATATGTATTGAAATGTTTTGCCAGGCCAAAAGTTTTTTTTGCAAGTGGAATATCAAGTTGTCAGTGATAAGGCGACATGGGATTTGCTTTGATGGACAGCAGAGATAAACAAACCCCCTTGGATTTGCAGGCATGCTGGCCGCGATTTTCTCCTCGGTGTCGGGATGGGGGCGGGTCAGCTGGTTTCCGGGTTCCAGTCCCGCCCCCAGCTGCCTCCGCTCTGTAATCGGGGTTTCCCCTTGATTGGCCTTGTTAAGCCCCACCCTGCGAGGTTCCCGGCCGATTAACAGGAAGCCGGTCTGATGACGTCATTTGATGAGGCGTCATCTGCCGGTTTCCTTAAAGGGACCACGCGCAATTTTATTTTGACAGTTGATTTTTCAGTGTTTGACAGCATTGAGGTGCTGAAAACACTGACAATCACTGCACAAAGGTGAACTCTCGCACCCAGGCTCTCCAGTGACTCCCTCCACAGTACACAGAGAGGTTCTCTTCCCTTCCAAGGGCGGAAGAGACCTCCCCAGGCCACCAACTTACCTTGCACCTCCACCCAACCCTCTCTATCTACTTCATCACTTCCCCATCTCACTAGGTCTGATTGTTTCATTGGCTCCGATGTTGCAGGAATAGATGGCAGCTGCAGGTGAGATGACAGAAGCGATCTGTCACTGGTGAGAGAGGTTCTCCCAATGAGGTGGCAATGGACATACAGTTGGATTTAAAAACTTGTAAGCTAAAGAAATCTGTATATGTATCAATAATGCAGTAACCAACATTTACTTTGCTCTGAAACTCACCATGTGCAACATGGCATCCTTGACACCACTTCTGGAGCTGTCATCTTTTCACAAACATCAGAGCAGACTCACAACACACCACACTTACCTGGCGTGTTGTCCGGACATCGTAAAACCCGACCCAGAAGCTGGAAAATCGAAAAAGACCCTGAAAACTGCTGACAAGTACCTGTTAATAGGCAGTTAATTGCCTTTAATCCGTTTCCTGCCGCTAGGTGTCGGGTCCATTCGCAAATCGGGGACCCGACACTTGGGAAGGTTGTGTGGAGGCGGGTTGATGGAGGGTGCGTAACCCGCCGTCAATCAAAACGACTTTAACCTCTGACCCGCCCTCTGAGCGCCGGCAGAATCGCGGCCGGTAATGTCCCTGATGACTTTTCGGAGGTTAAAGGGGAGAGGTCAAACCTTTGAAGTTTTGAAATGCAGAATACCACGTAACCCATGGACCGTAACCAAGTGGTCTTCTGCCACTTTTGTAAACTTTAGGAGTGAATGAACAATTTTGGGCTGTGATAAAGACAAACTAATGGATAACCACACAAGATGTGTTAATGTGAACGTTTGACAGCTCAAACAGCTCAGACCAACATTAAAGGAACATTTCACTATCTCTGAATGATTGACTTACTGCAAAAGGCAAGGAAAACTGTATAAAACACAGCGGCTAAAGAATATCGGCACTGCAGTCAGAAGAAGGTGGTTTGGCCAGTCATCTCGCCTACGAGGATCAAGCTGCAGTCGGAGGAAGGAGGGGCCTGGCCAGTCTTTTCGCTTACGAGGACCTACAATCAACGCTGGACTGATCATCGGCGGGTGGCTGTATGTATGATTTCCTGTAATATTATTGGTGAACTGCTCGAATAGTGGTTGAGGTTCTGAATCTATCCTAGGAACAATAAAAAGTTAAAGACAGAACCCGTGTGTCTGGTGTACTTTCTCTTAAGTCTCAAGTCTGAACTCTATAACCTGTTGGATGGGGCGAGGGGTAATTCCGCACGTCTTGCAGGCATTAAGAACAAACTGTAATAATGCTTATATTCAGTTGTTTTAAAAGAAAGACTTGCATTTCTATAGCGCCTTTTACAACCTCAGGACGCCCCAAAGAGCTTTACAGCCAATGAAGTACTTTTTGAAGTGTAGTGGAGTTGAGGTCGAAGATCAGCCACGCAGAATATTGAATGGCGGAGTAGGCTCGAGGGGCCGGATGGTCGACTCCTGCTCCTATTTCTTACGTTCTTAGGTCCTGTGCAGTGCAGGTCACCACCAAGGGGTGAGAAGAACGGGGCAAAGGTCAACTTAAGTCAAAAGGCCATGGTTTTAAGACGTCATGCCTGGGTTTTAAAAAACTGCAGTTGAGGGTTATCCCTTATACTTTTACCAGAGTCAGATGCCGTTTGTGGGTTTGATTTTTACTATCAGACCATTTGCTTTGCGATTACGTACTTAACTCATCAAATCGCACACACGAAAAATACACTGAAATCCTCAAAGCACAGTTCAGCTATCCAAGCTTAAAGTGCAGCAAAAGCCGCAGTTAATCTCCCAAATAACATGAGCTGTGACCTCCATACAACAGCACTTATATTTCCAGGCTGACTTTGCCACCAGTATATAAAGAACGGAGCAATAGATTGCCATAATGAAGAAAGCAAGCAATGTTTTTTTAGGCACAACATAACCACTCATATTACCCATGATCGTCAGCTGTGGCTCAGTGGTGTAAGCTTCGCAAAATTCCCCAGAAACTCGTATAGAACCCTAAAAGGGGTGATTTTGGGATTTTTTCTACGAATTTGGGATGATGGGACATAAGTGAAGTGATTTGAGGTAAAAACCTCAGTTTTTGGACATTTTAAAGATCAGGGAAGAAAAACCCTGAGGAAAAATGACTTTTGAAAATGACTATGGGAAAAAAACACCTTTGCGAAGGGGTGTGGCGAGGCAGTGGACAGCTTTTGGTGTCAAGCTGTCTGGAATTTGTTTGCACTGCAATCCAGGCAGGAGGAAGAACCTCACCCAAAACCTCACAACACATCCAAAATTGAATAATTCAAGACACCTTTTGAATATCCCTAGGCCCAAACAGGATGCCAGAAGCCTGTAAACAATAAAACATCTAGTACAGCCATTACTTCATCAAAAACCAATCAGCCAGGTATCTATAGGGACAAGATTTGGCGCGTAGATAAAGGCCCTGCCTAAATGGGAGACATCGGAAGCCATCAGGACAATTTAACACCAAGTTAAAACCATCAAAACTTAACAAGCCCGCAAAACTAAGACAATGGAATGAACAGGCCTCAACTGAAACCTAACTCACTTCAACACGAAACCGATTTAGTAAAGGGGTTTTGGCGCAAAAAAGACAAAGGGTCTGAACAGTATAATTGAGGGCCTAAAAGCCCAAGAAAGTCTCTCTCAGCTCTGTTCCAGTTGCAGCAAGTTCCAGCAAGACACTACCAGCCACACAACACGAGCAGGAGGAGAGAAGCAGCAAGGCCACGAGGCAGACCCGGGGCGAGATCGGAGGCAAGGACAGACTAGGCCAGGCAAGGGCTAGAGCTGAGGCCACTGGGAGCGAGTCGGCATCGCTCAGCACACAGTCTAGCACTAGCAGCCACTAGCCAAGGTCACTGGAGGCTGGGAGCGAGTCGGCATCGCTCAACCCATGGTCCAGCCCCAGAAGGTACCGCCCTGACAAGCCTCCAACGCAACAAAACTCGCCGACCAGACCACCATCGCAGATTTCACAGACCGGTACCACGTGGGGACGGCAGGCCCCAAAGGACAAAAGGAGAGTACCTCAAAATCGCAATCAACTTACCTGGCTGGATTTCGCACTGTCAAAACCCCTGTTTGGTGAGCATTATCCCTGATCTCCTGAAACCAAAACCTAGCTAGATAGTGGGATTTTTGGGAGGGATAAGGGTTTTTGTATATTGTCATTCTCCCTCGCCTGTACTGTGTGTTCCCCAATCTGTTTAAGTGTTAAGTATGTTTTAAGTTTGTTACCTTTTCTTTTAATAAAAGTCAAAATTCTTTCATCGGAACCTGTTGTCTACTGCATCTTTGTTCACAACCCCCAAATAAGTCCAAGGTCCAGAACCAGGGACGTGGGAGCGATTCGAACCGCTCGCTGAGTCAGAGGTGAGGCTGACCCCTACCACACCACCCCCTACAGTGGGTAGCACCCTTGCCTCTGAGTCAGAAGTGTTTGTGGGTTCAAGTCCCACTCCAGACACTTGAACACAAAAATCTAGGCTGACACTCCAGTGCAGGGCTGAGGGAGTGCTTCACTGTTGAAGGTGCTGTTTTTTTGGATGAGACATTAAACCGAGGCCCCGTCTGCCCTCTCAGGTGGACGCTAAAAGGTCCAAAGAAGAACAGGGATTTACCCCTGATGTCCTGGCCAATATTTATCCCTCAATCAACATAATGAAACCAGATTATCTGGTCATTATCACATTGCTGTTTGTGGGAGCTTGCTGTGTTTCCTACATTACAACAGTGACTACACTTCAAAAAGTACTTAATTGGCTGTAAAGCGCTTTGGGACATCCTGAGGTGGTGAAAGGCGCTATAGAAATGCAAGTCTTTCTTTTTTGCAACACCACTGCTAACGTAGAGAATTTTCTCGAACAAATTGAAAATGTTGCTAGAAAAGTAATCAGCAGATCCCCTGATAACTGTAGGTAAATGCAGTGCGGGTGTAGTACTGAGCAATTCAGACCAACATCATCCCAGGTTCAATACTGTGCTAAATCTACTGAATTCAGCCGAGGGTGGTGTTACTGGCCTCAGTGACACAGGGCTCGGAAGGGATAAAAACAGCCAAAGTTCTCACTCCTGCCAGAAAGTGCACGTGTGTGTGATCAACAACAACTTGTATTTATATAGCATCATTAACACAGCAAAATATCCCAAGGCGCTTCACAGGAGCGTTATCAATGAATAAAATTTGACACCGAGCCACAGAAGGAGCCATCCGGACAGATGACCAAAGGCTTGGTCGAAGAGGTAGGTTTTAAGGAGCATCATAGAGGAGGAGAGAGAGGTAGAGAGGCGGAGAGGTTTAGCGAGGGAATTCCAGAGCTTAGGACCTCAGCAGCTGAAGGCACGGCCGCCAATGGTGGAGCGATTAAAATCGGGGATGCTCAAGAGGCCAGAATTAGAGGAGCGCAGAGATCTCGAGGGCTTGTAGGGCTGGAGGAGGTGACAGAGTTAATCGGAGAGGCTTAGGTTCCACTATGTCATCCCCCATAATGGTGTAGCCTGGCAACATCAGCGAAGAATGGTTACTTAGGCAAAGTAAAAGAGGGCTGTTGGTACAGATTGGAACCATATTCAGTTCAAACCCTTACTAAGAAGACTTGAAAGAAGAAAGAAAGATTGCATTTCTATAGCGCCTTTCACGATCACCGGACGCCCCAAAGCGCTTTACAGCCAATGAAGTACTTTTCGAAGTGTAGTCACTGTTGTAAAGTAGCAAACTGAAAGGATAACTCAGAGAAGGTTTTGATGGTCCTTCACTGTTGCATAACTTCAGTGCATGATTAAACTATTTGCTCAATTATTTTTAATTGGGAAACTTCAACAAGGTCCACACTGCACGGTGCCAACAACAGTGAAAGCAGCAGAATGCAAGATCAAGGTGTGTGATGCCAAATTGTAGACTATAGGGTGAAGGAAGGTCTAGGTGAGGCGAAGGGTTCCACAGTTGTCAGGTCCGGGGAAAGAAAGAGTTACAGAGGGAGATAAACGCGATAAGTCTTAATGTGAACACAGTGACAACGCAGGGAGCAGGAAGTGCAAGTAGGACGGAATATTTGACGGTTCGAAGGAACAAAAGAGGCAACGTCAGAGGAGCAATTACCAGAGTAGAATTTAAAAAGTTGAGAGACACAAATTAAATGGAACAAGGAAATTTCAACAGCAGCTCTCCTGCGCGAGCTCATCGGCAGCATGAGAATAAAGACTAACTGTCTTCCTTTATCATCAGCACCTAAAGCCTAATGTACAGAATCTCTGGTCTTCCACATGGTCTCAAGAGGTCACTGCAATCTGTTTAATTCTGATTAAGTCTAATTGGAAACCTCTGAAGCTAGATTATGGACAGACCACTTGGGTTCTGCGAGCATTCCTTCCCGCTCTTCATCAAGACGCCCGCTGAATGCCGAGCAGGTGCTAATCCGATCCGATTCCTTAAGGACGTGAGACAAGTCTGAGTAATTCGAAACAGCTGGCACTTTTAATGCTCCTGCCAATGAGCTATGAATGCTATTTCAACGCGCACGTCAACTACACCATCACTGAGCCTTGGAACAAGAAACGATAACGATTGTATGATGATTGGGGGGGGGTCTCAAAAGGCCTGGCACACAATTTCTATAGTGCAGGGCAATAGTCAGTAAATCAAAAACTCAGCTTTGTGTTGACAATTCTGCCAGTAGCAACAGACAGGTAGGAGTGTGGCGAAAACGAGCTTTCTTACATAAGAACATAAAAATTAGGAGCAAGTGTAGGCCTCCCGTCCCCTCGAGCCTGCTCCGCCATTCAATAAGATCATGGCTGATCTTCTACCTCATCTCCACTTTCCCGCCCCATCTCCATATCCCTTGATTCCCCAAGAGTCCAACAATCTCCAGGGGATTTACAGGTAGTGAGTTTCTGCAGATTAACTTTTGCAAACTGCCTTTGTTGGGTGAAGGAGGGTGAAAGACTTGGGCCTCGAAATTCGCCTTGGGCGGTGGCGCTGAACGGGTGGTATCGGATCGGCCGGCCGTTTTCACAGCGCCTCATACTCAGTTCCATTGCAGTCATTTCAGGGCTTATTCAGCGTGGATATGTGCTGGAGAACTGGAGAGGAAATTATGAACCTCTATAAACCTTCAATCAGACCTCAGTGAGAGTACTGTGTGCACCACTGGGCTCCACACTTATAGGAGGGATCTTGAAGCTTTGGAGCGAGTACAACACAGATTGGCTGGATGCTGCCTGGTATGATGAAATACAAATACGAAGGGAGATATAGCTAATCCAGGTAATTACAGGCCAGTTAGTTTAGCATCCGTGGTAGGGAAATTTTTAAAGAGTCTCTCATTAAGGATGAAGTTACCACCTATCTACATAAAGAGAAAATAGTTAGAAGCAGCCAGCATGGATTTCAAAAGGGACGATCATACTTGACAAACCTCATAGAATTCTTTGAGGAAGTAACAGACATGGTAGATGAGGGAAATGCAGTGGATGCAGTGTACATGAACTTTAGAAAATTCTTAGGGAGGTACGTGGGAGATCACTGGAAAAAAATGAAGGGATATGGGATTAGCAGAAGGATAGCATACTGGATTAAAAATTGGTTAGAAGAGAGATAACTGAGAGTAGGAATAAAGTTTTTCCAGCGTGGTTGGAAGTGGGTAGCGGTGTCCCTCGGGCTTCAGTTCGGGGGCCACTTCTGTTCACTGTGTATTCTCAATGATTTGGATATAGGCCTAGAGGGAGTGGTGTCAAGATTTGCAGATGATATCAAAATAAAAGGTACGCCTAGTTCTTTAGAAGACCAAAGGAAGCTACAGGGTTTGTAGGTGAGGCAGAAACAACGTCAAAATTCAAGATTAGACTGGATAGGTCGATGAATGAAAAGGGGCCGATGGGATTTGGGAACAGGGCGGGTAAATGTGATTAGAACTTTTTGCTCGCATGAAGGGTCATTGCCGACAGGGACTGGTTGGGCTGTTTCCGTGTTGTAACCTGTATGTATTTCTGCGTAGAATCACTATGACACGGGAATACGCGTCTGAGCAAATGGCAAAGGAAGGAAAGACACAATGCACTTAATCCTCACAATGTGACTTCATGCATAACAGCGTGCGTCACACATGAAAGATCAATAAACTGGACTGCTGCAATCTGTGAGACACGTGTATGGAATGACCTTAGGAAGTTGCAACCCAATTCCTAGAACATGTGAGTCCATGCTGTAAACTCTCCATAATTCAACACTGACTGTCACTAATGCAATCACTACATGGTCTAATATGCAGACACACACTTTGCACCAAAACAATTAACAACAACAACAACTTGTATTTATATAGTGTCTTTAACGTAGTAAAACGTCCCAAGGTGCTTCACAGGAGTATTATAAGACAAAAAATTTGACACCGAGCCACATAAGGAGAAATTAGGGCAGGTGACCAAAGAGGTAGGTTTTAAAGAACGTCTTAAAGGAGGAAAGAGAGGTAGCGAGGCGGAGAGGTTTAGGGAGGGAATTCCAGAGCTTAGGGCCCGGGCAACAGAAGGCACGGTCACCAAAGGTTGAGCGATTATAATCAGGGATGCTCAAGAGGGCAGAATTAGAGGAGCGCAGATATCTCAGATTGGAGGGGGGAGGGGGTTTGTGGGGCTGGAGGAGATTACAGAGATAGGGAGGGACGAGGCCATAGAGGGATTTGAAAACAAGGATGAGAATTTTGAAATCGAGGCATTGCTTAACCGGGAGCCAATGTAGGTCAGCGAGCACAGAGGTGATGGGTGAATGGGACTTGGTGCGGATTAGGACACGGGCAGCCGAGTTTTGGATGACCTCAAGTTTACGTAGGGTAGAATGTGGGAGGCCAGCCAGGAGTGCATTGGAATAGTCAAGTCTAGAGGTAACAAAGGCATGGATGAGGGTTTCAGCAGCGGATGAGCTGAGGCAAGGGTGGAGACGGGCGATGTTACACAGGTGGAAATAGGCGGTCTTTGTTATGCTGCGGATATGTGGTCGGAAGCTCATTTCAGGGTCAAATATGACACCAAGGTTGCAAACAGTGTGATTCAGCCTCAGACAGGTGTTAGGGAGAGGGATGGAGTCAGTGGCTAGGAAACGGAGTTTGTGGCGGGACCGAAAACAATGGCTTCGGTCTTCCCAATATTTAATTGGAGAAAATTTCTGCTCATCCAGAACTGGATGTCGGACAAGAAGTCTGACAATTTAGAGACCGTGGAGGGGTTGAGAGAAGTGGTGGTGAGGTAGAGCTGGGGGTCGTCAGCGTACATGTGGAAAGTGACACTGTGTTTTCAGATGATGTCGCCAAGGGGCAGCATGTAGATGAGAAATAGGAGGGGGCCAAGGATAGATCCTTGGGGGACACCAGAGGTAACGATGCGGGAGCGGGAAGAGAAGCCGTTGCAGGTGATTCTCTGGCTACGATTAGACAGCGCCTCTAAAGAGATTGACGGACATCTGGCACAGTGTAAGGAGGTATCCTTGTCTGATATTAACTTCCGATGTCCACTCTATGTTCTCAACATGAAGTGGGTGCCATACAAAGCTCCATATAATAGTTATCTTGAAAAATAAAACCTCTTTAAGAAAAATAATTGAAGGCATGTAAATGATATATGGGTGACTACTCATCATTGACAGCATTTATCCGCAAAGCTATAGGCAGAGTCTCTCCATCAGTACCCACTTTAAACAAAAATTGGTGTCTTTGAATATTTTTGTGCAAATGAGCTCAGCAATGCAAGGTAACTGAATTAACATGAACTAAACATTTTTCCAAAGTTCAGAACTGCAATAAGAATGACCCCCAATTAACAACCTTCATAATGTCCGAGTTAAGCAGAATACATGTGATTCATGTTACTGATAGAATTGCTAAAACATTCAATATGGAGGGATTAAAGAAGCATCTTTTTTTTTTATTCGTTCCTGGGATGTGGGCGTCACTGGCAAGGCCGGCATTTATTGCCCATCCCTAGTTGCCCTTGGTGGTGGTGAGCTGCCTTCTTGAACCGCTGCAGTCCGTGTGGTTAAGGTACTCCCACAGTGCTGTTAGGGAGGGAGTTCCAGGATTTTGACCCAGCGACGATGAAGGAACGGCGATTTATTTCCAAGTCAGGATGATGTGTGACTTGGAGGGGAACTTGGAAGTGGTGGTGTTCCCATGCGCCTGCTGCCCTTGTCCTTCTAGGTGGAAGAGGTCACAGGTTTGAAAGGTGCTGTCGAAGAAGCCTTTGTCCTGGATGGTGTCGAGCTTCTTGAGTGTTGTTGGAGCTGCACTCATCCAGGCAAGTGGAGAGTATTCCATCACACTCCTGACTTGTGCCTTGTAGATGGTGGAAAGGCTTTGGGGAGTCAGGAGGTGAGACACTCGCCGCAGAATACCCAGCCTCTGACCTGCTCTTGTAGCCACAGTATTTATGTGGCTGGTCCAGTTAAGTTTCTTCAATAACATAGGTTTAGTTCACATTGAACATATTGACATAAAACCCTTTACCCAGACCTACTGAAGCTCAACGGTAGCCTCTCTGCTGCTGTTGTGGCCTCGATCAGCAACATAACACAAACGTGGGATCGAACCAAGGACCTCGTCCAGGTAACTATTCTTCACCTGTGAGCCTAGTCTGTGCTGGGCAGGGGAAATAATTCAACCAAGGTTTCCACTCCCATTTGCTATCCAGTTAGAATCTACATGTGCGGACATCAAGCGAGGATAGGATTGGGCTTGACTAAGGTGCCCACCTGTTCAAGAGGCCTGCTGATCCTCACTGTTCAGGCTTCAGCATAACGAAGGGCTACGTTAGGTGAACCCATAGTCCAGCATGGGCCAGCACCTTCAGGAGAGAAGGGGGATAAACTGGGGGTTGGGAAAGGAATATCTCAGGGACGGCAGGAGGGAGAGTTGGGAAGGTGAAGGACTAAAGGATTAGTTAGCAAACTTTCCAAGCAAGACGTCGTAGGCAGCCTTTTGCAGATTCTGCAGTTTAACAAGTGAAAGGAATTCGGCAAGGTGAATGAGCACAACCCCGGCCCTCGCAGAAACACTGAGATGAGCTCTGTTAGACCAGGCTTGCAAGAGAAGACCATGATTTCCAGTAGTTCAATCAAATCCCTCCGTGCCCTTGCTCCTCCCTATCTCTGTAACCTCCTCCAGCCGTACAACCCGCCGAGATCTCCGCCCTCCTCCAATTCTGGCCTCTTGCGGATCCCACTTGCACCAAGGTTTCATCATTTTGTTTTCGAAAAGTTCCTGTTGCAAATGCTCCACAGATGCTGCCTGACCTGCTCAGCATTTCCAGCATCTTCAGTTTTTATTTAAAAATTCTCATCCTTGTTTTCAAATCCCTCCGTGGCCTCACTCCTCATCTCTGTAATCTCCTCCAGCCGTACAGCCCTCCGCGATCTCTGCGCTCCTCTAATTCTGGCCTCTTGAGTATCCCCGATTTTAAATCGCTCCAACATTGGCGGCCGTTCCTTCAGCTGCCGAGGCCCTAAGCTCTGGAATTCCCTCCCTAAACCTCTCTACCTCTCTCTCCTCCTTTAAGACGTTCCTTAAAACCTACCTCTTTGACCAAGCTTTTGGTCACCTGCCCTCATATCTCATGTGGCTCGGTGTCAAATTTTGTTTGATAATTGCTCCTGTGAAGCACCTTGGGACGTTTTACTACGTTAAAGGCGCTCTATAGATGCTGGTTGTTGTTGTTGTCGAAGGTTGGTAGGGAAGGGGTGAGAAGTTTCTGCTCTTAGCAAATTGAAGGCACAGTCTGTGCAGTGCGTTCCTTTGCTACAGCTATCAGTCTTTAGTTGTCCAACTTTAATACTGCATACAGCCTTTGGCACCCAGGAATCACCATGGAAGTGACAGCTCACACTGAGTGCGGGTCAGGTTGAAGCAAATAGGAAAAAGCAGCTGAAAAAAATCACCACTTAATGTGATAAGGTCACCTGATCAATGAACCATCAAAACTCCATTACAGCTTGACATTTATATTTTTCAATTTATATTGTCTCGTTGCTGTCATCCGAGCTAGTGAATGAAAAGGTTAATGTGCTTTTTGCAATGAGATGCTCATATTTAGGACAAGTGGCAGGAATAATGTTTGACAGCAATTAAATAAAGCTGCAGTCAACCGAAGGATGTTGTAGTCTGAGGTAGATCCCAGTTTCCTTTCACACATTTGACTGAGAGAAACATTAAATGGAATATGTAATCGAAAAGCTACACTGTTGATGTGAGGCCGTTCTGGGCTACCAATCCTATCTTATTGTCAGCTGTGGCTCAGTGGGTAGCACCCTCGCCTCTGAGTCAGAAGGTTGTGGGTTCAAGTCCCACTCCAGAGACTTGAGCACAAATTTCTAGGCTGACACTCCAGTGCAGTGCCGAGGGAGTGCCGCACTGTCTGAGGTGCCGTCTTTCAGATGAGATGTTAAACCGAGGCCCCGTCTCCCCCATCTCAGGTGGACGTAAATGATTCCATGGCACTATTTCGAAGAAGAGCAGGGGAGTTCTCCCCGGTGTCCTGGCCAAATATTAATGCACTTCACTCAGCTTGGCAGCCCAGTATGAAGCAGGCGCTGCAGTGAGACAAAGCTCCACAACAATTCCATTGACTGAACATTTACTGAGAATATCTGAAGGTTAGCAAGCGTGCTGAGAGAGGTATTTAAGGGACGGGCAATCGCTGCCAATAACAGTTCGTGTGCACCTGCTCTGCTGCAGCAGGAGGGAGAATTTCACCTCCGGCAACGTAAGAAATTAATAGTCTTGAACGCCTTCAAGCGTGAAACCCGGTAAAAGCTTACACGTAACTTAAAACAAGGCCCAGTAAAAGAGGCTTGTTACTATGATACAAACAGTATTCCAGTACCGAAACATGGTCAACTAACAGGCAATCTGGCAGGCCTGCGGGCAAAGAACACTGTTGTAAAATTCAGCACAGGTGGTGGGGGAGCAGAACAAGTAAGAGCTGAGTTCCAGTCCTTTGATCTTATGACCTTGTCTTGAGCTCACTGCACATTGCTGTTAGCAACTGTCACAGAAATCAACATAACAAATAAACAGATGATCTGGTCATTATCACCTTGCTGTTTGTGGGAGCTTGCTGTGCGCAAATTGGCCGCCACGATTCCTACATCACAACAGTGACTACACTTCAAAACAAAGTACTTCATTGGCTGTAAAGCGCTTTGGGACGTCCGGTGGTCGTGAAAGGCGCTATAGAAATGCAAGTCTTCCTTTCTTTCTTTGGTGGGAAGCAGCCCAGCTGAACGTTAAGAAAACCGTGGGTCAATGCGCCACCGAGTGTGGAATCGAGCCGTACGGGCAAGGTCGTCTCTGCTCCCCGTCCCCATCCTGCGCAGCGTTAGCCGATCCTCAGTCAAAGTGGCAGCGGGGGTGCCGCGAGGCAGGGAAGGGAAGGTCACTTGCCGATGACCCCTGCTCGAAGGTCCACCTGTGTGGACGTTGAGTGAAGAGAAGCTGGGACTCAGGTATATTGACCCAGACCGTTGAGGAGCCTGCTGATACTCGGGTAGATTTTCGTCCTCACCACCCGGGTGGTAAACGGAGGGGGGGGGGGGGGAGGGGGGCAAATCGCCCACCCTTTAAAGAACCCACTCGATTCCCATTCCACTGAGAGCAGACGATCGACTCCGGCAGGTCACTGCCAATCGGTAAAGACGGACACTAAGGGCTGGATTTTGCCAGCCCTGGGGAGGCCGGTTTGGAGGCGGGACTGCCGGGAAAATGGCAGAATCTGGGGGCGGGTGCCCATCCCGCCCCCAACCCGCCTCCGTGCCATCTTCCCAGGAGGCGGGTAGCCTGACCCGCGCCGGGTCCCGTCTCCTGGAGTCGGGAAGGGGATTACAGCCACTTAACTGCCAGGTAGTTAACAGGTAGTTAACAGGCAGTTAAGAGGACTATCCCCATTTTTCCAGCAGAGGCGCGGGCTTCCCGACGTCAGGAAACCCCGCCAGGGTCACCGAGGCGAGCAGTGGGTCTGCGGGGGTCGGAGGGGTCCAAAAGTGCACTGTGAGGTAAGTGATAGGGGCAAGTGTGGAGAGGTAAGTATGTGAGGTGAGTGAAATTGTTAGAAAATGTTTACTTACCTTTGTTTCTTCCTGCAGGCTTCAACAGTTGGGGATGCGGAGACTCTCGCATCTCACCGGCAGAGATGACAGATGGCTGCTGCATTCTCCGATGCAACATCCATCTAATTTCTGCTCACAAAAGAGGTTTGATGAGTTTTGAATACAAGGACTCATCAAACAACAGAGAATGTCAGTGTTTGACAGCTTCACAGAGCTGTCAAATGATGACAATTCATCTGTTAAAATTTTTTGACAGATGAACCGTCATACATTGATGTTCTCTGTCACCGGCTTCCCCTTAATTGGCCTGCTGAGCCCGCTGGGCGGGCTTAACAAGGTCAATCAAGGGAAAATAGCGTGGGTTGGCCACAAGTTGATGGAGGCGGGACTAAAACCCGACAAGCAGAAGTCCCGCCTCCAACGCACCCCCATTGGCAAAATCACCCCCTAACCCTCACTGTCGAGATTCACTTGACTCACAATCTCTTAACTGATCCTCGATCAATTAGAAGCAAGACTAATACAAACGGCTAAATACTGCGGATGCTGGAAATCTGAAATATAAATAGAAAATTGCTGGAAATATTCAGCAGGTCAGGCAGCGTCTGTGGAGCGAGAAACAGACTCGTTTCTCTCTCTCTCCACAGATGCTGCCTGACCTGCTGAGTATTTAAATAAAATTAAGTGTGACTCTGAAGTCAATGCGAAACTATTTTCGGGATCGTCCTCTGTAGATTTCTAATGGCTGGCTTTCTCTTTCCCTATTTTAAAATGTAGATTAATTTTGCATCAAGTAACAAAGTGTGACACTTTGAAGTGCAACATTTAGACCATGACAGACACCCACCAGTCTCAAGACTTTACATATAACAGTGGATCTCCATGGTAACAACATAAGAAATAGGAGCAGAAGGAGGCCATACGACCCTTTGAGCCTGCTCCACCATTCAATGGCTGATCTTCGACCTCAACTCCACTTTCCTGCACTATCCCCATATCCCTTGATTCCCTTAATATCCAAAAATCTATCGATCTCAGTCTTGAATATACTCAACAATTCAGCCTCCACAGCCCTCTGGGGTAGAGAATTCCAAAGATTCACAACCCTCTTGAGTGAAGAAATTCCTCCTCATCTCAGTCCTAAATGGCCGACCCCTTATCCTGAGCCTGTGACCCACTAGTTCTAAGCTCCCCAGCCAGGGGGAAACAATCACTCAGCATCTACCCTGTCAAGCCCCTTAAGAATTAGTAAGTCAACAAAGGCCCAAGGCCTATAGTGGAGAACACCAAAAAGTGGGCAAGAAGATGAGGTAAATGGAGAAGAAGTGGTGAGGTGACAGCAGGCTTGAGTTTTAAAAGCTTGTAGGTTGTAGTTGGAGTAGGAGACAGCCTTGATTTCAATAAAACGAGGTGCAGGAAGTATAATGAAAAAGTTATACTTGGAAGGGCAAAAATATTAATAGTTTCAGTCAATGTTCCCTGTAAGCTGCACAATCCGCGCAACCGGCTTGTCGGCTTTTCGATACAAAAACCGCACGTGTGCGGTATTTAGAATGGCCCACGCAGCCCCTTAAAGGGGCCGAGCAGGGCCAAACAAAATGAGAGGCAACATCGGTTACAGTGTTCATAGGAAAGTAAACCTAGATTAACCTAGAAGTGAGCAGTAAATGCTCAATCCTGTGTCCGTGAGTATATACTGAGCTCGGGGCTACCCCACATCGCTCTGACCAAACTCTGAGGTGTTGAATGTAGGAGCCAATAAAAAAAAATGTACAAGATATTAAGTTGCAATTGCTTTATAATTGATTAAAAGGTATTGCCAACAAATAAAATGGAATGCAATCCACTACTGGAGGTTTTCATGCAACCACTATATAGAATAATGTAATCTGACCATTTTGGGTTACAAGTGGAAAAGATTTAAGGATTTTATTATCTTCCTCAGTAAACTCGTTCCATTATTCGGCACAAATCCCGGAGCTTATTATGCGCCACATTGTAAAATGGCCTGTGCAGCTCAGACTACACAGGACCTTATAAACCCAATAACCAATTTAATTTTTTCGTTCGGTCTAAGTGAACAAGAAAATTAGCTCATAAAAGGAAATTCTACGTTCCATTTTTTTAATTGAATGTTAAAGTAGCCCTAAGCTATATTTCACAAAAAAGGAATTACTGATTTTATTGTGTTTAGAAATTATTTTTCATCTCTGTGCGACGAACTAATAAGGAACAGCGTTGGCATGGTCACAATACGAGCTGTAAAGATTTGTATTATTTTAGGAACATTTTTCCTAATTTGCTTTCATGGGTTTATGCGGATTATTATGAATAACTGGGAGAAACAAAATGAAGGGAGCATATTGTACCTGCACGTGAAGCTAAACACAAATTCTAGCACTAAATTGTGATTATAAACCAAGTTTAGTAGAAGAATTTTTCGCTGTACAGAGGAAAGATGTATCCCAATGAGCCCAGGACCTCAACAAAGATAGAGAACTCTGGAAACACTCAGCCGGTCACACAGCATCTTTCCAGAAAGCAGAAGTCAGTTGGCATCTCAAGCGTAAACCCTTCCTCTTCCAAACGAATCCTAATCTTCCTTAAGCAAAACACTGCGGATGCTGGAAATCTGAACTAAAGGCAGAAAGTGCTGGAAACGTTCAGCGGGTCAGGCAGCGTCCGTGGAGCGAGAAACAGGGTCAATGTTTCGGGCCGATAACCTTTCGTCAGAAGTCAGAACTGACAAAAGGGTCATCGGCCTGAAACGTTGGGCTGGATTTTCTCAATGGGGAGCTTTTGGAGGCGGGACTCCCACCTGTCGGGTTTTAATCCCGCCTCCATCGACTTGTGGCCAACCCACGCTATTTTCCCTTGATTGACCTTGTTAAGCCCGCCCAGCGGGTTTAGCAGGCCAATTAAGGGAAAGCCGGTTACTGGTGACGTCAGCGAATGGCGTTTCATCTGTCAAGAGCTTTTGACAGATGAAATGTCATCGTTTGACGAGCTCTGTGAAGCTGTCAAACACGGACAATCTGTCCTCTAAGTTGAGCCCTTCCACTCAGGCTCACTTGATCTCACCTGAGCAGAAAGCAGAAGGCTGCAGCTTTTGACAGTTCAGCGGCCATTCTGCTTTCTGTGCCGGTGAGATGAGGGACTCCCGAGACCTGAAGGGAGGAAGCCTGCAGGAAGAAGTAAAGGTAAGTAAAACTTATTAAAACACTTTACACTCACCTCACACACTTACCTCTCCACACATGCACCAATCACTCACCTGCACACCGGACATCTCGGCCCCTCCGACCCCCACAGACCCACGGCCCGCCTCGCTGACCCTGGCGAGGTTCGGAGCCGTCGGGAAGCCCATACTTCAGGGCTGAAAATAGGGATTCTCCAAAAAACTGCCTGTTAACTACCTGTTAACAGGCACTTAATTGGCACTAATCCCCTTCACGCCTCGGGGAGGCGGCTCCCAGCGCGGGTCGGGTACCAACCTCCTGGGAAGATGGCACGGAGGCGGGTTGGGGGCAGGATGGGTACCCGCCCCCAGGTTCTGCCATTTTCCCGGCAGTCCCGCCTCCTTACCCGCCTCCCCAGGGCTGGCAAGATCGCCCCCTGTTAACTCTGTTTCTCTCTCTGCAGATGCAGCCTGAACCTGCTGAGCGTTTCCAGCACTTTCTGCTTTTATTCCTAATCTTCCTTACTTGTGCAAATGCTGTATGCCCGCCAGGCATCAGAAAACAGGAAGAAAACAGGAAGAACGTTTCCACCAGCGTTAGGGAAGCAATTGAGATGTAGAAATCAGTTCACCTCCACAGGCTCCTGCACAATTTCTGATCAGGAGACAGGCTCCAGAGGCTGTGCTACCCAGTGAAAATATAATGAGCTCATACGGCGAGAAAGTGATACATTCCTATTTTCAGGCTTTGCAAAGAAGCGACCCGTTTTCCTAGCATGGGAGGACATGTGCGGTCAATTATTGCACCAGGCTGGCATCAATTTTGCAACTAATCCATACATGGGGATTCCTGCCTGGATGACAGCCTCTGAAAACATACTGAAGGAAGCAAGTTGGGACAAAAGGATCCAAAATCATGGGCTCAAATCAGTTTTGTCCTCCAAAGAAGTGCTGGATATGTATTGCAGAACTTAAAAACAGTAGAGCTGCCCAGTTGGCAGCCAAAGCCTAACCTTAATCCTAACAGCACTGCTGCCCAGTTATCAATCTGTTCACAAAACTTCCTTGGTTCTGTCTTTGATGCCTCCATCCCCATTCACAGGCTCCCATTCTCCTTGGTTCTCACCTTCACCCCCTCAGGTCCAATGGCTGCACACCGAATGCATTACTGGCTCATTGTCCCACCGCCAGATCACCTCACGCAATACCCCATCTCTCTCTCTCTGCAGCCAGGTCGTCCCGTTATTGCAGGGTGTGATCCTCGAAGGTAAGGATAATCCCAGACTCTTCTTCTCAGTGATAAGCCACCTCTTCTGACCCTCTTCCTCACCCTCTCTGTTCTCATCTCTAATTCGGTCCAAGAAGCTTACGATTTTTCTGGTCTCAATGATCGAGACTAGCCAAACATCCGGCTCACTTTGTATCCCCACCTCCTCACCCCATCCCTGACTCCCACAAACCCCTCTCTCACTCTAGCTTTGAACGCCTATCACCCAGTAGGTTCTCCCCCATTCCTCTGCAAGCTTCTTTCTTCCGTGAGATTTACTTCTTGCTCCCTCAGTCCCCTCCCCACCAACGCTCGACCAATGAACCACCTCTCCTTTGCTCTAAGACTCATTCTATTGTCTTGGCCTCCTTGTCCTCTCTTCAAACCTGCTGTCAATACCTCTCCTCCTTCTAAAAATCCCACCCATGACCCTCCACGCTTTCCAACTATAGTCCCATCCACTAACCTCCCTTTCCTCGCTAACACCTTTGAATGTGTTGTCAACATCCAGCTTCATGCTCACCCCTCTCATGACTCCCCGGCTTGAATTACTTCAGTTTGGTTTCCACTTTGCCTGCAGCACCAAGACCACCATGGCCAAAGTCCTGGCTGGTGTCCTAAAACTCCAACATGTCTGAAATTCTGCTGTCCACTATCGCACCCAAAGTCTCACTCGCCCATCATCCTCATTTTCATTAGGCTCCATTGACTCACTGTTCTTATCTACAAATCGCTCAGGCCTCACCCCACCACACCCCATCCCACCTCACCACACCCCACCCCACCCCACCTCACCCCACCGCACCCCACCTCACCACACCTCACCCCAACCCACCACACCCCACCTCACCCCACCACTCACCACACCCCACCGCACCACACCTCACCACACCACACCTCACCCCACCACACCCCACCTCACCCCACCACACCCCAACCCACCACACCCCACCGCACCCCACCCCACACCACCCCACCCCACCTCACCGCACCCCACCCCACCGCACCTCACCCCACCCCACCGCACCCCACCTCACCCCACCCCACCGCACCCCACCCCACCGCACCCCACCCCACCGCACCCCACCCCACCACACCCCACCTCATCCCACCACACCCCACCTCACCCCACCCCACCGCACCCCACCCCACCGCACCCCACACCACCCCTCACCACACCCCACCACACCTCACCCCACCACCCCTCACCACACACCTCACTCCACCCCACCTCACCTCACCCCACCTCATCAAACCCCACCACACCCCACCACCACACCCCACCTCACCACACACCTCACCCCACCTCACCACCACACCCCACCTCACCTCACCACACACCTCACCCCACCTCACCTCACCACACACCTCACCCCACCTCTCACCCCACCACACCTCACCACACCACAGCCCACCCCACCTCACCTCACCCCCACCTCACCCCACCCCACCCCACTTCACCCCACCACACCTCACCCCCCCTCAACCCCACCACACCCCACCCACACCTCACCCCCACCTTCTTCAGCCTTTTATCCAGTCCCATGTAGTTTGTGTAGCACTGGTCCTTCCGTTCTACCTTCAGTGGAAGAGGCTTTATTTGTCTGGAACTCTCCTTAAATGTCTCCACAGTGCTACCTCTCCATACCAATAACAACCTCCTCAAAACCAATCTTTCCTACTATGCTTTTAATCATCTCTTGTACTTTTGCTGGGAGTCTGTTGTTACTCTGTGAAGTGCCCGGGGATATTTTCTACACTGAAGACGCTACATAAATTGTTGATGTTGACTTGAAATATTCAATTTTTTTTGTTTTGAAAAGGGATTATTCACCCGTGTGCCTGTCAGCTGTGGCTCAGTGGGTAGCACTCTCGCCTTTGAGTCTGAAGGTTGTGGGTTCAAGTCCCACTCCGAGGACTTGAGCACAAAAATCTAGGCTGACACTCCAGTGCAGTACTGAGGGAGTGCTGCACTGTCGGAGGTGCCGTCTTTCGGATGAGACGTTAAACCGAGGCCCCGTCTGCCCTCTCAGGTGGATGTAAAAGATCCCATGGCACTATTTTGAAGAAGAGCAGGGGAGTTCTCCCCGGTGTCCTGGCCAAAATTTATCCCTCAATCAACATCACTAAAACAGATTATCTGGTCATTATCACATTGCTGTTTGTGGGAGCTTGCTGTGCGCAATTTGGCTGCGCATTTCCTACATTACAACAGAGACTACACTTCAAAAAGCACTTCATTGGCTGTAAAGCGCTTTGGGACGTCCTGAGGTCATGAAAGGCGCTACAGAATTGCAAGTCTTTCTTTCTTCTTTCCTTGGAGCAGAGAAGGCTAAGAGGAGATTTGACAGAGGTGTTCAAAATCATGAAGGGTTTAGACGGAGTAAATAAAGAGAAACTGTTTCCAATGGCTGAAGGGTCGATAACCAGAGGGCACAGACTTAAGGTGATTGGCAAAAGAACCAGAGGCGACATGAGGAAAAACCTTTATACGCAACGAGTGGTTAGGATTTGGAATGCGCTGCCTGATAGGGTGGTGGATACAGAGTCAATAGTCGCCTTCAAAAGGGAATTGGATAAATACTTGAAGGAGAAAAAATTGCAGGGATATGGGGATAGAGCGGGGGAGCGGGACTAACCGGATTGCTCTTCGAAAGAGCTGGCGGAGACTCGATGGGCCGAATGATTCAAAAATGAAATTCGGATAACAGAGAAGGGTCACTGTATATGGACAGGTGAGGAACCTCCAGACAGAATGAGTAGGTATCAGGCCTCAGACCCAATCTGCAGCCAGTGTCACTGTGGAGGCTGCCAATTAGCCAGAAAATGTAACCATCACAAAAGACAAATGAGTTCCCTTTATGATTGAAGGCGCTGGTTTCTATTGATCTGCAAAGTATATTCCCCTGCTCCTCAAGGGCTACAGAATGAAAGGTTAGCAGTCACATCTTCACTGTAATTAAATTCTAACAGGAAGATTACAACATTCAATAAAATGACAAGCTAATTGCAATACTAGATTTTTTTTTAATGATATAAGTGGAATTCATTATATCTGAGTTTGATATGAAATGTTTCGAGTAAAATGCGCTTACATTTTTTGCACATCTGCTTAAAAAAGACAGCACCTTTGCAAATCTCCTTCACCCAACTTCATTTCCTGCTATAGTTACACGAGAAATGTGACATGTTTGTGGCGGCTTCTGAGTAAATCTGGCACCAAGTTGATAGTACAACCATTCACTCTAAGTGTATAACTTACTAAAATATATATTTATAAATATTATGGAGCTAATTGTACGAGTCCTTGCTCAAGGTAGGGTGCCTCATCCGCTGGGAGTACACATCATAAATTTGGGTGTGCACTATCTACAATATTCCGATCTGTGCTCCCAATGATTCATAACATTATCCCCATCTGTGGATCAGTCCAATAATAGATAAAAGTTTATTATTAAAAAAAATAATAATAATTGAAGTGTTTAATTAAATTATGTATTTCATAATTTATTGTGTTTTATTATTAACAATAAATACATTGCTTAACGAGTGTCCGCCGTGGCTCAGTGGGTAGCACTCTCTCACTTCTGAGTCAGAAGGTTGTGGGTTCAAATCCCACTCCAGAGACTTGAGCACAAAAATCTAGGCTGACACTCCAGGGGAGTGCTGCACTGCCAGAGGTGCCGTCTTTCAGATGAGACGTTAAACCGAGGCCCCCGACTGCTCTCTCATCTGGCACTATTTCGGAGAAGAGCAGGGGAATTATCCCCAGTGTCCTGACAATCAACGTCACTGAAACAGATTATCTGATCAATATCACACTGCTGTGTGCAAATTGGCTGCTGTGTTTCCTACTTTAAACTTGACAACACTTCATTGGTTGTAAAGCACTTTGGGACGTCCTGAGGTTGTCAAAGGCGCTATAGAAATGCAAGTCTTTCAATTTGTTTAAATCATTTTTTAATGATGTAGAATTTATTATATCTGAGTTTGATGTGCAATGTTTCTAGTAAAATGCTCTTATATTTTTCCACATCGGCTTAAAAGACGACAGCAGCTTTTCAAATGTCCTTCATCCAACTTCATTTTCTGCTGCTGTGACACTAGAAATGTGACATTTTTGAGGACTCGTAACGTTACCCTCATCCGTTCATCAATCCAATAATAGATAAAAGATCCTCGCAGCTTCACTGGTAGAGTCCTGGACTCTCACACACACACATACAGCTCTTCAGCTAGAAGGACATTCAATGTTCCCTGAGGATGGGAAAGGAAGAGGAAACTCATGGTGAGAGCTTTCACCTTATTCTGTCCAGTGATGGAAATAATACAGAAATAGCCAACAGTGGCTGAGCTTGAGCACAAAAATCCAGGCTGACACTCCAGTGCAGTACTGAGGGAGCGCTGCACTGTCGGAGGGGCAGTACTGAGGGAGCGCTGCACTGTCGGAGGGGCAGTACTGAGGGAGCGCCACACTGTCGGAGGGGCAGTGCTGAGGGAGCGCCATACTGTCGGAGGGACAGTACTGAGGGAGCACCGCACTGTCGGAGGGTCAGTACTGAGGGAGCACCGCACTGTCGGAGGGGCAGTACTGAGGGAGCGCCACACTGTCGGAGGGGCAGTGCTGAGGGAGCGCCACACTGTCAGAGGGTCAGTACTGAGGGAGCGCCACACTGTCGGAGGGTCAGTACTGAGGGAGCGCCGCACTGTCGGAGGGTCAGTACTGAGAGAGCGCCGCACTATCAGAGGGTCAGTACTGAGTGAGCGCCACACTGTCGGAGCGTCAGTACTGAGTGAGCGCCACACTGTCAGAGGGTCAGTACTGAGGGAGCGCCGCACTGTCGGAGCGTCAGTACTGAGTGAGCGCCACACTGTCAGAGGGTCAGTACTGAGTGAGCGCCGCACTGTCGGAGGGTCAGTACTGAGGGAGCGCCGCACTGTCGGAGGGTCAGTACTGAGGGAGCGCTGCACTTATGGTGGGGCTGTACTGAGAGAGCGCCGCACTGTCAGAGGGTCAGTACTGAGGGAGCGCCGCACAGTTGGAGGGTCAGTACTGAGTGAGCGCCACACTGTCGGAGGGTCAGTATTGAGAGAGCGCCGCACAGTTGGAGGGGCAGTATTGAGGGAGTGCTGCACCGTCGGAGGGGCAGTGTTGTGGGAGCGCCGCACTGATGGAGGGGCAGTACTGAGGGAGCGCCACACTGTCGGAGGGGCAGTACTGAGGGAGCGCCGCACTATCGGAGGGGCAGTACTGAGGGAGCGCCGCACTGTCGGAGGGGCAGTACTGAGTGAGCGCCATACTGTCGGAGGGGCAGTACTGAGGGAGCGCCGCACTGTCGGAGGGGCAGTACTGAGGGAGCGCCGCACTGTCGGAGGGGCAATACTGAGGGAGCGCTGCACTGTCGGAGGGGCTGTACTGAGTGAGCGCCATACTGTCGGAGGGGCAGTACTGAGGGAGCGCCGCACCGTCGGAGGGGCAGTACTGTGGGAGCGCCACACTGTCGGAGGGGCAGTACTGAGGGAGCGCCGCACTGTCGGAGGGGCAGTACTGAGGGAGCGCCGCACTGTCGGAGGGGCTGTACCGAGTGAGCGCCATACTGTCGGAGGGGCAGTACTGAGGGAGCGCCGCACTGTCGGAGGGGCAGTACTGAGGGAGCGCCGCACTGTCGGAGGGGCAGTACTGAGGGAGTGCTGCACCGTCGGAGGGGCAGTGTTGTGGGAGCGCCGCACCGTCGGAGGGGCAGTGTTGTGGGAGCGCCGCACTGTCGGAGGGGCAGTACTGAGGGAGCGCCGCACTGTCGGAGGGGCAGTACTGAGGGAGCGCTGCACTGTCGGAGGGGCAGTACTGAGGGAGCGCCACACTGTCGGAGGGGCAGTACTGAGGGAGCGCCGCACTGTCGGAGGGGCAGTACTGAGGGAGCGCCGCACTGTCGGAGGGGCAGTACTGAGGGAGCGCTGCACTGTCGGAGGGGCAGTACTGAGGGAGCGCCGCACTGTCGGAGGGGCAGTACTGAGGGAGCGCCGCACTGTCGGAGGTGCCGTCTTTCGGATGAGACGTTAAACCGAAGCCCCGACTACCCGCTCAGGTGGATGTAAAAGATCCCATGGCACTATTTCGAAGAAGAGCAGTGGAGTTATCCCGGTGTCCTGGGCCAATATTTATCCCTCATCACTGAAACACATGATCTGGTCATTATCACCTTGCTGTTTGTGGGAGCTTGCTGTGCACAAATTGGTTGCCACGTTTCCTACATTACAACAGTGACTACACTTCAAAAAAGTACTTTTTTTTATTCGTTTATGGGATGTGGGCGTCGCTGCTGGCAAGGTCAGCATTTATTGCCCATCCCTAATTGCCACTGAGAAGGTGAGCTGTAAAGCGCTTTGGGAGGTCCGGTGGTCGTGAAAGGCGCTATAGAAATGCAAGTCTTTCTTTAAGCTGCAACCTTGGGCACAATCAAAATCCTGTGTCAGCTATTCATAAAATGGACCAATTATTAACAAAAAAATCAGGCCTAATGTATTTATTCCTTCTCAAGATGCTATACCACTTACATAACCTTACACTTTCTATTCTATTCAACATGATCTGCTCAAAGCCTACACTTATTGGAGCATCATATCCATCGTGAACTTTAACATAATCTTTAAATAATGTAAACATGTGAAATGTGAAGTTCACCAGATTTCAAACTATTTTTATCAAATGATTTCTCTCTTTACACATGTGGCTGCCTTCAACATATGGAAAAGCCAGGAGTACAGTAATTAAATTGACACAAAGGCAACACACTGCGGATGCTGGAAATCTTAAATAAAAACAAGAAAATGCTGGAAACACTCAGCCGGTCGGGCAGCATCTGTGCAGAGAGAAACAGTGTTAACGTTTCAGCTCCGATGACCCTTCGTCAGAAATTGGCTCTACTGATTTGCTCTGACGATCTGAAATGCGCAGCCTGAAAGGGTGCAGGAAGCAGATTCAATGGCAGCTTTCAGCGGTGGTCAATGGTCCAGCGCAGCCCGGGACCGGCTTTTTCCTTGATAAGTTCCACGCATGCACCAAACTGTGACTGGGCCGCGCAGCCCCTTAAAGGGGGCCGTGCACCCCCAAAAAAGAGGGAACATTGGCTGAATGGCCTCATTCTGTGCTGTATGATTCTACAATAAATGGCATGACAAAGGCGTCAGTCTCAACAACAGCAACTTGTATTTATATAGCGCCTTTAACGTAGTAAGACGTCCCAAGGCGCTGCACAGGAGTATATTAAGAGAAAAAATTTGACACCAAGCCACAAAAGGAGCTATTAGGGCAGGTGACCAAAAGCTTGGTCAAAGAGGTAGGTTTTAAGGAGCGTATTAAAGGAGGAAAGAGAGGTAGAGAGGCGGAGAGGTTTAGGCAGGGAATTCCAGAGCTTAGGGCCGAGGCAACAGAGGGCACGGCCACCAATGGTTGAGCGATTAAAATCAGGGATGCTCAAGAGGGCAGATTTAGAGGAGCGCAGATATCTCGGGGGGGGGGGGCGGGGTTGTGGGGCTGAGGAGATTACAGAGATAGGGAGGGATGAGGTCATGAAGGGATTTGAAAACAAGGATGAGAATTTTAAAATCGCGGCGCTGCTTAATCGGGAGCTAATGTAGTTCAGCGAGCACAGGGGTGATGGGTGAACTGGACTTGGTGTGAGTTAGAACATGGGCAGCTGAGTTTTGGATGACATCAAGTTTACGTAGGGTGGAATGTGGGAGGCCAGCCAGGAGTGTGTTGGAATAGTCAAGTCTAGAGGTAACAAAGGCATGGATGAGGGTTTCAGCAGCGGATGAGCTGAGGCAAGGGGCGGAGACGGGCGATGTTATGGAGGTGGAAATAGGTGGTCTTTGTTATGCTGCGGATATGTGGTCGGAAGCTCAGTTGAGGGTCAAATATGACACCAAGGTTGTGAACAGTGTGGTTCAGCCTCAGACAGATGTCTGAGGGATGGAGTCAGTGGCTAGGGAATGAGTTTGTGGCGGGGACCGAAAACAATGGCTTCGGTCTTCCCAATATTTAATTGGAGAACATTTCTGCTCATCCAGAACTGGGTGTCAGACAAGCAGTCTAACAATTTAGAGACTGTGGAGGGGTTGAGAGAAGTGGTGGTGAGGTAGAGCTGGGTGTCGTCAGCGTACATGTGGAAACTGACACCATGTTTTCGGATGATGTCGCCAAGGGGCAACATGTAGATGAGAAATAGGAGGGGGCCAAGGATAGAACCTTGGGGGACACCAGAGGTAACGATGCGGGAGCAGGAAGAGAAGCTGTTGCAGGTGATTCTCTGGCTACAATTAGATAGATAAGAATGGAACCAGGCGAGTGCAGTCCCACCCAGCTGGAAGACAGTGGAGAGGCGTTGGAGAAGGATGGAGTGGTCAACCGTGTCAAAGGCTTCCTCGGGCAGTTTACTTCAGTCTTTTACAAAGCAGGCTCAAAAGGGCCGTGCACATACTTTGCAGCCAGAATGACGTCACTGCTGAATGACTAAGTGGCTCGTACACACTCAACACACTGTGTTCCTGTAAGCAAACAAATGATATGGACACAGTACTCTTTGATGTTGTACACGAGTAGCTGACTGATGTTACATGGTTTAAAAGAGACACTTCACTCAAAGACATACAACCATTTCACAGCTTGAGAGCAGGGCATGCGTGACAGTCTGCCTTCGCTGCTACTTTCTGATTTTTTTTTCTTCTCTGTCTGCGAACAATTGCCTCTTGAAAAATCACTGGCAGCTGACAAGTGCGCAGCCACAATATGCTGTGTAGATCTGAGAGAGTCCACAAGGCAGCCTTTCCGTATATTATCAAGTTGCTTTGTGATGTTTTATGATGCGTTTCAAGCCCTTTTCAGCCAGAGGCAATTTACACATCAAAAAGAAAGGGTTGCCATTATGATCTCATTTCATTTTTTTAATACTTTTTGAAAACTGATATAAGATCGCCCTTCGTTAAATCTGTCTCACTGTGTAATATAGAAAGGTGGCTGGCTGGGATTGCGTTGTGAAGCTGCGATGCAGACAGGGCCACTTCTTCGTATGTAGAGTAACAACTGTAACGTTACATTCAGGTGGTTAAAAGCCAGATAATCGCGCCAGGAGTAGCGGAGTGCGTCGCTGTGCTGCCTCCTCCGCATTGGTGAATGGGGCGTTGAGTCGTTGTATGTTCCGTGGTACCACAGTCGCACACTGGAGAGTTTTATAATTCCCCATTTGTGCGCCAAGTATCCACCTCTGCCGTGGTTTGCGCGGATGCAGGTTTAGGGTTGCCCATAAGCTCCAAGGAGAACCAACAAAGCACTAAATCAAAGCTCAGCATTTTATGCAGCTGCCAGAGCCAACTTTAGCTTCAGACTACAACCTCAGTAGGCTCTCATTTTTATTTCTACAGCGCCTTTCACGACCTCAGGACATCCAAAAGTACTTTACAGCCGAAGAAGAACTTTTTGAAGTGTAGTCACTGTTGTAATGTAGAAAACGCGGCAGCCAATTTGCACACAGCAAGCTCCCACAAACAGCAATGTGATAATGACCAGATCATCTGTTTTAGTGATGTTGATTGAGGGATAAATATTGGCCCCAGGACACCGGGGATAACTCCCTGCTCTCCTCGAAATAGTGGCCATGGGATCGTTTACGTCCACCTGAGAGCGCGCGCAGACGGGGCCTCGGTTTAACGTCTCATCCGAAAGACGGCACCTCCGACAGTGCAGCGCTCCCTCAGCACTGCACTGGAGTGTCAGCCTAGAGTTTTGTGCTCAAGTCTCTGGAGTGGGACTTGAACCCACAACCCTCTGACTCAGAGGCGAGGGCGCTACCCACTGAGCCACATATATTGTAGTAGAGTCTACCTGAAAAGGTGGTGGAAGTTGATTCCATAAATAATTTTAACAGGGAGTTGGATGGGTTCTGGAGGGTGAGGAATTGACAGGGTTACGGACAAGAAGCGGGGGGGTGTGGGACTAAGCACGGCTGCTCTTTCAAAGAGCCAGCACAAGCACGACGGGCCAAATGGGCTCTTTCTGTGCTGTCGGATTCTATGATTCTATGAGAGTCCAGGATTACCGACTAACAATTTCTGAGGGCCACAATCCCAATTTCTCTCTCTACTGTGGCTGTACAGTGTACCAGAGCTGAACTGACGGGATGTGTAGGAGACCCAGAAAAAGAGGAACACTTGTGGGTCATCAGCAAGAGGGAAGTGGGCCACAAATGAGAGGGAAATTGCTTCCATTGTGTGTAGTATTAATACGCAGTAATCAGGTGCAAATACAGAAATGGTTTGGCAAGAAACGTATGGGGGAATTTTGCCGGTGCTCAGGGGGCAGGGTTTGGAGGCGGGACATCCGGCAAAATTGCAAAGATTGACAGCGGGTCGGAAAGCCACTGTCAACCCGCCTCCAAACAATCTTCCCAGGTGTCGGGTCCCCAATTTGCACATGGACCCGACACCTAGTGGCGGGAAGAAGATTATAGGCACTTAACAGGATGTTAACAGGCAGTTAAGAGGCTTTTTACAGTTTTGACAGGTCTACTGCGGGCTTCCCGACGTCCGGACACCAGGCCAGGTAAGTGTGGCGTGCTGTGGGTCGACTGTAATGTTTGTGCATTGATGACAGCTGCAGAAGTGGTGTGAAGGATCCAATGGTGCTCTGGTAGACAGATTATCTGAACGGCAATAGATTGGGAAAAGGGGAAGTGCAACGAGACCTTGTGCACCAGTCGCTGAAGGTAAGCATGCAGGTGCAGCAGGCGGTTAAGAAGGCAAATGGTATGTTGGCCTTCAAAGCGAGAGGATTCGAGTACAGGAGCAAGGATGTCTTGCTGCAGTTGTACAAGGCCTTGGTGAGACCACACCTTGAGTACTGTGTGCAGTTTTGGTCGCCTTATCTGAGGAAGGATGTTCTTGCCATGGAGAGTGCAGCGAAAATTCACCAGACTGATACCTGGGATGGCAGGAATGACGTATGAAGAGAGATTGGGTCGATTAGGCTTATATTCGCTAAAGTTTAGAAGAATGAGAGGGGATCTCATTGAAAGTTATAAAATTCTAACAGGACTAGACAGACTAGATGCAGGAAGGATGTTCCTGATGGCGGGGGAGTCCAGAACCAGGGGTCACAGTCTAAGGATAAGGGGTAAGCCATTTAGGACTGAGATGAGGAGGAATTTCTTCACCCAGAGAGTGGTGAACCTGTGGAATTCTCTACCACAGAAGGCAGTTGAGGCCAATTCATTAAATATATTCAAGAAGGAGTTAGATATATTTCTTAAGGCTAAAGGGATCGAGGGATATGGGGAGAAAGCAGGGACAGGGTACTGAATTTGGATGATCAGCCATGATCTCATTAAATGGCGGAACAGGTTCGAGGGGCCGAATGGCCTACTCCTGCTCCTATCTTCTATGTTTCTATGTTTCTGTGGTGAGTTTCAGAGGTAAGAAAATGTTGGGAAAATCATTTTTAATGTATTTAGACTTTTCTGTAGGTGACAAGTTTTGAATTGTTTGTCTAGTCCCACCTCATTGGGAGAACCTCTCTCACCAGTGACAGATCACTTCTGTAACCTCACCTGCAGCTGCCATCTGTTCTAGCCTAAGGAGGGAGTCACAGAAGAGCCTGGGTGCAAGGGCTCACCTTTGTACAGTGATTGTCAGTGTTTGCAGCACCTCAATGCTGTCAAACACTTAAAAATCAGCTGTCAAAAAAAATTATGCGTGGCCCCTTTAAGAAAACCAGCAGATGACGCGTCATCAACTGACGTCATCTGACACCGGCGTTCTCTTAATTGGCCGGCAAGCCCGCAGGGCGGGCTTAACAAGGCCAATTGACGCAAAATCGCGTCTGTGCGTCGGACGCCGTTGGGGGCGGGATTGGAACCCGAAAGGCAGCTGTCCCGCCCCCAAGCCGCATCGAGAGGTAAAATCGCGGCCGTAATGTTTGGACCAAGATTAACTGCAGATAAGAAGGCAATTTTTACATTTTTTGGGTATCATTTCCCCTCCTCTCCTGAAGGTGCTGACTCTTTCTGGGATATACCAGCTGCCTGCTGTACCTCACCCGAGTGAACTTCTTGTGTTCCATAATCGGCGACCGCTTTGCGGAACACCTCCGTTCAGTACGCAACAGCGACCCCAAGCTTCCGGTCGCTTGTCACTTTAATTCTCCGTTCCACTCCCACTCTGACCTCTCTGTCCTCGGCCTCCTGCATTGTTCCAATGAAGCTCAATGTAAGCTCGAGGAACAGCACCTCACCTTTCGATTAGGCACTTTACAGCCTTCTGGACTCAACATTGAGTTCAACAATTTAGATCATAACCTCGGCCCCCATTTTTTTCCAGACGGCAGCTGTTGATGATTCTGCCATTCCCAGTTACACCTCTTCTAGACCCATCTTTTGTTTCTTTACTTGTCCCATTACCATCTCCTCTTGCCTCGCACCATCATCCCTTTTGTCATTTACTCTCTCCTGTCTTCCACCCTATCACAGACCTTCCCTTTTGTTCTTTCCTCCCCCCCCCCACCCCTTTCCCTGCCTCTGCACTTGTTTAAAACCTGTTACATCTCTAACTTTTTCCAGGTCTGACGAAAGGTCATCGAGCTGAAACGTTAACTCTGTTTCTCTCTCCACAGATGCTGCCTGACCGGCTGAGTATTTCCAGCATTTTCTGTTTTTATTTCAGATTTCCAGCATCCGCAGTATTTTGCTTTTGCATAATATTCTTATTGTTCTGTGCATATAGTTGGTAATTTTAATGCTCACAAATTAAAACATTTAACAAATGTGAAATACAAATTTAATTAAGATGTTCTGTTAACTTCATCTGGCCTAAACTGACTGAATCTCATCCCTTTTTCCCCCAAGCACTGTTAAGGCAGCAAAAGGATTACATTTGCGCACACACACACACACACAGACACCACCCCCCCCCCCACCACAGGATGGCAACCAGGTACGGAGCACATTTCCCTTCCCTAGCCCAAAGATGCTGAAGCCAGTTGCAGTGTCCCCCGCCACTGCCCCGCCACGACCAGCGAACTCAGCGTAGACTCGGACTGAATGCGAGATCTTCCTCGTTGACGTGCCTCAGTAGTACATCATGCAGTGCATTCACCCACTGAGTCACCCGGGAAACACTCGCGTGTGTTTTGACAAATATTTCACACACTTGGCAAAGTACAATACGAGTACTTGAAGTTATCATGAGCAAATACAAACAATAACAACTGCCCTTTCAATACGCTAATACGCGTCTAAGAATAGGTAATCCTTTGTAGAGCTCATCATTTTAAGTGCACATCACCCGCTAAATATAGTAAAGCAGTCTCCGCTAATTAGAGATTTACTCATTTAAGCTGAATATTGTCTGTACGGATGTGATTAGATGAAGGGAGCGGGATCCGTGTGCCTGTTCAGGGACAGCCAGCACACACACCAGTTTAATGCACCGCCATTTCACTCACTCTGGGTACACCAAGGTATTTCATGTCATTTTACTTCTTCATCCCTATCCAATTTTTTTTTTTTGCTTCTCCTCTCTCACAAATCCACCAGCTGAGAGGGAGGGTGATCAAAAAGTCTAAAGCCTTTGCTGGGTCCCTTCTAAACAGGTTAGAGAAAAAACCAGACAGACTCTCTTATCATTTTCCCTCATACAGTCCAGACTGGGAACTCAATGCATAAGAACATAGGAACAGGAGGAGGCCATTCAGCCTCTCGAGCCTGTTCCGCCATTCAATGAGATCATGGCTGATCTGTGACCTAACTCCATATACCCGCCTTTGCCCCATATCCCTTAATACCTTGGGTTAACAAAAATCTATCAAATTCAGATTTAAAATTAGCAATTGATCTAGCATCAATTGCCGTTTGCAGAAGAGAGTTCCAAACTTAGACTGTGTGTAGAAGCGTTTCCTAATTTCACTCCTGAAAAGGTCTGGCTCTAATTTTGAGATTATGCCCCCTAGTCCTAGACTCCCCAACCTGCGGAAATAGTTTCTCTCTATCTACCCTTTCTGTTCCCCTGAATATCTTGAAAAGTTAATCACCCCTCAACCATCTAAATTCCAGGGAATACAACCCTAGTTTGTGTAATCTTTCCTCGTAATTTAACCCGGAGTCCAAGGTATCATTCTGGTAAACCTACGCTGCACTCCCTCCAAGGCCAATATATCCGTCCGAAGGAGTGGTGCCCAGAACTGCTCACAGTACTCCGGGTGAACAAAGCCATAGCCTACCCCTCCATGGTTCAGCAAACTTGGAGTCTGATACACTGTAAAAATCGAGCTACCTAAATCACAGATGGCATGGAGTGAGAATGCATCTGTTATTCCTACATGAAATGGTTGCATCTGTCATTGAGAAGCGTTACCAAGCAGTCATCCCAAAGTGACTGATTTCAAAGACCTTACAAACTACACCAGCAAAGTTCAAGTAGATTGTGATCATCTTTTTTTTTTAAGAACTCGTGACTTCCTTTTTCTTGGGCCTGCCCCCGATCTGAAGGGTTACTCAGGCTGTGGGTAATATGCTGCCAGGGCCTATAAACAAGCATTTGGATTGTTACCAGTCGTATGGGGGGGGGGGGGGGTATAAAACGTCTAACATTTCAGGAAATGGCAGACTAAAGTTAATGAGGCCCATCATCAAATAATCGTTTGGCGTTTTTATTTTGTGAGCGATAAATCTCTGCCACTGCGTTGAAACATCATCAGTAAACACGGGGAGCCAATAATACCATTAAAAAGCATCCGCACCACCAAAAGTGCTATTTAATGTCTGACCATTAATGGGAACATTTCCCTCGATGTTTAAAATAGCCACAACAAAACTATGAAATCACAGCATCTTCTGAGATACTGCTTCTCCCGACTGTATGGCAGGCAGTCCAGTGTTAAAGTCTTACAAGCTGCCTGGGCCCTAAGCTCCGGGATTCCTTCCCTAAACCTCTCCGCCTCTCTTGAGGTCATCCAAAACTCGGCTGCCAGTGTCCTAACTCGCACCAAGTCCCGTTCATCCATCACCCCTGTGCTCGCTGACCTACATTGGCTCCCGGTTAAGCAGCGCCCCGATTTCAAAATTCTCATCCTTGTTTTCAAATCCCTCTATGGCCTCGCCCCCTTCCTATCTCTCTAATCTCCTTCAGCCCCACAACCCCCCCCCCACCCCCCGAGATATATGCGCTCCTCTAATTCTGCCCTCTTGAGCATCCCTGATTATAATCGCTCCACCATTGGTGGCCGTGCCTTCAGCTGCCGAGGCCCTAAGCTCTGGAATTCCCTGCCTAAACCTCTCTGCCTCTCTCCTCCTCCTCCTCCTTTAAGACGCTTCTTAAAACCTTGCCTCTTTGACCAAGCTTTTGGTCACCTGCCCTAATGTCTCCTCATGTGTCAAATTTTGTTTGATAATCGCTCCTGCGAACATTATCGTTAAAACGCCTCGGGACCTTTCACTGCGCTACATATATACAAGTTGTTGTTGTTACAAAAGCAAACATTGGTTTGTATTGCAACCTGCTGAACTTAAAAAATCTGCTATAAAACCCTGCAGCTACTCATTAGTTACAACAGAAGCCACGCTGCATCCACGTAATTCACCTCAAGAAATGCTACCTGTCGATTTAGAACGATGCTGTCTGTGCATGTCAGTTGTCATTAGCTGAGCAACTTGGTGGATCAAATTCATTTTTTTTTAAACAGAAGAAAAATTTGCGATCGGCTGCTTTCCTCCATAATTGACATAATTGCTAATGAAATCGCAGGAAAACACAGGCTCGAAACAGAGGGACGCAGGCATTTGCCTGTTTCTCATTGAAAGAGAAATTTCACTTCATCATATTTCAATCTCCAGCCTCCCTCTAACTATCACTGTTTACAGCACGGAGCAATAATGGCTCGAGGTATGCAGGACGTTAATATATGACGGTGAAATATCTCTTTCTATTTCCGTTATATGAGAGTTCAGTAGCGTGCATTTAACAAGCGCATTTACAACCTTTTAGGTGAGGGAGGACTATGGTCATTGGTGGATATATTATATTGAAGCTTCTATCCTTCCTGCTGTCGTACGATACAAATTGGTTTCCAGTAAGATAAAGATTAAATTTTCAAACGTCAAAGCTTTTTATGTAGTCTTATCCCTCCATGTCAACAAAGCACATACACTGAAAGAAATTTATGCAAATCTCTATTCATAGAGGGCATCCACATCAGAGAGCAAGGAATAATAAAGTCTGCTTCCTCAGTCCTGCATGGCAAACATAAAAAAAAACACACAAGAGCTTGAACTCATTAAAACATAGCGTTATCCTGCATCTCAAGACGCACAGTATGAGAACGATAACATGGCCTCACACAGAAAAAAAACTGCAATACTGAACACGTTTCACAAGTAAAACAGCAAAGCTGAAGAAAGCATGTGAATCATTATACGGAAAGACATTAGAAGCAACAGGATACATTCATTTGGAAGCTCAGCCACTGCACATTAAGAATAGGAGGGTCAACACATACTGGCCTAGAAAACCATCTCGGGCTGTGGTGCAAACCGGGAGGTGTCGGATCAGCCGCCCGTTATACACAATGAAATGGAACTGAGTACCCGGCGTATAACGGGCAGCCGATCCCACACCATCCGTGTGCGCCACCGCCCGAGAAAAATTACATAGGATTACATCGGATATACGGCACAGAAACAGGCCATTCGGCCCAACCAGTCCAGGAGTTGAGGAGAACTTTCTTCACCCAAAGGGTGGTGGGGGTCTGAAACTCACTGCCTGAAAGGGTGGTAGAGGCAGAAACCCTCATCACATTTAAAAAGTACTTGGATATGCACTTGAAGTGCCGTAACCTACAGGGCTACGGACCAAGAGCTGGAAAGTGGGATTAGGCTGGAGAGCTCTTTGTTTATGCTCCACTCGAGCTTCCTCCCGTCTTTCCTCATCTAACTCTATCAGCATTACCCTCTATTCCCTTCTCCCTCATGTGTTTCTCAAGCCTCCCCTTAAATGCATCGATACTATTCGCCTCAACCACTCCCTGTGGCAGCGAGTTCCACATTCTCACCACTCTCTGGGTAAAGAAGTTCTTCTGAATTCCCTATTGGATTTCTTGGTGACTATCTTATATTGATGGCCTCTAGTTTTGCTCTTCCCCACAAGTGGAAACACTCTCTCTCTCTCTCTCTGTTTACTCTATCGAAACCTTTCACGATTTTAAAGACCTCTATTAGGTCACCCTTCAGCCTTCTCTTTTCAAGAGAAAAGAGACCCAGCCTGTTCATCCTTTCCTGCCCTCGCATTTCTGCCAATAATTTTTTGTATTCTGATAAAGGTGATCATTATTAATTAATTATGCCAGAGTAAGAGGATAAGGCAAGGAGCCCTACCTGCATTTCTATTTAATATTCCCATACCGGGTACAGTCAATTTACATTTGGTCCATACGGTACTTCACACTGATAATCTGCAGATATGCTCTGAACGGGTCAGCCAGCCTGCCTGTGTTTAGGGACATGGTGTGAGGTGATCACCTCTCTGCTTCTTAAATTAACTTGTCAAATATTTCATATCTACTGGGAACCTGTATCAGAGCACAACACAGTGATAATTTCACGAAAACAAGCAGCTCAGAGAGATTCTGGAACTGATGTTAAGATAGTTTGTACTGGGGACTGGGCCCCCAATTAGGAAATCGGATTCTGTTGACATTTGTACACAGGTTTCCCACAGAGGCAAGATTTCATAGATCATAACTGTGTCCGGGGTAAGGAGGAAAAACTGTGTGTGTAAGGGAGTTCCCTTCCAGACCACTCAAAGAGGAGCACTGGAGGTATCCATGAATCGGTTTATATAATTCTTAGAAAGAAAGACTTGTATTTTTACCGCGCCTTTCACGACCTCAGGACCCAAAGCGCTTTACAGCCAATGGAGTACTTTTTGAAGTGTAGTCACTGTTGTAATTTCGGAAACGCGACACCAATATGCGCACAGCAAGCTCCCACAAACAGCAAAGTGATAATGACCAGATAATCTGTTTTTTTAGTGATGCTGATTGAGAGATAGATATTGGCCCCAGGACACCAGGGATAACTCCCCGGCTCTTCTTCAAAGTAGTGCCATGCGATCTTTTACATGCACCTGAGGCCTCGGTTTAACGTCTCATCCGAAAGACGGCACCTCCAACAGTGCAGCACTCCCTCAGCACTGCACTGGAGTGTCAGCTTGGATTATGTGCTCAAGACTCTGGAGTGGGACTTGAACCCACAACCTTTTGACTCAGAGGCGAGGGTGCTGCCCACTGAGCCACAGCTGCCACCTTCACTGGATGAAACTGGTGGTTTGTGCTCTTGAGGTATTTCAGCAGATTGCCTGTTGCAGGTGTTGGAAACTCATTTGAATTCTCAATACTATTGGGTGCCAACTGCTCTGCCTAATAAGAACATAAGAATTAGGAGCAGGAGTAGGCCATTTGGCCCTTCGAGCCTGCTCCGTTATTCAATAAGATCATGGCTGATCTTCAACCTCAACTCCGCTTTCCCACCCGATCCCCATATCCCTTGATTCCCTTAATATTCAAAAATCTATCGATCTCTGTCTTGAATATACTCAACGATTGAGCCTCCACAGCCCTCTGGGGTAGAGAATTCCAAAGATTCACCACCCTCTGAGTGATGAAATTTCTCCTCATCTCAGTCTTAAATGGCCAACCCCTTATTCTGAGTCTGTGACCCCTGGTTCTAGACTCCCCAGCCAGGGGAAACATCCGCTCTGCATCTACCCTGTCAAGCACTGTAAGAATTGTGTATGTTTCAATGAGATCACCTCTCATTCTTCTAAACTCTAGACAATATAGGCCTAGTCTACTCAATCTCTCCTCATAGGACAATCCCCCCATCCCAGGAACCAGTCTGGTGAACCTTCATTGCACTCCCTCTATGGCAAATGGCAAATGTATCCTTCCTTAGGTAATGGTTAAGATGGAACGAAAACAATACACCCTAATAAGCCACCATCTCTAGCACGCTTCGCACCTTGGACATCAAAGGCCCATAAACCCCATATTCAATTTATATGTGTGTATTTCAACTCGTTCAATGCGTTGAGGCCGTTAAGCCGCACTGCATCAATTTACAGTACCTTTGTGCTGTAAGCATCAAGACACGGACAATTAATAGCACAGATCCTTTTAATATTAGCATTGCGTGTGTAACTCAAAGTATTCACAGCTGGAAATCCACGGACTATTTAAAAAGTAAATTCCAGGCAGCCAATCCAAGCTACAACTGCACAGGACATTCCATTCCCCTTCCCTTCTCCCAGATATGTGGGAAAAGAATCTAGAAAATTTTCTAGAACACTTCAGAAACTGAATGTCGCCAACTTGCAGACTGCCTTCACAATTTTTTGAGGTCAACTTTTTATTTTAAAAAGGATAATCTGTTTTCTGACATTGAATAAAAAGAAAGACTTGCATTTCTCTAGCGTCTTTCACGACCTCAAGATGTCCCAAAGCGCTTTACAGCCAATGAAGTACTTTTTGAAGTGTAGTCACTGTTGCAATGCAGGAAACGCAGCAGCCAATTTGCACACAGCAAGCTCCCACAAACAGCAATGTGATAATGACCAGATCATCTGTTTTTCGAGAAGGGGTTTGGATGGAAAGCAATTCCAACAAGCCTTTGATCAAGAACATACACTGATACGTTTGCACAGTTAAAAAAATTGCTCTTTCTCCTCCTTGCACTGAGATCAAGACCCATTGCAACATCTCCCATTCTGGAGAATTCCTTTCCAGGGCGTCCACATTACAGAGTTCAATGTAGGTGGTGTCTGCACTACAGAGATTGGTAAAATACCCACGTTTTTCAATTCTAAGGTCAGATTTTTGAATTCCTCCTCCACTTTAAGGTTATTTATTTCTTTTATCGCCCGGACAATTAGGATTAGAGGGGAGTTGAGGAGAACTTTCTTCACCCAGAGGGTGGTGAGGGGTCTGGAACTCACTGCCTGAAAGGGTGGTAGAGACAGAAACCCTCATCACATTTAAAAAGTACTTGGATATGCACTTGAAGTGCCGTAACCTACAGGGCTACGGACCAAGAGCTGGGAAGTGGGATTAGGCTGGAGAGCTCTTTGTCGACCGGCATGGACAAGATGGGCCGAATGGCCTCCTCCTGTGCTGTAAATTTCTATGATTCTATGACTCTGTGACAGGACGAGCTTGGGCATTTGCTGCCAATAAATAATCCCATCAGTTCTGGTTTTAATTAATTCTTTCACTGAATTAGTACAAGTTCTATTCACTATTCCTGGTTACCATGGTCCCTGAATGAAACATGAAAGCAATTTTTGCTTCGCTTGGCTCCGGGCATCAACAGAAGGTTAACATGTTACTGTATTAAGGCAATCAAAATTACTGAAGTTTAAAAAAAATCCTCAGCAGTCCATTTGATTTTACAAGTTAAAGATCACAAATAGGAGCTTTCCAGAAGCCTTATCTTCGAGGACAGGATAACACATTGTCCGCAATTGTCCATGTGATTGTTAACAACTGTTCAAACACGGGAGGCCTTATTGCCAATTTTCTACCTTTAACGATGTGAATGAAATAAAACATCTTAAGTGTGTGTACCTAACTGAAGAGGTACAGACTCAAGCTGGAGAAATAGCAGATATATTTGAACTGGCAGATTAAAACTGGCTTTGTCAACAAGCCTGAGTCTGCAGAGCACAAGCACTGACCACATTTCACATTTCGACAATCTCGATGAGGCCCTGCTTTCTGTTTAATTACATCGTTTTTGACAAAATATTCCACTGAGACAGGTTAATGAGTCCCCGCATCACGTAGCCAGCTCTGTATTAAAGGTGGGTTATGCTGACTGTTGGAACAAACAAAAACATGAATGTGAAGGGCCAGTTTTCAAAAGAATTTACAGCTCGGGCTAAAGGTAGCTTAATCGCATACAAAAGGGCACTTGTGAATCAGTTTCCGTTTCTTTGCAAATCTAAGGGTAGTTATACTGCACTTGGTGCAGGATGGTCTCCTGCAGGGGGTCCCACACCTCACCTCACGCACTTGCCACGAGTTTTATACAATCATTTAATTAAAGCACACCAAAACTACTTCACATTGGCAAAAGAACCAGCGGCAACGTGAAGAAAAACATTTTTTACGCAACGAGTGGTTAGGATTTGGAATGCGCTGCCTGATAGGGTGGTGGACACAGATTCAACAGTAGTCTTCAGCTGTGGCTCAGTGGGCAGCACTCTCGCCTCTGCGTCAGAAGGTTGTGGGTTCAAGTCCCACATAAGAAATAGGAGCAGGAGTAGGTCATTTGGCCCTTTGAGCCTGCTCCGCCAGTCAATAAGAACATGGCCGATCTTCAACCTCATCTCCACTTTCCTGCACTATCCCCATATCCCTTAATATTCAAAAATCTATCAATCTCTGTCTAGAATATACTTAACGACTGAGCCTCCACAGCCCTTTGGGGTAGAGAATTCCAAAGATTCACCACCCTCTGAGTGATGAAATTTCTCCTCATCTCAGTCACAAATGGCTGACCCCTTATTCTGAGACTGTGACCCCAGCCAGGGGGAACATCTACCCTGTCAAGCCCTGTAAGAATTTTTTATGTTTCAATGAGATCACCTCTCATTCTTCTAAACTCTAGAGAATATAGGCCTAGTCTACTCAATCTCTCCTGATAGGACAATCCCCCCATCCCAGGAACCAGTCTGGTGAACCTTCGTTGCACTCCCTCTATGGCAAGTATATCCTTCCTTAGGTAAGGAGATCAAAACTCTACAGAATACTCCAGGTGTGGTCTCACCAGGGCCCTATATAATTACAGTAAGACGTCTTTACTCTTATACTCAAATCCTCTTGAAGACTCCAAAGACTTGAGCACAAAAGTCTAAGCTGACACTCCAGTGCAGTACTGAGGGAGTGCTGCACTGTCGGACGTGCCGTCTTTCAGATGAGATGTTAAACCGAGGCCCCATCTGCTCTCTCAGGTGGACATGAAAGATCCCATGGCACTATATAGAAGAAGAGCAGGGGAGTTATCCCTGGTGTCCTGGCCAATATTTATCCCTCAACCAACATCACTGAAACAGATGATCTGGTCATTATCACATTGCTGTTTGTGGGAGCTTGCTGTGCGCAAATTGGCTGCCGCGTTTCCTCTATTATAACAGTGACTACACTTCAAAAAGTACTTCATTGACTGTAAAGCGCTTTGGGATGTCTAGTGGTCGTGAAAGACGCTATAGAAATGCAAGTCTTTCTTTCTTCAAAAGGGAAATGGATAAATACTTGAAGGAGAAAACATTGCAGGGACATGGGAAAGAGTGGGGGAGTGGGATTAACAACAACAACAACAACTTGTATTTATATAGCGCCTTTAATGTAGTAAAATGTCCCAAAGCGCTTCACAGGAGTATTATAAGACAATAAATTTGACACTGAGCCATATAAGGAGAAATTAGGGCAGGTGACCAAAGGTTTGGTCAAAGAGGTAGGTTTTAAGGAGCGTCTTAAAGGAGGAAAGAGAGGCGGAGAGGATTAGGCAGGGAATTCCAGAGCATAGGGCCTAGGCAACAGAAGGCACGGCCACCAATGGTTGAGCGATTATAATCAGGAATACTCAAGAGGGCAGAATTAGAGGATCGCAGATATCTCGGGGGGGTTGTGGGGCTGAAGGAAATTACAGAAATAGGGATGGGCGAGGCCATAGAGGGATTTGAAAACAAGGATGAGAATTTTGAAATCGGGGCATTGCTTAACCGGGAGCCAATGTAGGTCAGCGAGCACAGGGGTGATGGGTGAACGGGATTTGATGCGAGTTAGGACACGGGCAGCCGAGTTTTGGATGACCTCAAGTTTACGTAGGGTAGAATGTGGGAGGCCAGCCAGGAGTGCGTTGGAATAGTCAAGTCCTGAGGTAACAAAGGCATGGATGAGGGTTTCAGCAGCGGATGAGCTGAGGCAATGTTACGGAGGTGGAAATAGGCGGTCTTAGTGATGCTGTGGATATGTGGTCGGAAGCTCATTTCAGGGTCAAATATGACACCAAGGTTGCGAACAGTGTGGTTCAGCCTCAGACAGGTGTTAGGGAGAGGGATGGAGTCGGTGGCTAGGGAACGGAGTTTGTTGATGGCGACTGAAAACAATGGCTTCGACCTTCCCAATATTTAATTGGAGAAAATTTCTGCTCATCGATAACTGGATGTCGGACAAGCAGTCTGACAATTTAGAGATCGTGGAGGGGTCGAGAGAAGAAGTAGTGAGATAGAGCTGGGTGTCATCAGCGTACATGTGGAAACTGACGCTGTGTTTTTGGATGATGTCACCAAGGGACATAGAACATAGAACATAGAACAGTACAGCACAGTACAGGCCCTTCGGCCCTCGATGTTGTGCCGAGCATTGTCCGAAACCAAGATCAAGCTATCCCACTCCCTATCATTCTGGTGTGCTCCATGTGCTTATCCAATAACCGCTTGAAAGTTCCTAAAGTGTCCGACTCCACTATCACAGCAGGCAGTCCATTCCACACCCCAACCACTCTCTGAGTAAAGAATCTACCTCGGACATCCCTTCTATATCTCCCCCCATGCACCTTATAGTTATGCCCCCTTGTAACAGCTACATCCACCCGAGGAAATAGTCTCTGAACATCCACTCTATCTATCCCCCTCATCATCTTATAAACCTCTATTAAGTCGCCTCTCATCCTCCTCCGCTCTAAAGAGAAAAGCCCTTGTAGATGAGAAATAGGAGGGGGCCAAGGATAGATCCTTGGGGGACACCAGAGGTAACGATGCGGGAGCGGGAAGAGAAGCTGTTGCAGGTGATTCTCTGGCTACGATTAGATAGATAAGAATGGAACCAGGCGAAGTGGAGTCTCACCCAGCTGGATGACGGTGCAGAAGCGTTGGAGAAGGATGGAGTGGTCAACCGTGTCAAAGGCTGCAGACAAGTCAAGAAGGACGAGGAGGGATAGTTTACCTTTGTCACAGTCACAAAGGATGTCATTTGTGGCTTTGATGAGAGCCGTTTCGGTACTGTGGCAAGGGCGGAAACCTGATTGGAGGGATTCAAAGATGGAGTTACGAGAAAGATGGGCACGGATTTCGGAGGCAACAACACGTTCAAGGACTTTGGCAAGGAAAGGGAGGTTGGAGATGGGGCGGTAGTTTGCAAAGACGGAGGGGTCAAGGGTTGGCTTTTTGAGGAGAGGAGTGATGACGGCAGATTTGAGGGAGAGGGGGACAGTACCTGAGGAGAGAGAACCGTTAACAATGTCAGCTAACATGGGAGTCAGAAAAGGACTTATTTTATTTCTCTTCGCTCCTTGCGGAGAGTTGCCTTGTCTAATTCCCCTCCGCCAAACAAACAACCTGATTGAAAAGAACTGGATTGCTCTTCGAACGAGCCAGTGCAGACTCGATGGGCCAAATGGCCTCCCATGTGCTGTACTATTCTATGATTCTTTGATTCTATGAAAGTGGCAATATAACTGCACCCTAAACCAACAACATACGACATGATGTGAGATTGGAAAAATAGAGAAACAGTAGTTTATGAAGCTAATTGTACAAATTTTCTCAGGTTAAAAATCTCGGATGTGAAATGTAATGAATAACAAGGTACCACTTGTTGTAATGAAACACTTATCCCTGATGAATAAGTTGACAATTGCAAACCATTTTCCTTTCCTTTTCTTGCATATTTACATTTGTTAGTGGAAATGATATAATGCAATCATTGTAAAATGTAGGACCTGAGTATTAGTCACATCTTTCTTTTATATTCGTTCACAGGATGTGGGCATTTATATAGCACCTTTCATGTCCTCAGGACGTCCCAAAGCGCTTTACAGCCAATGAAATACTTTTTGAAGTGTAGTCACTGTTGTAATGCAGGAAATGTGGCAGCCAAATTGTGCACAGCAAGGTCCCACAAACAGCAATGTGACCAGATAATCTGTTTTAGTGATGTTGATTGAGGGATAAATCTGCCGACACCGGGGAGAACTCCCCCTGCTCTTCTTCGAAATAGTGCCATGGGATCTTTTACATCCACCTGAGGGAGCAGATTAACGTCTCATCTGACAGCACTGGAGTGTCAGACCTAGATTTTTGTGCTCAAGTCTCTGGCGTGGGACTTGAACCCACAACCTTCTGACTCAGAGGCAACAGTCCCACCACTGAGCCACAGCTGACAAGAAGACTTGGAGGAAGGAGGGGTTTTTTTTATTCCTGGGATGTGGGCATCGCTAGCAAGGCCAGCATTTATTGCCCATCCCTAATTGCCCTTGAGAAGGCGGTGGTGAGCCGCCTTCTTGAACCGCTGCAGTCCGTGATACTTCTTTGTAGCAGTTTGGTGCAACTGAGTATCTCGCTGGGCCATTTCAGAGGGCAGATAAGAGTCAACCACATTGCTGTGGGTCTGGAGTCAGGACAGCAGATTTCCTTCCCTAAAGGACATTAGTGAACCAGATGGGTTTTAACGACAATCTGGTAGTTTCATGGTCACCATTACTGATACTGGCTTTATTAATTCCAGATTTATTTAATTAACTGAATTTAAATTCCCCAGCTGCCATGGTGGGATTCATGTCTCGTGGATCATTAGTCCAGGCTTCATGGATTACATAAGAACATAAGAACATAAGAAATAGGAGCAGGAGTAGGCCAATCGGCCCTTCGAGCCTGCTCCGCCATTCAATAAGATCATGGCTGATCTGATCCTCACCTCAAATCTAAAGAACACGAGAAGTAGGAGCAGGACCCGGCCACTCAGCCCCTGGGCCCGCTACGCCACCCACAGGGCCTCGACCGATCCGAACTCAGCCTCATGTCCAATTTCCTGCCCGCTCCCCGTAACCCCTAATTCCCTTTACTTCTAGGAAACTGTCTATTTCTGTTTTAAATTTATTTAATGATGTAGCTTCCACAGCTTCCTGGGGCAGCAAATTCCACAGACCTACTACCCTCTGAGTGAAGAAGTTTCTCCTCATCTCAGTTTTGAAAGAGCAGCCCCTTATTCTAAGATTATGCCCCCTAGTTCTAGTTTCACCCATCCTTGGGAACATCCTTACCGCATTACTAGTCCAGTAACATAACCATTATGCTACTGTACCCCTATCGTGCATTCCCATTTATACTGGGGTATTATTATTTATTGATAAATTTAAGGTGAAAAGCCAAGGTACATAGAACAGAACACTGTCAAGGTTGGAAGAGTAAAAGAGGACGCAAGGTAAATCAGGAAATGGTGATTTGTTTCTGCCAGGATTAGATTTATAGATCACACTGCTGTCTAAATGCTCTGTACAATGCACTCGAAATATGCTCATCTGTACTGACGAAAGTTAATAGGATTTCAATCAGGCTGTCTGTTTGGCAGAAGAGAGGGAGACCAGGCAATTCTCCACAAGGAGCGAAGAGAAAGAAAATAAAGAATGAATGATTGGGTACGTTAACCTCAACCAGTCTCACACTCCTGCAAATGATGAACTCCAGCGCAGCACTGGCTGAGCGGCAGGAGACGGAGAGCAGGTTCTCTAATTGGCAGGATGTGACTCGTGCTGTCCCGCAGGGATCTGTGTTGGGGCCTCAACTATTCACAGTATTTATTAACGACTTAGATGATGGCATGGAAAGTCATATATCCAAATTTGCCGATGACACAAAGATAGGCGGCATTGTAGGCAGTGTCGAAGAAAGCATAAAATTACAAAGAGATATTGATAGATTAAGTGAATGGGCAAATCTGTGGCAAATGGATTTCAATGTAGGCAAATGTGAGCTTATCCACTTTGGACCTAAAAAGCATAGATCAGAGTACCTTCTAAACAGTGAAAAGCTAAAAACAGTGGACGTCCAAAGCGACTCAGGGGTCCAGGTACATAAGATCATTAAAATGTCATGGACAGGTACAGAAAATAATCAAAAAGGCTAATGGAATGATGGCCTTTATAATCTAGAGGACTAGAATACAAGGGGGTAGAAGTTATGCTGCAGCTGTACAAAGCCCTGTTTAGACCACACCTGGAGCACTGTGAGCAGTTCTGGGCACCACACCTTAGGAAGGATATATTGGCCTTGGAGGGAGTGCAGCGTAGGTTTACCAGAATGATACCCGGACTCAAGGGTTAAGTTACAAGGAGAGATTACACAAACTAGGGTTGTATTCACTAGAATTTACAAGGTTAAGGGGTGATCTGATCGAAGTTTTCAAGATATTAAGGGGAACAGATAGGGTAGATAGAGAGAAACTATTTCCACTGGCTGGGGAGTCTAGGACTAGGGGGCATAGTTTAAAAATTAGAGCCAGATCTTTCAGGAGTGAAATTAGGAAACACTTCTACGCACAAAGGGTGGTAGAAGTTTGGAACTCTCTTCCGCAAACGGCAATTGATGCTAGATCAATCGTTAATTTTAAATCTGAAATTGATAGATTTTTGTTAACCAAAGGTATTAAGGGATATGGGGCATGGGCCTAGAAATTGGCACGAGTTTTCATCGCGATCCGGTCTAAAAAGCCACGACTCTAGCACCCTTCTGTGGCGCGGGACTCACCGGCCGCCATTTTGGTGAGGGCCTTAGCGCTGTCGATAGCAGCGCTGGCCCTGGAAATGTAAATTAGAAGAGGGTGACGTCAGTCTGTGTGCAACGCTGACTTAACGTCACCTCAGCGAACTTGGACCTTAGCGCCGAGTTCAGCGCTGGGTCCTAAGCTCACTCTGAAAAGCAAGCGTTCAGCAGACTGACAGAGGCATTATAAGCACCCCTTAAAGGGACACACACATCTTTCAGGTAAGTTTGCATGTAAGCATTTGGACTGGGTTTTTTTATTTTCTTGAAGGAGTGGCTTTGTGCAATGCATGTTAAAAGTGTGTAGGGAGCGCTGCTGGAGGCTTGCAAGGCCTTGGATGGTAAAGGAAGGCCTCTGAGAAGACAGAAAATGCTGCAAATACTCAGTAGGTCAGGCAACATCCGTCGAGAGAGAAACAGAGTTCACATCTCAGGTTGAGATGCTGCCTGACCTGCTGAGTATTTCCAACATTTTATGCTGTCATTTCAGATTTACTGCATCCGCTCACAGAGGGAAGAGGAAGAAGCAGAAGAGGAGGAAACAGAAGAGGAGGAAACAGAAGGAAGGATGCATCCCAGACAGCCCCTTTCTGGCCGGGATATCCGGATGGAATCATTCGCCTGCAGTACCAGTGGCCACAACCCCAATTCACCTTTCAACATTTGTCCCACACCTTACCTTCCCTCTGTTACTGACCATCACAACGTCCTCTTGGCCACAATGCTGAAATAAAAGCCACCACAAAGCAAACTTTCCAATCCAACTTTATACATCTATTCATCCAATATGACATCAAGAAATCAACTAATCACCCCTATGCATTCCCTTAGTGACTGTCTTGTGTGTGCCTTTGCCTATCCTACTGATGTCACACAGTACTACCCCAGTGGCTGCAGCATGGCTGGTGGAAGGCTGCTGACTTTCAGTGAGGTACACTGCAAATGGCCTTGCTGGTTGACCTTGAGGTGCATTGAGTAGTGTGTGAGACGAGTGGTGCAGTTGGTAGGAGACGGCTTTTGAAGATGCATTCACTGACCTTGACCAGTGGTCTGAGGTCATGAAGCTTCTTTGGGCACTGGAGCCAGGTGGTGGGGGGGGGCGACACTGCTGGTAGAGGACCACTCTTGCAGTGTTGACCCCCTGCACAAAGCTGGAGTGCTGCGTGTGAGACCCTGGGTGCCCCTTCCCTGGCTTGCTGAGCCATTTGTGTTAACAAAATGGGAAAAGTGCTTCAGCGTTAAGTGTGGAAGGGAATTCAGCTTTAAGAGCTGAAGACTCCCATTTGGGAATTTCTTTTTTCAATATGAATGTTTTTTTTCAGAAGGCAGTTGAGCTGTAAGGGCTGAAAACTGCCTATTTTTACATCATTTTTATTTTTATCATTTCAGAAGGCCGCAATGCTTTGCAAAATCACAGCCTGGCTTTCAGAGGCTGTTGGGAGCCGCATTGTCGCTAGTGGATGCCACGTTGGGGCCTGAAGCCGGGACTAAAGCCACCAGGAGGGCGTTACAAGGTGAGTTTAGCGCTGGGCTAATAATCATTAGTCCCCAGCGCCAATTTTACAATCCGACCGGCGCCACCACTTTCGGCGCCCGTTAAGCCCCAGTGGCACCGGCAGCTTTCGCGTCACACTCGAATTTTAGGCCATTATTTTTAACAGGATAATGCATTTTTATGGCGCCTTTCATGACCTCAGGACGTCCCAAAGTGCTTTACAGCCAATGAAGTACTTTTTGAAGTGTCGTCACTGTTGTAATGTGGGAAATGCGGCGGCCAATTTGCGCACAGCAAGCTCCCACAAACAGCAATGTGATCATGACCAGATAATCTGTTTTAGTGATGTCGATTGAGGGATAGATATTGGCCCCAGGGCACCGGGGATAACTCCCCTGCTCTTCTTCGAAATAGTGCCATAGGATCTTTTACCCCCACCTGAGAGAGCAGACGGGGCCTCGGTTTAACGTCTCATCCGAAAGACGGCACCTCAGCACTGCACTAGAGTGTCAGCCTAGATTTTTGTGCTCAAGTCTTCTAAAATAGCGGAGAATCGTATTTCAGACCAACAGGTTAAGCACTCATATACTGGAAATTACATGACTGTGTAATTTCAGGGCTTATAAAGATACAATAGACACAGAGGTTGATCTTTCACTAGAACGGTGAACCAATTCAATGATGCAAAGGATCCAGGGTCCAGACAGCTGACTGTGTTTCCAAACAGCAGGAAGACATATAATTCATGGTTGGGTCTTCCATAGAGTTTTCTCTGGGCTCCACAAGGCAAGCTAATGGATTGCATGCAGAACATCAAACCAATTTAAGCTGAGGGCAGGTGCCCTGAAACAATCCCATCTCACAGCTGGATCACACTGGAAAAGGTCATTTCCCTACTGCATGAAGCAATGCAAAACATATAAGCTACTGCAAAATCTAAAAACACCTAGACGCACAGTGGCATAGAATTACATAAAATTACATAGGATATACGGCACAGAAACTCGCCATTCAGCCCAACCAGTCCATGCCGGTGTTTATGCTCCACTCGAGCCTCCTCCAGTCTTTCCTCATCTAATTCTATCAGCATAACCCTCTATTCCCTTCTCCCTCATGTGCTTATCTAGCTTCCCTTTAAATGCATCGATACTATTCACCTCAACCACTCCCTGTGGCAGCGATTTCCACATTCTCACCACTCTCTGGGTAAAGAAGTTTCTTCTGAATTCCCTATTGGATTTCTTGGTGACTATCTTATATTGATGGCCTCTAGTTTTGCTCTTCCCCACAAGTGGAAACACTATCTCTCTCTCTGTGTCTACTCTATCGAAACCTTTCATCATTTTAAAGACCTCAATTAGGTCACCCCTCAGCCTTCTCTTTTCAAGAGAAAAGAGACCCAGCCTGTTCATCCTTTCCTGATAGGTATACCCTCGCAGTTCTGGTATCATCCTTGTAAATCTATTTTGCACCCTCTCCAGTATCTCTATATCCTTTTTATAATATGGTGACCAGAATTGTATGCAATACTCCAAGTGTGGTCAAATCAAGGTTCGATACAAGTTTAGCATAACTTCACTACTTTTCAATTCTATCCCTCTAGAAATAAACCCTAGTGCTTGTTCTTTTTTTATGGCCTTGTTAACCTGCATCGCTACTTTTAGTGATTTGTGTATTTGTACTCCGAGGTCCCTTTACTCCTCTAGTTCATTTACATTATTATTTTCCAAGTACTATGTGACCTCCTTATTTTTCTTACCAAAATGTAATACCTCACCCTTATCTATGTTGCAATTCATTTGCCAATGATATACCCATCCTGCAAGTTTATTAATAAAAGACACTAGTGCATATCATTAAGCAAGTAAATTGGCCTCATGCAGATTTTGAACAGCATTATGCCAATTTAGATATACACCCTTGATATTCATGCAAAAATGTTGCAAATGCTTGTTTCCCCTTCATAGCATCACAGCAACTGACAGCACAGGAGGAGGCCATTTGGCCCGTCGTGCCTGTGCTGGCTCTTTGATCTTTGAAAGATCAGTCGTGCTCAGTCCCACATTCCCCGCTTTTTGTCCGTAACCCTGTCAGTTCCTCATTCTCAAGAACCCGTCCAACTCCCTGTTAAAATGATTGATGGAATCAGCTTCCACCACCTTTTCAGGTCGAGCGTTCCAGATCCCCACAACTCTCGGAGTGAAGACATTTCTCCTCCTCTCCCCTGTGCATATTTTGCCAATGATTTTGAATCTACGACCTCTGGTTATTGACCCACACGCCAGAGGGAATAGTTTTTCTGTATCTACTCGAGGAAAACCTCTCCTAGGTCACCTCTTAACCTTCTCTATTCCAACTAATTTGATTAAACTAATTTGGCAGGGGGAAGGGGAAACCAGAAAATAACAGAAAAGGAGCAGGAATGAGATCAGAGGACAGAGAGATATGTAAACAGCGGTAAAATTAGAAATATCCCCAAAATTGCAGGGAGCAGAATGAGGAAAATAACAAAGGTGACGAAGGAGGTATTAAATTGTATGTGCGTCAATGTCCATAGTGTAACTAACAAGATTGGTGAGCTGCAGGCACAAGTTGCCACAGGTACACCACCTAAAGGTCGTGAAAGGTGCTATATCAATGCAAGTTCCTCTTTATATTTCTCCAGGATGGTTTCCCCAGCATTCTACACTGATTTAATTGAGATCAGAGGTGCTTGAGTTTCAATAACACTGATAACCCACAATCATAGGAACACAGGAGCAGGAGGAAGCCATTTAGCCCCTCGAGCCTCTTCCGCCATTCAATGAGATCATGGCTGATCTGCCACCTAACTCCATATACCCACCTTTGGCCCATATCCCTTAATACTTAACAAAAGTCTATCAACCTCAGATTTAAAATTGACAATCGATCTAGCATCAACTGCTGTTTGGGGAAGAGAGTTCCAAACTTCCACCACCCTATGTGTGTAGAAGTGCTTCCTAATTTCACCCCTGAAAGGTCTGGCTCTAATTTTTAGACTACTCCTAGAATCCCCAGCCAGCGGAAATACTTTCTCTCTATCTAGCCCATCTGTTCCTACCGATTAAGTACACAGATTAGGTCCAGTATTAACAAACAGTGCAGTCAGAAGGACATCCTACCTCATTTGTAGCTGTCAGATGTCATCCTGGAGTATCTCACATAGCAGATGACATGCAGGTTAAGCCAAGTTCTGGAGGATACCCTCCATTTTTCTTTCTGTGTTCACATCAGAGAGGAATAGAACTGCGAAGCTCCTTCACACTCCTGCAGTTTCTTGAAACTTTTAGATGTCCTCGGGTAGCTTAAATTCATTTTTTCTTCATTTAAGAACATAAGGAGCTGGAGGCGGCCATACGGCCCCTCGAGCCTGCTCTGCCATTCAATAAGATCATGGCTGATCTTCGACCTCAACTCCACATTCCCACCCGATCCCCATATCCCTCGATTCCCTTAGTGCCCAGAAATCTATCGATCTCAGTCTTGAATATACTCATCGACTGAGCCTCCACAGACCTCTTTTATCCATCAGCTACTTGTATTCCAGCAGAAACAAGTCCATAGGGAAAGACTGACCCCCCTGAGAACAGCCGTGCGTGACTCTGTCTGTGCCGAGCAGGCAGTTCACAGCTCTGCACCTGTAATAACTTCAGTGGGAGCAGTAGCAAAGCCTTCGGGGCTGTTGCGTGGGATAATCCAGGGAGCGGATCTGTTACGTAGCATGCAGTCCATTATTTCAATCGGCATGGCTGGAATCCAGCACTGCAAGTGGTGCTGACCCATTTTGTATTGTATCAACTATTATCCAGTATCCTGATTTGACCTTTACAGCAGAGACACAGGCCGCGATTTCCCTACCTCAGCGGCTCCATGGTGGGTGACGTCAGTGGCGGGTCCCAACCCCGTTGCTGGCTCTATCCCGGCCCCCAACATGATTTTCCCCTGATTGGGCTTGTTAAGTCCGCCCAGCGAGTTTCCCAGCCAATTGAAGGAAGCAGGTCTGGTGATGTCATTTGATGACATGTCATCAGCCGGTTTACTTAAAGGGACCTTGTCCAAATTTAGTTTGACACCTTTGCTGTCAGTGTTCTCCAGCATTGCGGTGCTGCAAACACTGACAAGCACTGCACAGAGAAGCACGGCTGCACCCAGGCTCTCCCATGACTCGCTCCATATGCTTATGGAGGGAGTCACAGCACGCAGGGAGGTCCTCTTCCCTTCCAATTGGCGGAACAGACCTCCCCAGGAGACCAACGCAGCCTGGTTGCACATTGCACAGGAGGGCACAAGCAGGGATGTTGTCAGGATGACCAGGCTGCACTGGCGCCAACCTTTCAATGATCTCAGTAGATCACGAAACGTTACTGCAAAGCCACACTCAACCTCATCCTGCTGTGCCACTCATCACATCCCCATCACTCTGCCTTCCTGACCCTACTCCTGCACATCCTTACTCACACCAACTTACCTTGCATCTCCACCCATCCCTCTCTATCTACATTATCACATCCCCATCTCACTAGCCACCCCTCACACTCATAAGAACATAAGAACATAAGAAATAGGAGCAGGAATAGGCTACTTGGCCCCTCGAGCCTGCTCCGCCATTCAATAAGATCATGGCTGATCTTGGGCTCAAACCCACTTCCCCGCCCGCTCCCCATAACCCTTCACTCCCTTATCTTGCAAAAATCTGTCTATCTCCACCTTAAATGTATTTAATGACCCAGCCTCCATAGCTCTCTGGGGCAGAGAATTCCACAGATTTACGACCCTCTGAGAGAAGAAAGGGCGACCATTTATTCTAAAACTGTGCCCCCGAGTTCTAGATTTCCCCACGAGGGGAAATATCCTCTCTGCATCTACTTTGTCGAGCCCCCTCAGTATCTTATATGTTTCAATAAGATCACCTCTCATTCTTCTAAATTCCAATGAGTATAGGCCCAGCCTGCTCAACCTTTCCTCATAAGTCAACCCCCTCATCTCTGGAATTAACCTAGTGAATCGTCTCTGAACTGCCTCCAATGCAAGTATATCCTTCCTTAAATAAGGAGACCAAAACTGTACGCAGTACTCAAGGTGTGGTCTCACCAATACCCTGTACAGTTGTAGCAGGACTTCCCTGCTTTTATACTCCAACCCCCTTGAAATAAAGGCCAACATTCCATTTGCCTTTTTGATTACTTGTTGTACCTGCATGCTAACTTTTTGTGTTTCATGCACAAGGACCCCCAGGTCCCTCTGAACTGTAGCATTTTGTAATCTCTCTCCATTTAAATAATAATTTGCTTTTTATTTTTCCTGCCAAAGTGGATAACCTCGCACTTTCCCACATTATACTCCATCTGCCAAATGTTTGCCCACTCACTTAGCCTGTCTATATCCCTTTGCAGGTTCTTTGAGTCCTCTGCACAACTTGCTTTTCCACCCATCTTTGTATCATCCGCAAACTTGGCTACATTACACTCGGTCCCTTCATCCAAGTCATTAATGTAGATTGTAAATAGTTGGGGCCCCAGCACCGATCCCTGTGGCACCCCACTAGTTACCGTTTGCCAACCGGAAAATTACCCATTTATCCCGACTCTCTGCTTTCTGTTAGTTAGCCAATTCTCTATCCATGCTAATATATTACTCCCAACTCCGTGAGCTCTTATCTTATGCAGTAACCTTTTATGTGGCACCTTATCGAATGCCTTCTGGAAATTCAAATACACCACATCCACTGGTTCACCTTTGTCCACCCTGCTCGTTACATCCTCAAAGAACTCCAGCAAATTTGTTAAACATGATTTCCCTTTCATAAAACCATGCTGACTCTGCTTGACTGCATTATGATTTTCCAAATGCCCTGCTACTGCTTCCTTAATGAAGGACTCCAGCATTTTCCCAACGACAGATGTTAGGCTAACTGGTCTATAGTTTCCTGCTTTCTGTCTCCCTCCTTTCTTAAATAGGGGTGTTACATTTGCGGTTTTCCAATCCGCTGGGATCTTGCCAGAGTCCAGGGAATTTTGGCATATTGCAACCAATGCATCCACTATCTCTGCAGCCACTTCTTTTAAGATCCTGGGATGCAGGCCATCTGGTCCAGGTGACTTGTCGTCTTTTAGTCCCATTATTTTACCGAGTACTATTTCCTTAGTGATAGTGATTGTCTTTAGTTCCCCCCTCCCTGTGGCCCCTTGATTATCCATTATTGGGATGTTGTTAGTGTCTTCTACCGTGAAATCAGATACAAAATATTTGTTCAGAGTCTCTGCCATTTCCCCGTTCCCCATTATTAGTTCCCCAGTCTCATCCTCTAAGGGACCAACGTTTACTTTAGCGACCCTCTTCCTTTTTATATACCTGTAGAAGCTCTTACTATCTGTTTTAATGTTTCTTGCCAGTTTACTCTCATAATTCATCTTCTCTCTCTTTATTATCTTTTTAGTCATCCTTTGCTGGTTTTTAAAAATTTCCCAATCCTCTGGTCTCCCACCAATCTTGGCAACATTGTATGCCTTTGTTTTCAATTTGATACCATCCTTTACTTCCTTAGTTAGCCACGGATAGTTCTCCCTTCTCTTAAAATCTTTCTTTCTCACTGGAATATATTTTTGTTGAGAGTTATGAAATACCTCCTTAAATGTCCACCACTGCATTTCAACTGTCTTACCCTTTAATTTATTTTTCCAGTCCACTTTAGCCAGTTCTGCCCTCATGCCATTGTAATTGCCTTTGTTTAAGATCAGGACACTGGTTTGAGATACAACTTTCCCGCCCTCCAACTGAATTTGAAATTCAACCATGCTATGATCACTCTTTCCTAGAGGATCCTTTACTGTGAGATCATTTATTAATTCTGTCTCATTACACAGTACCAGATCCAAGCTAGCCTGCTCCCTGGTTGGTTCCATTACATACTGTTCTAGGAAACCATCCCGGATGCACTCTATGAACTCCTCCTCAAGGCTACCATGGCCAATTTGATTTGTCCAATCAATATGGAGATTAAAATCACCCATGATTATTACCGTAACTTTTTTACAGGCCTCCATTATTTGTTTATTTATACTCTGTCCAACAGTATTGCTACTGTTCGGGGGCCTGTAGACTACGCCCACCAGAGACTTTTTCCCTTTATTATTTTTTATCTCCACCCAAACCGATTCTACATCTTGATCTTCTGAGCCAATATCACTTCTCACCACTGCACTGATCCCATCTTTTACCAACAAAGCCACCCCACCTCCTTTTCCTTTCTTTCTATCCTTCTGAATTGTCAAATACCCTGGAATATTCAGTTCCCAGCCCTGATCACCTTGCAACCACGTCTCTGTAATGGCGATCAGATATTACCCATTTGTATCTATTTGTGCCATCAACTCATCTATCTTGTTACGAATGCTGCGAGCATTCAGATATAGAGCTTTTAACTTTGTCTTTTTACCATTTTTCCTTGTTTTGGCCCCAGTTTCTGTTGCACTCTTATTTTTAAACATTCTGTCCCTCCTGTCACACTCTGGTTATTATTTCCCCCATCTCTATCCTGCTCTATTGCTTTCTCATTTCTCACTGACTTTTTAATTCCCACTCACCTGGACCCCCCCCCCCCCCACTATTTAGTTTAAAGCCCTCTCTACAGCCCTAGTTATTCGATTCACCAGGACTCTAGCCCCAGCGTGGTTCAAGTGAAGCCCATCCAAACGGAACAGCTCCCTCTTATCCCAGTACTGGTGCCAGTGCCCCACAAATCGAAACCCATTTCTCCCACACCAGTCTTTGAGCCACTCGTTCATTTCTCTGATCTTATTTACCCTCACCCTAGTCCAATCATACCAACTAACAACACACAAGGGTAGGCACTTGTCTGTTTTAGCCAATATTCATGTGAAGTTTCTGTTAATGTGCTGTCAAACATTGAAATCTTTATTTTCATAGAAACATAGAAGATAGGAGCAGGAGTAGGCCATTCGGCCCCTCGAGCCTGCTCTGCCATTTAATGAGATCATGGCTTATCATCCAAATTCAGTACCCTGTCCCTGCTTTCTCCCCATATCCCTTGATCCCTTTAGCCTTAAGAAATATATCTAACTCCTTCTTGAATATATTTAATGAATTGGCCTCAACTGCCTTCTGTGGTAGAGAATTCCACAGGTTCACCACTCTCTGGGTGAAGAAATTCCTCCTCATCTCAGTCCTAAATGGCTTACCCCTTATCCTTAGACTGTGACCCCTGGTTCTGGATTCCCCGACCATCGGGAACATCCTTCCTGCATCTAGTCTGTCTAGTCCTTTCAACACTTTGCGTTCTTGGATAGATTTGTGTGCACCTTTGGAAGTGGCTTAGTGAGTTCCAGTGAAAGGTGAGACATAACGGTACCCCCCGCAATGGTGATGAGTGTGAAAGGAATGGCTTGGGCATTGTAGGGATGCTTTATGGTGTTGGTGTGGGGTGGTGCCAACCTGGCGCATCATGTGGCAGCCAGGGTGTACAGCATCAAGTGAAGTAAATCTGGCCATGGTGAGGCCATTCCTGGCCTCCCGGGCAGCAACGTGCTCGGGTGCTGATGCCCTGTGTAGCATCAGGTGATTGCGGAGAAGGTTGGTGTTGTTGTTGGTGCTGCTGGTGTGCCTGGTGATGCTGGTGTAGGGGCTGATCGTGGTCAGATTCTGAGGACCAAGATGAGAGAGTATAAAGTGCACCCATGCTGATGGAATAGATGGCAGGTGAAGGAGAGATGACAGAAGCGATCTGTCAATGGTGGGAGAGGTAATGAGGTCAGACTGGATGGAGACTTGTGTAAAGACTTGCAGCATTCTGAATCTGTAGTGGAAATGCAGTTTAGAGAAGCTAGCAGTTAAGGGGACATTTCTCAATCAGCTGGGAGCTTTGTCTTGACATTTGGAGCTGTCAACTCATCAGCTGATTCAATGGGCAATGACCTCCTGCCTCAGCTTCACAGACAAGGTCTAGGCACAGCGGGAAACCGGTGGGCGTCTTGTCAAATTCAAAAAGCTAGGGAAAAAAAGCATTGTTAAGTGACTGTAAGCAAGCCACTAATGATTTTAATTGGGTCCCCCGCTACTGCCTGTCGGATCTGCTCAGCGCTGGCAGACCCGACATCGGGAAATGCAGGTGTGCATGTTTTGACAGCGGGTTCCCGACACACTGTCAATGACTTTAAATTTCACAGCTGACCCGCCACCCATCCCGTCCGCTGAGCGCCGGCAAAATCACGGCCTTAGTAACCAATGGATTATACCAAACTGATCCTTCGCAAGAGTGACCTTGAACAAACTTGAGCACAAAAATCTAGGCTGCCACTCCAGTGCAGTGCTGAGGGAGTGCTGCACTGTCGGAGGTGCTGTCTTTCAGATGAGAAGTTAAACCAGCTAAACCAGTTAACCAGTTAAACTGCTCTCTCAGGTAAAAGATCCCATGGCACTATTTCGAAGAAGAGCAGGGGAGTTCTCCCCGGTGTCCTGGGGCCAATATTTATCCCTCAAGAAACATAACAAAAACAAATTATCTGGTCATTATCACATTGCTGTTTGTGGGAGCTTGCTGTGCACAAATTGGCTGCCTGAGAGAGCAGACGGGGCCTCGGTTTAAGAACATAAGAACATAAGAAATAGGAGCAGGAGTAGGCCAATCGGCCCCTCGAGCCTGCTCCGCCATTCAATAAGATCATGGCTGATCTGATCCTAACCGCCAATCTACTATCTATCACAGAACCATCTCCTGCATCTAACAGAATTGCACACACGAAATAGGAGCAGAATCAGGCTACACAGTCCCTGGGCCCGCTCCACTACCCACAGGGCCATGACCGATCCGAACCTAGACTCATGTCCAAATTCCTGCCCGCTCCCCGTAACCCTTAATGCCCTTTACTTCTAGGAAACTGTCTATTTCTGTTTTAAATTTAATTAATGTTGTAGCTTCCACAGCTTTTTGTGGCAGCATATTCCATGGACCTACCACCCTCTGAGTGAAGTAGTTCCTCCTCTGAAAGACGGCACCTCCGACAGTGCAGCACTCCCTCAGCACTGCATTGGGAGTGTCAGCCTAGACTTTTGTGCTCAAGTCTCTGGCCTGGGGCTTAGAGCTCACAAGCTTCTGACTCAGATGCGAGAGTGCTGCCCACTGAGCCACGGCTGACACTACTTGTGGGCCAGGAGGAGCTGGAGTGCTCCCCCCAACACCACCCCCCACCCCCCCGGCCCCTCAAGCAAACCTGCCACGATCTCTCCCCCCCCCCCCCCCACACCTCGTGATCCCTCCCTCCCGGTCTCCTCTCTGTCGCGCTCCAAACCCCAACTACCACCGGCCTCCCCCGATCTTCTGCATTGCTCGGGACTGTTCTAATGGGGTCCTGCTGTGAAATTCAGCAAGAACTCTGCCTTCCTGGTATTCCTGGATTTCCCGGCTGCTGACAGGCGCTCCCGCACCCTTCCCGCAGATATCGGGGCCAATGTTTTTAATGAAACAAAACCTTACCATTTTTAGGGAAACAGAGAGCAAGGGAGTGAACCAAAATGAGAGGAAATCGAAAGCAGAGAGACAGCATTGACTATCGACTGGCGTTAATATAGCTTTCTCTTTTAATTTAACAGAGCGAGCACCATAATCAAATAGCGACTGCTTCGTGGTAAAGACGTCAGGATTACAATAACCCGCACCTCAATTAAACAGTCAGCTTCAAGCAAGTCATGCTCTGTTTTGAGAGCTGTCATTGCAGTTGGTTTTGTAGCATAAAATTTTTATTGTTTTGTAACCTTAACTCTACAGCAAATGAGTGTGTAGTCCCAGAGGTTTCTGTTTAATAAATGATGCCACTGACTGTGTGTGAACCATAATGTTGTATTTGGGTCCTGGCACATTCGCAATGACCCGGAGTATTCTCACTGGAATGCACCATCACCACCTCATTACACAGCAAGCTTTGTGTTCACTCTCACAGTATAATGGCAAGAAGAGATGGTGCATGCCACACAATGATTTTTTTTCCACGTGCCATTGGAGACGATTGTGAAGCAAACGATATTGCACCATCAGTCAACTCCTTTACTGTGCAACATTAAAAACAGTGAACTGAATTGAGCGGAGTAGAAGCAGAAGGAGAAGGGACTCAAAATCATCAGTTTGTTTCCTGAAATGGGTCTGAACAATGGACCCAATTCAATGATCCTTACCTCTCCAGATATTTACGAATGCAAACTGAGAATCCGAAAGCATTTTCAATGTGCACTGATTGCACTTGCTCCTGTTAAATTGATCATTTTACCTCTGCCTCTGAGTCAGAAGGTCGTGGGTTCAAGTCCCACTCCAGAGATTTGAGCATAAAAATCTAGGCTGACACTCCAGTGCAGTACTGAGGGAGCGCTGCACTGTCGGAGGTGCCTTCTTTCGGATGAGACGTTAAACCGAGGCCCCGTCTGCTCTCTCAGGTGGACGTAAAACATCCCAGGGCACTATTTTAAAGAAGAGTAGGGGAGTTATCCCTGGTGTCCTGGGGCCAATATTTATCTCTCGATCAACATCACTAAAAAACAGATGATCAGGTCATTATCACGTTGCTGTTTGTGGGAGCTTGCTGTGCGCAGATTGGCTGCCGCTTTTCCAACATTACAACAGTGACTACAAAAGTACTTCATTGGCTGTAAAGCGCTTTAGGACATCCAGTGGTCGTGAAAGTCGCTATAGAAATGCAAGTATTTTTTTCAGAGTGAATACTACATATTTTACCTAGATTTTAAATGTTATTACAATTACAATCCAAAATGAAAATCTAGCTGTCGCATAAGAAATAGGAGCAGGAGTAGGCCATTTGGCCCTTCGAGCCTGCTCCGCCATTCAATAAGATCATGGCTGATCTTGTACCTCATCACCACTTTCCTGCACTATCCCCATATCCCTTGATTCCCTTAATATTCAAAAATCTATCGATCTCTCTCTTGAATATACTCAACGACTGAGCCTCCACAGCCCTCTGGGTAGAGAATTCCAAAGATTCACCACCCTCTGAGTGAAGAAATTTCTCCTCATCTCAGTCCTAAATGGCTGACCACTTATTCTTAGATTGTGACCGCTGGTTCTAGACTCCCCAGCCAGGGGAAAACATCCTCCCTGCATCTACCCTGTCAAGCCCTGTAAGAATTTTGTATGTTTCAATGAGATCACCTCTCATTCTTCTAAACTCTAGACAATATAGGCCTAGTCTACTCAATCTCTCCTCATAGGACAATCCCCCCATCCCAGGAACCAGTCTGGTGAACCTTCGTTGCACTCCCTTTAAGGCAAGTATATCCTTCCTTAAGTAAGGAGACCAAAACTGTACACACTACTCCAGGTGTGGTCTCACCAAGGCCCTATATAGTTGCAGTAAGACGTCTTTACTCTTATACGCAAATCCTCTTGTAATAAAGTCCAATATACCATTTGCTTTCCTAATTGCTTGCTGTACCTGCATGTTAACTTTCAATGATTTCGTGATTTTTTAAAATTCGTTTATGGGAAGACAGCTTTAGCAGGGTAAATGTGCGAAGTCGGTACTTTTTAAAAATTTGTTTATGGGATGTGGGCATCGCTGGCAAGGCCAGCATTTATTGCCCATCCCTAATTGTCCTTGAGAAGGTGGTGGTGAGCCGCCCTCTTGAACCGCTGCAGTCCGTGTGGTGAAGGTGCTCCCACAGTGCTGTTAGGGAGGGAGTTCCAGGATTTTGACCCAGCGACGATGAAGGATCGGCAATATATTTCTAAATCAGGATGGTGTGTGACTTGGAGGGGAACTTGGAGGTGGTGGTGTTCCATGCGCCTGCTGCCCTTGTCCTTCTAGGTGGAAGAGGTTACGGGTTTGGGAGGTGCTGCCGAAAAAGCCTTGGCGAGTTGCTGCAGTGCATCTTGTAGATGTTACACACTGCAGCCACGGTACGCCGGTGGTGGAGGGAGTGAATGTTTAAGGTGGTAGATGGGGTGCCAATAAAACGGGCTGCTTTGTCTTGGATTGTGTCGAGCTTCTTGAGTGTTATTGGAGCTTCACTCATCCAGGCAAGTGGAGAGTATTCCATCACACTCCTGACTTGTGCCTTGTAGATGGTGGAAAGGCTTTGGAGAGTCAGGAGGTGAGACACCCACTGCAGCATACCTAGCCTCTGGCCTGCTCTTGTTGCCACAGTATTTATGTGGCTGGTCCAGTTAAGTTTCTGGTCAATGGTGACCCCCAGGATGTTGATGGTGGGGGATTCAGCGATGGTAATGCTGTTGAATGTCAAGGGGAGGTGGTTAGACACTCGCTTGTTGGAGATAGTCATTGCCTGGCACTTGTGTGGGGCGAATGTTACCTGCCACTTATCAGCCCAAGCCTGAACATAGAAACATAGAAACATAGAAGATAGGTGCAGGAGTAGGCCATTCGGCCCCTCGAGCCTGTTCCGCCATTTAATGAGATCATGGCTGATCATCCAAATTCAGTACCCTGTCCCTGCTTTCTCCCCATATCCCTTGATCCCTTTAGCCTTAAGAAATATATCTAACTCCTTCTTGAATATATTTAATGAATTGGCCTCAATTGCCTTCTGTGGTAGAAAATTCCACAGGTTCATCACTCTCTGGGTGAAGAAATTCCTCCTCATCTCAGTCCTAAATGGCTTACCCCTTATCCTTAGATTGTGACCCCTGGTTCTGGACTCCCCTGCCATCGGGAACATCTTTCCTGCATCTAGTCTGTCTAGTCCTGTTAGAATTTTATAAGTTTCAATGAGATCCCCTCTCATTCTTCTAAACTTGAGCGAATATAAGCCTAATCGACCCAATCTCTCTTCATACGTCATTCCTGCCATCCCAGGTATCAGTCTGGTGAATCTTCGCTGCACTCCCTCCATGGCAAGAACATCCTTCCTCAGATAAGGCGACCAAAACTGCACGCAATACTCAAGGTGTGGTCTCACCAAGGCCCTGTACAACTGCAGCAAGACATACTTGCTCCTATACGCGAATCCTCTCGCTATGAAGGCCAACATACCATTTGCCTTCTTAACCGCCTGCTGCACCTGCATGCTTACAAGGACACCCAGGTCTCGTTGCACTTCCCCCTTCCCAATCTATTGCCATTCAGATAATAATCTGTCTTCCTGTTTTTGCCACCAAAGTGGATAACCTCGCATTTATCCACATTATACTGCATCTGCCATGCATCTGCCCAATCACCCAACCTGTCCAAATCATACTGGAGTTTCTCTGCATCCTCCTCACAGCACACACGCCCACCCAGCTTTGTGTCATCTGCAAACTTGGAGATATTACATCTAGTTCCCTCGTCTAGATCATTAATATATATTGTGACTAGCTGGGGTCCTAGCACCGATCCCTGCGGTACCCCACTAGTCACTGCCTGCCACTCGGAAAAAGACCCATTTATTCCAACTCTTTGCTTCCTGTCTACCAACCAGTTCTCTATCCATGTCAGGACCTTACCCTCAATCCCATGTGCTTTAACTTTGCACGCTAATCTCTTATGCGGGACCTTATCCAAAGCCTTCTGAAAGTCCAAATACACCACATCCACTGGTTCTCTCTTATCTATTCTACCAGTTACATCCTCAAAAAATTCCAATAGATTAGTCAAGCATGATTTACCTTTTGTAAATCCATGTTGACTTTGTCCAATCCTGTCACTGTTTTCCAAGTGCTCTGCTATTACATCTTTTATAATGGACTCTAGCATTTTCCCCACTACCGATGTCAGGCTTGCCGGTCTATAATTCCCCATTTTCTCTCTACCACCTTTTTTTAAATAGTGGGGTTACATTAGCTACCCTCCAATCCACGGGAACTGTTCCAGAGTCTATAGAATTTTGGAACATGACCAGCAATGCATCTACTATTTTTGGGGCCACTTCCTTAAGTACCCTAGGATGTAGATTATCAGGCCCTGGGGATTTATCAGCCTTCAATCCCGTCAATTTCCCTAACATCATTTCCCGACAAATACTGATTTCATTCAATTCCTCCCTCTCATTAGACCCTGTGTTCCCCGACATCTCTGGGAGGTTATTTGTGTCCTCCTTTGTGAAGACAGAACCAAAGTATGTATTTAATTGGTCTGCCATTTCTTTGTTCCCCATTATAAATTCCTCTGATTCTGACTGCAAGGGACCTACGCTTGACTTCACCAATTTTTTTCTCTTAACATATCTATAGAAGCTATTACAGTCAGTTTTTATGTTCCCTGAAAGCTTACTCTCATATTCTATTTCCCCCCTCTTAATTAATCCCTTTGTCCTCCTTTGCTTAATCCTAAACTGCTCCCAATCCTCAGGTTTGCTGCTTTTTCTGGCCAATTTATATGTCCTCTCCTTGGATCTTATGCTATCCCTAATTTCCCTTGTTAGCCACGGTTGAGTCACCTTTTTTGTTTTATTTTTATGCCAAACAGGGATGAACAAATTCTGTAGTTCATCCATGCGATTTTTAAATGTTTGCCATTGCCTATCCACCGTCAACCCTTTAAGTAACGCTCCCCAATCCATCCTAGCCAAATCGCGCCTCATACCATCGTAGTTTCCTTTATTTAAATTCATTACCCTCGTCTCTGAGTCAACTACTTCACTCTCCATCCTAATGAAGAATTCTATCATATTATGATCGCTCCTCCCCAAGGGGCCTCGCACAACAAGATTGCTAATTAATCCTTTCTCATTACATAATACCCAGTCTAAGATGGCCTGATCTCTAGTTGGTTCCTCGACATATTGGTCCAGGAAACCATCCCGTACACACTCTAGGAATTCCTCCTCCACAGTATTGTTACTAATTTGGTTAGCCCAATCTATATGTAGATTAAAGTCACCCATGATAACTGCTGTGCCCTTATTACACGCGCCTCTAATTTCCCATTTAATGCCATCCCCAACCTCAGCATTACTGTTTGGGGGTCTGTATACAACTCCCACTAACGTTTTCTGCCCCTTGGTATTCCTCAGCTCTATCCATACAGATTCCACATCATCAGAGCTAATATCCTTCCTTACTATTGTGTTAATGTCCTCGTTAACCAGCAATGCTACCCCACCTCCTTTTCCTTTTTGCTTGTCCTTCCTGAATACTGAATACCCCTGGATGTTGAATTCCCAGCCTTGGTCACCCTGGAGCCATGTCTCCGTAATCCCAATTATATCATATCCGTTTACATCTATTTGTGCAGCTAATTCATCCACCTTATTACGAATGCTCCTCGCATTAAGACACAAAGCCTTCAGGCTTGTTTTTTTAACACTTAGTCCTTTTAGAATTATTATTTACTGTAGCCCTGTTTGATTTACACGTCGTCCAGGTCTTGTTGCATGCGGGCATGGACTGCTTCATTATCTGAGGAGTTGTGGATGGCAGTCATCAGCAAACATCCCCTTATGTTGGAGGGAAGCAGCTGAAGATCGTTGGACCTAGGACACTGCCCTGAGGAACTTCTGCAGCGATGTCCTGGGGCTGTGAAAATTGACCTTCAACCATTTTCCTTTGTGCTAGGTATGACTCCAGCCAGTGGAGCGTTTTCCCCCCGATTCCCATTGACTTCAGTTTTACTAGGGCTCCTTCATGCCACACTCGATCAAATGCTGCCTTGATGTCAAGGGCAGTCACTCTCACCTCACCTCTGGAATTCAGCTCCTTTGTCCATGTTTGGACCAAGGCTGTAATGAGGTCGGGAGCCGAGTGGTCTTGGCGGAACCCAAACTGGGCATCAGTGAGCAGGTTTTTGGTGAGTAAGTGCCGCTTGATAGCACTGTCGATGACACCTTCCATCACTTTGCTGATGATTGAGAGTAGACTGATGGGGTGGTAATTGGCTGGGTTGGATTTGTCCTGCTTTTTGTGGACAGGACATAACTGGGCAGTTTTCCACATTGTCGGATAGATGCCAGTGTTGTAGCTGTACTCGAACAGCTTGGCTAGAGGCGCGGCTAGTTCTGGAGCGCAAGTCTTCAGCACGATAGCCGGGATGTTGTCAGGGCCCATAACCTTTGCTGTATCCAGTGCACTCAGCCGTTTCTTGATATCACGTGTTGTGAATCGAATTGGCTGAAGACTGGCTTCTGTGATGGTGGGGACCTCAGGAGTAGGCCGATATGGATCATCCACTCGGCACTTCTGGCTGAAGATGGTTGCAAACGCTTCAGCCTTGTCTTTTGCACTCACGTGCTGGACTCCACCATCATTGAGAATGGGGTTATTCATGGCGCCTCCTCCTCCCGTTAGTTGTTTAATGGTCCACCACCATTCACGACTGGATGTGGCAGGACTGCAGAGCTTTGATCTGATCCGTTGATTGTGGGATCACATAGCCCTGTCTATAGCATGCTGCTTCCGCTTTTTAGCATGCATGTAGTCCTGTGTTGAAGCTTCCCCAGGTTGGCACCTCATTTTTAGTTACGCCTGGTGCTGCTCCTGGCATGCTCTTCTACACTCCTTCTTGATCTAGGGTTGGTCCCCTGGCTTGGTGGTAATGGTAGAGTGAAGGATATGCCGGGCCATGAGGTTATAGATTGTGGTGGAATACAATTCTACTGCTGCTGATGGCCCACAGCGCCTCATGGATGCCCAGTTTTGAGCTGCTAGATCTGTTCTGAATCTATCCCATTTAGCACGGTGGTAGTGCCACACAACACAGTCTTCGTCTCCACAATGACTGTGCGGTGGTCACTGCTACCAATACTATCATGGACAGATGCATCTGCGACAGGTAGATTGGTGAGGACGAGGTCAAGTAGGTTTTTCCCTCGTGTTGGTTCTCTCACCACCTGTCGCAGGCCCAGACTGGCAGTTATGTCCTTCAGGACTTGGCCAGCTCGGTCAGTACTGGTGCTACCGAGCCACTCTTGGTGATGGACATTGAAGTCCCCCACCCAGAGTACATTCTGTGCCCTTGCTACTCTCAGTGCTTCTTCCAAGTGGTGTTCAACATGGAGGAGTACTGATTCATCAGCTGAGGGAGGGTGGTAGGTGGTAATCAGCAGGAGGTTTCCTTGCCCATGCTTGACCTGAAGCCATGAGACTTCATGGGGTCCGGAGTCAATGTTGAGGACTCCCAGGGCCACTCCTTCCCGACTGTATACCACTGTGCCACCACCCCTGGTGGGTCTGTCCTGCCGGTGGGACAGGACATACCCAGGGATGGTGATGGAGGAGTTTGGGACATTGGCTGAAAGGTCTGATTCTGTGAGTATGACTACGTCAGGCTGTTGCTTGACTAGTCTGTGGGACAACTCTCCCAATTTTGGCACAAGTCCCCAGATGTTTGTGAGGAGGACTTTGCAGGGTTGACTGGGCTGGGTGTGCCATTGCCGTGTCTGTAGCCGGTGCCGAGTGGTCCGTCCGGTTTCATTCTTATTATGTTTCGTAGCGGTTAGTTACAACTGAGTGACTTGCTAGGCCATTTCAGAGGGCAGTTAAGAGTCAACCACATTGCTATGGGTCTGGAGTCGCATATAGGCCAGACCAGGTAAGGACGGCAGATTTCCTGCACCTATCTTCTATGTTTCTATGTTCAGGCTTGGGCTGATAAGTGGCAGGTAACATTCGCCCCACACAAGTGCCAGGCAATGACTATCTCCAACAAGGACATTAGTGAACCTTATCGAATACCTTCTGAAACTCCAAACAAAGCACATCCACTGGTTCCCCCTTATCTATTCTGCTAGTTACAACCTCAAAAAACGCAGATTTGTCAAACAAATTTCCCTTTCATAAATCCGTGTTGACTCGGCCCAATCCTATTATTTTTTACTAAGTGCCCTGTTACCACGTCCTTAATAATAGATTCTAGCATTTTCCCTACTACTGATGTCAGGCTAACTGGTCTGTAGTTCCCCGTTTTCTCTCTCCCTCCTTGAATTGTATTAATTTAAAGCAGCTTCACTGCCTCTGAAAAAAGTTGCCAGGAAATAACTTGAGCTTTGATTGGAAACATCTAACACAGTAATGTCAGTCATGTTGTGAAACTGTGATTTCCAACATAAAAAGCACAATTTCGCCGCCTCGCCCCTCTCTCCGGCACAGCAACAATCCTCCTTCAGAAATCTACCAAATGACTGTAATTTCAAAGCAACAACAGAATGAAAATGCTTTACATTTTCAGGCAATCTGCCACTGGAGCCGCAAGTGCAGAAGATGAAAGGTATCCCAAATCGTGGCCCACTCGTTCATGATGTCGCTGGAGTGAAGCTGCCCAATGTCCAATCAAGAGGAGCTCGACACAGACTAAAAGGATACTCCCTAATCTGTTCCCCGACTGTGTCTAACTGAACGCAGAGCTTCAAACGGGCAAGCAAGCGGTAGAGACACTGATGAATATATAGATACCTTCCCTTTGTAATACTCAGGATTAGCCGACAAAGCAATGAACTTCTCCTTTAATGTTACTTTTATTTGTCCAATTGGCTTCCACATCAATTGCGTTATGTGAACTGCTTTGATTCTTGTCTAATTGTGGAAACAGGGAAAACATTACCAGCTGTGACAGCACATGTGGGATAATTTGGAGTGAGATATTAAAAATGCATGAATCAGAGATGGCCTAAAAAGCGACCTATTTTTTCTAACCTAAAAATATTAATATTAGCTTCTTTGAACGATGCCGTCCAATTCCTTTTATCTTGAGCGCTTCTGATCCCAAAAGACGCGCGACAGCTTTTCAGGATGTGAAAGGCCACGGCACATTTTCTTTTACAGCTTCAAAAAATTCAGTCGTTTATCCAGCGGAGGTAAAGCAGTCTCTGCATTGGTCAGTAATCTTTCTTGGGAAGTTGTCTGTATGAAAGAAAGACTTGCATCTATACAGCGCCTATCATGGCCTCAGGACGTCCCAAAGCGCTTTACAGCCAATGAGGTACTTTCGCAGTGTGGGAAACGCAGCAGCCAACGTTACGCACAGCAAGCTCCCACAAACAGCAATGTGATAATGACCAGATAATCTGTTTTAGTGATGTTTGTTGAGGGATAAATATTGGCCAGGACACCGGGGAGAACTCCCCTGCTCTTCTTCGAAATAGTGCCGCGGGATCTTTTACATCCACCTGAGAGAGCAGACGGGGCCTCGGTTTAACGTCTCATCCGAGAGACGGCACCTCCGACAGTGCAGCACTCCCTCAGCACTGCACTGGAGCGACAGCCTAGATTTTGTGCTCAAGTCTCTGGAGTGGGACTCTGAACCCACACAACATTCTGACCTCAGAGGTGAGGGTTAATCAAGGATAGTCAGCACAGATTTGTTAAGGGAAGGTAATGTCTGACAAACTTGATTGAATTTTTTGAGGAGGTAACAAGGAGGGTAGATGAGGGTAGTGCGTTTGATGCAGTGTATATGGACTTTAGCAAGGCTTTTGATAAGGTTCCACATGGCAGACTGGTCACGAAGTTAAAAGCCCATGGGATCCAGGGCAAAGTGTCAAGTTGAATTCAAAACTGGCTCGGAGACAGGAAGCAGAGGGTAATGGTTGATGGGTGTTTTTATGACTGGAAGGCTGTTTCCAGTGGGGTTCCGCAGGGCTCAGTACTAGGTCCCTTGCTTTTTGTGGTATATATCAACGATCTTGACTTGAATATAGGGGGTATGATTAAGAAGTTTGCAGATGATACTAAAATCGGCTGTGTGGTTGATACATTAGAAGGAAGCTGTAGACTGCAGGAAGATATCAATAAATTGGTCAGGTGGGCAGAACAGTGGCAAATGGAATTCAATCCGGAGAAGTGTGAGGTAATGCATTTGGGGAGGGCTAACAAGGAAAGGGAATACACATTAAATGGTAGGACACTGAGTAGTGTAGAGGAACAAAGGGACCTTGGAGTGCATGTCCACAGATCCCTGAAGATAGCAGGCCAAGTAGATATGGTGGTTAAGAAGGCATACGGAATGCTTGCCTTTATTAGCCGTGGCATGGAATACAAGAGCAGGGGTGTTATGCTTCAACTGTATAAAACACTAGTTAGGCCTCAGCTAGAGTACTGCATGCAGTTCTGGTCACCACATTACAGGAAAGATGTGATTGCACGAGAGAAGGTACAGAGGAGATTTACAAGGATGTTGCCGGGTGTAGAGAATCTTAGCTATGAGGAAAGACTGGATAGGCTGGGTCTGTTTTCCTTGGAACAGAGGAGGCTGAGGGGAGACCTTATTGAGGTGTATAAAATTATGAGGGGCACAGATAAAGTGGATAGAAATGACCTATTTCCCTTAGCAGAGGGGTCAAAAACCAGGGGGCACAGATTTAAAGTAATTGGTGGAAGGTTTAGAGGGGATTTGAGGGGAAATTTCTTCACCTAGAGGGTTGTGGGGGGTCTAGAACTCACTGCCTGAAAGGGTGGTAGAGGCAGGAACCCTAACCACATTTAAAAAGTATTTGGATGTGCACTTGGGATGCTCTAACCTGCAGGGCTACGGACCAAGAGCTGGGAAGTGGGATTAGGCTGGATAGCTCTTTGTTGGCCGGCGCGGACACGATGGGCCGAAATGGCCTCCTTCCGTGCTGTAACTTTCTATGATTCTATGTGCTGCCCACTGAGCCACGGCTGGTTGAGGGCGGTGGGGGGGGGGAGAAAGGGAGGGAATATTTCCACCTGCAGCATCTGAGGTGCGTGCATGGGGAGAGGGGAGGGGGGTAAAACAAATCTGTCGAGTGTGCCAGCAGTGTAAAGGGGGCCGCTTCACTCAATCTACCCACGTGGATTCACATGCTGAGCCTGGATTAAAGCACAAAGGCTCAGTATAAGCACAATACCTTTTCATCTCTCCTACCTGTTGCACAACAATCTTAAATTCTTTTTCAGTGCTTTATCTTAATTCCTTACCAAATATCACCCCCTCAGTTTTCATTTTGAATTTCTTCGGCTTTAATTGTTTTCGTAAGCCTCCTTATATCCAGTTGGCTTAACATCAGAAGTCTAAATGGAAAACTAGGTACAATAATTAGACATTCATTATGCGTGCCTCAAGTGCTGCATGCATAAAAGACCGTTATAAATTTCAATACTTTTTAAGTAAATGAAGTAGTTCAGTTTCTCTTCTCCAATATCTTCTGTGAAGAAAAAACATGAAAAAAAACCCATATTTTTGTCTGTTGATTTTGCGTTTAATGGTTAGCCAGATCCCAGTCAACACTGGTCCTCAGTGGGTGGGGTGGGGGAGGGGGGCGGGGTGGCGGGGGCTGGAGTCGCACTGACTGGTGCGTGCTGTGTTACTTTAGTCAATGTGCCTCTAAAGATTTGGTAGTTGGATGACCCATACTCTTACAAATGAAGATGAAATGCTGGAGCAGGCTGGCGGTTCGGTATAGTGGTTTACATATCACTTATCATAGAATCATAGAATAGTACATAGTACAGAAGGAGGCCATTCGGCCCATCGAGTCTGCAGAAGAGCAATCCAGTTAGCCCCACACCCCCGCTCTTTCCCCATATCTCTGTAATTTTTTCTCCTTCAAGTATTTATCCAATTCCCTTTCGAAGGCTGCTATTGAATCTGTATCCACCAACCGATCAGGCAGCGCATTCCAAATCCTAACCACTCGTTGCGCAAAAAAGTTTTTCCTCATGTCGCCTCTGGTTGTTTTGCTTTAGGTTAGACAGGAGATTGATGTCAACAGGCTGTACACAGTTACGTGGATAAACTTCTGTGCATTTTTAAATATTCAGAATCCTTGCATTTTCCCACCTCCAATTCTATCAACCTTCTTGCAATCACCTCAAGAGCAGCCCTGGCAAGGCCAGCGTGCCAGCTGTCTGCTCGCTCCCCCTGCCAAGGCATGTTGTTTGTCTTGAGGAAGGGAAGAAAGAAATGGGCCAGAAGACTTTTTTTTAAGTTATAAAAGGGTAAACGCAGTTCAAAAATTAGATTGCTGGAGAGTAAATCCTCAGTTTTATGTAATGATTTACAAGTGGTAAAAAATCTCCAACACACATTATGAGGTTTTTGCGATATAACCTGTACAATGGCTTTGATCGAGTAAATAGGGAAAAAACTATTCCCTCTGGCGAGTGGGTCAATAACCAGAGGTCATAGATTCAAAATCATTGGAAAAAGATCTAGAGGGGAGATGAGGAAAAAAAATTTCACTCCGAGAGTTGTGGGGATCTGGAACACTCGACCTGAAAAGGTGGAGGAAGCTGATTCCATCAATAATTTTAAGAGGGAGTTGGACGGGTTCTGGAGGATGAGGAACTGATCAGGGTTACGGACAAAAAGCGGGGATGTGGGACTGAGCCTCCTTCTGTGCTGTAACTTGCCACGAAAGCTATGAAAATTTAAAGTGGAAATTTCCATATCTGTGCTCTAATTATCTACCTTCATAATTATCCATCAACGTTGTCACAGAACAAAATCTTGTACAAGAAGTCAGCTCAGTGTGCAGCCTGTTGACATCAATCTCCCGTCTACCAGAAAGCAACAACAACTTGTATTTATACAGCACCTTTCCCAAGGCGCTTCACAGGAGCCTCGAAGCCCAAGAAAGATTAAACTGATGTTATCTATGATGTACTTGTTTCCGTCTTCATTCCTGGCCTAGGTTGTTCCACACATAATGCATGACCAAAATCTGAGAAGGCTCAATTATCCACCAATTCCCATTATCCACCATGGCAATCCGTCGCATCACTCAGATCTGTTGTGCTATTATTGGGACAAAAGTCTTTCGTCTGTGCTGAACTATTGTTTTGCGGCTGTTAAACATGCTTATTGAATTGATATTTAGTTGGCGCTTTAAAGGTTACCTTGTTCGAGGTGACAGGATTATGGCTCGATAATTAGCGGAACTAGAATTTACCAGTAAATAGAATCGTAGAAATTTATGGCACAGAAGGAGGCCATTCGGCCCATCGTGTCCGTGCCGGCCGAAAAAGAGCTCTCCACCCTAATCCCATTTTCCAGCTCTTGGTCCGTAGCCCTGTAGGTTACAGCACTTCAGGTGCATATCCAAGTACTTTTTAAATGTGATGAGGGTTTCTGCCTCTACCGCCCTTTCAGGCAGTGAGTTCCAGACCCCCACCACCCTCTGGGTGAAAAAAGTTCTCCTCAACTCCCCTCTAATCTTTCTACCAATTACTTTAAATATATGCCCCCTGGTTATTGACCCCTCTGCTAAGGGAAATAGGTCCTTCCTATCCACTCTATCTAGGCCCCTCATAATTTTATACACCTCAATTAAATCTCCCCTCAGCCTCCTCTGTTCCAAGGAAAACAACCCCAGCCGATCAAATCTTTCCTCATAGCTAAAGTTCCCCAGCCCAGGCAACATCCTCGTAAATCTCCTCTGCACCCTCTCTAGTGCAATCACATCCTTCCTGTAATGTGGTGATCAGAACTGTGCACGGTACTCTAGCTGTGGCCTAACTTGTGTTTTACACAGTTCAAACATAACCTCCCTGCTTATATTCTATGCCTCAGCTAATAAAGTAAAGTATCCCGTATGCCTTCTTAACCACCTTATTTACCTGTCCTGCTACCTTCAGGGATCTATGGACATGCACTCCAAGATCCCTCTGTTCCTCTACATTGCTCAATATCCTACCATTTATTGTGAATTCCCTTGCTTTGTTAGCCCTCCCCAAATGCATTACCTCACACTTCTCCGGATTGAATTCTATTTGCCACTTTTCTGCCCACCTGACCAGTCCATTGATATCTTCCTGCAGTCTACAGCTATCTTCCTCACTATCAACCAAACAGCCAATTTTTGTATCACCTGCAAACTTCTTAATCATGCCCCCTACATTGAAGTCTAAATCATTGATATATACCACAAAAAGCAGGGGACCTAGTACCGAGCCCTGCGGAACCCCACTGGAAACAGCCTTCCAGTCACAAAAACACCAGTTGACCATTACCCTTTGCTTCCTGCCACTGAGCCAATTTTGGATCCAACTTGCCACTTTGCCTTGGATCCCATGGGCTTTTACTTCTTTGACCAGTCTGCCATGTGGGACCTTGTCAAAAGCCTTGCTAAAATCCATGCAGACTACATCAAATACACTACCCTCATCGACCCGCCTCGTTAACACCTCAAAAAATTCAATCAAGTTCGTCAGATATGGCCTTCCCTTGACAAATCCATGCTGACTGTCCCTGATTAATCCATGTCTTTCTAAATGATGATCTATCCTGTCCCTCAGAATTGTTTCCAATAATTTCCCACCACCGAGGTTAGGCTGACTGGCCTGTAATTACTCGGTCTATCCCTTTCTCCCTTTTTAAACAACATTAGCAGTCCTCCGGTCCTCTGGCACCATGCCTGTAGCCAGAGAGGATTGGAAAATGATGGTCAGAGCCTCCGCTATTTCTTCCCTTGCCTCTCTTAACAGCCTAGGATACATTTCATCCGGGCCTGGGGATTTATCTACTTTCAAAGATGCTAAACCTCTTAATATTTCCTCTCTCACTATGTTTATCCCATCTAATATTTCACACTCCTCCTCCTTAACTACAAAATCTGCATTGTCCCTCTCTTCTGTGAAGACAGAGGCAAAGTATTCGTTAAGAACCACACCCACGTCTTCTGCCTCCACACACAGGTTACCTTTTTGGTCTCTAATAGGCCTTACTCTTTCCTTAGTTATCCTCTTGCTCTTTATGTATTTATAAAACATCTTTGGGTTTTCCTTGATTTTACTTGCCAATACTTTCTCGTGCCCTCTCTTTTGCTTTCCTAATTTCCTTTTCAATTTCACCCCTGCACTTTCTCGGCTTTCTGCAGTATTGAGCTGCTGAACTGCAGCTTATTTCACCAAAACAATCTGCAGTAATGATTCCCCAATTACTTACTCGTCCTTTTGTTTAAGAATCATTCCCCTTCAAAGAGAAGCAATGTGCTGACAATCCAGACTGAAAGCCACTGAGAGCACAATAACCATCCGCAACAGATTGGGATGGAAATCCCTTCATAAAATGTTCCCTGCACACTAAAAACACACATCAGCAAATGGTTTCCAGGCTGTAATCTAACTCCAGCATTAACGCAACAGTTGAAAGCTTTCTTGAGGTTCACAACTTTCACCGTCACAACCTTTCGTGACCCTTTATTTCACCAATACTACTTTTTTTTTATTCGTTTATGGGATGTGGGCGTCGCTGGCCAGGCCAGTATTTATTGCCCATCCCTAATTGGCCCTTGAGAAAGTGGTGGTGAGCCGCCTTCTTGAACCGCTGCAGTCCGTGTGGTGAAGGTACACCCACAGTGCTGTTAGGGAGGGAGTTCCAGGATTTTGACCCAGCGACGATGAAGGAACAGCCGATATATTTCCAAGTCAGGATGGTGTGTGACTGGGAGGGGAACTTGGAAGTGGTGGTGTTCCCATGCGCCTGCTGCCCTTGCCCTTCTAGGTGGAAGAGGTCGCAGGTTTAGGAGGTGTTGCCGAAGAAGCCTTGGCGAGTTGCTGCAGTGCATCTTGTAGATGGTACACACTGCAGCCACGGTGCGCCGGTGGTGGAGGGAGTGAATGTTTAAGGTGGTGGATGGGGTGCCAATCAAGCATACTACAGTCAGCAATCCTCTGAACTTTCCTTCCTTGTTCCTCCTAAGATGCGAATGTGCCTCCCTGTAGCCTCACTGCATTGAAATCAAGATTAATCACACTGCCTTCTAGTCCAGCATAGTCCTTCTCAGGATCTCAGGACCTCAGAACAGTGGAGCTCCATAATTTCATTAGACGTTCCTTTCCCTCCTTCGATCTACAAGCTTTCTAAAGCCAAGCTTCTCACCATCTGAGAACAATCTCTTGGTGTGTCTCATCTTCAACCACCCATTCTTTTCAACCTCTGCTGTGATCCTGCACAAAGAATTGCTCTTTCACCTAAGTTTCTCAATTACAACTAATACTGGCTTGTAATTGCATCAGTCCCTGGTGGCCATTATTCTCTATGTAACACTCAAATCAATGTGGCATTTATTTGTAAATTACAGTAGAAAATATATCGCCGTTCCTTCATCGTCGCTGGGTCCAAATCCTGGAACTCCCTCCCTAATAGCACTGTGGGAGTACCTTCACCACAAGGACTGCAGCGGTTCAAGAAGGCAGCTCACCACCACCTTCTCAAGGGCAATTAGGGATGGGCAATAAATGCTGGACTTGCCAGATTTAGATTCTGAACCTTCTATTGGGCTTGTTGTCGCAGAAAGAGTGGCAAAATTCCTCATTGCCAATCAACGGTTTGCAGTCTCTCAATTTACATTTGGGTCTATGTATGAAGTTAACCATCTGCCTGGCACAGTTCACATTAGAGTATGCAGGCTTCATTGAAAAATGGTGGTAGGTCTGCTGAAGTTTCAACCAGCTAAAATCCAATTAAACACACACAAAAACTACAGTCTTATCTAGAAAAAGAAAGAGACAATTATCTCAAGCCTGAAACTGCACAAAATAAATCTCAAAGCGAGGACATCTCTAGTCTTCCAATTACAAAAACAGGAGCATGGATGACAATCATAATAGCGTAGGTGTGGCAATATCAGGAACGATAGCATAGTAGTAATCCAGAGACCTGGACTAATGATCCAGAGACGTAACATAGGAGCTGAATTCCAGAGGTGAGGTGAGAGTGACTGCCCTTGACATTAAGGCAGCATTTGACCGAGTGAAACTGAAGTCAATGGGAATCAGGGGGAAAACTCTCCACTGGCTGGAGTCATACCGAGCACAAAGGAAGATGGTTATGGTGGTTGGAGGTCAATCATCTCAGCCCTAGGACATCGCAGCAGGAGTTCCTCAGGGCAGTGTCCTAGGCCCAATCATCTTCAGCTGCTTCATCAATGACCTTCCCTCCAACATAAGGTCAGAAATGGGGATGTTTACTGATGACTGCACTGTGTTCAGTGCCATTCACAACTCCTCAGATAATGAAGCAGTCTATGCCCACAGGCAACAAGACCTGGACGACATTCAGGCTTTGTCTGATAAGTGGCAGGTAACATTTGCGCCACACAAGTGCCAGGCAATGACTATCTCCAACAAGAGAGAGTCTAACCACCACCCCTTGACATTCAACGGCATTACCATCGCCAAATACCCCACCATCAACATCCTGGGGGTCATCACTGACCAGAAACTTAACTGGACCAGCCACATAAATACTGTGGCAACAAGAGCAGGTCAGAGACTGCCCACTGAGGCAGAGACTCCCCAAAGCCTTTCCACCATCTACAAGGCACAAGTAAGGAATGTGATGGAATACTCTCCACTTGCCTGGATGAGTGCAGCTCCAACAACACTCAAGAAGCTCGACACCATCCAGGACAAAGCAGCCCGCTTGATTGGCTCCCCATCCACCACCTTAAACATTCACTCCCTCCACCACCGGCGTACCGTGGCTGCAGTGTGTACCATCTACAAGATGCACTGCAGCAACTTGCCAAGGCTTCTTCGGCAGCACCTCCCAAACCCGTGACCTCTTCCACCTAGAAGGACAAGGTCAGCAGGCGCATGGGAACAACACCACCTCCAAGTTCCCCTCCAAGTCACACACCATCCTGACTTGGAAATATATCGGCCGTTCCTTCATCGTCGGTGGGTCAAAATCCTGGAACTCCCTCCCTAACAGCACTGTGGGAGCACCTTCACCACATGGACTGCAGCGGTTCAAGAAGGCGGCTCACCGCCACCTTCTCAAGGACAATTAGGGATGGGCAATAAATGCTGGCCTTGCCAGAGACGCCCACATCCCATGAATGAGTTAAAAAAAAAGAAAGACCACGAACACAGGATACCTGAACCCCAAGATATGCTGGAAATAGACAGTCGGTCATTCAGCACCTGAAAGAAAAAAATTGATTAACATTTCAGGCACAATGTACCTTTCAGTTTCAGATTGCAGAAGTTCTGATGAGGGGCCCACACCTGAAAGGTTCTCTCCACAGATGCTGCCTGACCTGCTGCGTGTTTCCAGCGTTTTTTATTTCTGTATCACATTACCAGCAACTGCAGTACTTTGCTTTCTGTAGGTCTGGGGTCAGGCATACTGTACTCCCAAACAACGTCTCGCTAATATTTTTTTGGGGCGCGTGGCCCTTTTAACGGGCTGTGCGACCCATTCAAATTTCCGCACGTCTTTTTCCATTTGAAAGGTCACTGTGCGGCCTGCGAGAGACCTCCAGACCAATGTGCTGGCCGCGCGGCTTAACGGGAACATTGCTCCTGAACACTTGGACAGTACTTCTGTTGCTGTGCACTAATAAGAAAAATATTTTCTCTGGTGCAGTCACTGTTTCCCTTTGGGTGAGGAGGCTGTTTTTCATGATGGGGGTTTCTCAGGAGTGTGTCAGCATTTTCACTGGGTTCCCTGCACACCCCTTCCTCTGTCCACTATTCCAATGGAAAGAAACAGCTTAATGCTACAGTTGAAATAGCACACAAAGGAATTTTATACACACACAGTAAGCCTCCGGCATATCCAAACAGTTAAAGACATTAATTTTGTATAAACCCAGGTGGATAGATACTTTCCAACAATCATCTGATGTCTCTGTGCTAAGTATCTATAATCCCTTGCACTTCAAACAATCCCTCCATAAATAGCGGGCCTGAATTTGCGATCGGAGGCTTCCCACGGGCGGAGGCTTCCTCCGATCATCAAATTTTCTACGCATTTACCTGGTGGTCCGGGAGATACGGAGGCTCACGATCCTGGGCCTCTCCTGGTAGAAATGCGTAGAGGCTGACGTAAGAAAACTACTAGGCACTTGGTCTAAGAGTTAAACAAAACTTTAATCAATTGTTTTTCAACATGGAGATCTAGTTGTGTCCTTCTCTTGTCCCTGTTAAAGAATATCCTGAGCAAGCTAGGCCCATGCCCGAGTATTTATACTCTCCCTGGACAGCGCCGCCAGCAGGCCACCCAGTATTATTTCATAAGTCATTTCCACATGAATGACAAGATTCATGTCAGAGGCCCACGTATCCCAGGGGCGCAGGCGGTTCGCAAGCACCTCTGGGATCACGTGGACCGGCCCAACCAATGAAAGAAGGGAAACCCCATTCATACTTATGCGGTTTCCGTACGTACGGAACTGTCAGAAGTATGAATGGGGATCACTTAAAAACTACACAAACACATGAAATAAAAAAATTTTAAATTACATTTATAAAATTAATTAAAATGGCATTAAAATAGCACAAAGGAAGATGGTTGTGGTGAAGGTCAATCATTACAGCCCCAGGACATTGCTGCAGGAGTTCCTCAGGGCAGTGTCCTAGGCCCAACCATCTTCAGCTGCTTCATCAATGGCCTTCCCTCCAACATAAGGTCAGAAATGGGCATGTTCGCTGATAACTGCACTGTGTTCAGCGCCATTCACAACTCCTCAGATAATGAAGCAGTCCGTGCCCGCATGCAACAAGACCTGGACGACGTTCAGGCTTGGGCTGATAAGTGGCAGGTAACATTTGCGCCACACAAGTGCCAGGCAATGACTATTTCCAACAAGCGAGAGTTTAACCACCGCCCCTTGACATAAACGGCATTACCATCGCCGAATCCCCCACCATCAAAATCCTGGGGGGTCACCATTGACCAGAAACTTAACTGGACCAGCCACATAAATACTGTGGCAACAAGAGCAGGTCAGAGGCTAGGTATTCTGCGGCGAGTGTCTCACCGGCAGTGTGTACTGTAGGGATTAAAGCAGGGACAGGGTACTGGATTTGGATGATCAGCCATGATCGTATTGAATGGTGGAGCAGGCTCAACGGGCTGAATGGCCTACTCCTGCTCCTAGATTCTATGTTTCTCTACCTCCTGACTCCCCAAAGCCTTTCCACCATCTATAAGACACAAGTAAGGAGTGTGATGGAATACTCTCCACTTGCCTGGATGAGTGCAGCTGCAACAACACTCAAGAAGCTCGACACCATCCAGGACAAAGCAGCTCGTTTGATTGGCACCCCATCCATCACCTTAAACATTCACTCCCTCCACCACCGGCGTACCGTGGCTGCAGTGTGTAACATCTACAAGATGCACTGCAGCAACTCGCCAAGGCTTCTTTGGCAGCACCTCCCAAACCCGCAACCTCTTCCACCTAGAAGGACAAGGGCAGCAGGCGCATGGGAACACCACCACCTCCAAGTTCCCCTCCAAGTCACACACCATCCTGAATTAGAAGTATATCGCTGATCCTTCATCGTCGGTGGGTCAAAATCCTGGAACTCCCTCCCTAACAGCACTGTGGGAGTACCTTCACCACACGGACTACAGCGGTTCAAGAAGGCGGCTCACCACCACCTTCTCAAGGACAATTAGGGATGGGCAATAAATGCTGGCCTTGCCAGCGACGCCCAGATCACATAAGCAAATTTAGAAAAAATTAAATATTTTAAACAAAAATTTTAATTTTGGGGGAAAAAAACGTATATCTTTTAACAGGGCTAAAAATAAACTTACCTTATTGGACAGGGTTTTTAATGTATAAGTGAGGGATCAAATTTTATTTTTCTATTTTTTAAAACTCTTAGGGGGAAAAATTCAGTTGGTTGCGCCTCCCGTTAGCGCCTTAAGAGGGCGCTAATGGGGCGCAAAGCAGCTAGCGCCCGGGCGCAGCGATGTTTGCGCCGCTCGCGAACTTAACTAGACATTTTGCGGCGGCGCTAAACTTTATCGCCGCGATCTCCTGCGCCGGCAGATCATGACGTCACTCGAGTGCTCAACGCCCCGGTATCGCCCCGGAGCGGATATTGAGTGGCGCCCCCTGCCTTACCGCCTGACGCTAGCAACGACAGGTTGAGGGGAGCGTTCTGCAGTCATGAAGGGAAAGGGGGAGCGCTATTTAAAGGTGACCGCTTCCTGCCTTTTATTGTTGGTGCCATTTTTGAACCACGCATTCTGAGAGAGAGAGGGAGAAACTTCTGGAGAGATTCAACGTTGTGTGAAGGAGTTTTGGGTACTGAGCAGCACTTTGCAGGTTCATTTTGATTTGCCATTCCTTGTATCGATTTAGCAGAGACTGTGGGGGCTGCACTCTGAGCTCTTTGCCTGGTACTCTCCATTGTTCTTTTCAGCACATTTGATGTGCAGGTCTCTCCAGGCCGAGATTCAAGGCTGCAATGAGCAGGATGTGGATGGAAAGCAAGATTAACCATCCCCTTTAAGAACTGGCCCGTGCCATTGTGTGTGTGTTCCATTGCTGACTGACATTACATGAGCTTCGCCAGCGCTCTGAGGTAGCGCCTCGCTCCTCGGCCTTTGCGCCTTAAGACAGGTGTGAAGCGCCTGATTTAGCGCTGCAATCACCTCCAGGGGCGATAAAAGTCAAGTTTGCAGTCGGTGGCGATAATTAGCGCCAGGCGCTAATTTTTGCGCCCGGACGATATTTGCGCCCCAAATGGGGCGCGACTGAATTTTTCCCCCTTACTCTGGTAAAAGCAGGCCTTACGCTTTTACCGGGTGTAAGAATTCCACAGGCCTTTCAGTGGGCAGAAATTGGGCAAATAGCGCAACTCTCCACCCCGCGGAGGCCCATCTCCCGGGGATGCGGAGGATCTGCTGAGAGGATTCTTGACAGATCGCAAGTGCCGGGTTTCAGCGCTTTGCACCTTGTACGCCTAAACCCGGCACTGGCGCGGCCCCGACGGGCGCGGGCGCACCTCGTACGCACCCGTAGGGGTCGCAAAATACGGCCCGGTAGTGAAAGCTTCAAAAGGAGCGGGTGCCTCAACGGCAGCCTAGAACAGGCCTATTGAGGTAAAATAATTTAAAGGGGTTAATTTAGGTTCTGCTCCTGAATCTGCAGCATTCCCATTCAATTTCATTCCGAATTTCATGCAGGGGTGGCTGTGGCTCGGCTCAGTTCCTACCTGCCACCAAACATACACCAAAAGCCACACGATTCCCACAGGTAATCGCTGCCCAACTCTTGCAGTGAAGAAGCCAAACAAATTTACAGTCACACTCTGCTCCCAAAACCACTCCCAGTGGCCAGCTAATAGTTGATGAACATGGGTGGGAGGGAGCAAAAGTTAACGTCAGTACAACAGAGGGGGGTTTGATTTCCACTGATAACATGCTGGATCGCGACTGTGTTATAGCGGCACAAAGGAATCTGCCATGCAAGCACTGCGCTACCAGAGCAAATTGCACTCAAGCCTCTCAGTGTCACCGCCTAGAACTCAAAATGGTGGATCTGTGTCAAATAAAAATAGAATAACACAGAATGAAAAGTAAATAGGTTTAAATATACTTTTGAATCAGTAATACAGACACTCAAATCAGAATAAAAGAACGACACAAGTTTTAAAATGTTATGGGGGTGGGGGTGGGCGGGATAGTCTTTGATATGCAAAAACTGCAGCAGTTGGGTATCATCATTAACCCGAGGGCTCAGAACGGTAAAAATTAGCCATGCTTCCCAGTATGGCTGTTTTTGTTAGAACAGAGATTATAGAGTGATTTGATAGAGGTGTTTAAAATTTAAAAGAAAGGCTTGCATTTCTACAGCTTATTTCACGACCACAGGACGTCCCAAAGTGCTTTACAGCCAATGAAGTACTTTTGAAGTGTAGTCACTGTTGTAAAGTAGGAAACGCGGCGGACAATTTGTGCACAGCAAGATCCCACAACAGCAATGTGATAATGACCAGATCATCTGTTTAGTGATGTTGTTTGAGGGATAAATATTGGCCCAGGACACCGGGGAGAACTCCCCTGCTCTTCTTCGAAATAGTACCACAGGAACTTTCACATCCACCTGAGAAAGTAGGCAGGACTCAGTTTAACATCTCATCCGAAAGACGGCACCCAGGGAGGATGTTTCCCCTGGTTGGGGAGTCTAGAACCAGGGGTCACAGACTCAGAATAAGGGGTCGGCCCTTTAGGACTGAGATGAGGAGAAATTTCTTCACTCAGAGGGTGGTGAATCTTTGGAATTCTCTACCCCAGAGGGCTGTGGAGGCTCAGTCGTTGAGTATATTCAAGACAGAGATCGATAGATTTTTGGATATTAAGGGAATCAAGGGATATGGGGATAGTGCAGGAAAGTGGAGATGAGGTAGAAGATCAGCCATGATCTTATTGAATGGCGGAGCAGGCTCGAGGGGCCAAATGGCCGACTCCTGCACCTATTTCTTATGTTCTTAAGAAATAGGTGCAGGAGTAGGCCATACGGCCCCTAGAGCCTGCTCCGCCATTCAATAAGATGATGGCTGATCTTCGACCTCAACTCCACTTTCCTGACTGATCCCCATATCCCTTGATTCCCCTAGAGTCCAAAAATCTATCGATCTCACTCTTGAATATACTCATTGACTCAGCCTCCACAGCCCTCTGGGTGGAGAATTCCAAAGATTCACAACCATCTCAGTCTTAAATGGCCGACCCCTTATCCTGAGACTGTGACCCCTGGTTCTAGACTCTCCAGCCGGGGGGAAACAGCCTCTCAGCATCAACCCTGTCACTCCCCCTCAGAATCTTATATGTTTCAATGAAATCACCTCTCATTCTTATAAACACCAGAGAGTATAGGCCCAATCTACTCAATCTCATAGGACAGCCCTCTCATCCCAGAAATCATTTATTCTCAGACTGCCTCGGTGAGTAAGCGTTTGGGTTTGTGTACTATTGACCTAACTAAGAGCCAGGAAGTCAGCAGTTCAAACCCAGGGGGGGGTTGTTTTTTAATTTGTTCCTGGGATGTTGGCTTCGCTGGCGAGGCCAGCATTTATTGCCCATCCCTAGTTGCCCTTGAGAAGGTGGTGGTGAGCCGCCTTCTTGAACCGCTGCAGTCCGTGTGGTGAAGGTGCTCCCACAGTGCTGTAAGGGAGGGAGTTCCAGGATTTTGACCCAGCGACGATGAAGGATCAGCGATATATTTCCAAGTCAGGATGGTGTGAGACTTGGAGGGGAACTTGGAGGTGCTGGTGTTCCCATGCGCCTGCTGCCCTTGTCCTTCTGGGTGGTAGAGGTCACAAGTTTGGGAGGTGCTGTCGAAGAAGCCTTGGCGAGTTGCTGCAGTGCATCTTGTAGATGGTACACACTGTAGCCACGGTGCGTCGGTGGTGGAGGGAGTGAATGTTTAAGCTGGTGGATGTGAAGGGCATTGGGAATGAGCAGGATCATGGGATTAAGGCAGAGAGCTGTGATGGCATCCTTCTGAGCTGAGGTTTCTAGGAAATTCAAGCAGTCTAAAATCTGAACTACACTAAGCCAATGCAAAAAGCAACATATTAAAATCCTCGGCAAGGGTCAAGCAATGTATTTGTCCAATTTTATGAAAACATATGCTCCTTAGAGTTGGCTGTGGCTCAGTGGGCAGCACTCTCGCCTCTGAGTCTGAAGGTTGTGGGTTCATAATCCCACTCCAGACACTGGAGCACAATAATCTAGGCTGACACTCCAGTGCAGTGCTGAGGGAGCGCTGCACTGTCGGAGGTGCCGTCTTTTGGATGAGACGTTAAACCGAGGCCCTGTCTGTCCCCTCAGGTGGATGCGAAAGATCTCATGACACTATTTCGAAGAAGAGCAGGGGAGTTATCCCCAGTGTCCTGGCCAATATTTATCCCTCAATCAACATCACTAAAACAGATTATCTGCTCATTATCACATTGCTGTTTGTGGGAGCTTGCTGTGTGCAAATTGGCTGCCGTATTTCCTAGATTACAACAGTGACTACACTTCAAAAAGTACTTCATTGGCTGTAAAGCGCTTTAGATGTCCAGTGGTTGTGAAAGGAGCTATATAAATGCAAGTCTTTCTTTTTTGAAGATGGCTATGAAGTTAAATTATCCCCACTAAACTCAGGTTTTGCAGGATAAACCTCTAAAGTCAGACACACTTAGTGTGAAATTACTCTAAAAGAACTGGGTTATCAAGGACTATAATGGTGGTACTCTCAATACAGGAAAATTAGAAAATGACGCAGTTGAAAGAAACGGATTTGTAAGTTTGACTCCAAAACGTGATGGTGGTTTTAAGGAGGCAAAAAAAAGCCTTTTGACTTGAGAACAAACTCACAACATTAAATGCCACCTGCTATCACTTCCCCTAAACCCCGAGACATCATCTGTCATCTGAGTTCAGTGTCAGATTGAGCAGCCTTTCCCAAGAGAGCTTTTAGGTACTAACGCAGACAAATTATGGGCCAGTTAAAATGCAGAATGTGCACTGAAGTGATGCAGTTTAAGTGTCGCATCAATGCATAAAGCACGGTATAACTGTGGTTTGTAGTCAGCAATATATGGGAGGATATTTTTGTGCGTGTGTGTATGTGTGTGTGTGTGTGTGTGTGTGTGTGTGTATACAAGCTCTCAAAGAAATTACTTTACTAACCTGTCAAAAACAAATAGAAAGGAAATTATGCCCCACAGTCACCGATCAGAGAATTTTGGCAAGTGGTACGAGACAACTTTGGGCAGCCTCACACCAGCTACAGTTTAACCACCTGCTCTTCACACTGCCGGCTGTATAACATGCTCCATTCAAATTGCAATACAAACCAGGGCAGCTTTTATACACAAAATAATTTTGCGCGCACGAGTACCACTGTTAAGGATCATCATGCAATGTACAGAGCTGCACAACCTGAATTTTGATGGGCCCGATTTAAATGCATAAGCTTCTTCAAGGAACTTGGATCAACCAAACCCAGATTCTTTCTGAAATTTAAAATAATCCAGGGGACCATTTTTACTTTCTCGATAGTCAGCTTTTCACTAATGTTCCCCCGAAGGTGCGCGGCCAAGCACCAATCGCGAGGTACCGCGCAGGCCGCTCACCACCTGCTGCCACTGGAAGAGACACCACGCAACAAATTTAAAGGGACCGCGCACAAAAATAAATTCGAGGGAACATTGCTCTTCACAAATATTAACATTAAAAATCTCATCGGCACTCTGACTCTCTGCACAGTTTGTGTACAGTCTACTTTGCCCAAGGAAAACAATGTGGAGCCAGCAGTATAACTCTGAGCTTGAAAAGCTCTAAAATAGATACTGACGTCAAACCAGTACCTGCAGTGCACACTCTCTGCCTTCAACTCAGCCGCCTCTGAGTCAGAAGGTTGTGGGTTCAAGTCTCACTCCAGATACTATGAGCACAAAATCTAGGCTGACACTCCCAGGGCAGTACTGAGGGAGTGCCGCACTGTCGGAGGTGCAAGTCTTTCGGATGAGAAGTTAAACCGAGGCCCCGTCTGCTCTCTCAGGTAGACATAAAAGATCCCATGGCCACTATTTCGAAGAAGAGCAGGGGAGTTATCCCCGGTGTCCTGCGGCCAATATTTATCCCTCAACCAACATCGTTGAAAAACAGATGATCTGGTCATTATCACATTGCTGTTTGTGGGAGCTTGCTGAGCGCAAATTGGCTGCCGCGTTTCCTACATTACAACAGTGACTGCACAGTGATTGCGCCGAACGGCCTGTTTCTGTGCTGTACATTCTATGTAATTCTACGTAGTGATAAGGTCACATTTGCAACTTTTGAGCAACTGCTTGTGCACAAACCCAGTGTTACTATCAGTCCCCAAATACACCTTGTAGTATTAACGAGGTGAGTTCAGAGCACATGCAGTGGCATTAATTAGCATCACCAATAAGGCTGATCAGATACTCTGTGGAGCACTTGGTTCCAAACCAGTTGGGACTGTGGGAATGTCATCTGTGGAATGCAGCAATTCTGGATTGAATGTGTAGAATAACATTCTACTGATACGATAGCAAAATACTGCGGATGCTGGAAAATTGAAACAACAACAGAAAACACTGGAAAAACTCAGCAGGCCAGGCAACATCCGTGGAGAGAGAAACAGAGTTAACGTTTCAGGTCGAAACCCTTCGTCAGAACTGAGAAAAAAGCAGGAAATGAAACAGATAAAAAACAAGGGGGAGGCTGGGGGGAGGAATAACAATGATAAGTAGAGACATTAAGAGATGCTCAAGGCAAGACGAGATGGTAATGGGACAGGTTAAGAAACAAAAGGTGGCCGAAGTGTGAAGTGTGAAATGCTGGCAGAATGAGAGACAGCTGCCGTAGGGGGAGAGAGGGGAACAAAAAGGGAAAAAGGCACGAACCAAAAGGGTGGATGAAATGTATATATATATGTGGTAGGGGCCGAGGTTATGATCTGAAATTGTTGAACTCGATGTTGAGTCCGGAAGGCTGCAGAGTGCCTAAATGAAAGATGAGGTGCTGTTCCTCGAGCTTACGCTGAGCTTCCGTGGAACAGTGCAAGAGGCCGAGGACGGAGAGGTCTGAGTGGGCGTGGAGAGGTGAATTAAAATGACAGGCGACCGGAAGCTCGGGGTCCCCCTTACGGACTGAACGGAGGTGTTCCGCAAAGCGGTCACCCAATCTGCGTTTGGTCTCACATCGTGAGCAGCGAATACATCATACTAGATTGCAAGAAGTACAAGTAAATCGCTGTTTCACCTGGAAGGGGTGTTTGGGGCCCTGGAGAGTGGGAAGGGGGGATGTATAAGGGCAGGTGTTGCATCTCCTGCGCTTGCACGGGAAGGTGCCGGGCGAGGGGGAAGGGGTGCTGGGGGTGATAGAGGAGTGGACGAGGGTGTCTCGGAGGGAGCGGTCCTTACGGAATGCTGAAAGGGGAGGTGAGAGGAAGATGCGTTTGGTGGTGGGATCACGCTGGAGGTGGTGGAAATGGCGGAGGATGATCCGTTGAATGTGGAGGCTGGTGGGGTGAAAGGGGAACTCTATCGTGGTTCCGGGAGGGAGGGGCCGGGGTGAGGGCAGAAGTGCGGGAGATAGAACGAACACGGTCGAGGGCCGTGTCGACCACGGTAGAGGGGAATCCTCGGTTGAGGAAAAAGGAAGACATGTCGGAAGCACTGGTATGGAAGGTGGCATTGTGGGAGCAGATGCGACGGAGACGGAGAAACTGGGAGAAGGGAATAGAGTCCTTACAGGAGGCGGGGTGGGAGGAAGTGTAGTCCAGGTAGCTGTGGGAGTCAGTGGGCTTGTAGTGAATGTTGGTCAATAACCTATCCCCAGAGATGGAGACGGAGACATTCTACTGATGTCTTCTGAGTCGCTCAGTTTCTCTTTGTTGTCGGTTTTATTTACTTTTACTCACTTAGCTCAGGAGATTAAATAGATCAGAGAAAACCCAGGGTAGTGCAAGTTATATATGCAATAGAACCTTGCAAGAAGTGAAACTCAAACAGTTCCCAAGAGGTTTGTTAAACCGCCTGGGGGGTTTTTAAACCTTATTTTTAACCAGTTTTTAAAAGTGAGCAGACAGCTACTGATCTGCTACTAATAATAATACTTAACTGGTATTTGAACACATCTGAGTGGAGCTCACTGCATGCCTGCAATGGCAGAGCTGTGTCCTCTGACTTGAGAATGATGTGGAACTGGCAGTGTCTCTCACATTTGCTTGTGTCAGCTGTGGCTCAGTGGGTAGCACTCTCGCCTCACAGTCAGAAGGTTGTCGGTTCAAGTCCCATTCCAGAGACTTGAGCACAGAATCCAGGCTAGCACTCCAGTGCAGTACTGAGGGAGTGCCGCACTGTCAGAGGGGCAGTACTGAGGGAGCGCCGCACTGTCGGAGGGCCAGTACTGAGGGAGCGCTGCACTGTCGGAGGGGCAGTACTGAGGGAGCGCCGCACTGTCGGAGGGGCGGTACTGAGGGAGCGCCGCACTGTCGGAGGGGCAGTACTGAGGGAGCACTGCACTGTCGAAGGGGCAGTACTGAGGGAGCACTGCACTGTCGGAGGGGCAGTACTGAGGGAGCACTGCACTGCCGGAGGGGCAGTACTGAGGGAGCGCCGCACTGCCAGAGAGGCAGTACTGAGGGAGCGCCGCACTGTCAAAGGGGTAGTACTGAGGGAGTGTCGGAGGGGCAGTACTAAGGGAGCGCCGCACTATCAGAGGGGCAGTACTGAGGGAGTGCTGCACTGTCGGAGGGGCTGCACTGAGGGAGGGCTGCACTGTCACAGGTGCTGTCTTTCGGATGAGATGTTAAACCGAGGCCCCGTCTGCTCTCTCAGGTAGACGTAAAAGATCCCATGGCACTATTTCGAAGAAGAGCAGGGGAGTTATCCTGGCAAATATTTATCCCTCAATCAACATAACAAAAAATAAACAGATTATCTGGTCATTATCACATTGCTGTTTGTGGGAGCTTGTTGTGTGCAAAATGGTTGCTGTATTTCCTACATTACAACACTTCAAAAGTATTTAATTGGCTGTAAAGTGCTTTGGGCCATCGTGAAAGGCGCTATCTAAATACATAGAAACATAGAAACATAGAAAATAGGTACAGGAGTAGACCATTCGGTCCTTCGAGCCTGCACCGCCATTCAATGCGTTCATGGCTGAACATGCTACCTCAGTATCCCATTCCTGCTTTCTCGCCATACCCCTTGATCCCCTTAGTTGTGAGTGTTATATCTAACTCCCTTTTGAATATATTTAGCGAACTGGCCTCAACAACCTTCTGTGGAAGAGAATTCCATAGATTCACCACTCTCTGGGTGAAGAAGTTCCTCCTCAGCTCAGTCCTAAATGGCTTCCCCTTAATCCTTAGACTGTGACCCCTGGTTCTAGTTTTCCCTACCATTGGGAACATTCTGCCCGCATCTAATTTGTCTAAACCAGTCAGGATTTTAAATGTCTCTATAAGATCCCCCCTCATTCTTCTGAACTCCAGAGGATACAAGTTCAGTTGACCCAATCTTTCTTGATATGTCAGTCCGGCCATCCCAGGAATCAATCTAGTGAACCTTCGCTGCACTCCCTCAATAGCAAGAATGTCCTTCCTTAAGTTAGGAGACCAAAACTGCGCACAATACTCCAGGTGTGGCCTCACCAAGGCCCTGTACAACTGTAGCATCACCTCCCTACTCCTGTACTCAAATCCCCTTCCTATGAAGGCCATCATTCAGTTTGCTTTCTTGACTGCCTGCTGCACTTGCATTCCCACCTTCAGTGACTGATGTACCATGACGCCCAGGTCTCGTTGCACGTCCCCTTTCCCTAATCTGCCACCATTCAGGTAATAGTCCGCCTCTCTATTTTTACCACCAAAGTGGATAACCTCACATTTATCCACATTGTACTTCATCTGCCATACATTTGCCCATTCACCCAACCTATCCAAGTCACTCTGTAGCCTCCTAGCATCCTCCTCATTGTTCACACTGCCTCCCAATTTAGTGTCATCCGCAAATTTGGAGATATTACATTTAATCCCTTCGTCCAAATCATTAATATATAATGTAAACAGCTGGGGTCCCAGCACCGAACCCTGCGGTACCCCGCTGGTCACTGCCTGCCATTCTGAAAAGTACCCATTTACTCCTACTCTTTGTTTCCTGTGTGCCAACCAGTTCTCAATCCACGTCAACACATTACCCCCAATCCCATGTGCTTTAACTTTGCTCACCAATCTCTTGTGTGGGACCTTGTCGAAGGCCTTCTGAAAGTCCAAATACACCACATCTACTGGTTCCCCCCTGTCCACCCTATTGGAAACATCCTCAAAAAATTCCAGAAGATTTGTCAAGCATGATTTCCCTTTCACAAATCCATGCTGACTTGGACCTATCATGTCGCCACTTTCCAAATGGTCTGTTATGACATCTTTAATAATTGCTTCCATCATTTTACCCACGACCGATGTCAGGCTGACCGGTCTATAATTCCCTGCTTTCTCCCTCCCTCCTTTTTTAAAAAGAGGGGTTACATTGGCCACCCTCCACTCCATCGGAACTGATCCAGAGTCTAAGGAATGTTGGAAAATGATCGTCAATGCATCCACTATTTCCAAGGCCACCTCCTTAAGTACTCTGGGATGCAGACCATCAGGCCCCGGGGATTTTTCAGCCTTCAGTCCCATCAATTTCCCCAATACCTTTTCCCGACTAATAAGGATTTCCCTCAGCTCCTCCCTCTTACCAGATCCTCTGACCCCTTTTATTTCCGGCAGGTTGTGTGTGTCCTCCACAGTAAACACCGAACCAAAGTACTTGTTCAATTGATCTGCCATTTCCTTGTTCCCCATTACGACTTCCCCTGTTTCCGACTGCAGGGGACCTACGTTTGTTTTTACTAACCTCTTTCTTTTTACATATTTATAGAAGCTTTTGCAGTCCATTTTAATGTTCTCTGCAAGCTTCCTTTCATATTTTATTTTCCCTGCCCTAATCAAACCCTTCGTCCTCCTCTGCTGAGTTTTGAAGTTCTCCCAGTCCCCGGGTTTGCTGCTACTTCTGGCCAATTTGTATGCAACTTCCTTGGTTTTAATACTATCCCTGATTTCCCTTGTTAGCCATGGTTGAGCCACCTTCCCTTTTTTATTTTTACGCCAGACCGGGATGTACAATTGTTGTAGTTCATCCATGCGATCTCTAAATGTCTGCCATTGCCCTTCCACTGATAGCCCCTTAAATATCGCTTGCCAATTTAACCTCGCCAATTCACGCCTCATACCCTCAAAGTTGCCCTTATTTAAGTTCTGGACCATGGTCTCTGACTTAACTGTTTCCTTCTCCATCCTAATGTAGAACTCCACCATACTATGGTCACTCTTCCCCAGGGGGCCTCGTACCACAAGATTGCTGATTAGTCCCTCCTCATTACACAACACCCAGTCCAGGATGGCCTCCCCTCGAGTTGGTTCCTCAACATATTGGTTTAGGAAACCATCCCTTAAACACTCCAGGAAATCCTCCTCCACCGTATTGCTTCCAGTTTGAGTAGCCCAATCTATATGCATATTAAAGTCACCCATGATAACTGCCGTGCCTTTTTTGCACGCACCTCTGATTTCCTGTTTCATACCCTCCCCCACCTCACTACTGCTGTTTGGAGGTCTGTACACAACTCCCACTAACGTTTTCTGCCCTTTGGTGTTCTGCAGCTCAACCCATATTGATTCCACATCCTCCAAGCTGATGTCCTTCCTAGCTATTGCATTAATCTCCTCTTTAACCAGCAATGCTACCCCACCCCCTTTTCCTTTTATTCTATCCTTTCTGAATGTTGAATACCCCTGGATGTTCAGTTCCCAGCCTTGATTGTTCTGGAGCCACGTCTCTGTAATCCCAATCACATCGTATCCGTTAACATCTATTTGCACAGTCAATTCATCCACCTTATTACGGATACTCCTTGCATTAAGACACAGAGCCTTTAGGCTTGTTTTATTAACATCCTTTGTCCTTTTAGACTTATGATTTAGTATGGCCCTTTGTGTTTCTTGCCTTTGTTTACTCGGCCTTCCCCTATTGTTTCTCACCCTTCTAACATTTGTTTCTGACTGCATATTACTTCCCCCTGTTTCGCTACATAGGTTCCCATTCCCCTGCCATATTAGTTTAAATCCTCCCGAACTGCTTTAGCAAATATTACCCCGAGGACATCGGTGCCAGTCCTGCCCAAGTGCAGACCGTCCCTTTTGTACAGGTCCCACTTCCCCCAGAACTGGTTCCAATGCCTCAGGAATTTGAATCCCTCCCTCCTGCACCACTGCTCAAGCCACGTATTCAATCTCACTATCCTGTTCTCTCTATTCTGATTAGCACGTGGCCCTGGTAGCAATCCAGAGATTACTACCTTAGAGGTCCTACTTTTTAATTTAGCTCCTAGCTCCCTAAATTCTGCTTGTAGGACCTCTTCCCGCTTTTTACCTATATCGTTGGTACCTACATGCACCACGACAGCTGGCTGTTCACCCTCCCTCTTCAGAATGTTCTGCAGCCGCTCCGAGACATCCTTGACCCTTGCACCAGGGAGGCAACATACCATCCTGGAATCTCGGTTGCGGCCACAGAAACTCCTGTCTATTCCCCTTACAATTGAGTCCCCTATCACTATAGCCCTACCACTCTTTTTCCCGCCCTGCTGTGCAGCAGAGCCAGCCATGGTGCCATGAACCTGGCTGCTAGTGCCTTCCCCTGGTAGGCCATCTCCCCCAACAGTATCCAAAGCGGCATACCTGTTTTGGAGGGAGATGACCACAGGGGACTCCTGCACTACCTTCCTGATATTGCCCTGCTTCTTGGTCACCCATTCACTGTCTGTCCTAGCCTTTACCTGCGGTGTGGACAACTCACTAAATGAGCGATTCACCGAGTTCTCGGCATCGTGCATGCTCCAGAGTGAGTCCACCCGCAGCTCCAGCACCGCCATGCGGGCTGTCAGGAGCTGCAGCTGGACACACTTCCCGCACACGTAGTTGTCAGGGACACTGGAAGTGTCCCTGGTTTCCCACATGGCACAGGAGGAGCATGAAACGGGTCCGAGACTTCCTGTCATGACTTAACCCTTATGTTACTTTATTACTAAAATTTAAACTTATTTAACTTAGGTCCAGGAATACAAGTCTTTTTTCTGTTATGAATCGCTCCAAGCAGCTACCGGCCTCTAATCCCTACCTTAGTCTGCGGATCATTTCTAGTCAAACAAATCCAGCAAATTTCATCAACATCTTTCGATAATTCAGGTCTTAAGAAGAATCTAACCAGTGGACTGGAAGACCTGCCATTCAGTTATCAAGATTCAATTAAGAAATGACTATTTACAGAGGCAGAATCACGTTCCAAATATTTCTGCAAGTGTTTCTTAATCAACGTTAGATGGCTGTTACTCAGTTTTAGGACAAACCTAGTTTAAGATTAAGTGACATGATATCACAATCTCAATTATCGGAAGAGCCTTTGATTTGTGCATTCCTTCCGGTGCTTATCTATACCTTGCATCACAACCCTTTCAGTCATCTAATCTTATTTCTCTCATGCTATTTCTTCAACCAATTTGCTCTCAGCTCTTCCTGTTCGTGCAGGCCAAAGTCATCAATGAAGCCAAAGGAGTTATGCCTGCCCCAAAGTCATGACAACTAGCATCTCTAGCGAGAAAGCACCACAGGAAAAGAAAGAAGAATTAAGCCACAAAGACTTGAGGTTAGGGAAGTTATTTTTACGTAAAGGGTTGTTAGGACAAGGAATGTCAAACTTCATCCTGGCTAGGTTCTTTCAAATAACATCCATTATTGGCCGATACCTGGGATGGCAGGAATGTCGTATGAAGAGAGATTGGGTCGATTAGGCTTATATTCGCTAAAGTTTAGAAGAATGAGAGGGGATCTCATTGAAACTCATAAAATTCTAACAAGACTAGACAGACTAGATGCAGGAAGGATGTTCCCGATGGCGGGGGAGTCCAGAACCAGGGGTCACAGTCTAAGGATAAGGGGTAAGCCATTTCAGACTGAGATGAGGAGGAATTTCTTCACCCAGAGAGTGGTGAACCTGTGGAATTCTCTACCACAGAAGGCAGTTGAGGCCAATTCATTAAATATATTCAAGAAGGAGTTAGATATATTTCTTAAGGCTAAAGGGATCAAGGGATATGGGGAGAAAGCAGGGACAGGGTACTGAATTTGGATGATCAGCCATGATCTCATTAAATGGCGGAACAGGCTCGAGGGGCCGAATGGCCTACTCCTGCTCCTATCTTCTATGTTTCTATGATAGAGTCTCCCTTGTATAATTAACAATGATGCATGTACAGTTTTGCACAGATTTCAGGGGTTCAACCATTGCCACATAGAGACGCTATCTGCTTTGGGGCTTCTCCACCGGACACCTTCCTGAAGACACCTAGGCTGTCCTTATGCATAACAACCGGAGCAATCCCAGCACAGACACGATGGGCTGAATGGCCTACTTCTGTGCCGTAAACTTCTATGGTTCAATTCTTCCCCTGTGCTGTTCTCTAAGATTAACTGCTTCCAAATGCAAAAATACTTTTACAAGAGCATTGTTTAGGACTACGATAACAGCACAGAAAGCAAATCCATTCTGCAGAAAATAATGGAGTCCTTTGTAAACGAGGAAGGCAGAATATCTGGGTAGCTGATCCGACTTATGCAAAACTCTTGTGTAACCAAGCAAAATAAAGACACTGCTGCTTAAATAAAGGATCTGGTTCACGGCACGCTGCATTCAGCTCCTTTATTACAGGGTTTTTATCTGTCCCTCAATGTACCTGGTACCCATTAACCTCCCTCTTATCAACCGACAGCTCGGCCGAACGTAGCAGAACAGCAGCAAATGCAATCTCGATTTCACAGTTGCGGTATGATGCAAAAACAAGACCATTTCACAACAAAAAAAAAGGAAACCGAGGTCTGCACAACACAGGCCAGCGCGGGTTTGCATCCCACTCACTGAGGACACCATTAGTATCTAATTATATGGAGCAAATCGTCCTGGCAACGTAGTCACATTGCTCTATTATCAAATTAACTGTGAATAAATGCAGAGTGGCTGCATTCTGGCCGCTATTTATTCCTCGTTTAAATTCCACCTGCTCACAAGTTCTCTCTTGCAGACAGTGCTTTCACCTCTACTTCAGAACTTTCAGTGGCTCCAGTCCCTTCAAAGGGGGTGAGGAAAGAAAGACAGACTTGCATTTCTGTAGCGCCTTTCACAGCCACCGGACGTCCCAAAGCGCTTTACAGCCGATGAAGTACTTTTTTGAAGTGTAGTCACTGTTGTAATGTAGGAAACGCGGCAGCCAATTTGCGCACAGCAAGCTCCCACAAACAGCAATGTGATAATGGCCAGATAATCTGTTTTAGTGATGTTGATTGAGGGATAAACATTGGTCAGGACACCGGGGAGAACTCCCCTGCTCTTCTTCGAAATAGTGCCACGGGATCTTTTACATCCACCTGAGATGGCAGACGGGGACTCGGTTTAACCTCTCATCCGAAAGACGGCACCTCCGACAGCGCAGCGCTCCCTCAGCACTGCCCTGGAGTGTCAGCCTAGCTTTATGTGCTCAAGTCTCTGGAGTGGGACTTGAACCCACAACCGTCTGACTCCGAGACGAGAGTGCTACCCACTGAGCCACGGCTGACAGCTGTGGGGGAGGGGAGGTGGGGGGGGGACATATCTGATGGTGGACACCCCCATCCCCCAGCAGCTCCACATCAGAAGCAGCATTCAACAAATCAGTCAGATAGTTTTATGATCTCTGCAGCTGATGACCAGATTTCCCCACAAGGACAATTAACAGCGGCCCAGAACTTGCTGGAGTGGGGCATCTCGTGGCGTGCCCCGTTAGTTTGACTTTTTCCCTCACCCTTCCACTTGGAAATATTTTTGCGCCGCAAATTGCTGGAAGTGTGAGATGATGACAGGGCATCTGGGACCTTGGTCAACGACGGGACCAACAGTCTATCTCCTTAACCAATGAGATTTAAGAATAGAAGAAGACGCAGAGGAACGACGGAGAAGGGACTAGGGTGAATTGTAGTCAAATCAGGTACAGAAAGAGAACTAAAGAGAGGGAAAGATTGGATTAAAAGAGAGAGAAAAAGAGACAGAAAGGAAAAGTAAGAAAAAAAAGTTTAAATTTTAGCAATCTCTAACAACAATTTATTACCTGAAGGAATGAGACGCCACAGTTTCATTTGTTCCCTTTCTGGGCCGGAGAGGTTGAGTGGCATTGCAGGAACATAAATCTCCTCATTAAAAGGGTACTTACGCTGTTAAGTACCAGCCCTAACTTTCTGTGGCAAGTAATTAATTGGTAAAAAAATATATTCCACTGAAAAGAAAAGGGTGTAAAAGAAAGGACAGTCATCCGTGGCTAAGTAAAGAAATTAAGGATAGTATTCGACTAAAAACAAGGGCATATAAGGTAGCGAAATCTAGTGGGAGGACAGAGGATTGGGAAAACTTTAAAAGGCAGCAAAAAATAACAAAAAGATTGATTAAGAAAGGGAAGATAGATTATGAAAGTAAATTAGCAAAAAATATAAAAACAGATAGTAAGAGTTTTTATAGTTATATAAAAAGAAAAAGGGTGGCTAAAGTAAATGTTGGTCCCTTAGAGGATGAGACCGGGAAATTAATGGTGGGAAATATGGAGATGGCAAAAACACTGAATGAATATTTTGTATCAGTCTTTACAGTAGAGGACACTAAGAATATCCCAACACTGGACAAACAGGGGGCTATAGGGGGAGAGGAGCTAAACACGATCAAAATCACTAAGGAAGTGGTACTCGGTAAAATAATGGGACTCAAGGCGGATAAATCACCTGGACCTGATGGCTTACATCCTAGAGTCTTGAAGGAAGTGGCGGTAGGGATTGTAGATGCATTGGTAATAATTTTTCAAAACTCCCTGGATTCCGCTAAGGTCCCGGCAGACTGGAAAACTGCTAATGTAACACCCTTATTTAAAAAGGGCAGTAGACAGAAGGCTGGTAACTATAGACCGGTTAGCCTAACATCTGTGGTAGGTAAAATTTTGGAGTCCATTATTAAGGAAACAGTAACAGGACATTTGGATAATCATAATTTAATAGGACAAAGTCAGCATGGTTTTACGAGGGGAAGTCATGTTTGACAAATTTGCTGGAGTTCTTTGAGGAAGTAACATATAGAGTGGATAAAGGGGAACCAGTGGACGTAGTGTATTTAGACTTCCAAAAGGCATTTGACAAGGTGCCACACAAAAGATTATTGCTTAAGGTAAAAAATCACGGGATTGGGGGTAATATTCTGGCATGGATAGAGGATTGGCTATCTAACAGAAAGCAAAGAGTTGGGATAAATGGTTCATTCTCAGACTGGCAATCAGTAACTAGTGGTGTTCCACAGGGGTCAGTGCTGGGTCCCCAACTCTTCACAATCTATATTAACGATTTGGAGGAAGGGACCAAGTGTAACATATCAAAATTTGCAGATGATACAAAGATGGGAGGGAAAGTAGTGAGTGAGGAGGACATAAAAAACCTGCAAGGGGACATAGACAGGCTAAGTAAGTGGGCAGAGATTTGGCAGATGGAATACAACACTGGAAAGTGTGAGGTGATGCACTTTGGCAGGAAAAATCCTAGAGCAATTTATTATCTTAATGGCAAGAAACTGGAGAGTACTGAAGTGCAAAGGGATCTGGGGGTCCTGGTGCACGAAACTCAAAAGGTTAGTATGCAGGTGCAGCAAGTGATTAAGAAGGCAAATGGAATGTTGGCTTTCATTGCTAGGGGGATAGAATATAAAAATAGGGAGGTATTGCTTCAGTTGTACAAGGTATTGGTGAGACCGCACCTGGAATACTGCATACAGTTTTGGTGTCCTTACTTAAGGAAAGACATCCTTGCTCTCGAGGCAGTGCAAAAAAGGTTCACTCGGTTAATCCCGGGGATGAGGGGGTGGTCATATGAGGAGAGGTTGGGTAGATTGGGACTCTACTCATTGGAGTTCAGAAGAATGAGAGGCGATCTTATTGAAACATATAAGATTGTGAAGGGGTTGGATCGGGTGGATGCGGGGAGGATGTTCCCGATGACGGGTGAGACGAGAACTAGGGGACATAGTCTTAGAATAAGGGGCTGCTCTTTCAAAACTGAGATGAGGAGGAACTACTTCACTCAGAGGGTGGTAGGTCCATGGAATATGCTGCCACAAAAAGCTGTAGAAGCTACAACATTAATTAAATTTAAAACAGAAATAGACAGTTTCCTAGAAGTAAAGGGCATTAAGGGTTACGGGGAGCGGGCAGGAATTTGGACATGAGTCTAGGTTCGGATCGGTCATGGCCCTGTGGGTAGTGGAGCGGGCCCAGGGACTGTGTAGCCTGATTCTGCTCCTATTTCGTGTGTGCAATTCTGTTAGATGCAGGAGATGGTTCTGTGATAGATAGTAGATTGGCGGTTAGGATCAGATCAGCCATGATCTTATTGAATGGCGGAGCAGGCTCGAGGGGCCGATTGGCCTACTCCTGCTCCTATTTCTTATGTTCTTATGTTAATTAAAGCGCAAATGCAGCAATGTCTTGAAATTCACGGGGAGGTTAAGGGCGAGATGTCGTATCCGTGAAGCTAATGACGGCGCGGCGCAAATCGTCCAGCAACTTGTGGCGCTTTGCAATTCATGGGGTGTCTCTTCCTCACCGCAAGCTGCTGGATGATTTACACATTAATAACAGCGAGCGCCATTAAACTCGCCGCTATTTTCCCATCAAGTTCTGGCTCATTAAGTAAAAGACATCTATTTTGAAACGTGCCGTGTGCCTGAATCAAACCAGGCTCGTCCTTCCCTAGGACACATCCTCGCGTTACTTGGGCTTCACACCAGTGCAAAGAAAACCTCAACTTTTTTTTTAAGTTGGAAGGGTTTTCTTTAAAAAAAATCAACTGGCATTCAGACAGCGGTCAACGGTGCTCTGAGAGCAATGTTGGAGCCAGTGGTATAACTCAGCGCTGCTCACACATAATTCTCTGCAAAAGGTATCGGTGTCAAACCAGGACTTGCATTATTACAACAGCAGTCATCACTTCCCAGGTGCACAAGAAAGAAGAACCGGATAACAGCAAACTAGAGATGAAACAAAAGAAGACATTTACATGCCATCTTATCAAGTGTCTCTCAGAAACCTCGAACCCTCCTCACTTTGAAATGCAGTCGCTTAATGTAAAAGAACGCAGGACTTGTATTTCTACAGCGCCTTTCACAACCTCAGGACGTCCCAAAGCGCTTTACAGCCAATGAAGTACTTTTTGAAGTGTGGTCACTGCTGTAATGTGGGAAACGCGGCAGCCAATTTGCTCACAGCAAGCTCCCACACACAGCAATGTGATAATGACCAGATCATCTGTTTTTCAGTGATGTTGAATGAGGGATAAATATTGGCCCAAGGACACCGGGGCGGACTCCCCCTGCTCTTGCTATGTGTTAACACACAGCAAGAGGGCACAAACGGTACTGAGACCAATAACAGTTTATTTGCTTTTGGTTAGGTTGCTCAGGAGAGAATGTCGGTCAGGACATCGGAGGCCAAAAGCTCTCTGCACATCTCTAGAAAGAGCCGTCTGTATTTCAGGTCAGGGAGAGCAATGCCAGTGGTCCAGCCCCTGTGTTTGGATCGCTTAAACTGGCCTTCTCATCCCAAAAGCAGAATGTAAATTAGGAAAGCAAATGAAGTGTTGGCCTTTATTGCAAAGGGAATGGAGTATAAAAGTAGGGAAGTCCTGTTACAACTGTACAGAGCGTTGGTGAGACCACACCTGGAGTACTGCGGACAGTTTTGGTCTCCTTATTTAAGGAAGGATATACTTGCATTGGAGGCAGTTCAGAGAAGGTTCACGAGGTTGATTCCGGAGATGAAGTGGTTGTCTTATGAAGAAAGGTTGAGCAGGTTGGGCCTATACTTATTGGAGTTTAGAAGAATGAGAGGGGATCTTATTGAAACATATAAGATTCTGAGGGGGCTTGACAGGGTAGATGCAGAGAGGATGTTTCCCCTCGTGGGGGAATCTAGAACTAGGGGGCATAATTTCAGAATAAGGGGGCACCCATTTAAAATGGAGATGAGGAGAAATTTCTTCTCTCAGAGGGTGGTGAATCTTTGGAATTCTCTACCCCAGAGAGCTGTGGAGGCTGGGTCATTGAATATATTTAAGGTGGAGATAGACAGATTTTTGAAAGGTAAAGGAGTCAAGGGTTATGGGGAGTGGGCAGGGAAGTGGAGTTGAGGCCAAGATCAGATCAGCCATGATCTTATTGAATGGCGGAGCAGGCTCGAGGGGCCAAATGACCTACTCCTGCTCCTACGTCTTATGTTCTTATGTTCTAATCCCAGAGCCATATTTCCATGGCTACGCGATTCTACCATGGGGATAAGGAAGACAGCTTTAAGCAGTGTAAATTTGCGGAGCTGGTACACGGATGTCACGCTCCTGCAACAGAAATGCACAATATAAATGCGCCTAAATAGCGCGTGGGATCTTTAACACCACTTGAACCAGCACAACAGGCAAACAGAGCCTTGAGTGACTATCTCACCCAATGAAACACCCTCCCACTACTGCACTGAAATGCCAGCCCAGATTATGCGCCCTGGAGAGGAGCTGGAACACACAATGTTCTGACTCAGAGGTGAGAATGTTACCCACCAAGCCAAGCTGGCGCGGATATTAAAGGAGTGCAGTTAAGTAATGTGTCTTTGGAAGCCGAAGGCTCCCTTTAAACAGGGCAACAAGTCCCCAGGCAGCAGGGATTGTACGACAGGCCTTGGACCACAATACAAGCACCTCTGTGAAATTCAACCAACCCTATAATTCCTTTTAGGCTGATTTCAGTGTCTGACTGTTTGCACAGCTATTACCTAAATGTACTCAGCAGAAGGGAGCTTCTGAGTAAAATTAGGCGATAACGCTGAGTGATCTTTACATTTTGACGGGGTTTGAGTGCTACATGGCCCCACAGTTGGTAGGTTAGGTAGACCCAACAAAATCATGAAATTGTGATTGTTTCTTTAAAAAAAATAACCAAGCCTGGGGGGAAGATACAGAACTTGAAAATAACAGAATACTTAAAATAGTTTCTTTACCGTCGATGCACCATGCCTGTCATCACTGATTGCAAGAAAGACTGAATGGCCACCTGATTTCATTTACAGGAGAGTGGAAAGCTATTTTGTTTGGCACAGTCCATTGCTGTAGCTCAGCTCAATCAGCTCTCCAAACCAGCTGAGGGAGGTTGTGGGCTGGCTCTTACCGTCCTGCAAAACCTGCAGCTGCGAATCACTGAAGGAACTTCCAATCCAAACCACCTGCCCTTCATGACTCTCAGAGATGGCTGGCGCCAGTCCGCAGGCAGCCCATATTATGACTAACCCTCTCGACCTGGAGGCAGGTCGATGCCTCCTTGAATATTCTGTCAGGTTCATCGATTCCTTCCCCTCCCACTTCCCCTCCTTCCTCTCCCCCCTCTGTCCCCAGTTTCATGCACTGGTGACCTCCCTGAGGTAGTTGCCTCAAGAGACAAAGGCCTAAAAATTCGGTTGCTTTGCGCAAAGCAACCAGCGCCCGGGCGTGGCGCCGTCAACGCCTCCCGCGAAATTCAGCGGGAGGTTAGCAGCGGTGGTAACCGTTAGCGCCCCATGGCGCTGCGCCGCCGGCGATGACGTCATCGCCATATGCTATGTCCGACGGGGTCAGGGGGGCCTACCTGCGACCGGGGCAGCACTAATTAAAGGGAAGGTGCCGGGCGGCCATTTTTGTTGCTGGCCGCCTGCCAGCACCTGCCCCCGTTGCCGTCCCGGGCCTCCCCTTCAGCCTCCCCCCCGCGGAGTGCCGGCTGCGCTCCGTGAGCCCGGCACTTCTCTTGAGTGCCGGGCTCTTTTGCCCGCACTCCGATCCCCGGTGGCCCAGCTGGGCCCTGGGTCGCGCTGCGCAAGGCCCCTCCCCTTTAAGAAGGGGAGGAAGGCCTGCAGTACCGCGCCGCGATGTGCCGCAGAGTGTGGCACTGCGGCGCGTACCGCTGCGATATTTCACTAGCAGCGCCCCAAGAGGGAGGCGGGCGCTTCCCTCTTGGGGCGCTACCAATGAATTCCGGCCGTGGGGGTGCTAATTCTTTCGGGGAGCTAAAAGTAGTGAAGTTAGCGCCCCAAAGGGGGCACGATTCAATTTTTCCCCCAAAGACTTGCACTTATACAGCACCTTTCACGACCACTGGACAGTCCAAAGTGCTTTACAGCCAAATTGCGCACAGCAAGCTCCCACCAACAGCAATGTGAAAATGACCAGATAATCTGTTTTTTAGTGATGTTGATTGAGGGATAAATATTGGCCCCTGGACAGTGGGCTGAACTCCCCCTGCTCTTCTTTGAAATAGTGGCATGGGATCATTTAAGTCCACCTGAGAGGGCAGACGGGGCCTCGGTTTAACGTCTCATCCAAAAGACAGCACCTCCGACAGTGCAGCACTCACTCAGTACTGCACTGGAGTGTCAGCCTAGATTTTTGTGCTCAAGTCTCTGGAGTGGGACTGTGAACCCACAAAACCTTCTGACTCAGAGGCAAGAGTGCTACCCACTGAGCCACAGCTGACACTCAAACTCATTCAGGGCCTTGTGTGGGAAGGGCATCGCTGGACTAGGCCAGCTCTGCCACAGGGCCCAAACTGTGTCATTTACTGACAAGTTCCGCCCCAGGCTGCCAACCATCTCGCTCCGCAATGGGGGCTACCAGTAAATAGTCGGCATCAACTTTGAACTAGACAGGGCACAGTTTGCCGCAGGCTGGCTTTAGTTTCAGAGAGAGACATGACACGCAGCATGTACAAATCCAAACCTACTTCTGCTCGGCTTTCAGCATCAGACGCAACAGCAACTCGAGGAGATATTCACACGTCACTTGTGTTTCATACCAGCTACAGCACTTTTGCAGCTGGCAGTTAATGTTCGATTGGTTACATCGTTTTCTGACGTATCTTGTTAAGCAAGGGGGCTGAGGGTACAGGATTAAGTACAGGCAATAAATCATCACATATTCTGAACCTGATGGGTGGCTGGAGACATTGCTCAAAGGTTTATGCTCTCGCAAATTATTTTTAGACATTTTCCTTGTGGGTTTCCCAGCGGCCAAATGGATTAAAGCATCGGCCAGTGTGGCACTAAAATCACTGTTCCGGACATGAGCACCATCCTTTGTAAGATCATGAAATGTTTCTGTATTATGCCTTGCACATACAAAGCTATAGAGTGTGGCATCAAGGAGCCCCAGCAAAGCTGAAGTCAATGGGAATCGGGGAGGGGGGGGGGGAAACGCTCCACTAGCTGGAGTCATACCTAGCACAAAGGAAGATGGTTGTGGTGGTTGAAGGTCAATCATCACAGCCCCAGGACATCGCTGCAGGAGTTCCTCAGGGCAGTGTCCTAGGCCCAATCATCTTCAGCTGCTTCATCAATGACCTTCCCTCCAACATAAGGTCAGAAATAGGGATGTTCGCTGATGACTGCACAGTGTTCAGCGCCATTCACAACTCCTCAGATAATGAAGCAGTCCGTGCCCGCATGCAACAAGATCTGGATGATGTTCAGGCTTGGGCTGATAAGTGGCCAGGTAACATTCATGCCACACAAGTGCCAGGCAATGACTATCTCCAACAAGCGAGAGTCTAACCACCTCCCCTTGACATTCAACGGCATTACCATCACCGAATCCCCCACCATCAACATCCTGGGGGATCACCATTGACCAGAAACTTAACTGGACCAGCCACATAAATACTGTGGCAACAAGAGCAGGTCAGAATAGGTATTTTGCGGCGAGTGTCTCACCTCCTGACTCCCTAAAGCCTTTCCACCATCTACAAGGCACAAGTCAGGAGTGTGATGGAATACTCTCCACTTGCCTGGATGAGTGCAGCTCCAACAATACTCAAGAAGCTCGACACCATCCAGGACAAGGGCAGCCCGCTTGATTGGCTCCCCATCCACCACCTTAAACATTCACTCCCTCCACCACCGGCGTACCGTGGCTGCAGTGTGTACCATCTACAAGATGCACTGCAGCAACTCGCCAAGGCTTCTTCGGCAGCACCTCCCAAACCCACGACCTCTTCCACCCAGAAGGACAAGGGCAGCAGGCGCATGGGAACACCACCACCTCCAAGTACCCCTCCAAGTCACACACCATCCTGACTTGGAAATATATCACCGATTCTTCATCGTCACTGGGTCAAAATCCTGGAACTCCCTCCCTAACAGCACTGTGGGAGAACCTTCACCACAAGGACTGCAGCAGTTCAAGAAGGCGGCTCACCACCACCTTCTCAAGGGCAATTAGGGATGGGCAATAAATGCCGGCCTTGCCAGCGACGCCCACATCCCATAACCGAATAAAATAAAAGTTAGTCCATTTTACTGTGAGCTTAAAGTTAAACTCTTGTCAGTCATTCCTAAAATATTTCTTTTATCTTTTCTTAGGTCTGAGTTTCAAGCAATACACAACTGAGTCTGGTGGCCTGGCTGGAGAGTCTAGAACTTGGGGTCACAGTCTCAGGATAAGGGGTCGGCCATTTAGGACTGAGATGAGGAGAAATTTCTTCACTCAGAGGGCTGTGAACCTTTGGAATTCTCTACCCCAGAGGGCTGTGGATGCTCAGTCAATGAGTATATTCAAGAGTGAGATCGATAGATTTTTGGACTCTAGGGGAATCAAGGGATATGGGCATCGGGTGGGAAAGTGGAGTTGAGGTCGAAGATCAGCCATGATCTTATTGAATGGCGGAGCAGGCTCGAGGGACCGTATGGCCGACCCCTGCTCCTATTTCTTAAGAACATAAGAACATAAGAAATAGGAGCAGGAGTCGGCTATTTGGCCCCTCGAGCCTGCTCCGCCATTCAGTAAGATCATGGCTGATCTTCTACCTCATCTCCACTTTCCTGCATTATCCCCATATCCCTTGATTCCCTTATTATCCAAAAATCTATCGACCTCTGTCTTGAATATACTCAACGACTGAGCCTCCACAGCCCTCTGGGGTAGAGAATTCCAAAGATTCACCACCCTCTGAGTGAAGAAATTTCTCCTCATCTCAGTCCTAAAGGGACAACCCCTTATTCTGAGTCTGTGACCCCTGGTTCTAGACTCCCCAACCAGGGGAAACATCCTCCCTGGGTGCCGTCTTTCGGATGAGATGTTAAACTGAGCCCTGCCTACTTTCTCAGGTGGATGTGAAAGTTCCTGTGGTACTATTTCGAAGAAGAGCAGGGGAATTCTCCCCGGTGTCCTGGCCAATATTTATCCCTCAAACAACATCACTAAACAGATTATCTGGTCATTATCACATTGCTGTTTGTGGGATCTTGCTGTGCGCAAATTGTCCGCCGCGTTTCCTACATTACAACAGTGACTACACTTCAAAAAGTACTTCATTGGCTGTAAAGCACTTTGGGACGTCCTGAGGTCGTGAAATAAGCTGTAGAAATGCAAGCCTTTCTTTTAAATTTTAAACACCTCTCTCAAATCACTCTATAATCTCTGTTCTAACAAAAACAGCCATAGTGGGAAGCATGGCTACTTTTTACCGTTCTGAGCCCTCGGGTTAATGATGATACCCAACTGCTGCAGTTTTTGCATATCAAAGACTATCCCGCCCACCCCCACCCCCATAACATTTTAAAAATTGTGTCGTTCTTTTATTCTGATTTGAGTGTCCGTATTACTGATTCAAAAGTATATTTAAACCTATTTACTTTTCATTCTGTGTTATTCTATTTTTATTTGACACAGATCCACCATTTTGAGTTCTAGGCTGTGACACTGAGAGGCTTGAGTGCAATTTGCTCTGGTAGCGCAGTGCTTGCATGGCAGATTCCTTTGTGCCGCTATAACACAGTCGCGATCCAGCATGTTATCAGTGGAAATCAAACCCCCCTCTGTTGTACTGACGTTAACTTTTGCTCCCTCCCACCCATGTTCATCAACTATTAGCTGGCCACTGGGAGTGGTTTTGGGAGCAGAGTGTGACTAATTTGTTTGGCTTCTTCACTGCAAGAGTTGGGCAGCGATTACCTGTGGGAATCGTGTGGCTTTTGGCGTATGTTTGGTGGCAGGTAGGAACTGAGCCGAGCCACAGCCACCCCTGCATGAAATTCGGAATGAAATTGAATGGGAATGCTGCAGATTCAGGAGCAGAACCTAAATTAACCCCTTTAAATTATTTTACCTCAATAGGCCTGTTCTAGGCTGCCGTTGAGGCACCCGCTCCTTTTGAAGCTTTCACTACCGGGCCGTATTTTGCGACCCCCTACGGGTGCGTACGAGGTGCGCCCGCGCCCGTCGGGGCCGCGCCAGTGCCGGGTTTAGGCGTACAAGGTGCAAAGCGCTGAAACCCGGCACTTTGCGATCTGTCAAGAATCCTCTCAGCAGATCCTCCGCATCCCCGGGAGATGGGCCTCCGCGGGGTGGAGAGTTGCGCTATTTGCCCAACTTCCGCCCGCTGAAAGGCCTGTGGAATTCTTACACCCGGTAAAAGCGTAAGGCCTGCTCTTACCAGAGTAAGAGTTTTAAAAAATAGAAAAATAAAATTTGATCCCTCACTTATACATTAAAAACCCTGTCCAATAAGGTAAGTTTATTTTTAGCCCTGTTAAAAGATATACATTTCTTTTTCAAAAAATTAAATTTTTGTTTAAAATATTTAATTTTTTTTAAAATTCGCTTATGGGATCTAGGCGTCGCTGGCAAGGCCAGCATTTATTGCCCATCCCTAATTGTCCTTGAGAAGGTGGTGGTGAGCCGCCTTCTTGAACCGCTGCAGTCCGTGTGGTGAAGGTGCTCCCACAGTGCTGTTAGGGAGGGAGTTCCAGGATTTTGACCCACCGACAATGAAGGAGCGGTGATATACTTCTAAGTCAGGATGGTGTGTGACTTGCAGGGGAACTTGGAGGTGGTGGTGTTACCATGCACCTGCTGCCCTTGTCCTTCTAGGTGGAAGAGGTCGTGGGTTTGGGAGGTGCTGCCGAAGAAGCCTTGGCGAGTTGCTGCAGTGCATCTTGTAGATGGTACACACTGCAGTCACGGTACGCCGGTGGTGGAGGGAGTGAATGTCTAAGGTGATGGATGGGGTAAAAATCAAACGAGCTGCTTTGTCCTGGATGGTGTCGAGCTTCTTGAGTGTTGTTGGAGCTGCACTCATCTAAGCAAGTGGAGAGTATTCCATCACACTCCTTACTTGTGTCTTATAGATGGTGGAAAGGCTTTGGGGAGTCAGGAGGCGAGACACTCGCCGCAGAATACCCAGCCTCTGACCTACTCTTGTTGCCACAGTATTTATGTGGCTGGTCCAGTTAAGTTTCTGGTCAATGGTGACACCCCAGGATGTTGATGGTGGGGGATTCGGCGATGGTAATGCCATTGAATGTCAAGGGGAGGTGGTTAGACTCTCGCTTGTTGGAGATAGTCATTGCCTGGCACTTGTGTGGCGCAAATGTTACCTGCCACTTATCAGCCCAAGCCTGAACGTCGTCCAGGTCTTGTTGCATGCGGGCATGGACTGCTTCATTATCTGTGGAGTTGTGAATGGCGCTGAACACTGTGCAGTCATCAGCAAACATCCCCATTTCTGACCTTATGTTGGAGGGAAGGCCATTGATGAAGCAGCTGAAGATGGTTGGGCCTAGGACACTGCCCTGAGGAATTTCTGCAGCAATGTCCTGGGGCTGTGATGATTGACCTTCACCACAACCATCTTCCTTTGTGCTATTTTTAATGCCATTTTAATTAATTTTATAAAGTAATTAAAAAAAAAATTTTTTTCATGTGTTTCTGTATTTTTTAAGTGATCCCCATTCATACTTATGACAGTTCCGTACGTACGGAAACCCCATAAGTATGAATGGGGATTCCCCTTCTTTCATTGGTTGGGCCGGTCCACGTGATCCCAGGATTCAAGATAGAGATCGATAGATTTTTGGATATTAGGCGATCAAGGGATATGGGGATCGGGCAGGAAAGAGGAGTTTGCTTTTATGAATAGCTAGCTCAAGGGAAGGTGATTTATCTCTGATAAGTTATTGGCTATAAACAAAGCCTCATTAGGTCAAGGTTTTCCAGCCAGTAGCTTCAGTTTTTGAAGTGATAATGTGGGTAATTTTGCCAGTATGAGAAGTAACAGCTTGTTTTCTGTGATTGCCACAATCAATAAAGGCTTTGTTTCACGCCTGACCTTGTAAACATCTCTCCAGGCAGCAACGGGGCTTCTATCCACGTTCCCATCTACTCAGACGACAGCAATAATGATTATTATTACTAGCTCTTCGAGAAAGAACCGAGGGCTTCTTCAAAGAAAGGGGCCTCCATCTTACAGGAATTGAGCGGCACGTGTGGGCAGCACCTAGGACGCTTCGTTCACTCAGTTCAACCTCTTCCACCCGCCATAAAATTAAGCTCATCCAAAACTCTGCTGCCCGTATCCTAACTCGCACCATCCCGTTCCCCTATCACCTCTGTGCTCACTGACCTACATTGACTCTCGGTTAAGCAACGCCTCAATTATAAAGTTCTCCCCATATCTTTCGATTAGGCACTTTACAGCCTTCCGGACTCAACACTGAGTTCAACAATTTCAGATCATAACCTTTGCCTCCATTTTTTCGGACGGCAGCTGTTGATGATTCTGCTGTTGCCATTTACACCTCCTCTAGACCCATCTTTTGTTTCTTTACTTGTCCCATTACCCTCTCCGTTCACCTCGCACCATCATCCCTTTTGTCATTTAATCTCTCCTGCCTTCCACCCGATCACAGACCTTCCCTTTTGTTTTTTCCTCCCCTCCCCCCTTTCCCTGCCCCTACACTTGCTTAAAACCTGTTACATCTCCAACTTTTTCCAGTTCTGATGAAAGGTCACCGACCTGAAACGTTAACTCTGTTTCTCTCTCCACAGATGCTGCCTGACCTGCTGAGTATTTCCAGCATTTTCTGTTTTTATTTAAAATTCTCATCCTTGTTTTCAAATCCCTCCATGGCCTCGCCTCTCCCTATCTCTGTAACCTCCTCCAGCCTGACAACCCTCCGAGATATCTGCGCTCCTCCAATGCTGGCCTCCTGCGCAGCCCTGATTTTCATCGCTCCACCATTGGCGGCTGTGCTTTCAGCTACCGAGGCCCTAAGCTCTGGAATTCCCTCCCTAAACCTCTCTACCTCTCTCTCCTCCTTTAAGACACTCCTTGAAACCTACCTCTTTGATTAAGCTTTTGGTCACCTGTCCCTAATATCCCCTTATGTGGCTCGGTGTCAAATTTTTTTTAATAACACTCCTGTGAAGCGCCTTGGGACGTTTTACTACGTTAAAAACACTATATAAATACAAGTTGTTGTTGTACATCATGAGAATGAAACGGAACTCTGTGGGGCAGAGTCAAGCACCTCTGTAAAAGATCACCAGGGGACAGCTTAAAGATTCCAAAAACATAGAGCTCAGACTTTGGAACACTTTGGCATTTTCAAGTCAGGAAACAAGCAAGTTAAGCATTACAGTCATACCCACTTATCTCCAACACGTTTATGTTGACATCCCACTTATTTCGACAAAAAAAACTGAAGTCCCAGTCCCTCTCTGCACATTAATACCAAATACTTGGCAACGTCTACATAAACTCTGGCAAGCCTAATTTAACAACTTTTTTTTTAAGTTCCTGAAAGTACGCAGTGCCTTTTTTTAATTACCACTTATGTCGACTGGCGCTTATCTTCACGTTTGTCGAAACAGGGAGGAGGAGATACAGAGAGCTCCATTGCGCATGCGCTATTGTCACTTTGACTGCAGTCTCTTTGCCTTTGGTCATCCATTGAGAAGAGGTGGATAATGGCATCATCCTACAACTCCCAGCATTCTGCTGGGGCCTGGTCAGTTATCTGGCCTATGGCTTGTCATGCCTCTCAAAGACTGAATGTGTTAGGTAAAACCTGTGTAAAGTGTACATCTTTTGTAGAAGTCACAGGTTTGACGAAATGGCCTTTTCGCACTTCTTATTCTCTTAGTCATTTAAATTAAAGCATAAGAACATAAGAATTAGGAGCAGGAGTAGGGCATTCGGCCCCTCGAGCCTGCTCCACCATTCAATAAGACCATGGCTGATCTTCGACCTCAACTCCACTTTCTCGCCTGATCTCCAGTTCCCCTGGGCAAACACTGGATTGTTGGTTAAAACGCACAGCTGGCATTAATTTCAAAATTCAGATTTCGAGATGCCCCAGCCAATATTTATCCCTCAATTAACATTATTAAAAAGAAACAGATTACCTGGTCATTATCACACTGTTGTTTGTGGGAGCTTGCTGTGCACAAATTGGCTGCCGTGTTTCCTACATTGCGACAGTGACTACACTCCAAAAAGTACTTCATTGGCTGTAAAGCACTTTGGGACGTCCGGTGGTCGTGAAAGGCGCTACAGAAAAGCAAGTCTTTCTTTCTTTTCTTTTACTGCAACAGTCCAAACAGATGCTTTTCTGCTAAGCTGTTACTTTTAAACGGAACTTGCTCAACTATCCAAGAAGCTCAATGTGTAATATAGTTATAGGGCTGGATTTTGTCTTGGGGTCGGGTTGGGGTCGTGTGATCCGCATTTCGTGTTTCCCCCCCGACTCCAGATTAATGTGGATGAATGATGCAATTTTAACTTAATTGGGCAATTGAGTTCCAGCATGTGGGAACCCATGAAACAATTAGTGGTTTCAGTCTGAAAGTCGCCTCTGATGATGTCATCATTGCAGAGATTGCCTGGCCTTTGCTGTGAGTGGACCTGGATGCAAAATGAGCAGCAGCAGCAGGAGAGAGAGAGAGAGAGAGCGAGAGAAGAGAGAAGAGAGAAGAGAGAGAGAGAGAGAGAGAATATGAATGATCACAGCAAGGCCAGGCAGTATCTGAAGACATTCAATTCAGCAGCATCAACTTTCAGACCTAATACTACTACTACCTTCATCACATTTCCGTTGTAATAGTGGACCTGCAGCTGATAGTCAGCTATCCACTTGTGCTCCCGCCAGGTTTCACTGGAGTGTTTCACATCAGGCGTACTTCACGTCGGAAAAGGGTTAAACTAGCTAAAAAGTTTCAAAATGGCATTACAGAGCCAATTTAGGGCTTGTTAAGGGCTTTAATGGCCTCTCCCGCCTCTTGGAGGTGGGACGGAGTCGGGAACCCCGCGACTGATTTTGTCAAAATTGCGTGGAGGCGGGATGGAGTCGGGACCCCCGACCCCGCAACTTTAACCCCCCACACGCCTCCAAACCCGACTCCACGGGTCATTGAAAATCCAGCCCATAGTGACTGAATACAGTTTTGTCAACTGAAGCAATGTGCAAAATGCTTTATCGGAAACGCCCCTTGCACCAGTGGTATTGCAGCAGATACAAATAACGAGGGCACGTTAAGGAAAATAAAGAGTAAACACAACAAATAGCACAGTAACTTCAAGCACTGTAGCTAGCTGGTAAATCAAAGCACTGCTGCCAGCCAAATCAGTAACATCCACAGCAACTGTCCTGTTCCATTAGCATTAGCTGAGTCACTGTACACATTGTCGGGCCACAATGGCATAAAGGTTATGTAAGAGTACAAAAATAATTCAACCTGTAGTTTCACGGCAGTCAACCTTTATTTTAAGCAGAGTAGATTATGTGACTACAAGTAAAAATAAATGCACTTGTATAATACGTGCACTGGTTTAAGCAGCTCACTTCATTAACGAGCTAACTGGCTGCTTACAGTTGAGAAAAAAGTGCAAATGCTGAATATATATAGAATCGTAGAATTGTACAGCACAGGAGGAGGCCATTCAGCCCATCGAGTCCGCGCCGGCTCTTTCGAAGAGCAATCCAGTCAGTCCCACTCCCCCCGCTCTTTCCCCATATCCCTGCAATTTTTTCTCCTTCAAGTATTTATCCAATTTCCCTTTGAAGGCTTCTATTAAATCTCCCTCCACCACCCTATCAGGCAGTGCATTCCAAATCCTAACCACTCGTTGCGTAAAAAAGTTTTCCCTCATGTCGCCTCTGGTTCTTTTGCCAATCACCTTAAATCTGTGCCCTCTGGTTATCGACCCTTCAGCCGCTGGAAACAGTTTCTCTTTATTTACTCCATCTAAACCCTTCATGATTTTAAACACCTCTATCAAATCTCCTCTTAACCTTCTCTGCTCCAAGGAGAACAACCCCAGCTTCTCTATCTGAAATAAAAACAGAAATAACACCATTAACGCACAGCAAGTCTGTCAGAGAAAAGGTAGGTCAACATTTCAATGGAGACTCTTTCTCTTTGTCAGAACTGACCCAGTTCCGATGAAATTCCTCTGACTGAGACATTAATCTAGCTTTTCAAATGCAGACAGCCCTGCTGTGCATTGGTATTTTATGGAATTTTATTTTGAGTGCTTGAAGTAGTTGAATCCAGATGGTGTGAACCAGAAATTTAATGCCATCAGCCAAAACAAATCAGCATTTAAAATCTCAAAGATTCATAATGTAAAATTCATTGGTGCTCAGAGAGTGGTAATCCTAAGAAGTGGACGATTTGTTCCAATTTAATCCAGAGATAGGAACAGTTAAAATCTGGACATTCCAAACATCATCGACAGGCTAAATTCCTTTTATGCTTCATGAGAAAATTCTGTACAGTAAACTTGAAAAAAAATGCAGCTTCAAGAGTGAATGTTTAATACCAAAGCGAAATACAGGAATCCCTCCCCAAACGCGGGGGCTATGTCCCTGAAAACCCCCCGTGGTTAGTAAAACCCTGGTTGGCAAATTCACTATAAACACATAGAAACATAGAAGATAGGAGCAGGAGTAGGCCATTCGGCCCCTCGAGCCTGCTCCGCCATTCGATGAGATCATGGCTGATCATCCAAACTCAGTACCCTGTCCCTGCCTTCTCCCCATATCCCTTGATACCTTTAGCTTTAAGAAATATATCTAACTCATCTTGAATATATTTAATGACTTGCCCTCAACTACCTTCTGTGGTAGAGAATTCCACAGGTTCACCACTCTCTGGGTGAAGAAATTCTTCCTCATTTCTGTCCTAAATGGCTTACCCCTTATCCTTAGATTATGACCCCTGGTTCTGGACTCTCCGGCCATCGAGAACATTCTTCCTGCATCTAGTTTGTCCAGACCTGTCAGAATTTTATATGTTTCGATGAGATCCCCTCTCATTCTTCTATACTCCAGCGAGTATAAGCCCAATCGACCCAATCTCTCCTCATATGTCATTCCTGCCATCCCAGGTATCAGCCTTGTGAATCTTCGCTGAACTCCTTCCATGGCAAGAACATCCTTCCTCAGATAAGGCGACCAAAACTGCACACAGTACTCAAGGTGCGGTCTCACCAAGGCCCTGTACAACTGCAGCAAGACATCCTTGTTCCTATACTCAAACCCTTTCGCTATGAAGGCCAACATACCATTTGCCTTCTTCACCGCCTGCTGCACCTGCATGCTTACCTTCAGCGACTGGTGCACAAGGACACCCAGGTCTCGTTGCACTTCCCCTTCTCCCAATCTATTGCCATTCAGATAATAGTCTGCCTTTCTGTTTTTGACACCAAAGTGGATAACCTCGCATTTATCCACGTTATATTGCATCTGCCACGCTTCTGCCCACTCACCCAACCTGTCCAAATCATCCTGAGTTTCTCAGTATCCTCCTCGGAGCACACACGCCCACCCACATATAAAAAGCATATAAATAGCATAAAAATCATGTTTTTTACCTTATTCCTAAATGAAAAACCGTGGATACGCGAATTTCATGGCCGCGGTTGACAAAATTGTCGCAGAGTGGAAACCGCGTATACGTGAAATCCGCGTATGGCAAACCCGCGGTTGGGGAGGGATCCCTGCACTGCGGATGCTGGAAATCTAAATAGAAACAGAAAATGCTGGAAACACTCAGCAGATCTGTGGAGAGAGAGAAACAGAGTTAACGTTTCAGGTCGATGACCTTTCGTCAGAACTGGAAGAAGTTAGGGATGTGACAGATTTTAAGCAAGTGCAGAGGCAGGGAAAGGGAGGAGGGGAGGAAACAACAACAGGGAAGGTTTGTGATCGGGTGGAAGGCAGGAGAGATTAAATGACAAAAGGGATGATGGTTCGAGGCAAAAGGAGATGGCAATGGGACAAGTAAAGAAACAAAAGATGGGTCGAGAAGAGGTGTAAATGGGAATGGCAGATTCATCAACAGCTCCTGTTCGAAAAATTGTGGGCAGAGGTTATGGTCTGAAATTGTTGAACTCAATGTTGAGTCCAGAAGGCTGTAAAGTGCCTAATCGAAAGAGGTGCTGTTCCTCGAGCTTACGCTGACCACTTAATCTGTGTACTTCCTGTTATACTGTTAACCTAGGTACATATATTCCTGCCTTTTGAAAAAGGAGTTAAGCGCCTTATTTTCATAGATTTTTGCGACCAAACTAAATGATAGATATGTGCAGTTTTTTTTTTAATTTGGTGATTTTTGTACAATGGTATTTCATTAGTTGGAATGACAACAAAGGCAAATCACGTCTACAGTAATGATACATTAACACTACTCGAGAAGCTCACACCACGCTTAACCAATCCAGCTGTGGAGTGTGCAATATTTGTACAAAATACGACTGTGGGGTCTGCCAGGAGCATCACACACCAACATCAAAGGTTGAAATGGTGAGGTGCTCTTAGCAGAATAGAGAACAAGAGAGATCTAGGGGTGCAGATGGGGAGATCTTTAAAAGGTGGGAGTGCGATTAGAAAAGGGCATAAAAAGGCAAATGGGATGCTGGCTTTTATACATTTTTTTAATTAATTCTCGGGATGTGGGCATCGCTGGCAAGGCCAGCATTTATTGCCCATCCCTAATTGCCCCTGAGAAGGTGGTGGTGAGCTGCCATCTGGAACCGCTGCAGTCCGTGTGGTGAAGGTACTCCCTCAGTGCTGTTTGGGAGGGAGTTCCAGGATTTTGACCCAGCGACGATGAAAGAACAGCGATATATTTGCAAGTCAGGATGGTGTGTGACTTGGAGGGGAACTTGGAGGTGGTGGTGTTCCTGTGCGCCTGCTGCCCTTGTCTTTCTAGGTGGAAGAGGTCGTGGGTTTGGGAGGTGCTGCCGAAGAAGCCTTGGCGAGTTGCTGCAGTGCATCTTGAAGATGGTACACACTGCAGCCACGGTACGCCGGTGGTGGAGGGAGTGAATGTTTAAGGTGGTGGATGGGGTGCCGATCAAGCAAGGGGCACTGAATACAAAAGAAAGGAAGTGATGTTGAATTTGTAAAAGACATTAGTTAGGCTGCAGTTAGAGTATTGAATCCCCGCCGTAGGTAGGATATTAAAGCCAGAGAAAGGGGACGGCCAATTCACCAGGGAAACCTGGCAGTGAACGGAAACTATGCTGATAAAAAACTTCAATATATAAAATGCACATGGAAGGGTTACATTACATTTTCATTTTAAAATATTAAAATTAAAAGAATGATGCAGTTGTTACAAATTCAGGCCTGCCAAAGACACCTTCATGGGTTTAGTGGTACCAGTCATTCCTGTGAGAGAGCACATGGAGTGGGATTCTATCTGCTTCTGTTCAGCCTTTTCATGCTACGAATGCATACTCCACATCCGAACAAACTGCTTACATATTTATCCTATATTATGTGACTCGTTAGGAGCTTGACATGTTTGAAAAGAAAAGAAGACTTGTATTTCTATCGCCTTTACAGCCAGTGAAGTACTTTTGAAGTGGAGTCACTGTTGTAATGTAGGAAACGCGGCAGCCAATTTGCGCACAGCAAGCTCCCACAAACAGCAATGTGATAATGACCAGATAATCTGTTTTAGTGATGTTGGTTGAGGGATAAATATTGGCCAGGACACCAGGGAGAACTCCCCTGCTCTTTGTCGAGATAGTGCCATGGGATCTTAGACGGCACCTCCGACGGTGCAGCACTCCCTCAATACTGCACTGGAGTGTCAGCCTAGAGTTTTGTACTGCACTGTCGGAGGTGCCGTCTTTCGGATGAGACATTAAACCGAGGCCCCATCTGCTCTCTCAGGTGGACGTTAAGATCCCATGGCACTATTTTGAAGAAGAGTGGGGGAGTTATCCTCGGTGTCTTGGTCAATATTTATTCCTCAATCAACATCACTAAAAAAACAGATGATCTGATCATTATCACATTGCTGTTTGTGGGAGCTTGCTGTGTGCAAATTGGTTGCCGCGTTTCCTACATTACAACAGTGACTACACTTCAAAAAAGTACTTCATTGGCTGTAATGCGCTTTGGGACATCCGGTGGTCGTGAAAGGCGCTGTAGAAATGCAAGTCTTTCTTTCTTTCAATGGCTTTTTTTAATTCTGGCATTTTCCTTTGCTCTTACTGGAGAGTTCTGCAGCACTACCGACAGGAATAGTTCAAGGGCTTGTACAACCTCAGCAGGCAAAAATACATCTTGCTCTCTCCTCCTCCTCGACTTTGCATTCATAAAAGATATATATAGTAGTTCAGCTGTAACCAACATTCTTCCATACTTTTTAACCACTTAAACCGCTAACACGTGCATCTCCCCTCTGCACAGAATATCTGTATAGAATTTCCAAGCTAATTCAACATTTAATGTACTTCATACCAAGTAGAAGTGGATCTTAGTTCAATTTCCACTTGTGCGGAACCCAGACAACCCTCAGTGACCAAAGCCAAGAATATGGGGATCAGCTGCTGGCCAGTAATATCCAGTTGTTGGCTCGGTGCAGAAATGCTGCTTTGTAGGACACGGTTTAATTATTACTCCAGCCAATGCCACTATAATTAGGAGTGTTGCCATGGAGAACAGATAAGCAAGTATATAGAATTAATTATTTTCATTATTTCCAAATGTAATATATCTGTGTTCTTTGTCAGCTGTGGCTCAGTGGGTAGCACTCTCGCCTCTGAGTCAGAAGGTTGTGGGTTCAAGTCCCACTCCAGAGACTTGAACACAGCTAGGCTGACACTAGTGGAGTTGAGGTCGAAGATCAGCCATGATCTTCCTGAATGGCGGAGCAGGCTCGCGGGGCCGAATGGCCGACTCCCGCTCCTAATTCTGATGTTCTTATGAGCGTGAGCCAAGGCACAAAAAAAGCAGATAATTTATCACTAATTGGCACCTTCATTCAGAGACCTGCGGTTGGGGGAGTTGGGGAAAGGATTGTTCTTCTGAGGTTAGGGTAAGGTGCATTGTTGTGGCACAGTTGAGGGAGTTTCACTCATTCCCGTATTCTATCTGACCTGAAAATGCTTGATATTGGTACTGAGTGTCAAAAAGTGGGAAAGTATTCCCCACATTGTTGAGCACCAGAAATTAGAAACGATTAATCATAATAAACATACCAACTGATCATAGTAACTCACCTGGACACTGAAAAGAGAAATTAAGACCGATTTAAGGAGATAATTTGTGTGTGAACTAGGTATCTTTAGTTGACTGTCTCAGGCCAGTACTCATTGACCATGATTAAGATACCAACACAATAAACTGCTGCGAGCACTTCATTCTTGAAAATGTGATCATTTGTTCGTGTAGTTATGACTCCTCTCTCCATAATAAGTGATGCAGTTTATGTTTAAATTGCTGCATCATCCGAATTAGATCTTTCCCACCAGTCTGCCCTCCTCACCTTCCTACTTCCCCAAACTGCTACAGATTAGGTCCCTACATATTATCTTCTGTATGGCCAATACTGGCACGATTTGGGTGCAAAGTCGGCTGTGGCCCACCACCGTAGAAGACTTTCACTTAACTCACCACATGTTATTTTCCCTCGGCAACCAGGGCATCATGAAGAGTAAACTGGTCACCAATCTCCAGAGAGGAGGGAGGAGAAGGAGGGAGAGAGGGTAGGAGGGAGAGAAGGAGGGAGAGAGGGTAGGAGGGAGAGAGGGTAGGAGGGAGAGAAGGAGGGCAAGAAGGAAGGAGGGCAGGAGGGCGGGCAGGAGAGAGAGAGGGTAGGAGGGAGAGAAGGAGGGCAGGAGTAAGAGAGGGTAGGAGTGAGAGAAGGAGGGCAGGAGGGAGGGCAGGGGGGAGAGAGGGTAGGAGGGAGAGGAGGAGGGCAGGAGGGAGGGCAGGAAGGAGGGCAGGGGGGAAGAGGGTAGGAGGGAGAGGAGGAGGGCAGGAGGGAGGGCAGGGGGGAGGGCAGGGGGGAGAGAGGGTAGGAGGGAGAGGAGGAGGGCAGGAGGGAGGGCAGGAGGGAGGGCAGGGGGGAGAGAGGGTAGGAGGGAGAGGAGGAGGGCAGGAGGGAGGGCAGGAAGGAAGGAGGGCAGGAAGGAGGGCAGCAGGGCTGGAAGGTGGAAAGGTGGGAAGGGACAGAAGACTGGAGAAGCTGGGGTTGTTCTCCTTGAAGCAGAGAAAATTGAGAGGAGATTTGATAGAGGTATTCAAAATCATGAGGGTTCTGGACAGAGTAGATAGAGAGAAACTGTTCCCATTGGCGGAAGGGTCGAGAACCAGAGGACACAGATTTAAGGTGATTGGCAAAAGAACCAAAGGCGACATGAGGAAAAACTTTTTTACGCAGCGAGTGGTTAGGATCTGGAATGCACTGCCTGAGAGGGTAGTGGAGGCAGATTGAATCTTATCTTTCAAAAGGGAGTTGGATAAGTATCTGAAGGAAAAAATTTTGCAGGGCTACGGGGAAAGGATGGGGGAGTGGGACTAGCTGAGAGTCGGCACGGGCTCGACGGGCAGAATGCCTTCTTCCGTGCTGTAACCATTCTATGATTCTATGATTGATTCTAAGAAAGGGAGAGAGAGAGTTCACAGCTCACGTATGGATTTGAGCACATTATTAGGCTGACTCTACAGTGAATACTGAGAGTGAAACATTAAGCAGAGGTCCTACCAGGTGGTTTGGGTGGGTGTTAAAGATCCCATGGCAATATTCAAAAGGACAGAAATTTTTGCCAGAGCGCTGGCCAATATTCGTCCTTCAACCGACACTAACAAAATCAGTTGAATTAGTTCTACATCTCCTTCCTGTTTGTAGAGCGTACCTGTGCACAAAATGGTTGCTGGATTCGTCTCGACAACAACTTTCAAAGTAAGGGGCTTTGAGATGCTTCTGAAAGATGTGATAAAGTGCGGTATAAACACAAGTCCTTCATTATTAGTTCTATTTGACTAGATGACTCAGTTGTTAAGAGTAAAAAGTCAAAGATCTTTCATCCAAATTCTGATCACCATTCAGTACAAACAATAAAACATTATTACTAAAGATACCTGACAATAAGGAAACTTGCCCAGGTATGCTTGGCTCAGTTGAGAGTGCTCTCATCTCTAAATTACAAGAGATGTAGCTCCCGTCCAGAACTTGAACATTTTTTTAAATTTGTTCCTGGGATGTGGGCGTCACGGGCGAGGCCAGCATTTATTGCCCATCCCTAATTGCCCTTGAGAAGGTGGTGGTGAGCCGCCTTCTTGAACTGCTGCAGTCCGTGAGGTGAAGGTACTCCCACAGTGCTGTTAGGGAGCGAGTTCCAGGATTTTGACCCAGCGACGATGAAGGAATGGCCAATATATTTCCAAGTCAGGATGTGTGTGACTTGGAGGGGAACTTGGAGGTGGTGGTGTTCCTGTGCGCCTGCCGCCCTCGTCCTTCTAGGTGGAAGAGGTCGTGGGTTTGGGAGGCGCTGCCGAAGAAGTAATCAAGTGTAATCAAGCTGAGAGTCCAGTGCACTACTGAGAGGTAGCGCTGGCGAAGCTCACGTGATGTCAGTCAGCAATGGAACACAGACACACTGGCACCGGCCAGTTCTTAAAGGGGAGGGTCGATCTTACTCTCCATCCACACCCTCCTCATTGTAGCCTTGAATCTCGGCCTGGAGAGACCTGTACATCAATTCTGTTGGAACGAACAATGGAGAGGCCCAGGGAAAGAGCTCAGAGTGCAGTCCCCATAGTCTCTTCTAAATTGATGCAAGGAAGGTCAAATCAAAATGAACCTGCAAAGTGCAGCTCAGCACCCAAAACTCCTTCACACAGCGTTGAATCTCTCCAGAAGTCTCTCTCTCTCTCTCTCAGAATGCATGGTGCAAAAATGTCGCCAACAAAAAAAGGCAGGAAGCGGTCGCCTTTAAATAGCGCTCCCCCAGTCCCTTCCCGACTGCAAAACGCTCCCCTCAACCTGTCGTTGCTAGCGGCAGATGGTAAGGCAGGGGGCGCTCAATATCCGGTCTGGGGCGCTACCGGGGCGTTGCGCACTTGACTGACGTCACGATCTGCAGGCGCAGGAGATCGTGGCGGTAGTGTTTAGTGCCGCCGCAAAATGTCTGGTCAATTTCGCGAGCGGCGCAAACATCGCCGCGCCCGGGCGCTAGTTGCTTTGCCCCCCATTAGCACCCTCTTAGGGCACTAACGGGAGGCGCTAAGCAACCGAATTTTTCCCCCTTAAAGTCTTAAACATGTAGTAACACTGCAACACTACCTGTTCACCTTGTCCAATTGTTCTTGGCAAATTAGTTGCCACCTTTCCAACATTAATGTCACCACACTTAGATTCATAGAATGGTTACAGCACAGAAGGAGGCCATTCGGCCCGTCGAGTCCGTGCCGGCTCTCTGCAAGAGCACTTCAGCTGGTCCCACTCCCTCAGCCCTTTCCCCGTAGCCCTGCATTTTTTTTCCTTCAAGTACTTATCCAATTCCCTTTTGAAAGCCACGATTGAGTCTGCCTCCACCACACTTCAAAGGTACTTCATTGGCTGTAAAGCGCTTTGGGACATCCTGAGGTCATGAAAGGCGCTATATAAATGCAAATCTTTCTTTCCTTTGAAAGATTCGTTCCTCAATTTCTATTTTTTGCCTATTTTGGTGACGATAGAAGGGAAAATCAGTGTGAATTAGCAACACCACAATGAATATTAAAATATTCTAATGAATCACACTTGAATCAATTATAAGAACATAAGAATTAGGAGCAGGAGTCGGCCATACGGCCCCTCGAGCCTGCTCCGTCATTCAATAAGATCATGGCTGATCTTCCACTTGTGGAGGAGTCTAAAACTAGGGGACATAAAAATAAGATAGTCACTGATAAATCCAATAGGGAATTCAGGAGAAACTTCTTTACCCAGAAGGTGGTGAGAATGTGGAACTCGCTACCACAGGGAGTGGTTGAGGCGAAGAGTATAGTTGCATTTAAGGGGAGGCTGGATAAGCACGTGAGGGAGAAAGGAATAGAAGGATATGTTGATAGGGTGAGATGAAGAGGGTGGGAGGAGGCTCGTGTGGAGCAGAAACACCGGCACGGAGCAGTGGGGCCGAATGGCCTGTTTCTGTGCTGTAATTTCTTGGTAATTCTATGTAATTAGCAACATTAAGAACGGCAAGCTGAAGGAGGGAAATACATCTCTGTGGCAATAGGGAGAAGGGGGAATTGTAGATCTGATTCCTCGTGCCACCAAGTTATCCATGTTGGCAAGGTTGGAAGGCGGAGGAAATCGAAAAATTGTTGCACGCTTCCTAGCAGCCTGCTCAGAACAGCGCAGGCGCCCATCATCTTGGTTAGAGAGAGGACATGGTACAGGAAGACATGGATAACTGGCGAGCGAGGTTAAAAAATAAATCACGGTTGCTACATGATGAGGGAATTGTAGCATTGGCAAAAAATGGTTTGTCAGCAGTCTGGCACAGGCATTATGGAAGTCTGACAGGTGCTTTCCTCGTCTCAACTGTGAAAGTGTTGTGAAACTTCAGGGAATTAAAAGCGACAAAGAGAAGCTCTTCAAAACGCGTTTAAATACAGTGACAGCAGTGTGGCAGACAGGCGCTCCGCTTCTCACAGTAAACCATTCTGTGCTGGATTCACTGAGCGAACTGAAGGTTGGTTTTACAACTCTGGAACCAGAAGGGCCAACTCCAATGTGGCTCCTGTGTAATGTGGCTAAATACCCAGGGAAAGAAATTGTAGATAAATCCTCCCAGACTGGAGGCGGGAGGGAAGGGATTCTCCACGGATAGATGAAATCGTAACCCGGTTTCCACAAAGACCGGAAATTAAAAGTTAGGTGGAAATCTGGGCTTTGGCTAAATTTTTACTAATCTGAATCATCCCTTTCATATTAAAGTGGCAGAACCAATCTAATCAGCACCTGCATCTCCCTGGAATAAAGCCTTTGCCACGTCTAGGATTTAGACCTGATCAGCAGGTGTTCAGAAACCGCACCACCTGCGAGGCAGAATCGGAAAATATTCCTCAAACAGCATTATGTATATACTTTCAACCCCCCCCCCCCACCCCCACCCCCACCCCCAGGCACACATTTATATTCACCAATGGCTGATGTACGTGGCTAAGGGCGAAAATATTATAATGTAAACCTTTTCATGGCTATGCCATCCCTCCTGTCCGCTATGGAAATTGTTGCAGTGGATGTGGAAGGAGCAATAGCGCCCGTACCCCTCTGTTTTTCATGCATTCACAAGATGTGGGTGTCACTGGCAAGGCCAGCATTTATTGCCCATCCCCAATTGCCCTTGAGAAGGTGGTGGTGAGCCGCCTTCTTGACAACTGAGTGTTTCGCTCGGTCATTTCAGAGGGGCAGTTAAGAGTCAACCCCATTGCTGTGGGTCTGGAGTCACACTCAGGCCAGGCCGGGTAAGGGCGGCAGATTTCCTTCCCTGAAGGACATTAGTGAACCAGATGGGGTTTTTACGACAATCCGATAGTTTTATGGTCACCATTACTGATACTAGCTTTTTATTCCAGATTTATTTCATTAACTGAATTTAAATTCTCCAGCTGCCGTGGTGGGAATTGAACTCATATCTCTGGATCATTAGTCCAGGCCTCTGGATGACTAGTCCAGTAACATAACCATTATGCTACCGTTCCCATTATGTACCCCTCTTGCTTATGTTGATTCTGTGGGGGTCTAAGAGAGTTGCCTTTTAACCAGCTGCTTGTACACACTGGGGCCTGTTGTCCATGTAGACTTCACTACATCTTCTTCGTCTCCACACCTTTCTCAACCACACCAGGTTCCTTGTAACTGCTCCTCCTTAGAGATCACAACGGCTTATCGTCATTCTGATCCGGAAGACTGGAGGAATTATCTGTGGAGGTAGAAGGACGAGACTTTCTCTCAACTGTTGAACTAAACTGGAAGCTGTCATAAGAAAAATAATTTTTAACATAAAGAAAAGACTTGCACTTCTACAGCGCCTTTCACAACCACTGGACGACCCAAAGCACTTCACAGCCAATGAAGTACTTTTTGAAGTGTGGTCACTGTTGGAATGTAGGAAACGCGGCAGCCAATTTGCGCACAGCAAGCTCCCACAAACAGCAATGTGATAATGACCAGATAATCTGTTTTAGTGATGTTGATTGAGGGATAAATATTGGCCAGAACACCGAGGAGAACTCCCCTGCTCTTCTTCGAAATAGTGCCATGGGATCTTTTACATCCACCTGAGAGAGCAGACGGGGCCTCGGTTTAACGTCTCATCCAAAAGACGGCACTTCAGACAGTGCAGCACTCCCACAGCACTGCACTGGAGTGTCAGCCTAGATTTTTGTGCTCAAGTCTCTGGAGTGGGACTGTGAACCCACAACCTTCTGACTCAGAGGCGAGGGTACACCCCTCTGAACCACAGCTGACACTTAAACAGACTGTGTTGAATTCATCCAAAAGTAAGTAATGCGACCAAGAACGTTCACATAAGCAATAATGGACAATATTGTTGCAATGCCCATTATACAATGTGGTAAGAGTGGAGACTTCGAAGTAGGTTTGATAAAACAGAGCAACACTCACCAGAATCACTGGAGTTCGAGTAGTAGCAGCTCCATTTCGGATTGTAGTTCTTGTGTTTTGTTAGTTTTTTTTAATCAATGCTGCATTATGATTCCAGGAAGTCCTCAGGGGGTTCAAAGTCCTTTACAAGCTGTGTTGACTTTTTTGCATCACTAACGTTTCCAACCACACTATCTCAACAAAGGGCAGCTTGTTTCTGCTTGGAGACGCACTGTTAAATTTTGTGAATTGATCACAGGCCGATGCAAAGCCAACGTGTGCTGCTGCGACGGATAAGCTGCGGACACTACGGGCTGCATTCTGAGACCTCCCGCCTCGGGGCGATTTGGCAGGTGGAGTATAATGTGGGAAAATGTGAGGTTATCCACTTTGGAAGGAAGAATGAAAAAGCAAATTATTATTTAAATGGAGTGAGACTACAAAATGCTGCGGTACAAAGGGATCTGGGGGGTACTAGTACATGAAACGCAAAAAGTTAGCATGCAGGTACAGCAAGTAATTAGGAAGGCTAATGGAAGGTTGGCCTTTATTGCAAGGGGTATGGAGTATAAAAGTAGGGAAGTTTTGATGCAACTTTACAGGGCGCTGGTGAGACCACACCTGAGTACTGCGTACAGTTTTGGTCTCCATATTTAAGGAAGGATATACTTGCATTGGAAGCAGTTCAGAGAAGGTTCACTAGGTTGATTCCTGGGATGAAGGGGTTGACGTATGACGAATGGTTGAGCAGGTTGGGCCTATACTCATTGGAGTTTAGAAGAATGAGAGGTGATCTTATTGAAACATATAAGATTCTGAGGGGGCTTGACAGGGTGGATGCTGAGAGGATGTTTCCGCTCGTGGGGGTATCTAGAACTAGGGGGCATAGTTTCAGAATAAGGGGTCACCCATTTAAGACGGAGATGAGGAGGAATTTCTTCTCTCAGAGGGTCGTGAATCTTTGGAATTCTCTACCCCAGAGAGCTGTGGAGGCAGAGTCACTGAATATATTCAAGGCGGAGATAGACAGACATTTGAACTACAAGGGAGTCAAGGGTTATGGGGAGAGAGCGGGAAAGTGGTGTTAAGGCCAAGATTGGATCAGCCATGATCTTATTGAATGGCGGAGCAGGCTCGAGGGGCTGATTGGCCTACTCCTGTTCCTGTTTCGTATGTTTTTATGTCCTTATGTCCCGAAATTCGCGGGGAACAGCGTACCGTCCCATTCCCGCCATCCCTGCGGCCACGGCAATGGCCCTACTGCCACCTGAGTCAGGGGGGTGGGGGCCCATTTAAAATGCAAATCGGGGTCGTATCACGTAGATCGGACCCCGATTGTCTTCTTAGGAGAGAAGCGGCTGGAGCATGTGACGTGCACACTCTTCACCGCTGCTAGAGCCGGAAAGTTACATGGTTTTTTTTGCGGAGCCAATCACATCGTCGGGTCGCGAGTTTTGAATCTTAATCTGCTTTTAGCGGGAGCCTCGTTCAGGGCCTGAGTCATCGGGAGCGCAGCGACTTGGAGGCGGGATTTACAGATTTAGGATTTTAACCCCTCACCCTGCCTGTCCGTGGGGCTGGGGGGGGGGGGGGGTTAAAATCGAGGCCATTATTTTTATCCTCCAGAAACTCGGTGGCCTTTTCGTGGACGATTTGACAGAAATTATTGAGCAGAAAACTGGTAGAAAATCTGCCAACGCCGCCCCTCCTCACCCCAAAGCCCGCCCCCACCAGTGCTTAACATATTTTAGTTTTGTTTGAAAAAGGTGGCTTGTTTCTGCTTTCTGAATTGTTCGCTGTATGAAAAGGCAGTGGCTGCAGCTCCTCCCATTGAAAGGAATCCTGCAGAACGCAGTAAGCAACACAATATGTAAGTCCTCTTCCCCCTCCCTCACCCGAAAACTGGGTTATAACGAAACATTATAAGTTCAAGAACAAATAAAACAGAGATAAGCTAATGAGCCGACGGCAGTATGAAAGAAGAAGAAGATAGACAGACTTGCATTTCTACAGCGCCTTTCACGACCACCGGACGTCCCAAAGCGCTTTACAGCCAATGAAGTACTTACTGAAGTGCGGTCACTGTTGTAATGTGGGAAACACAGCAGCCAATTTGCGCACAGCAAGCTCCCACAAACAACAATGTGATAATGACCAGATCATCTGTTTTTTAGTGATGTTGGTTGAGGGATAAATATTGGCCCCAGGACACCGGGGAGAACTCCCCTGCTCTTCTTCGAAATAATGGCCATGGGATCTTTTACATCCACCTGAGAGAGCAGACGGGACCTCGGTTTAACGTCTCATCCGAAAGACGGCACTGTGAGAAAATCCAAGGTGGGAAAAAAAAGCCAATTTATGATTATTCTAGCCTGGACTTCTCTGCTGAATCACGAAGAACAGCGAGGGGAAATAAGACGAGAGTAGCTCTCAACAAAGATCTAATCATTACCAATTCATTCTGAAGTACAATTTATTTCTTCACAACTCAGTGGACTGGAGGGTGACAAAAAGCAGATTATCGCACAGCTACGGATGTGGAGCACCTTCGGAGATATTGCGCACAGATGTAGGAAACCGCAACATAAGAACATAAAAAATAAAGCAGGAGTAGGCCATACGGCCCCTCAAGCCTGCTCCAGCATTCAATAAGATCACGGCTGATCATCGACCTCAACTCCACTCTCCCGCTCGATCTCCATATCCCTTGAATCCCCTAGAGTTCAAAAATCTATCGATCTCAGCCTTGAATATACTCAACGACTCAGCATCCACAGCCCTCTGGGGTAGAGAATTCCAAAGATTCACAACCCTCTGAGTGAAGAAATGTCTCCTCATCTCAGTCCTAAATGGCCGATCCCTTATCCTGCGACTGTGACCCCTGGTTCTAGACTCTCCATCCAGGGGAAACAGCCTCTCAGCATCTACCCTGTCAATCCCCCCTCAGAATCTTCTATGTTTCAACAGCGTGAATAGTAAAAGATGAAACACTTGCATTGTTTTAACACCTGGCATGTCTTCCCACGATCTGCCACACACTTTTTGTAACTATAACTTCATAATTAAATTAATAAATGGGTGATTCCAGGGGTTGCACAACACCTGCCCCAATGCCCATGTTAGGATTTGTTTTTAACAATAGAAAAACTGCAAATGGTAGACATTTGAAACAAGAATGGAAAACGTTGGAAATACAGGACGATCTGTGTCTGACAGAGAAAAGACAAGTTAACGTATTGGGTGGGATCCTTTGTCAGAACGAGGAGTAGAGCATCGTGCGTGAAACATTAACCTATCCGTCCCTTTCAGCTGCTGATCGACCTTCCATGCATTACCAGGGCTTCCCATTTTTATTTCGAATGTCCGTCTTAGACAGCCAACGGAAGTCTAATTCTAACAGGAACCTATTGCAAAGAAAATATTAGTTCACTAAGTGAATCTGACAAGTCGGCAAATAGATATGACGTTTGGAAAGGTAATACTCATATCTGTTCCTAGGCAACTCGTGGCTAGGGGCCTGCAACAGAAACTGTGAAAGAACATTTCTCCACTGAGAACTATGAACTCATTCCAGGTGACAAAACTTAATTTGAAGTGCATTTGGAAAACATTGTAACATAATCTGAGAGAAATTTGATTGAATGCTTTGATCTGGTTTTGACCCCACTGCGTCACCAGATGACTGGCTATTATTAAGAACATAAGAATTAGGAGCAGGAGTCGGCCACTCGGCCCTACGAGCCTGCTCCGCCATTCAGTAAGATCATGGCTGATCTTCCACCTCAACTCCACTTTCCTGCTCGATCCCCATATCCCTTGTGTCCCTTAAATATCCAAAAATCTATTGAACTCTGTCTTGAATATACTCAACGACTAAGCATCTACGGCTCTCTCGGGGTAGAGAATTCCAAAGATTCACCACCCTCTGAGTGAAGAAATTTCACCTCATCTCAGTCCTAAATGTCCAACCCCTTATCCTGAGACTGTGACCCCTAGTTCTAGACTCCCCAGCCAGGGGAAACAGCCTCCCTGCATCTACCCTGTCAAGCCCTTTAAGAATTTTGTATGTTTCAATGAGATCACCTCTCATTCTTCTAATCTCTAGGGAACATAGGCCTAGTCTACTCAATCTCTCCTCATAGGACAATCCCCTCATCCCAGAATATCAAATATAACATTTTATTCTGTATTTGGTAAGACGATGAGTGAAAACAGCGCATGAAAATTGAATCTACAATATTACTTGCAGCTCAGGTACTAATTGGTGGAAACGTTATAAAATTATAGACAATTTACAAAATGGTGATCTCCCCTCCAGACAATATTGACCATTCTCCACACTCTCAATCCTTTAACACTTACACGCTATTCCAGCGATTATTAGCAGCAGCTTGCCTTAATTTTTCCCCAGTTATCACCATTTCATGTTTATTGGTTATCCTTTGTGTAGAATAAGAGACCACACAGAGAGAGAGAAAGCGACTTTGTATGAGACAGCGAGTGTAAAAGGCACTGTTAGACTACAGGTATCAATTTGAGACAATTTACGATGGCACATGGCCAACTAACCTGACCTGTACCGCCAAACCTGCATTGTTCTTTGGTCAGGGGATAAGTGAGGTGTGCGTGTGCGTGTCAGCACATATCTTCTCACCGGCACTGAAATACCGGTTACATTTCAATATCAGTAAAACGGCAGTAGGAACTTCATAAATTTTGCTTTGCACCATTTGCAGTAATACTTCAACTAGAGTATTGTGGAGAGAGATTGTCGATGACCTAAAACATAAAAATTAGGAGCAGGAGTCGGCCACTTGGCCCCTCGAGCCTGCTCCTCCATTCAATAAGATCATGGCTGATCTTCCACCTCAACTCCACTTTCCCGTCCGATCCCCATATCCCTTGATATTCAAAAAGCTATCGATCTCTGTCTTGAATATACTCAACGAACAAACGTTAACTCTGTTTCTCTCTCCACAGATGCTGCCTGACCGGCTGAGTATTTCCAGCATTTTCTGTTTGTATTTCAGATTTCCAGCATCCGCAGTACCTTGCTTTTGTATTCGAGTATTGCCAAAGTGGTTTAAGAATGCCTCTGGAGTTGGTATCTGTCTAAATTAGATTTTTTTCATTCATTCACGGGATGTGGGCGTCGCTGGCAAGGCCAGCATTTATTGCCCACCCCTAATTGTCCTCGAGAAGGTGGTGGTGAGTCACCTTCTTGAATACAAATGAGTGTCTCGCTGGGCCATTTCAGAGGGCAGTTAAGAGTCAACCACATTGCTGTGGGTCTGGAGTCACATATAGGCCAGACCGGGTAAGGACGGCAGATTTCCTTCCCTAAAGGGCACTAGTGAACCAGATGGGTTTTTACAACAATCCAGTAGCTACATGGTCACCATTACTGATACTAGCTTTTTATTCCAGATTTATTTAATTAACTGAATTTAAATTCCCCAACTGCCATGGTGGGATTTGAACTCATGTCTCCAGATCATTAGTCCAGTAACATAACCACTATGCTACTGTACCCGAAACTACTTGAATAACTTTGCCTAGGAATTACACCACATAGTTTGCATTAAGAGCCAAAGCTACTTTACGTCAACACAAACGATGTCGTTCAATTGTCCAGCAACAGCAGGAGACCATTAACTTACCTCAGTGATTCAGGCCAGGTATTTGCTCCCTGGATTATCCCTTGGCCGTGTTTCCTGCTATGTTCGCATACTTGATCTTGGATGGCTTTCAACAGCTTAATTTGGTGTTATGGTCAGACTTAAAACAGAATTAAAATACGGACCAAATATTCACTTCAAACGCTACAACATTCTGAACGGGCAGAAATCTAATAACTTTGCAGTTGCACAGTGAAGGGATAAGTGGATCGCGAGTTGGCCAGACAGAGCTAGAGGGGGCACAAGGGTGTTGAAATCATAACAATTGAAAATAAATGGGTTAATGTCTTTGTTAAAATAGCGGACATAAGAATTGTGTTAGCCCATTTGTTAGCTCATTGAGAGTCTAGAACCGGGGGTCACAGTCTCAGGATAAGGGGTCAGCCATTTAGGACTGAGATGAGGAGGAATTTCTTCATTCAGAGGGTTGTGAATCTTTGATATTCTCTACCCCAGAGGCTGTGGATGCTCAGTCGTTGAGTATATTCAAGACAGAGATCGATAGATTTTAGGACTCTAGGGGAATCAAGGAATATGAGGATCGGGCGGGAAAGTGGAGTTATAGTCATAAAGTTATAACAGCACAGAAGGGGTGTAACCGGTTTCTGCGGTGGCCAATTTCCTATAGGCCCTGCCGCAATCGGCAATTATTGTAAGTGGTTTCGCCTCGCCCGTAGCGAGCACGCAAACCCCCTTACTACAAGTTCTGGACGATAGGGATTACTGAGGACAGATTGGAACACGGACAGCGTTTTCAGGCTCACCCGTACAGTGTTTATTAAGGTTGACAAAACCACTCCACTCGCATACAGTACGAGCGGTGTGAACACAACAGTACAGTTGTCCAACAAGCCCCTGCCGTGCTGACTTACCACGGCCTAAAAACACCCTCCCGTGAACTAAACTATCACAGGACCCTTCCAACGTTAAACCCCCTCTGGTTTGGTAGGAACATACAGGCACCCCCTCACACAGCTAAGTGATCTTGTGGGTGTACAGGCTTGGCAATGCTCACCTAGATTGCCCTTGATCTTGCTTGCAGCTTCCTCTCGTACGTCTCGGCTACCTGGTTCCGTACCGGCCTTGCGGCATGCGAGTCCCAGTCTGAGTCGAAGTCTGTCTCGGTTGGAAGAGCAAGGCTCAGCTCCTCTTGACGTTCCGTTGTGGGGAGGGCAGGAGAGAGAGAGAGCTATCCAAATGGCTCTCTGATATACCCCTCCAATACACAGACCGCTGTCTGTGGTTTTAATGGACACATGGCCTCAAGGAAATGGTTTCCAGGCCTCCTCCCAGGTTTGGATGGTTTAGATCTCGTTTCGATCTCCCAGCCGATTTAACTTAATAAGCTCATCTTCTTCAGAAACAATGAGTCGCCAGCCTCGTAATTCATGACTTGGGAGTGGGCCTCTCGGGCCATTGTTCCCAAGGACAGTCCGTTACCATACGAATGCAACCTGGTTACGTCAGCCACCTTCAGCTTGAGTGTTTTTCCACAGCTTCCCCCCTCCCCCACCTCCAAACAGCCTGTCCAGTTTTTAATAAGGGTATATGTTCATAATCTAAAAATCCATGGAGTCTGCACCGACTGCTACAGGGGGCCATTCAGCCCATCGAGTCCGTGCCGGCTCTCTGTAGAGCAATCCAGTCAGTCACACTCCCCCACTCTATCCCCGTAGCCCTGCAAGTTTAAGTGCCTATCCAGTCTCCCCTTGAAAACATTGAGTGTCTCCGCTTGCACCACTTCCGTCGGCAGCAAATTCCAGGTCATCACCACGCGTTGCGTAAGAAAGTTTTTCATCACATCCCCCCTGTGTCTCTTGCCCAAAACCTTAAATCTGTGCCCCTTAGTCCTTGTACCATCAACTAGTGGGAACTGCCTTTCCCCGTCTAGCCTATCCAAACCTGTCATAATCTTGGACACCTCTATCAAATCACCCCTCAACCTGCTTTGCTCTAATTAAAACAAATCCAGCTTCTCCAACCTGTCCTTGTAGCTAAGAATCCCCATCCCCAGAACCATTCTGGTAAATCTCCTCTGCACCCTCTCAAGGGCCTTCACATCCTTCCTAAAGTGTGGTGACCAGAACTAGACGCAATACTCCAGTTGTGGCCTAACCAGCACTTTATAAAGGTTCAGCATAACTTTTCTACTTTTGTTGAGGTCAAAGATCAGCCATGATCTTATTGAATGGTGGAGCAGGCTTGAGGGGCCGAATGGCCGACTCCTGCTCCTAATTCTTATGTTCTTGTGCTCAACAGGATTTCAACCTCTATATACGTCATCTTTTTTTTTAAAAAGTAACACACAACTCAGAACTCCTGCTTGGGTTTCAGCCACCACTTTGATGACTGCAGGATGAAAAGATTGGGGCAGAAAAACTGCAATCAAGCCAAGGCACCTTTCTCTTTGGGTTTATTTGACCGAGATGCAAAATCTCGTCTCCACGCAACTTCCACACCCCTAGTTTGAGAAACACCATGGATTAGTGCACGTTGGTCCGACACAAACCATGTTGCTGCTAAGGTGAAAATGTTTTTCAGAAAGGCTGCCAACTTGTAACCAAAATAGGTCAACAGATGACGAATGGTACACACCACAGAACAAATAGTTTTAGATCAACTAAAATCACTAGGTCCCGCGGACTGGACAAAGAATAAATGTTCACATAGCCAAACAGTTTGAATTAGAATCTGAGTCTTTTAGAAATACATTGGTGCTCAATCGGTCTTCATCGAGGAGAATGAGTACGCAGTAGATTACAACACTGCCCTTTCACTTCTAGGACCCAGTTCTGAATCCAAGTCCAACTGATGGAATGAAACTCCAGCACTTTCAAAAATGTTTTGTCATTTAATCTCTCCTGCCTTCCATCCTATCACAGACCTTCCCTTAGTTCTTTCCTCCCCTCCTCCCTGCCCCTGCTTAAAAATCTCTCCTCCCTAACCTTTTCCAGTTCTGACGAAGGAAGGGTTCGACCCGAAACGTTGACTCTGTTTCTCCTCTCCTCGATGCTGCCTGACCCGCTGAGTGTTTCCAGCACTTTCTGTTTTTATTTCAGATTTCCAGCATCCGCAGTATTTTGCTATTGTGATGGAATGAAAGCCTTGTCTCTCTTCTGGTTGCAATGGCGCCCTGTGAAATGGCTGTAGGCAGACTCGATCCATCTTATAATTTGTGCAGAACCATAGTACAAAGAAGCTGTATGGATGGAAAGAGTTACACTGGCGCAGTAACTGGGGAGAGACTCTTCAGAGTTCTGCATATTCAAATAGCATAACGGGAGCTTTTCTCTGAATCAGTATCTGACTCAGAAGTACTGGATGCTGAATCTGGTACCCAATATGGACATTCTTTTCACATCTAGGGGGTGAAATTGGATAAAGCTCAAAAATGGGTGCGGGGAGCGCAAAGCGCAATGTGCCCGCACCCATTCAAAGTGGGCAGGCTTAACAAGGTCAATCAAGGGAAAATACAGTGGGTTGGCCACAAGTCGATGGAGGCGGGACTACAACCCAAAAAGTGGGAGTCCCGCCTCCATCACGTCCCCATTGACAAAATCCACGCCTAGGAGTTCAAATCCCATCCACGGCAGCTGGAGAATTTAAATTCAGTTAATTAAATAAATCTGGAATTTAAAAAAATTTCAGTAATGGTGACCATGAAACTACCGGATTGTCGTATAAAACCCAGCTGGTTCACTGATGTCCTTTCGGGAAGGAAATCTGCCGTCCTTACCCGGTCTGGCCTATATGTGACTCCAGACCCACAGCAATGTGGTTGACTCTTAACTGCCCTCTGAAATGGCCGAGCCATGAGGGCAATTAGGGATGGGCAATAAATGCCGGCCTTGCCAGCGATGCCCACATCCCATGAATGAATTGTTAAAAAATTATCTAACTCAAGCTGCCATTTACCATGTGTGAGGCCAGATATTGAAGGTTAATAGGTTAATTAACCATGAAATGCATCATGTGCCAGTCCTCAGATATCCGGGATGTGCATTTTCCATCAGGATTAATTGGATAATTATCAAAGAGTGGCTGATTCTTCTTTTCACTGTCCATAAGGACACCGAGGCCAATTATAGGACCTTTAACGTTTCTCCAACTAAGATCAACTAACTGGCTGAGACTGAACCTGGGATCTTCCTGCAGGACATTTATAAGACTCAAACATACCGGAAAGAGAATTTCAAGTGGAGTAGCATTGTTGCTACCTGCGCCAGTGCTGCCATTGCGTGAGTGGGGAAGCTGCAACAACTCCAGCTGCAACAACTCCAGCTGCACGGGTCCAGCCACAAGTAGGCTGGCTCCATTCTGCAGGCAACAAGTGATCCAGGAACAGATGAGTTGGACAAAAGCAAAATACTGCGGATGCTGGAAATCTGAAATAAAAACAGAAAATGCTGGAAATACTCAGCAGGTCAGGCAGCATCTGTGGAGAGAGAAACAGAGTTAACGTTTCAGGTCGATGACCCTTCGTCAGAACTGGAAAAAGTTGGAGATGGAACAGGTTTTTAAGCAAGTGCAGGGGCAGGGAGAGGGGGGAGGGGAGGAAAGAACAAAAGGGAAGGTCTGTGATAGGACAGAAGGCAGGAGAGATTAAGAGACAAAAGGGATGATGGTGCAAGGCAAAAGTCCAGTTCTGACGAAGGGCCATTGACCTGAAACGTTAACTCTGTTTCTCTCTTCACAGACGCTGCCTGACCTGCTGAGTATTTCCAGCATTTTCTGTTTTCATTACAGACGAGTTGGAGACGGGGAGGAGGAAGACACGGTTCCCGACAGTACCAAATCAACTTCCTAATTGCAAAAAAAATTATAAAACGTGACTCGTGAGAAATAAGATTACATAAAAATATTAAAAGATAAACAAGGAACATAGGTCTTGAAGATTATGCAGTATGAGATTGCTTCCTCTGCTATTTTAACATAAACCAGTTAATGCCTCAGTTTAAATTACAGAGAAAGAAATTACAAGCGCATTAAGTGTTCATATGCTAAAAGAAGAGAGAGATCTTAAGGATCTCCCAAAGTGCTTTCCAGCTCATAAATTATATTAGAGTCACTGTTGTTTTGTAAGGAAACTTGGCAGCCAATTTGCGCACAGCCAGCTCCCACAAACAGCAATAAGATAAACAACTGATTCATGTGTTTTCTGATGGTGTTGGTTGAGGGATAAATGTTAGCCAGGATACTGGGAGAAATAAACTCTGCTCATCGCCAAATAGTACCTTGGGATCTTTTACATCCACATGAACAACAACAACAACTTGTATTTATTTAGTCATAGAGTTATACAGCACGGATAGAGGCCCTTCGGCCCATCGTGTCCGCGCCGGCCATCAAGCCCTGTCTAATCTAATCCCATATTCCAGCATTTGGTCCGTAGCCTTGTATGCTATGGCATTTCAAGTGCTCATCCAAATGCTTCTTGAATGTTGTGAGGGTTCCTGCCTCCACAACCCTTTCAGGCAGTGAGTTCCAGACTCCAACCACCCTCTGGGTGAAAAAGTTCTTTCTCAAATCCCTTCTAAACCTCCCGCCCTTTACCTTGAATCTATGCCCCCTTGTTATAGACCCCTCTACTAAGGGAAAAAGCTCCTTAGTATCCATCCTATCTATGCCCCTCATAATTTTGTACACCTCAATCATGTCCCCCCTCAGCCTCCTCTGCTCCAAGGAAAACAAACCCAATCTGCCCAGTCTCTCTTCATAGCTGAAGCACTCCAGCCCGGGTAACATTCTGGTGAATCTCCTCTGCACCCTCTCCAAAGCGATCACATCCTTCCTGTAGTGTGGCGACCAGAACTGCACACAGTATTCCAGATGTGGCCTAACCAGTGTTTTATACAGCTCCATCATAACCTCCTTGCTCTTATGTTCTATGCCTCGGCTAATGAATGCAAGTATCCCATATGCCTTTTTTACCACCTTATCCACCTGTTCCGCCGCCTTCAGGGATCTGTGTACTTGCACACCAAGATCCCTCTGACCCTCCGTCTTGCCTAGGGTCTTACCATTCATTGTATATTCCCTTGCCTTGTTAGTCCCTCCAAAGTGCATCACCTCGCACTTTTCCGGATTAAATTCCATTTGCCACTGTTCCGCCCATCTGACCGACCCATCTATATCGTCCTGCAGACTGAGGCTACCCTCCTCGCTATTTACCACCCTACCAATTTTTGTATCATCCGCGAACTTACTGATCATACCTTTTACATTCATATCCAAGTCGTTAATGTAGACCACAAACAGCAAGGGACCCAGCACCGATCCCTGTGGTACCCCACTGGCCACAGGCTTCCAGTCACAAAAACAACCTTCGACCATCACCCTCTGCCTTCTGCCACTGAGCCACTTTTGTATCCAATGTGCCAAGGCACCCTGGATTCCATGGGCTCTTACCTTCTTGACCAGTCTCCTGTGCGGGACTTTATCGAAGGCCTTACTGAAATCCATGTATACCACATCCACTGCGTTACCCTCATCCACACACCTAGTCACCCCCTCAAAAAATTCAATCAAATTTAGCGCCTTTAACATAGTAAAATGTCCCAAGGCGCTGCACAGGAGCGATTATCAAGCATAATTTGACACCGAGCCACATAAGGAGAAATTAGGGCAGGTGACCAAAAGCTTGGTCAAAGAGGTAAGTTTTAAGGAGCGTCATAAAGAAGGAGAGAGGGGTAGAGAGGCGGAGAGGGTTAGGGAAGGAATTCCAGAGCTTAGGGCCTCGACAGCTAAAAGCACGGCCGCCAATGGTGGAGCGATTAAAATCGAGGATGGGAAAGAGGCCAGAATTAGAGGAGCGCAGGGGGTTGAGAGGCTGGAGGAGATTAGGGAGGGGGGATTTGAAAACAAGGATGAGAATTTTAAAAGCTGAGCAGGGAGACATGGGCTCAGGTGAGCATCTCATCAAAAAGATGGCACCTCCAACAATGCAGTACTCCTCTGATAAGTGTCAGCCTACATTATGCACTCAGATCCTGAGGTCCAGCTTGAACCCGCAACCTTTTGACTCAGAGGCAATGGTGTTACCAATGGGCTCACGTCAAATTTTTAAAACTAAGCCAGTTTGTTAAAATGTGCAATGAAATATGGTTAAAACTTGTAATGAAATAATCATGTTTTGTATAACTTTACAATACTTTCTTGGACTGTGTTCTGAATGAATGACAATCCCTGTTATTTCTCAATACATCTTGTAAGGTCAACTGCTGACAGCAGTTTAATTAACAAACCATGACCCCCACTTGAAAACAGCAGAGATTTGTGACACAGGATTGTAAAACAGATTTTTTTTTTAACTGTGGCCTTTGGGCCAGTAGCTGGAAAATTAAATCGTAGCCTCTGACTCCTCTATAACAAGCTTAGTGAACAACTCAATTTTCTGCACGGTTCTTGTTTCATCTTCCCTGTACAGCATGGAAATTCTGATATATGTAGGAGGGGAACAGGACGCTGTGCTTTGGTGTACTATCTGTAAGCTAGATGCAGAATGTGCTTAAATGTCTTTACTGTTTTGTCTTGACTTGTCTCAGTTGAGTCGGCACACGTACTCTGCCGACTTTGTCAGGGGTGAGGTGACTAGGCGAGCGCAACAGTGAAACTACTAATTCAAATTCTTCAGTTTACGTTTAAATGTGACAAGTGAGCTTGCTGTTAACTATTTCGTTATCTAACTGGCTCCAGTCGACAACTGCTGGTGGGGAAAAAGCTGAACATGTGTATGTCTTTCTTGGCCAGTCGTCTCGTCAGTTTCTGGCTGTTTCCTATTGTTGATCTCTTGTTCGGTGCAGGTTTTCTTTTATTCGCTTCTGGGATCTGGGCGTCGCTGGCAAGGCCAGCATTTATTGCCCATCCCTAGTTGCCCTCGAGAAGGTGGTGGTGAGCCGCCTTCTTGAACCGCTGCAGTCCGTGTGGTGAAGGTACTCCCACAGTGCTGTTAGGGAGGGAGTTCCAGGATTTTGACCCAGCGACGATGAAGGATCAGTGATATACTTCTAAGTCAGGATGGTGTGTGACTTGGAGGGGAACTTGGAGGTGGTGGTGTTCCCATGCACCTGCTGCCCTTGTTCTTCTAGGTGGAAGAGGTCGCGGGTTTGGGAGGTGCTGCCGAAGAAGCCTTGGCGAGTTGCTGCAGTGCATCTTGTAGATGGTACACACTGCAGCCACGGTACGCCGGTGGTGGAGGGAGTGAATGTTTAAGGTGGTGGATGGGGTGCCAATCAAGCTGGCTGCTTTGTCCTGGATGGTGTCGAGCTTCTTGAGTGTTGTTGGAGCTGCACTCATCCAGGCAAGTGGAGATTATTCCATCACACTCCTTACTTGTGCCTTGTAGATGGTGGAAAGGCTTTGGGGAGTCAGGAGGTGAGACACTCGCCGCAGAATACCCAGCCTCTGACCTGCTCTTGTTGCCACAGTATTTATGAGGTTGTAGCACACTTTCTATTCTGATTCCAGTTTGTCCATTGACCATTCGATACATCAAGCAGAACCTAGAGTCCCTCCTCCTCCTCCTCTCAAGCATTTCCCACTCTCGGGCTTTCAGCATTGCAGTAACGCTACTGGTCTGTTTGTAGTCGTTCATACAGAATCGAGCAGCTTTCCTCTGGATAGCCTCAAGCTTCTGGGTGTCTCCCTTGTGGTACGGGTCCCATGCAGCGCCAGCATAGTCCAGAATTGACTTCTGGAGAAGCGCTCATATCTGAAGACTTTCCAAAGATAATTTTTAAGTAAAAATCCTATTTCCAGCGACAATGCTTTCATATATAATGACTCTACATTCTAACTACGGTAAACAAATTGCAATAACTAACATATAAATATGAATTATCACAAAATGAAGTTTGAATTTTCTTGATTACAGTTCCCTGAATTTATTCTTTTTTTAAAGAATCAGTCGTTCATGGACAGGAATGCTTCTCAAAACAGTGAATAACTAATACCGCTCTTTAGGGTGGAATTCACTCTTGCAAACAACTGTACTGTTTGTTCCTGCAACGACACATTCAGTATCTTTTACATCTAACCCCCTGCACCCTCCCTTATTTTTGTTTAAGTCTAACTGATGGGCTTCAGTTCCGGTTGGACCCCTGTCTGTGCTGAGTCCGCTGATACTAGCAATGCAGCAGCTGGGGTGCCTTTGCACTCCAGGGCTGCAGGAGGGAGGGTGTGGGGGGTGTGGGGGGTGTGGGGGAATCAGCCCGGATTTTGCGGTGGGTAATGATGGCGAAACTGTCAGTGTTCGCCGTCCTCGGAAACTGACCGCGACTTCAGGATTTGGCGCATGCGCAGATAAACACGGAAATCCTGAAGTTCATAGAGTCATAACGGCACAGAAGGAGGCCATTCGGCCCATCGAGTTCGTGCCGGCTCTCTGAAGAGCAATCCAGTCAGTCCCATTTCCCCGCTCTATCCCCGTAGCCCTGCAAGTTTATTTCCCTCAAGTGCCTAGCCAGTCTCCCCTTGAAAACATTGAGTGTCTCCGCTTCCACCACTTCCGTCGGCAGCGAGTTCCAGGTCCTCACCACTCGCTGCGTAAAAAAGTTTTTCCTCACATCCCCCCTGTATCTCTTGCCTAAAACCTTAAATCTGTGTCCCCTAGTCCTTGTACCATCAACTCGTGGGAACAGCCTTTCCCTGTCTAGCCTATCCAAACCCGTCATAACCTTGAACACCAATCTTGAAGTTGCGGTCAGTTATTCACTGCTCCAACACTGGCTGCGCTGTGGACGCCCCCCCCCCACCCCGCCATGGCCGGCAATCAGTGAAATCAGTGAAACTGACGAAAACTTGAACTCTTCCGCGCTAATATCGCTGTTACATACCCCATTAAATGTAAAACCTTGTTGGATTAGGGATAACTGGGGTTTTAACAGCGTATTGACTGCTAAACAAACGTTATGGACCTGAAAAACTGATTTTTATATTTGTGGAGTGTCACATTTTTCCATTACGATAAAAATTACAATTTTTTAAAAACTTAAAAGTTTGTTCATGATATTTCAGCTTCTATCTTGATTAACAAGTGCAGATAATCAGTGCTTTTCATTTCCTGGTTTGCTTTCTGCGAGAATTCTTCAATGCTTAGACAGCTTGCTGACATCACTGCAGCCTCTTCGCTGGGAAGCCCCGCTACACTGCGCTACAATGAATTGCACGTCCAGACAGGCAAACTTCTCGCCACAGAGATCAGATCGCGAGATCTCTGTGGGCAGCTTTCTTCGGGGCCAGCGGCGAGTGCCTTTGCTTCGCCGCTGACCGCAAGTTACGGGCCAAGGTTTCTGTAGGTATCCACTACCCAGTGCCTCCTTCTGAAAAGTGCATGTGTGTGAATTGTGGGTGAGGAGAGGATGAGCTTTGGCCCGTGATGCATCTGGAAGTGAGTACGGATGCACTCTATCCACCTCACAAGTGAAGAATGGTGACTTGGGCAAAGAACCAGAAGGCAGCAGCCAGTACCCTGGGAACCGTACCCAAGCAAGAGTCGGTGCCTCTATGGGCATGTTCGACCTCTCGGCTGCCCGTGTCCTAACTCGCACCAAGTCCCGTTCACCCATCATCCCTGTGCTCACTGACCTACATTGACACCCGGTTAAGCAGCACCTCGATTTCAAAATTCTCATCCTTGTTTTCAAATCCCTCCATGGCCTCGCCCCCTTCCTATCTCTGGAGTCTCCTCCAGCCCCACAACCCCCCCGAGATATCTGCGCTCCTCTAATTCTGCCCTCCTGAGCATCCCTGATTGTAATCGCTCAACCATTGGTGGCCCTGCCTTCTGTTGCCTAGGCCCTAAGCTCTGGAATTCCCTGCCTAAACCTCTCCGCCTCGCCACCTCTCTTTCCTCCTTTAAGACGCTCCTTAAAACCTACCTCTTTAACCAAGCTTTCGGTCGCTTGCCCTAATTTATCTTTATGTGGCTCGGTGTCAAATTTTTTGTCTTATAACGCTCCTGTGCAGGGCCGTGGGACGTTTTACTACGTTAAAGGCGCTATATAAATACAAGTTGTTGTTGTTGATTTGCTAACACACAATCAGATTCACAAAAAGGGAGAATGTTCAAAGTAAACGAGTCGCAACCAACGTTCCCACTAAGCTGTGCGGCCGCTGTCTGGAATTCCCGCGCCGGTTTTTGAATGGGAGATTTTTTGTGCGTGCGCGAAATTTTGAATGGGCTGCGCAGCCCGTTAAAGGGACCGCGCACCCCAAAAAAAATTTAGGGGGAACATTGATCGCAACAGTAGTGAAAAAAAAACACCCACCCAAAGCCACACCGCACATCAGTGAAATGAAACGGCGTAGATTAACCCTTTCGAGGACTGAATGTCTTTGGAACATGCACGTTAGTTAAATGATTTTGAAAGAAAATTGAAAGAAAAGAAAAAAAGGGGCAATTAAATTCACTTAATGTAAATAGAATCTCCAGAGACATTGCACTGAGCAATCAGTCTAAACCATTGTCCCAATTATCAAATCAGAGTGTTTGTGCGGAGTCACTCTAAAAACATAATTATGGGTTTTGGCAGGAGCTATGTTAAGGGATGAAGCTTGCATGTTAACTAGGGAAATTATTTTTTTTTTAAAACATAAGGTTTGATTAAAAAAAAGCAGTGAAAAACATGAAATTTCTCAGAAATTAAAGCTTACATAGAAACATAGAAGATAGGAGCAGGAGTAGGCCATTCGGCCCCTCGAGCCTGCTCCGCCATTCGATGAGATCATGGCTGATCATCCAAACTCAGTACCCTGTCCCTGCCTTCTCCCCATATCCTTTGATACCTTTAGCCTTAAGAAATATATCTAACTCCTTCTTGAATATATTTACTGACTTGGCCTCAACTGCCTTCTGTGGTAGAGAATTCCACAGGTTCACCACTCTCTGGGTGAAGAAATTCCTCCTCATCTCTGTCCTAAATGGCTTACCCCTTATCTTTAGACTGTGACCTCTTGTTCTGGACTCACCCGCCATCGGGAACATCCTTCCTGCATCCAGTCTGTCTAGCCCTGTTAGAATTTTATAAGTTTCAATGAGATCTCCTCTCATTCTTCTAAACTCCAGCGAGTATAAGCCCAATCGACCCAATTACAAAATACAGGGAAATCTGTTTTATATCTTAGCTTTTCTGGGATTCCCTCAGGAGGAGGATGTGTTCTTTATCCATCTCTAGGTATGATTATGGCCCTGACCACAGTTATCAACGTCCTTGCCTAAAGGCACCCATCTCTTCTTCTTAGGCAGTCCCTCGGAACCGAGGATGACTTGCTTCCACATTAAAAATGAGTTCTCAGGTGACTGATGAGTCCAAGGCGGGACCTACAGTCTCTGTCACAGGTGGGGCAGACGGTGGTTGAAGGGGCGGGTGGGTGGGGTGCTTGGGTTGACGTGCGCTCCCTCCGCTGCTTGCGCTTGGCTTCCGCTTGCTCCTGGCGAAGAGACTCGAGGTGTTCGGCGCCTTCCCGGATGCTTCTCCTCCACTTTGTGCGGTCTTGGGCCAGGGATTCCCAGGTGTCGGTGGGGATGTTGCACTTTTTCAAGGAGGCTTTGAGGGTGTCCTTGAAGCGTTTCCTCTGCCCACCTGGGGCTCTCTTGCCGTGTCGGATGCTCCGCCCTGTCGCAGCAGTGCTCTGGGTAGTTAGAGATCTGAAAGCCCATCAGTGCAAGACCAGGTGAAGTGGGCAGGAGTTAAGCCAAGTGTCAAACCGCACAGATAAAGAACTGTACCCGTCTGAATTTGTGTTTCTCCACAGAGCCTATTTTCTGAAGCTTATTTCAGTCTCAAAATGTCACTTCTTGCAATACCCCCTTCCCCCCCCCCACCCCCCTACAACTTTGGAACTAAAAGAACTGTTATTGCAAGACACTTAAACTGCTTATTTCCACCAATCTCCAGTACATAAATGCATCACACTTCAGAATACGAATTGAGTAAGTAAATCAATAAGACAAGCAAAATCAGAGCAGGTTATGGGTTTTTTGTGGGGTTGGGGCAGGAATAAAACATACAACTCAATACAGCGGATACAGCTATTACTCACTTCCCTGTGTTTGTTCAGTGTAGACACTGGTCTAACCAATACACACACACACACACACACACACGCAGTGGCATAACCTTAAGATTGCTACACCTGTTGTAGCCAACATTTAGATACAGTATTTCATCTCCCCATGCACATCGCCAGCCAGCTTCGTCTTTGCTTTTCACGAGGCTGCAAGACTTGAGATCATAACAACAGGGGCAATTACTGAAACTATCTCGAAACAACCCGTAGGACCAATATTAACCAACATCCTGCAGCGATAGCTACATCATAATGAAACTCTTGCACGTTCAGTAGCGAGCTTTTTTTTTAAAAAAAAACCCTCGTTACATCTACAATTCTCTAGAACAAGTTAGCACTATGTCCCAGTGAGTGCACTGGCTAGCTCGAGGATGCAACCCCTTATATTCCTGGAGCAATCCTAAAAGGTCATTTGGAAATCGCAGTCACCATAAAGAAAAATGGAAATCCGAACTTAAATCATCATTTCTGACAACACGTTCCTTGGTGGAGGAGAGCTAGTGAGCAATAAGCCACATTGTTACTGATGCACATTGTTATACAGAGTGACACGTTCATGCGATTTAACACTGGACAGCTGGACATTCAGCACATTGTCACCTCGCTGCAGAGAAGAGGAGGACAATTTTTTTTTTCAATAAAATGTCCCGAATATATCATGCAAGAGCCGGGATGATATTAAGAGGCCGTGCCAAGCTGCTGGGTGAATGCAGTTTCTCCCCCAATTCTGCAGCTAACCCTCTGCGGTACTTACGTCCCCAGGATTTCCTTGAATTCGAAAACCTTCTTAATGTCGTCCGCTTGCTTTTTCCAGGACATCTCCTCGTTCTCTCGCGCCATTGCGGCTCCCCCAAAACAAAACCAAAAAAAATAATAATAAATATAAACTAAGAAGAAAAGATTCCAATCAGATGCAGAATTTTCTTTCCTCCTTCTTCTCTCCCTTTTTCAAGCCGCTACTTCCTGGTTTCCTGAAGCAGGGAGGTTGGGTGGGAGGAGGAGGTGGGGGGGGTGAACGCTGTCACTGTCTTGTTATTTATTTATGCTCTCTCCAGTCGCCGCCCCGCTCTCTCTCTCTCTCTCTCTTTCTCTCTTCAATGCAAAACGGGTCCTGTGTTCTCCAGGCGTCTGCTCATAGGCTGCAAACGGCAACTAGGGTAAGCCACAACAAAGGGTAACAATGTTTCTGCATTCATCAGACCACAGGTAACAGCCTCCCCCAGAATTGCTCTGTATGTGTGTGGTGTGTGTGTGCGAGAATCTTTCCAGCCGATTGTGGGCAAGCACTGCGACACCAGCGGTTGAGCAAGACTGCAGCCAGCACCGGAGGAGGCTGGAGCGCTGGGGAGGGACTCGGGCTACCCGGGTGGAGGGCAGGTTGAAGTCTCCCTCTCTTGACAGCACAGACTGACTGACGCTAATTCGCATTGCGCCAAAACGAGTGGAGGGCTCACCAAATGCAACACACACACACACACAAAAAAAATGCATTAGTGGCTTGATAGGCTGGGGAAGTGGCTGAAATGTTTCCCCCTTACCTAGCCCCGGTTGTCCTGGGGCCAATATTTATCCCTCAATCAAACATCACTTCAAAAAAAAAACCCAGATGATCTGGTCATTATCACATTGCTGTTTGTGGGAGCTTGCTGTGCGCAAATTGGCTGCCGCGTTTCCTACATTGCAACAGTGACTACACTTCAAAAAAATATTTGATTGGCTGTAAAGCGCTTTGGGACCTCCGGTGGTCATGAAAGCCTCTATATAAATGCAAGTCTTTTGTCCCATCTCCTCCCCACCCAAAACTACATTAATAGGGTGTCACTGTACACGCACCTATCTCATGACAAGGTTTTGACTTTCTAACTATTTTTTTTGAACAGTACTTTTTAAAAAAACCTCAAAACTCTTATTCAAGTTCAAATATATATAGTGGTTGTTTTTTTTTGTTCAGTTGCCGGAGTCAGCAAGAACTTTTAATTTTTAATTTTTTTTACTTCTGAAGCGGTTTTATCTCTACCTCTTCACCGCCCCCATTTCCGCCCTTTCGTAATCAATGTTTTTTTTCCCCCTAGCCCTTACTGGGTTCAATAGTTTGAATGATCTGACCTTTATGAAACCACACTACAGGCGGAAGAACCATACTAAGTACAGTAATGAGGCAAGTTTCAAGTGCCCAAGCTCATTTTTTTTTTTAAGCTGCAGAAAGACATGATAGAGGTCCAGAACTGAGGGTCACAGTCTCAGAATAAGGGGTCGGCCATTTAGGACTGAGATGAGGAGGAATTTCTTCACTCAGAGGGTGGTGAATCTTTGGAATTCTCTACCCCAGAGGGCTGCGGAGGCTCAGTCATTGAAACATAGAAACATAGAAAAATAGGAGCAGGAGTCGGCCATTCGGCCCTTCGAGCCTGCTCCGCCATTCAATATTATCATGGCTGATCCTCTATCTCAATACCATATTCCCGCTCTCTCCTCATACCCCTTGATGCCTTTTGTGTCTAGAAATCTATCTATCTCCTTCTTAAATATATTCAGTGACTTGGCCTCCACAGCCTTCTGTGGTAGAGAATTCCACAGGTTCACCACCCTCTGAGTGAAGAAATTTCTCCTCATCTCAGTCCTAAATGTCCTACCCCGTATCCTGAGACCCCCCTCGTTCTAGACCCCCCATCCAGGGGAAACATCCTCCCTGCATCCAGTCTGTCTAGCCCTGTCAGAATTTTATACGTTTCAATGAGATCCCCTCTCAGTCGTTGAGTATATTCAAGACAGAGATCGATAGATTTTTGGACTCTAGGGGAATCAAGGGATATGGGGATCGGGCAGGAAAGTGGAGATGAGGTAGAAGATCAGCCATGATCTTATTGAATGGTGGAGCAGGCTCGAGGGGCCGAATGGCCGACTCCTGCTCCTAATTCTTATGTTCTTATGTCCTTAAAAATGAAATGCATAATATTGAAGTGAGCAAGCTATTGAGCTTGGACAATGATAGAGGACACCAGTATAACATTCACAACCTCAAACATGGATAGCTATTAGTAATAAAAAAAAACTCCCCACAGACATCCAGAACAGGTCGGGATTTTAAGTCTATCGACGCCTTTAAGTAGAGAAATTAATAACACTGCTTATTTTTCTTTCTAGAAAGGAAAGCAGAGATGAACTTTATGGACTCAAGTCCATGGAGTGGGACTCTGAACCCACAACTTTCTGACTCAGAGGCGAGGGTGCTACCCACTGAACCACAGCTGACACTTTTATGTGATGGACAATTTTATGTCAGACAGCAGGAAGTATTTATTTACAAAATCTGATCTAAGAAATAACAAATTGCTCTCATGGAAAAACAGGAGGGTGGGTATTCTGGAAACACGACATCAAATTGGTGAATAGACCTTAATCTGAAGCGATCGCAACAAGCTCTACTAACATTGGGGCCAATTCTGGTGTATAGTTTTGCAGTCTTTGCTGTGATACTGCTCAGCGTGGCACCCTGAGCAGATGGCTGCAGCTCTCCATATGGTTCTGGATCTTAGCTGGGTCGTTATAAGGGAGAGCACAAGTGAAGGTTAGCTGTTTTCTGCAGGCCGGAAGTATTAAGGCAAGTTATCTTTTAGTACTCCTCCTAGTGGTCAATTACCAAGTGGTCACGGAGCAAGTTGCCTCCCTTGCAGAAAAAATGGTTAGTACAGGAATCCTAAAGAAAAAGTGTAGTTTGCTCACATTAAATCAAATCATACTTTATAAGGACAGGACCTTTGAACCATGCACGGCATCCAACCTTTATTTTGTTGCATGCTTTCTAATATTGCTAAACAACAAAGAGCTTATTGTCGAAACGACTGATTTGCTGCTTTTACAGAAAAAGGGACAGGATCGTGGAATACTTATCCCCAGAACAGTATGTTAGGCAATCCCCTTTCTCCTCTGGTTCACAACAACACGTTTCGAGTAAAGCACAAGACTTCGTAGTGGAGTGTACGGAACAGACTTTATTGTCACGCAGTAAAGGTGATCAGCCTTAACTACAAACAGAGAGTGGATATTCGGTTTCTGTATCTTTCGAGTGCACTCTGACAAACTGTTGAAAACCGTGCTCCTTTATACACCATATTTTGACTGCAACAAAGGAAAATGTCAAAATGATGTATCTATTTCCCAAATCCTCTGGAAACAGACTATCTGTGTAAACAGTTCGCAATTGTTTACCTCAGAACCATTTCCCCAACACGAGACTTCCTGACGTAACATTTTCGAGCATCTTTGACCGATTGTTATCTGTGTCTAATGGATACCTACCCCCATGTTTATTACCCTAAAACTAATCATTAACCGTTCATGGGTGATGTCATCACTGACACTTATTCCCTTACACAAGCACTTTACATTTCAGAAACAAGCAATGCCTTCTCCCCAGACACTTCAGTGTCATCCTGTTTATATCTTGGAAAGCCTGACAGTGCATTCCTTTTATGACACTTCCAGGAAAACCTGTTGCCTTAAGATACAAAGTAGTTCGACTGTTAAACTTTTAACTTTCACAGTATAGGTGCTGAAATCCCCTGTGACAACAATGGAATTTGATTTGCTCAGTTAATGGCCTTGACTACCTAATACAAACGTCAGGTGATATGAATAAGGAAAGTGCGTTCTGCCCATTCAATTCACCCTGCAAAAAGCTGAAAGGTATGATTAGACATGAGTTTTTTTTTTAAAACAATTCCACAGCCTGCATAACAATGTCTTCTCCATGTGGTTTCACTTCACCTACCTAAACTTAAATCAGGAAACTTCATACCAATGTAACACTAGACAGTGTAGATGCTGAATTTGCAATATAACTGGGCCGATAAATGACATTAAACTGAGGTTTCCTTAGATTACAGTTATGTCTGCTTCCCTTATGCCGGCTTAGTGCAAAGAACAATTCTGACCACCGCACTTTAGGAAGGATGTCAAGGCCTTAGAGAGGGTGCGGAGGAGATTTACGAGAATGGTTCCAGGGATGAGGGACTTCAGTTATACGGAGAGACTGGAGAAGCTGGGGTTGTTCTCCTTAGAGCAGAGAAGGTCAAGAGGAGAGTTGATCGAGGTGTTCAAAATCATGACTGGTGTTGATGGAGTAAATGAGGAGAAACTGTTTCCAGTGGCAGGAGGGTCGGTAACCAGAGGACACAGATTGAAGATAATTGGCAAAAGAACCAGAGGGGAGATGAGGAGAATTGTTTCTTACGCAGCGAGTTGTTGTGATCTGGAATGCGCTGCCTGAAAGGGCGGTGGAAGCAGATTCAATAGTAACTTTCAAAAGGGAATTGCATAAATAAAAGGGAATTTTTTTTAACAGGGCTATGGGGACAGAGCCGGGTGTGGGACTAATTGGATAGCTTTTTTAAAGAGCCGGCACAGACACGATGGGCTAAATGGCCTCCTTCTGTGCTGTATCATTCTATGATTCTATGAACTTCTCCACATCCGTCACACTAGTAACCTTGGATCATGAATCCCTTTTACCCCCTCCCTAATCAAATAGATGTAACTTCCTGGATCCATCTGTGTTGTCTCGAAGCACACAAAATGGTGAAAACAATTCCATTTAAAAATAAAATAAATTTAGCCCAAAGTTAATTTGATCTCAGATTTAAAATGAACAATTGATCTAGCATCAACTGCCATTTGAGGAAGAGAGTTCCAAACTTCTACCACCCTTTGTGTGTAGAAGTGTTTCCTAATTTCACTCCTGAAAGGTCTGGCTCTAATTTTTAGACTACGCCCCCTAGTCCTAGAATCCCCGACCAGCGGAAATAGTTTTTCTCTATCTACCATATCTGTTCCCCTTAATATCTTGAAAACGTCGATCAGATCACCCCTTAACCTTCTAAATTCCAGGGAATACAACCCTAGTTTGTGTAATCTCGCCTCGTAACTTAACCCTTGGAGTCCGGGTAACATTCTGGTAAACCTACGCTGCACTCCCTCCAAGGCCAATATATCCTTCCTAAGGTGTGGTGGCCAGAACTGCTCACAGTGCTCCAGGTGTGGTCTAACCAGGGTTTTGTACAGCTGCAGCATAACTTCTACCCCCTTGTACTCTAATCCTCTAGATATAAAGGCCAGCATTCCAATGGCCTTTATGATTATTTTCTGTACCTGTTCATGACATTTTAACAATCTATGTACCTGGATTCCCAAGTCTCTTTGGACCTCCACTGTTTCTAGCTTTTCACCATTTAGAAAGTAAAACTTACAGGGTTATGGACAAAAAGCGGGACGAGTGGGGACTGAGCACGACTGCTCTTTCAAAGAGCCAGCACAGGAACAACGGGCCGAATGGCCTCCTTCTGTGCTGTAAGTTTCTATGATTCTATGATGAAGAACTGGTATTTTAGGTCAGAGTGGGTCAGCCAAAGCATGTAAATAAAGAACTTGCATTTCTACAGCGCCTTTCACCACCTCAGGCCGTCACAAAAGCACTTTACAGCCAATGAAGTTTAGAAGAATGAGAGGGGATCTCATTGAAACGTATAAAGTTCTGACAGGGCTGGACAGACTGGATGCAGGGAGGATGTTTCCCCTGGCTGGGGGGTCTAGAACGAGGGGTCACAGTCTCAGGATACGGGGTCGGACATTTAGGACTGAGATGAGGAGAAATTTCTTCACTCAGAGGGCGGTGAACCGGTGGAATTCTCTACCACAGAAGGCTGTGGAGGCCAAGTCACTGAATATATTTAAGAAGGATAGATTTCTAGACACAAAAGGCATCAAGGGGAATGGGGAGAGAGCAGGAATATGGTACTGAGATAGAGGATCAGCCATGATCATATTGAATGGCGGAGCAAATATGCACGCAGTCGCAGTGAGTGTTATATCATTGTGATGTTTTAATGTTGCCTGCCTCCGTCCTTTTGAAACTGCTCCTAGTGGCTAGCATAAATAAGCATTATCTTTAAAGTGATTTTAAAATGAAGGTTAAAAAACGCATTTAGAAAAATGTGGATTCAGAGTGTTCTTGAGAAAATTGCCGCTTGCCACAGAGCCAATCAGTGGCAAGTATTTCAGCACTAGAGTTAGAAAAATGCAGTTAGCTCACTAGGTTAACAATTGCAACAGATGTGGAGAGGCAGAGTGTCAACATTAAACCCGGAGAATTACAAAAGAGGATGACAGAGATCATCTAGTGCAGTTTTTAGAGAATATTGTGATAATGGTTAGCTCTTTAAGCAAAGAAAATATAAAAGCCAAGAGGCACTGCAGTCATTAGTTCAGAGTCACTTGAGAGCAGATATGTTATCAGCCTCGAGAAATATGCTGTCAACCCAACAATAGCATATTTAGGTTTCCGAGTTCAGTGTGTAATGATTTATCACTTTCACCAGACAGTCCTTTCCTTTAGTAATTTGATTATTTTTCTTTTAGTGTCAAAATCGGCTTTGAAAACATTTTATCATGGGGTTTAAAAAGTTTCACTCCATTAAACTTATCTTACCAGTAAAAGAGTTTTTTTTTTAAAAAGCATAAATGGCAAATTTCCTCTTTTCCCAAATAAAGATCAAATTTCCCTTATATTGGAGGAAATATCAAACCCAAATCCAGATAGAAGATGCACTTAAATCTGGTGCAAAAGTTTCCGCTCAATCTAAATCCACTAACAAAATTAAACCGGCCAGAAGTGACGCACCTCCAATAAGATGATGCTTTTCTACTTCCCAATCTGCTTAATTGTCACTTTAATTGTATAAATGACAAATATTCTGTTCACCCAGCTGTGAAGTGAACAAAGTGTTTGCTTAATAAATAATTACGCACGCTGCCCAAGAGTAGGGATAATGGGCAGGTACTCGAATTGCAAGGAAGTGGCTAGTGGTGTCCCCCACAGGGATCTGTGCTGGGGCCTCAACTATTCACTATGGCCCATATTTTCCGATGGCTACGGGTGTGTACAGCTGTGTACACACCCGTAGGGACATTGGAAATGCCGGTTTGAGGCATGCGAAGCGCATGCACTGAAAACCGGCATTTCCGATCTGTCAAGAATGCTCTCGACAGATCAGACGCCTGCCCTGGAGAAGGGCCTCTGCGGGGGGAGAGCTCCGCTTTCTGCAGAACCTCCGCCCGCTGAAAACCCTTAGAAATCTTACGCTTGGTAAAAGCTGGTGGAAGGCCTGCTTTTACCAGCATAAGAGTTTAAAAAAAGTTAAAAAAAAAAAAAATTCACTGATTTATAATTTAAAAATACTTTATAAAAAGGTAAGTTTATTTTTAACCCTGTAAAAAACTTTAATTATTTTTTTCAAAAAATTAATTTTTTGTTTAAAATATTTAATTTAATGTAATTTTAACTCATTTTAAAAACGTGATGGTTTTTTAAAAAATGTATTTAATGTTTTAGTGTCTTTTTTCAGTGATCCCCATTCATACTTTTGATGGGTCTATCTGTCAAGTGTATGAAGGGGGATTCCCTTCTTTCATTGGCTGGCCATGGCCCACGTGATCCCAGGGACGCTTGCGAACCACCTGTGGCCCTGGGATACGTGGGCCCTGCGCATTTCGACTGTGGAGAGGCCCAGGAGCGGAAGTGTCCGGACCTCGGGAGCCCTCAGGTAAGGGCGTCGATTTTTTTCCGATAGGAGGCATCCGCACGCAGGAAGCCTCCTATCGGAAATTACGGGCCAATATTTATTAATAACACGATAGAGAGCCATACGTCCAAGTTTGCTGATGAAACAAAGATTGGTGGTACAGTAGGTAATGTAGAGAGGAGCATTAAATTACAAAGCGGCATCGATAGATTAAGTGAGTGGGCGAAACTGTGGCAGATGGATTTCAACACTGGTAAGTGTGAGGTCATATATTTTGGACCAAAAAAGGATCGATCCGAGTATTATTTAAGTGGTGAAAAGCTAGGAACAGTGGCGATCCAAAGAGATTTAGGGGTCCATGTACACAGATCACTAAAATGTGGTAGTCAGGTACAAAAAATAATCAAAAAGGCGAATGGAATGTTAGCTTTTATAACTCGGGGGCTGGAATATAAAAGGCAGGAAGTTTTGCTACAGCTGTACAAAGCCCTGGTTAGACCACATCTGGAGTACTGTGTACAGTTCTGGACACCGCACCTTAGGAAAGGATCTATTGGCCTTGGAGGGAGTGCAGCGTAGGTTTACCAGAATGTTACCAGGGCTCCAAGGGTGAGATTATGAGGAGAGATTACATAAAGTAGGCTTATATCCCCTGGAACATAGAAGGTTAAGAGGTGATTTGCTTGAGGTTTTTAGGATTTTGAAGGGAATTGATAGGGTAGTTAGAAAGAAACCTTTTCTGCTGGTGGTGGGGGGGAGTCTAGGACAATGGGACATAACCTTAAAATCAGAGCCAGGCCGTTCAGCAGAGAAGTTAGGCAACACTTCTTCACACAAAGGATGATCGAAGTGTGGAACGCTCTCCCACAAAAAGCAGTAGACGCTAGCTCAATTAATAATTTTAAATCTGAGATTGATAAATTTTTGCTAGAAAGAGAAACTTGCATTTACATAGCACCTTTCAAGACCACCAGATGTCCCAAAGCACTTTACAGCCAATGAAGTACTTTTTTTTGAAGTGTTGTAATGTGGGAAACGCGGCAGCTAATTTGCGCACAGCAAGCTCCCACAAACAGCAATGTGATAAATGACCAGAATATCTGTTTTCGTGATGTTGGTTGAGGGATAAATATTGGCTAGACAAGGGTATAAAAGGATATGGAGCCAAGGCAGGTGGATGGAGTTAAGCTACAGATCAGCCATGATCTAATTGAATGGCGGAACAGGCTCGAAGAGCTGAATTCCTTCCTCCTGTTCCTATGTTCCTCCCAAAAAAGGAGGTACCAAGTCTTCAATGTTCTCAGTAAAGTCCATTGTCTCCTGTATGGGCTCTCTTATCAAGTTGCATTGCTCTTGTGTCTAGATCATAGCGTGGCTGTTTTAATATAGTGGCCAGAATTCAGATTTTCAGGTATAATTTAACACATTACAGCAAAATTACATCCATATTCCGCTGTTACTTAGTAGAGAAGTTATGCTGAACCTTTATAAAGCGCTGGTTAGGCCACAACTGGAGTATTGCGTCCAGTTCTGGTCACCACACTTTAGCAAGGATGTGAAGGCACTTGAGAGGGTGCAGAGGAGATTTACCAGAATGGTTCCGGGTGATGGAGGATCTTAGCTACAAGGACAGGTTGGAGAAGCTGGATTTGTTTTCATTAGAGCAAAGGAGGTTAAGGGGTGATTTGATAGAGGTGTACAAGATTATGACGGTTTGGATAGGCTAGACGGGGAAAGGCCCACTAGTTGATGGTATAAGGACTAGGGGACACAGATTTAAGGTTTGGGGCAAGAGATTCAGGGGGGATATGAGGAAAAACTTTTTTACACAGCGAGTGGTGATGACCTGGAATTCGCTGCCGACGGAAGTGGTGGAAGCAGAGACACTCAATGTTTTCAAGGGGAGACTGGATAGGCACTTGAGGGAAATAAACTTACAGGGCTACAGGGATAGAGTGGGGGAATGGGACTGACTGGATTGCTCTACAGGGAGCCGGCATGGACTCGATGGGCCGAATGGCCTCCTTCTGTGCCGTTATGACTCTATGGGGTGATTTTGCCAATGGGGAGCTTTTGGAGGCGAGACTTCCACTTGTCGGGTTTCAGTCCCGCCTCCATCAACTTCTGGCCAACCCACGCTATTTTCCCTTAATTGACCTTGTTAAGCCCGCCCAGTAAGCTTTGCAGGCCAATTAAGGGAAAGCCGGTTACAGAGAACGTCAACGTATGACGTTTCAGATGAATTGTCATCGCTTGACAGCTCTGTGAAGCTGTCAAACACTGACATTCTCTGTAGTTTGATGAGGTCTTGAATTCAAGACCTCATCAAACATCTTTCTTTTGCAGAAATGAGATGGTTGTTGCATTGGAGAATGCAATGGCCATCTGTCATCTCCAACGCGGAGGTGCGAGACTCTCCGCATACCCACCGACTGAAGCCTGCAGGAAGAAACAAAGGTAAGTACACTTTTACTAATACTTTGCACTTACCTCAGATACTCACCTCTCCAGTCTTGCACCCATCACTTACCTTCACACCACACTTTTGCACCCCTCCGACCCCCGCAGACCCAGTACTCGCCTCGCTGACCTGGCAGGTTTCAGAGCCTTTGGGAAGCCTGCACTTGTGACGGCAAAAATGGGAATAATCCCATTTTGTGCCTGTTAACTACCTGTTAATAGGCAGTTAATTGGCTTTAATCCCATCCCGCCTCCAAGGAGACGGGACCCGGCACGGGACAGCTACCCACCTCCTGGGAAGATGGCATGGCAGCGGGTTGGGGGACGGGTTGGGCACCCGCCCCCAAATTCTGCCATTTTCCCGGCAGTCCCGCCTCCAAACCCACCTCCCCAGGGCTGGCAAGATCGCCTCCACTGACTCTATGACTCTATGACTTGTCTCAAGCTGTAAAATGCCTACTTGCAGTATGTGAGACTGATTTACAGGTTAAAGACGACAGACAAGCCTTCATACATTAACACGTTTTTGAGATGAAAACAATGTTGTGCAGCTTTCCACAATTAAACTCCAGTTGTCAGGTTCAGCTGGGTTTGGTTAAAAGGAAATTAAAGTACACTAAATAAAGCAAAAAATTAAAATGTTATCTTATGCTGAAAATGGAGAACAAAAAAAAAAGTTTAATACATTGAAAATTGAGTTAATTTAAATGGTTTATTTTCTCAGTTTTGACCTGACAGCTCAGCTTATGACTAAATTCGCTGGCATGACAGTCTATAACCACAAATTTTAAAAACTTCAGATGTTGTACAAAGTGAAAGTTCTGAAGTTATTAATTTTGAGCATCTGTTGGCAGCCAGTGGGAGAGTGGCTCCCCCTTGCTTCTTTTATCAGAAACCAGCCTGCATCCATCTAGAAGTAGCAAGGAGTTCCAAACCCAACACTTGACGATGAAACGCTGTGTGTATTCCAGCACCACACGCCATTGCCAGGCAGAGTGAAAGAGGGGAACGTTAAATAAACTGGATAAATACGGAGGCTGCACCAGGCCAAGGTATTTATAAACATATGTACCCTTCTCAAGCAGATATTTTCAATATTATCACATTGGAAGAAGTAACAGGGCAGTTGCTGATGCAGCTGAAATGAATTGAGCTTTACTCCAATCCAAGTTTTATCACTGCACTTGAGAGGTGTCAGCTGTGGCTCAGTGGGTAAGCATCCTTGTTTCTGGGTCAGAAGGTTTGTGGGTTCAAATCCCACTCCGAAGCACAAAAATTTAGGCTGACGCTGCAGTGCTGAGGGAGCGCTGCACTGTCGGAGGTGTTGTCTTTCAGATCAGACTTTAACCGAGGCCCCATCTGCTCTCTCGGGTGGACGTATTTCGAAGAAGAGCAGGGGAGTTCTCCCCGGTGTCACTGGGACCAATATTTATCCCTCAATCAACATCACTAAAACAGATTATCCGGTCATTATCACTTGCTATTTGTGGGAGCTTGCTGTGCGCAAATTGGCTGCCGCGTTTCCTACATTACAACAGTGACTACACTTGAAAAAGTACTTCACTGGCTGTAAAGCGCTTTGGGACGTCCAGTGGTCGTGAAAGGCGCTATAGAAATGCAAGTCTTTTCTTTCAGGAGAGTTACAGAAGGACATATGAAAAAGATGGACCGGAAGAGACCAGTTGGTTCATCGAGCCTCTCCCATACAATCATGTTGCATCGAGCATCATGAGCCCCAACATTCCCCACCCACAGGCAGAGCCTTGTAATCGTTTGGAGATCAGGGTTAAAAAAAAAATCACGGGAAATTCCTCTCCGAACAATGAGGGTGATCAAAGAGAGTTGCAGGAGACCACATCACCCAACGAGGCACATCACCCAACACCCCACCTACTTTTTGTAGGCAATGATATCAGCCACAGCCAGGAACCTGCCTTTTGAAAGCTTGCAGTGAATCCACACTCACTGCACAACCTGGCAACTTGTTGATGACCTTCTGTGAAAGGAAAACCTCCTGACAGCTAACCCAGTTCTTTGCTTACGTAACTTATACGCATGTCCCCTGGGTTTCTTTTAAACTACCTCATTCAAATAGTCGTTCCACACGGACACAGTCTGTCCCCTTCGTTATTTTAAATACCTCAATCAAATCGCCCCTGAAGTCTGCACTTTTTCTAGAGTGAAAAGACCCAACTCTCTAACCCTTCGAAATACAATATGAGCATGTTGGAAGCATTTGAGGAAGAAATTTCAAAACATCTGATAATTAGATTTTTTAAATGTGAGAATTTCTTCAAAACATAACTAGTGAAGATAGTAATTTTAGCCTTGAGATTATGCGGAGAATATTTCACGTGTTCAAATGTAATCCTTTTGCTGCCTTAACAGTGCTTGGGGGAAAAGGGATGAGATTCAGTCAGTTTAGGCCAGATGAAGTTAACAGAACGTCTTACATTAAATTTGTATTTCACATTTGTTAAATGTCTTAATTTGTGAGCATTAAAATTAACAACTATATGCACAGAACAATAAGAATATTATGCAAAAGCAAAATACTGCGGATTCTGGAAATCTGAAATAAAAACAGAAAATGCTGGAAACACTCAGCAGGTCAGGCAGCATCTGTGGAGAGAGAAACAGAGTTAACGTTTCAGGTCGATGACCCTTCGTCAGAACTGGGAAAAGTGAGAGATGTAAGAATATTATGCAGGCCGAGAGTGTAGCCCACTGTTCTGAAGCCAGAAACCCTCCTATGTGGATCAAGGTTCCGTCGAAGATAACCCAGTCCAAATTATACGGTGAGAAGACCTCATGTCTTCATATTAAATTTCTGATTAGTGATCAGGTTATCACTGAAGCTGAACCAGGAGAAATTTCTCAAGATCTGGTCACAATTCCTGGACTACTGCCTCAGATACCCGCTCAAACAACATCCTCCCCCCTCACCTCTATGATAAAGATGAAAAAAATACCTTCCAGTCAAAGGGAGTCCACAGGTGAGGTGGGGAGGGGAATAACTATGCAACTTACACAGCAATGTCTTGGAAACTCTCTCTTAGTAAACGAACACAACCTGAAAGGAATGCCTAAAAGCCCACTCCAGCCATGCACAAAATGCAAAACGGTGCCACACGAGATGGATATCAATATCTACTGTGCAATATGTACGACACAATGGCATGCCGTGACACGCTAACTATACATTTGCAAAAGAAAAGTCAAAAATATTATTCACTGTCGGTTTACAACATGCACTGCATCAACTTACCAGGTTATAAGGGTTATTTTCCCAGCCTAGCTCAAGTCCCAAGCCAATAATGTAGAAATGCTGATGGCACTTACACACTAGTGTAGCACCATACAGCAGACACCCTAGAAACACTCAAAATATTACATGTATTTCGATTTCCAAGACATGATGCTAATTGGACACTCAAACTGCTGGCAGGCCAATCCTGACGGCATTCTGCACCAATCCAAACATTCACACAGAATACCAGCAGCAACACTATGACTTGCCCATTAGTTCCCCTCTATAATCTCACCAAGCCCTCCTGTGCTTCCCCTGTCAGTGTCAGCTGTAGCGCAGTGGGTAGCACACTTGCCTCTGCGTCAGAAGGCTGTGGGTTCAAGTCCCCACTCCAGGGACTTGAGCAGATAAATCTAGGCTGACACTCCAGTGCAGTGCTGAGGGAGTGCTGCACTGTCAGAGGTGCCGCCTTTCAGATGAGACGTTAAATCTGAGGCCCCGTCTGCTCTCTCGGGTGGACGTAAAAGATCCCATGGCACTATTTTGAAGAAGAGCAGGGGAGTTCTCCCCAGTGTCCTGGCCAATACTTACCTGGTCATTATCACATTGCTGTTTGTGGGAGCTTGCTGTGCGCAAATTGGCTGCCGCGTTTCCCACATTACAACAGTGACAGTACTTCATTGGCTGTAAAGCACTTTGAGATGTCTGGTGGTTGTGAAAGGCGCTATATAAATGCAAATCTTTTTTCTTTTTTGATTGACATCTATCCTTATTTCAGTTGGATGTGGCTGCAGTATTTCGTGCATTCTAATTTACAAAACAAATCTCAAAGTTTGAATCCAACACTGAATGCTGTACAGTTGAACACTTGGATAGCGTGACAGTAGTTTTGTTATTTTGTTTCAGTACCCTGGACAGTAACAATGCACTTGCTGGGGGGGGGGGGGGGGAACATCTTCTATATCAGCTTTCAGACTTTTTTTTCTTCCAAATCATTTTAAACATGTATAAACTAAAAATAAAATTGAGGGAAATAAAGCTTACAAAGAACCGCTTATCCTACAAGCAAAATTGGAAAGTGGCAGTCCTTGAAATGCCAGGTTCACTTAAGTGAAAGGAATAAAACAATTAGCACAAGATCCAAGACTATGCAAAACATCCATTTAAGAATCCTAAATAGGAACAAGTTTTTAATTTCAGCCTCTGTTTAGAAATTATACCAGAAACAAACTTTCAATTCTGTAAAAAGGGATGGAAGCGTGTGCATTACTGTAAATGGGAGGGACATTTGGTTACCAGGACAAATTTTATAAGTTTGCTCAACTCACTGATAAACAGCCACTCAGGTGAAGATTTGCCTTGGGTAGGGCAAGTGATTTGGTGCAAAACTAATTACAGCAGACTCTACATTCACTGCACGATTAAACTATTAGAGTATTGCCATTTTGCTCCAAACCTCGGAGGAAGGGAACATGCCACTTCTGGAGTAGAAGGGAATGACAATGAACGTGCCCGAAAATGTGGTCACAAACCCACTGACCCTCCCCCCACAAAATAGTTTTAACATTCTGACGAAAGGTCTTCGACCTGAAACGTTAACTCTGTTTCTCTTTCCACGGATGCTGCCTGGCCTGCTGAGTTTTTCCAGCGTTTTCTGTTGTTATTTTAGTTTTAACATTCATTAGTTTGTATGTTGAAAATATTTTTTTTTTTAAACAGATTCAACCCAAAGTCTTATAGTAAAGAAAGAAACTCACATTTCTACAGCGCCTTTCACAACCTCAGGACGTCCCAAAGCGCTTTTTTTAAAAGTACTTTTTTTGAAGTGTAGTCGCTGTTGTAATGTAGGAAACGCAGCAGCCAATTTGCACACAGCAAACCCCCACAAACAGCAATGTGATAATGACCAGATAATCTGTTTTTTAGTGATGTTGGTTGAGGGATAAATATTGGCCAGGACACTGACCGGGGAGAACTCCCCTGCTCTTCTTCAAAATAGTGCCGCAGGATCATTTACCTCCACCTGAGAGAGCAGACGGGACCTCGGTTTAACGTCTCATCCGAAGGATGGCTCCTCCGACAGTGCGGCACTCCCTCAGCACTGCACTGGAGTGTCAGCCCTCGAACTTTGTGCTCAAGTCTCTGGAGTGGGACTTAGAACCCACAACCTTCTGAGTCAGAAGTGAGAGTGCTACCCACTGAGCCACAGCTAACATTAAACTAGTAGACATACTAAACATCTGTACACGTTTCTAAATTTCATAAAGCATTGACTCCTTCCCTTTTAAGCTCTCTGTCCCCCTACATTTATTTTACTTTCTCCAGCCTTGTTCGAGCCCTGAGTTGACGGGACAGTAGGTAAAGTGTTTGTGCTCATATCGGTCTGGAAATAGCCATTAGTCGGTGCAGGAGAGTGGCTCTGGAGTTGCTCTCAGATTTGCCCTCTCTTCTTTTACCCTTCCAGTTGGTGAGCCAGCCAAGATTGGGGATCTTGTGTAAAGAAGCAGGGGGCAGGGGAAGCAAGCCCCGCTGTGCGTTAGTGCAGCAACTTGCTGCCTGAACAAGCATCATTAACCGGAACTTGTAGGGTTTTCTAATATCAAGTTATTAGTTTTCCCTGCCATTTCACCGCTGCAAGTAGCAGCAATGCAAACAATCTATTCAGCGCACTCAGTTTGTAAAGGAGGGCCTATAGGTAAATATATAGTTTTTAAAATATGCTCTGCAATATAAAGCTTTTATAATCAGTCTTGTTCTTTGTCCAGCTCCAGTCCTACTCAGACTCATTCTACCATTGGCATTTACACTTCATCTAGAGTCATCCTTTTGTTTCTTGTCCCATTACCATCTCCTTTTGCCTTGCACCATCATCCCTTTTGTCTTTTAATCTCTCCTGCCTTCCACCCTATCGCAGACCTTCCCTTTTGTTCTTTCCTCCCCTCCTCCCTTTCCCTGCCCCCACACTTGCTTAAAAACCTGTTCCATCTCCAACTTTTCCAGTTCTGATGAAGGGTCATCGACCTGAAACGTTAACTCTGTTTCTCTCTCTCCACAGATGCTGCCTGACCGGCTGAGTGTTTCCAGCATTTTCTATTTTTATTTCAGATTTCCAGCATCCGCAGTACCTTGCTTTTGTTCTTTAGACGATGGGTTAATAAACCGTTGGGTGAGAGCTTCAGCACAGATTAATATCTGCATATTGCTATTTGAATTATACTGCACCATTTAAAAAGTTGTAAACATATGGTACACTTTGCTTTCTCAGTTTTCTCCACAAGAAATGTTAATAGTTAACAACATTTGCCTTTTATATGAAGTCTTCTATTTGGAGAAAGAAAACGCTGCTTGTTCTGCATCATCCTACACCTCTTGTTGCACATCGGAATGAACACAAGACTATAAGGTGAACAGACAGAAGTTATACTGAAGCCTGAGCTCCCCCAAGTGGCTGAAACTGATGTTTTGCTTGTGCACATATCAAACATTCAATGAAACACCATTTTTGGGGGGAATTTAAATGGTAGCCCATGTTTAAATTTCCTGTTTTTATATAACTGATAGGGTAGATAGAGAGAAACTATTTACGCTGGTTGGTGAGTCTAAGACTAGGGGGGCATAGTTTACAAATTAGAGCCAGTCCTTTCAGGAGTGAAATTAGGAAACACTTCTACACACAAAGGGTGGCAGAAATTTGGAACTCTCTTCCACACACGGCAGTTAATGCTCGATCAATTGTTAATTTTAAATCTGAGATTGATAGCTTTTTGTTGACCAAAGGTATTAAGGGACATGGGGCAATGGCGGGTATCTGGAGTTAGGTCGCAGATCAGCCATGATCTCATTGAATGGCGGAACAGGCTCGAGGGGCTGAATGGCCTCCTCCTGTTCCTATGTTCCTAAACAGTTCTTTAAACAGTTCAGTGTGTAAAGTAAAGCCATCACTGCTTCAAGAATTTCCCAATAAAACACAGCAAAACCAGATATTAGCTAGAGAGGACTATTGTAATTTATACAAGTCGCACTTACAGATCTGGTTGGCGCTCTTCAGCATCAATTTAGCACAAAATAGCTACAAATAACTATATTTTCAGTAAAACATCTTTAGCAATAATAAATTAAGCAAATAACTAGTGACATCTCAGTGATTTGAATTTTAGTAGCTGTCAAAGCTAGTCCACATTCCAAGTTACAGCTCACAGGAGTTTCAATATTTTAATCAACAGAGGTGACAGGAGTGATACGAGCATTTGATGTCAATCTTTTAATGGGCATGAAGGTACTGCAGGTTCCAAACCAACATTCTAAGCAATCTATCTGAATGCACTGTATACGATGAGGGGGGTGCACTTTGAAGAAGTGGATTTAAAAAAAAATTTGTTTATGGGATGTGGGCATCGCTGGCAAAGCCAGCATTTATTGCCCATTCCTAAATGCCCCTTGAGAAGGTGGTGGTGAGCCGCCTTCTTGAACCGCTGCAGTCCGTGTGGTGAAGGTACTCCCACAGTGCTGTTAGGGAGGGAGTTCCAGGATTTTGACCCAGCGCCGATGAAGGAACGGCTGATATACTTCTAAGTCAGGTCGGAGTGTGACTTGGAGGGGAACTTGGAGGTGGTGGTGTTCCCATGTGCCTGCTGCCCTTGTCCTTCTAGGTGGAAGAGGTCGCGCGTTTGGGAGGTGCTGCCGAAGAAGCCTTGGTGAGTTGCTGCAGTGCATCTTGTAGATGGTACACACTGCAGCCACGGTGGAGGGAGTGAATGTTTAAGGTGGTGGCTGGGTTGCCAATCAAGCGGGCTGCTTTGTCCTGGATGGTGTCGAGCTTCTTGAGTGTTGTTGGAGCTGCACTCATCCAAGCAAGTGGAGAGTATTCCATCACACTCCTTACTTGTGCCTTGTAGATGGTGGAAAGACTTTGGGGAATCAGGAGGTGAGATACTCGCCGCAGAATACCTAGCCTCTGACCTGCTCTTGTTGCCACAGTATTTATGTGGCTGGTCCAGTTAAGCTTCTGGTCAATGGTGACCTCCAGTAAGACTGTTACTTGATGGTTTTTAGTTTTGGAGTCAAGCCCAGAAAAAACAAGGACATCCCTTCAAGGACAAACAAACCTTGCTCTTCCTCGCTTCATCGGCTCAATACGAAAATATAGTTTAAATCTGTTGGCGCCATTCTACTTTTCAGAGCTCAGTACTCAAATAGTTGGTGTTGTATCTTAGTCTATAAAACACATCTGACGCAAAGATGAACTGGTGGATAAATTCAAGTACAGACAAGAACAATAACAAATTCATAAACCTGTATGAGGCAGTTTAATTGTGGTCATCAAACATTTTAAATTCAAGTGTTTCATACAGAGCTTGCTCATTCAAAACCGAGGGAATTTCTGACCAATAGTGGAAAAGTTAAAAACAAACCCTCAGGTTATAGATCACTGTAGAGAAATATCATTGACAGCTATAGACTAATGAGGGGTTTAAAATTAAAATATTTGTTTGCCAACCCTACAGTGAATGCATGTAAAATGTAGAAATGGTCTAAGGGAATGTGAAAGTATAGGACAAGAAAAAGGACACTTAGCCCATCAAGCCTCTTCCATGCACACATGATGCAAGCCGCCATGGGTGCCACCTTGCCTACCCAATCTCCTGACTGAAATCTCTTCATAAATACTCTGAGCCCCCAAGGAATTCAAGCAAAACTGCTGAATGTTCGCCAGTGAACCCAGACCCACTACGAGCCACACAACAAACTGCAGTTTTTCTTTTCCTTACATCCGACTGCTGCACTTGCTTCGGAATCACAAACGGTGGGAGGCTCCATGGTCCTGACTGAATTACCTTTCATTGCAAAGTACATTCTTATCTATTGCATCTATGTACAGAAGACAAGATATGCCGAGGATATTGAAATGGAAGGAGAACAAATGATGGCCTGGATTTTGCGGTGGTAATGACCGCAAACTGCCAGCGTTCACCGTCATTACCCTTCTGAAACTCTCCATAACTTCAGGATTTAGCATATGCACAGTCAAATGCGGAACTCCTGAAGGTATGGTCAGTCATTCACTGTTCCGACACTGGCTGCGCTATGGACTCCGCTCCGCCCCCCCAATAGCCAGCAATTAGTGAAGTCAGTGGAACTGACAAAAACTTGGGCTTTTCCGTGCTAATATCGCTGTTAAATGGTGTAACTGGGGTTTTGGTAGCATATTGATTGCTAAACAACCGTTCTGGCCCTGAAAAACTAATTTTATATTTGTGGAATGTCAAATTTCTCCATTATGAAAAAAAACCTAATTTTTTTAATGTTTGTTCATGGTATTTCAGCTTCTACCTTAACCCCATGTGTATGCCCCAATCTCTAACATATCTAAAAATGTGCAGATAATCAGTGCTTTTTATTTCCTGGTTTGCTGTCCATGAGAATTCTTCAATGTGATTGGCTGCTGAGACAGCTTGATGACACCACTGCTGCTGTTCACTGGAGTTCCCCTATCGACAGTGCTACTATCAATTTCACGTCGAGGAAGCTAAAGTTCTCACCACAGAGATCGCGAGATCTTTGTGGGCAGCTTTCTTCGAGGTCAGCGGTGAGCGCCGTCACTTCGCCGCTGAATGCAAATTCCGGGCCGATAAATCAAGTGTGAAACTTATTAGAAGGCCACGCCATTCATGAAAATAGCTGAGTCTACAATGTACATTAGTCTTTTTGGTCCAGATATTGTCTATGATTATCCTAATCCCAGTGTCAGCTGTGGCTCAGTGGGCAGCACACTCGCCTCTGAGTCAGAAGGTTGAGAGTTCATAGTCCCACTCCAGGGACTTGAGCACATAAATCCAGGTTGACACTCCAGTGCAGTGCTCAGGGAGTGCTGCACTGTCGGACGTGCCGTCTTTCGGATGAGACATTAAACCGAGGTCCCTACTGTCTCATGTGGACGTAAAAGATCCCATGGCACTATTTCGAAGAAGAGTAGGGGAGTTATCCCCGGTGTCCTGGACAATATTTATCCCTCAACCAACATAACAGAAACTGTTTATCTGGTCATTATCGCATTGCTGCTTGTGGGAGCTTGCTGTGCGCAAATTGGCTGCCGCATTTCCCACATTACAACAGTGACTACACCCCAGAGGTACTTCATTGGCTGTAAAGCACTTTGAGACGTCCACTGTTCGTGAAAGGCGCTATATAAATGCAAGTCTTTCTTAATAAGGAAACATTAGGTGGTCACTTTGGCAAGGTCCAGGAATTCCAAAATGGAAAAGAGAAGTCATGAGATTGAGGACTGCAAGTAATGTACAGAAAACTTTGAAACCACACAAGAGGAATACTGATGACACACTGCTGCATCACGCCTGCAATTTCAGTTTCTAATATAGGCGTTAAGTAAACTATTTTAAAGTGCAGAATGTTTCTGTGTGTTACTGGACTCTTAAGATGTAAACATGAGCAGAAAATGAATGTATAATCACATAAGCTATGGTTTAAGGGTTAAGGTCAACAATGCAAGTATTTCAATTCCTCACCTCCCAATATTGTTCTTTGCTAAAAAGAAACTTACGAACAAATCCTGCATGGATTCCAACGTTTTGAATATCTTGTCTTTTTTACTTGAAATATAGTTATTCTGAAGGGAAAATTGTATTATGAGACAGTGTTTCTTGGTAACTAACCTATTTTTGACAGTCTCAACTGTACATTTCCATCTTTGAAGTGTGTAAACGTCATTATTTTTCCAAAATATAAATGTCACTTGCAGACACAAATAGTCGTATTTCTTTGAAAGGTTCAATTTTGCAATTCCCACTTTCAAAGGTTGTAATAGCTGCACTTATATAGTGTCTTTTATGCAAAATATGTCAAAGCATTTTAGAAAGTGAATCACATTTTGAAGTGCAGCAAACTTTGTTATGTATGCAAAGGAAAGTTAAACCTATTTCCACCTCTAACATCTCCTGTCTCTGCCCCTCAGCTCATCCGCTGCTGAAACCCTCATCCATGCCTTTGTTACCTCGAGACTTGACTACGCACTCCTGGCTGGCCTCCCACGCTCTACCCTACGTAAACTTGAGGTTATCCAAAACTCGGCTGCCCGTGTCCTAATTCGCACCAAGTCTCGTTTGCCCATCACCCCTGTGCTCACTGACCTACATTGGCTCCCGGCTAAGCAACGCCTCAATTTTAAAATTCTCATCCTTGTTTTCAAATCCCTCCATGGCCTTGCCCCTCCCTATCTCTGTAATCTCCTCCAGCCCCACAACTCCCACAGATATCTACGTTCCTCTAATTCTGGCCTCTTGAGCATCCCTGATTATAAATCGCTCCACCATTGGTGGCCGTGCCTTCAGCTGCCTGGGTCCTAAGCTCTGGAATTCCCTGCCTAAACCACTCCGCTTCTCTACCTCTCTCTCCTCCTTTAAGACGCTCCTTAAAACCTACCTCTTTGACCAAGCTTTTGGTCATCTGCCCTAATATCTCATGTGGCTCGGTGTCAAATTCTGTTTTGTAACCAAATGCCAAGTGTGCGAATTTATTACAACAAAATAACTGTTACAACTGAATTCATTTCAAGTTATAAAAATTTAATTTTACAGAAATTTATCACTCTCATACATACATGGACTTTTTCCAATAACACATGGTTATCTTTTTAGAACTAATCCACATTTTGTTCAATTTACTTCGTAATCTTTACAATGTTACACCCTCTTTTATTGGATAAAACTAGGCAACTTTTTCAAATTTACTCAGTCAATATATAGCTTTGCAAAGGTGCGTATCAAGCAGTACCACATGGACTTCACATCAAAGTCAATTCAAATGCTCTTTCATTTGCTTTACATTTGTCCCAAGAAGTCTGTTGCGGTAAACAGGAGGGCTGTTATCCCTCGTCATCTGAACTTTCTGGTTCTTGACTTCTTGTCTTGGAGGGGAAAAAAACATTCACAACTATAAACAAAGTATTAAATGAAAGGATTGATTTTTCTTCTTACAAATTGTATTTTCTTCCTCCTCTTTTTGGTCTCTCCACAATATTCACACACTGAGAGGGAAGAGAGTCAATTTGCTCCCAGTTCCCTGCTAATACCATTTTTGAGCCAGTGCCTAGAAGGCTTATGCATAGGGTGACTGGTCTGTTTTTCTTCTGCTTTCCTGCTGGCTGGCTGGAGGTGTTTAGCCTCCGCTCTGCATTGTTCCTACAGACTAAAAACTTTCTATGTGGGGACGAGAGGCAATAGAGTCCATCATGGTCTGACAACTGCAGGAATTTTTTTTTTTTTTTATAATTACTTGCTCACAATCAGCCAATTCATTTTGAAGGAATTGCAGGAAAGGCAGCACGCTTTGCAGCACAGTCACTGTACGATGATCAATTGTCGTGACTCGAGAAAATTGGCCGGGTTTTTTATCTGCGTCTGAAAGCAAAGACTATAATCTGCTACAGGGAACTGCAACAGACATGATGGCAGCCACAGTCCAGGATTCTCTGCTAAGATGTGATATTGATATGAGAAACAATAGGAGATAGGCCCCTCCTCCACTTTTTCATCCCCTCCTCATGACCTGATTGGAAATAAAACTCTCAAACTGGAGCTATGCCACTCCCCTCCCCAAATTAAACAGCTAATATTGCCTTGCTTGTAACTATTCATTTTTGGATGATCTAAAATACAAGCTGGGTCTCAGTTATTCGACAGGACACTTTCCCTTTTGACGAAGGATCATCGACCTGAAACGTTAACTGTTTTTCTCTCTCCACAGATGCTGCCTGACCTGCTGAGTGTTTCCAGCACTTTCTGTTGTTATTTATGTTAAACAGTTCAAAACTTAGCTCACCAGTTTAAGAAAATCAATTAGTTTATGAGCATCTTCCCCTCGTGACAAGTCCACAAAGTCCTTTGGCAGCCGATAGCTTAAGTAGGGACTGGGCTGTACGGTCATTTCACTGGTTATGTAGCGGAAGGCTGGGGAATCCTAGAAGGTAATAGTAAACCACTGAATCAAAGCAGGAAGGTCACAGATAAAACGTAGCGTACAAAAGCCAAACGAGCCCCAAGAACTTTTTCTTCTCCTTCCCAAAACCTGAACAGACCAAAACAAAGTTCAGCAGCTAAAAGATGTTGAAATCAATTGACTAATGGTCTTGGGCAGTAATTAAGTTAATGACTAGAACTCAAATGATACTCACTGGAAAGCAAAATGATCTCAAAAGCAACATGCATTGTTAGAATGCCCCTCGAGTAGAGCAATATTTCAGATTAGATTATGCAAGGGGTGGGAAGGATGAGGAAGAATGGTAATTGTGTGGATTTTGACTTCATCCTAATTTTAATTTTAATTAATTTACTCCTAGAATTCCCCCCTCTAATGGCCGGAATTGTGACTTTTTGACCCGCCCGGGGACCTGGTAGACTGCGGGAAACCCGGAGTGTGTGACGTCACAGACAGGCTCCCCGCCCGGAAGCCAGCCTGATGGAAAGGCTGGCTTCCAGTCAGGTGGAGAACGCTGGACAGGAGGCCGCAACAAGCAGGTAGGTGCAGGGTCCGATCCCCGGGGTGGGGGGGCGGCGGGCTGATGGTGGGTGAGCTTGGGGGGCCGGGAGGAAGCACTCCTGCTCCTCCTAGCCCACAAGGATTGCTCCCCCGAGGTTGCCCTCGCCTCACTGCAGCTACTGGGATTCTTGAGGTGGTGGTGGTGGTGGTGGTGGTGAGCCGCCTTCTTGAACCGCTGCAGTCCGTGTGTTGAAGGTGCTCCCACAGTGCTGTTAGGGAGGGAGTTCCAGGATTTTGACCCAGTGATGATGAAGGAACGGCCGATATATTTCCAAGTCAGGATGGTGTGTGACTTGGAGGGGAACTTGCAGTTGGTGGTGTTCCCACGCGCCTGCTGCCCTTGTCCTTCCAGGTCCTCTCACCTCTGGAAATTGAGTCTTCTGGAGGTTGGGGCTGAGACAAGTCATTAGACGGAGTACAGGGCACTTTACTTTGCATCCAACCATGCTGTACCTGACTTGGAGTGCTTAATGCTAGCACTGGGATGCCCAAGAGGAAATATGTTCCATTTTCAACTGCAAATATCCCCGCTTTGATGAGCACAAATATTCAACAAAGAAAACCAGAGAAAAGACCTGGCAAGGAGAGGTTAGGTACAGCGCATCAGGGAAAGTTAGGATTTATGGGCGGAGCTGTAAGAGGACAGCAGCCTCACAAAAACACACTCAAAATCAAGAGTTCATAACATGAATAAACATTCAATAAATCGCTCAGAACTCTTACCGGGTCTGTAAGGTCTCCTTTACTGATGTTCTGTCCGGATGTCAGCTCCTCCCAGCTGAAAAGCAAGGAGTTGGTCACTTCTCCAAATGGGTTAAAATCTATAAGCCACACCTTGCCCTATGGAACAGAGTATAGGAAAAGTTTAAAATATTAAATTATAACAAAAATGATCTTTTGACAAAAAGTACTTTTGGAGATACCAGATTAAACCCCCCATCCCCTAGAAATAAACAACCTTTCTTTTTGGAACCTTATTCCAGCCCAAACTGATGGGATAATCAGTCTCTTCTCTCTCCACTGACTGTAATAGCTCTTCATGAACCGAGTGTGGACACTCCTGAAGCAGTTCGCACTGGACACGGTTCCAAAATAAAGCTCCGCACAGTTTAGCTAGAGACAGGCCACTAAAGTGATCTGGGTAACAGACAAATTCATACTGGCACGGTAAGGCAGGTGTGTCCAACCTGCAGCTCCAGAGTCACGTGAACTCCAAACCTTACATGTCGAGACATGGCCCTCAAAACCCAGGTAACTCAAATCATATTTGCATATATCTTTTTTAAATGCTGATTTGTTGCGTTTGCATTTTATAGGCTTGGGAGGTTTGAAAAGGGCTGCTTTAATGCTGCTGTTAAGTCCTAAAGATCTGTTAGTATCAGCAACTAGAGATACTAACAAGAAGATGGTTTTAAATTTCACGTGGCCCTCCAGTCTCCATGGTATGCGCCTATGCAGCCCACTACAACAGAAACTTCAATACCCCTGCAGTAGAGGATACCTTCCTCTCGTTGAGATCAAGAACATATTTGGGGGCAGAATAGAGGTGCTTTTATTCTCCATCTGCTTGTGGCAGCACTGGACGTTAACAATGCATTCCATTTCCTCACAGTGACGTTGCTGCATTAGGCTTTCAAAGCTGAGAAGCAGCAAGGTGCAGATGTGTTCCTCTTGCTCCCCATAAAGTCGGTTGCAGAATTCATCAGGTTCTCAGCACTGTTCCCTCTGAGGTGGGCGGCCGCACACACGTCCCAGAGCTCGCGCGCGCCCTTCAAATTAAATGCCGCACAGAGAACTGGACTGCCGGACAGCTGGAGCAGGGGAGGGGCCCAATACACCACGGCCTCCCGGAATGCAGACAGAGGCGTTTGTGAGTCTTGCGACCTCAGAGCCGATTCCAATGGGAAAGTAACAAAAAAAGAGTTGGGGAAGCGGCCACATGATGAGGGAGTGGGTGAGGGGTTGGTTGTGTCGGCCTCTGGGAAGTTCCACGTGCTGCAGGCAGAAGCTGTAGAGAAGCCACGCTCAGCCTGTTGCCATGGTGATGAGGGCAGCATCTCCATCCTTCTCCTTTGGCGCCACAGTTCGAGGGGCCTGTGTTACACAAACCCCGCGGGGCAAGTCATTCCCGAGCGGGGCCAGCTCAGTGCAGCCAGACACCCCTATGGGGCTGGACGAAGCTTTTAAAAAAAAAAAACAATCGGTGGGAGAGATCGGTAGATAACCACGTGTACCTCATCTTATTAAACCTGTTACAGGTGAGTGAGTCGCCGAATTTGACCTGCAACAGGTGAGCAAGAAGGGACTTTGTTGCTGTCAGATGACAGTGACCTGTTTTAGGAGAGGAAATGAGAAACGAGTTTGTGCGAATTTTGAGCTGTACGCGAATCTTCTTTTTAAGATAAAATGATCCTACTGCAGGTAGGTTTGTAAGGTCAGGCTTTCAATCATTAGGTGAAGAAAGGAAGCATTTTAGCAGAAGGAAGAAGAGTGATTAACACAAGTTTAACTTACTTTTATTTGCTACTTTTTAAATAAATCTAATATTGCACCAGGGGTGAATATATGGTTTTAGTCTTGTTGCTGATGAAAGTTCATAAAAACCTTAAGATAAAAAGTGGGGAAAATTGGAGCTTAATTTTGAAAATCAGAATGCTGGCGTCAGGTTTATATTTTTAGAAATGTGGAGGCACCTCACCTTCTACAGGCCAACCCAATTAGTACATCTATCTGCTGAAGAATTCAAACCGCCTGAGGGGGCAACAAAGGTTGCCTTTGTCAGAAACAAAAATGAGTTGTTTTTTTTAAATTCAGAAAATTGTTTAAAGTCGCAAAAAAATACGGGAAAGTGATGTTAATTTTACTGTAAACAAAGTTGCAGAATGGGTATGTAAATGACAAATCAATTTCCATACAGATAAGTATGAGGGGGTGCTACCTACTCCTCGGAAAATAAGAGACTAAATGGAGTAGAGGTGCAAAGGGATCTAGGGGTATAGATTCACAAATCATTAAAAGTAGCAACGCAGGTTAAAAAAAGCCAATAAAAGTGCAAATAAAGCACTGGGGGCTCATTTCTGGAGGAATAGAATTCAAAAGCAGAGAAGTTATGTTGAACCTGTATCGAACCTTGTCTGATTGTCTTATGATTTGAGATGGTGGGGTGGCGATATGGCATTAGCGTATATGTGCTTTTAAGTGGTTGCTGCTGTTGTTGTAAAAGTTGTTGTTGTAGTAAAAGTTGTCCACGGACAAAAAGGTCGCGCTCAACGGAGTTCATGGCCTGCTCAGTACAAAAAAAAATTAGAGGGTACATTGGTCCTCAGTCAGTCTTGTGTGCTTTCTTCGATAGCTGGGAAGCAAAAATGGGCAGTTAGTCAACTTGAGATGCACCTACTGGCGACTGATTGGCGGTTTGGGAGCAGACTGCTCGAGTGGCCTCTGTGTCAGCCAAGAGGCTCCCGAGAACATCATTAAGCAATGTCACGGATGGAGATTTTGCAATTATCTAGTGGATAAAAGTATCAAGTCATATAAACCAGAATGTTCCAGGTTCAATTGTCAGCCTGTGCGGAGTTAGCGGACCTTAGGGAGGGGGTGGAAATGGCCTGTCCCTGTGCTGGGGGAGGGGGTGGAAACCAGCCAGAGTTCCTGCTCTGACTGCAATCCAGTGGCCCCTGCTGGAAAGAGCACGGCCATGCCCTTCACAGTACAACAGTCTGCTGAAACTCACTGTTCAGACTCAACACGAGAAAAATAGCCACTTGCATGATGCATCAGAGAGCTGATACTGCCAAGGAAAAACGTACCCCAGCAACAGTCAGGAGGAGAATGGCGATAAAGGAAATCAGCAAAAGAAAAACATGTCAAATTCTAAAATAATCACCTTTCCAGTTACGTCTCAGTCACACAACTGGTGCCAAGTGCATTGCCACCTGGTAACTCCTGCATTATTTATGATTATTATACTCATTGCTGTCGGTCACTTGCGGAGAACGAGAAGACATTTTTTTTTTGGAAAGATCAGCTAACACTACCTGCTATTTAAAAAGAGAAAACCTTCTGTCTAATGGCAATAGATAACAAAAGACGTAAAACTGACCCCGATAGTCTGGACTGTAGTATCTTCTTCTGATTTTACATTTGCACATGCTCACTCTGTCTCTCTCAAACTTCAACATCTTCCCTCCAATGTCCTCTGTGCCAGAACATAGGAACAGGAGGAGGCCATTCAGCCCCTCGAGCCTGTTCCGCCATTCAATGAGATCATGGCTGATCTGTGACCTAACTCCATTTACCCGCCTTTGCCCCATGTCCCTTAATACCTTTGGTTAACAAAATTCTATCAATCTCAGATTTAAAAATTAATAATTGCCGTTTGCGGAAGAGAGTTCCAAACTTCCACCACCCTGTGTGTGTATAGAGGCGTTTCCTAACTTCACTCCTGAAAGGCCTGGCTCTAACTTTTAGGCTATGGCCCCTAGTCCTAAACTCCCCAACCAGTAGAAATAGTTTGGGAGATGCCCTATTTCTCAGTAACCCATCTCCAAGATCACCTTCTTGCTCTATGCGGTCTCTCCAAGACTGGGTCTGCCTTCTTCCCTTCACCTAAAGTCCCTTACCCTTTCCAAGACTTTCTCAGTCTCTACAGCTCCCATTCTCTCTCCTTCCCTTTCTGCACCAAGTCACACTGCCTCCAATGGCAAGTTTCAAAACACCGTTGGAGGAGATCTGCAAATAGTTCATCAGTACTTGGCCAGATTTGGTGTAGGAAATTTTTTTTAAAAGGCAAAAATACTGTTAAATATAATCCTCTAGTGAAAAAAAAATTACATTGTTACTGTTTCAGATGCGATTACATACCTGACTGTCTCTGTATACATCAAATACAACTGTAAACAGAAAAGTATAATGGATAAGATTTCTGAAGCACAGGTAATACCCAAAAATACATTTGAGTGCATAACAATACTAGATAAAAAGATTGAGTTACTTTCCAGAGTGGATAGATCCAAATCAAGATTGTGGTATTTACTTTGTTATAGAATACTTCTGTGAACTGCCTATGGAAACGTGTCACACTGTAGCTACACCCTCTCACCAACGATAGCCCTGTAGCACCTCAATTTCGCATCTCCCAGCTCCTCAGCCTGAATTGCAGAGAAACTCCTATATACCAAACAACTCTACTCTCTGCTTCTCAATTTGCTGTCAGTTTTGCTATTTAACTGTAACGAGTAAGGACATAATGTATGACTTTAATATGGGGACTCAATTCAGTCCGCACGCCCTGGCCCAATTATCCCCCGCCCTTTAACCCCGCTTCCCCTGAAAACAACACTTGGTCTTGACTCCCTGAACATAGAGTAGTGTTATCCTAAATATATAAAGTCACTATAAATTATCTAATACTGAATTTGGTAAAATCATAATATATGATTTTAATTATGGTATATTGCTCCTTCAATGCCACCTTTTAATACCAGGTAATGGCATTGCCAATACTAGGCCCCATCTTATAAACAGAACATTCGCTGTACAAAATGCAAATATAACTGAAATTATAATTATACATATATAAAAGTGCTACTAAACTTTAGGTATGTTAATGTTTCCTGCAGGTCAATGCATGCTTTCTTGTACTAAATTACCATTTTATTCTGCAGATAAGTATTAACATAAAAGCTAATTAAGATATATGGGGAACTCGATACAATCGGTCGATGCAGGAAATCCAGTCACATGGCGGAAACTAAATACTGTAACTGGTAAGATCAGTCTAATAGTGAATACCTCAAAAGCACTTTCCATTTTGCTTTTACATCCCCAATGGATACTAATTATCCAGGTAATTACTAATTAGATGCCCTTGAAGATCTTAACCCAAGGACCTTAAATCTGTGCCAATTTATTCAGCATGGGCTTGTCCTGACTCTAACAGCTGTACTTAAACTGGTAAAACTCTAAATTCACCATACGTATTGCCAAACATCACCATACGATGTTTGCCACTGCAATATGCCACATTGACCAGTTGGGGGAAGACCACGATAATGTCATTACGCAAGTAGAATTTTGAAAAGGTTTTTAAAACCTTTTATTCCTAAGCAGACAGATTTTTATTAGAATGATTCTGCTGCTGCTGCTCAGACTCCATTTCTAAATAGTTTTACTCTCTCCATTCCGCAATGCTTGATTCTCCCCAGGTGAGCTGCCAACTGTGTAGCTTTACTGTGAATGTCCAGAGCACATTAGCTCACATACCGGGAGGCAATCATTTGACTGTAGTGCGAGAAGATTTCTGTTATTCTATGTAGGTAAGTAATTTATTGCCAGTACATTAAAAAACAAATTACATAGAATAATTTTTCTTACACTTTCCAACTATTAGATGGGAATCATACAATATGTCCAATGTATCAGTTAAATAAGCGATTCAGATCAGATTAAATCACAAGATAAACACATCTTCCTTCCTGTGCTTCAAAACGTATTTTTCCATCAAGTATTTTGAAGCTCTACACATTATAAGAGGCGTTTAACACATCTTGGATTCAGAAAGTGTTGATAAATTACTTGAACTTTGGCTCCGTGGGTAGTTTACTGCGCACACATCAGAATTTCAGTGACTACACAGGATCAATACGTCTGAGCAGTCTGTTGCTGACGCCAGTCTTTTCAGTACATATCTAGCAGGATTATTGTTTTGTAGACAGCATGCGCGTTTGAAAAGGAACAAAATTATATTTAAAACTTAAAACGGGTTCTGTGAGAATAAATGGAGATTTAAAAAAATATATAGGTCATAGTAGTGGCAGTAACTGTAAACTAAGTGATTCCAGAACTGCTGAGGGAAAATAAATCAGGTGCTAGCATATCTTGCATCAGTCTAGGTACTGTATATGTAAATAGTCCTTAAAAGCAATGTTCCCTTTAGGCCGCGTGGTCGTGCAGCGCTCTGCAGCTCCTGCGCAGCCAGCTCACCGGCTTTTAAGTAGGAGAAACCGCGCATGCGCGGTATTTTGAATGGGCCGCACACCCAAAAAAAGATTAAAGGGAACATTGATTACAAGCTCGCAAATCTATTTCTTTTAAAGCAAGATAAAAGATACTTACAGTCCTCGTCCAGGAACTTGTACTGTATTTGATTTCTAAAGAAATCTATTATGGAACTAAGAATATTGGTTTCTTGGTTACAGACGTGATCATAGTACTGCGTGTGGTCTCTCTGTGCAATCCCTGCCAGAAACAATGGCCAGAAAATTGAAGTCAGTTTCTTAGTTATCGGCTATTTCTTTTTAAACTTGAAACAGCTGAAATTATTTTTTAGCACAGTACCTATCAGTTTATTTTCTTTGACAAAGCATCTGAACTCCCCTCCAGGTATTAATTCACACCATTTCCTGAGAACAAGCTAAAGAGAAATCCTGATTTTAGTCACGTCAACTTCGTCACATTGCTAAATGAACAGGTTGTAGTCAAAAGTCATTTAAAAAAAAAAAAAAAAAAAAAAAAAAAAAAAAAAAATCGCACACAAGTGGAGATCTAGAAGCGTAACAAAGGTTTTATGGTAGAGCGGTTATCATAAATATTGGACCTCAAACAAACAAGATGACTAAAAATACCCACATGTGCATTAAACAACTCCAACAGCCAACTTACTGCAAACTTCTTCAACTCAGAAAGCAAACTTATTTTCGAAACTGAGCACCTGCACTTCAGAATGCCTGCAGTCCTGATTCTAATTAGTAGGTAGATCAATAAGTCTAGCATATTTCATTAAATCCAGGGAGCAAAGATTTGCTGCCCCGGAGTAAATGATTCAATTCACTGTGAATTTTAATAAATCGGTTTTAACTACCATAAAAATCTACTTGACCTGGCTTAAAAGTTGAATTTGTAACTTTTACAAGTAATCCGCCAGTAAAAGATCAATACACTGTCAGACTTAACTAACATGCCTGCATTACTGAAAAATATTACAGACACGGTGGAAAGGAAAAGGCAATATTTATGTACTTGGATTTACAGAAAGTTTCCGACAAGGCTCCACATCACTGATTAACATGAGGGCAAAGAATTGTAGAATAAGGAAATTGATAGAAAAGCAAAAAAAAAAATCAACGGAAGTGCTGTTAATGGAGAACTTTTCAAGTTGAAAGCAGGTTATGAGCAAGGTATCCAGGGGTTGAAATATATTAACAGATCTCCTGTGACAATACTTACATTGAGCCAGAGGACTCGGTTTAATAGATCTAGGTAGGTGGTGTTGGATTTGGCGGGGCGGGGGAAAGGAATATGCTGTTGGGTTGGAATACCAAGGTACTAAAAGGTAAGTACTGTAGTACAGATAGCAGCAAGAGCAAAAGATGGTCCGACAGAGCTTGGGGGGGTGGGGGGGGGGGAAAGAGGTGCTGCACGTGGCAAAATATAGGAGTGTATAGCAAGTGGCAGAAAGACAACAGCATTTTAGGTTGAAAGCTGGAGAAGATGGTAAGAGAGCCGGAATGGGGGAACGTATATTGGTGCTTTGAACAGGAATAGCAAAATGCAGTGGGAGAGCGTGGGAGCAGAGGGAAGCTTTCGGAGCTTGGGGCAGGAGGTGGTTAAAGAGGTGAATGGGCACTCACAGAATGCGAGAGTGTAAGACAGCGCTGGACGTCGATACTGGCATATAGGAGAACTGCAGTCAGTTGATGGTATCTGACAGTAATTGAGGTGGTTTGGGGATGTGGGTGCGCTAGATATTGGGTGGTCACCCATCCCCAATCTCTCTACCGCACCTGTAATTTATCTTTTTCTATCCTTGACCCTGTTTTTACTCTCCCTCTCCCGCCCTCCCTCTGCCCCCCCCCCCCCCCCCCCGGTCCCACGACAATCTCCCATCTCCCCAAGTGATCACTCTCGCTCTTCACCTTGTGTGCTTTGAAAATAAATTGCTACTTTGTCAGAGAAATCAGCACAGGCTGAACAAGGGTGGGAGGGCAACCAAGAACAGAGGTGGGGCTGGGATCAGATGAGAGTGGCAGAAAGGGAGTGTGGCAGTAATAGGCCAGAGTAGGAGTAGGCCAACAGCGGCATTAGTACTGGGACTAAGCCGTGGCAATGAGCAGGAAAGCCGTGGAGTAATCGCTCCCTGGATATGAATGATGGAGCAAGAGGCCATAGCCTGAGGCTAGGAGTCAAACACTTTAAATAGTATGTGCTATTTGCCATGGTGCTGGTTAATGCCGTTTCACGGCGCACCAGTTGAAAGACCTGCAAGGTTGGCAATGGCAAGTACAGAAAGCTCTTCGCAGTGTAAAAACATTTCCAGACGTTATCCAGGTGTGAGAAAACATGACAAAGGCATATCAAAATTATGACACAGAAAGTAAGAATGACACCAGGAAGTGCGCACAGTTGCAAGACTTAACAGTATTACACACACACATACATATGCAAATTTTGACTTGGACAAGTCTTCGACAGCAACTCCCAAACCCGCAACCTCTACCACCTAGAAGGACAAGGGCAGCAGGCGTGTGGGAACACCACCACTTCCAAGTTCCCCTCCAAGTCACACACCATCCTGACTTGGAGGTATATCGGCCGTTCCTTCATCATCGCTGGGTCAAAATCCTGGAACTCCCTCCCTAACAGCACTGTGGGAGCACCTTCACCACACGGACTGCAGCAGTTCAGGAAAGCGGCTCATCACCACCTTCTCAAGGTCAATTGGAGATGGGCAATAAATGCTGGCCTTGCCAGCGACGCCCACATCCCTTGAACAAATATAAAAAAAGGTATCGTAAGCAAAAACTCTGAAGCACGGTATATTGTAGCAGGGGAAGGTTAATCAGAGTAAAGTCACATGTTAGCGGTTTCTTGTATTTCCAAGCTACCAGCAACAAGTGCCACTGGTGGCTGCCTGGGGTTAGGCTGTATGCGTCAAGCAGATGAAGGAGAAGGGGATAAAGATTACAGGGAAAGATTAAGAAAACCTACCCATCCCCCCCTCACCCTCACCCCAAAACAGCACGAGAAACAGTGGGGGAGAAAATAACATAGCAAAGCTTTTAGTGAGTGGGATAGTGGATTCAATTCACACAATATGGTTGAAAACAAATTGCTGGGAGGAGCAAAAAGATTGGACAGAGCATCAAGCAACTGGCAAAAACTTGGTGAACAGTATCTCATACTTTTTTCATGCAATTTCACCACACTTAAACCAAAGAGCTGTGATGATCATTCCATAAATTATTTTCAAAAGAGTTCCACATTTTGAGATTGATGAATTTGTAAAATAAAAGTGGCCCGGATTTTCTGGTCAGTGGTGAATGAATGGAGCCAGCCGTTCATTACACGGACACTTGCCCAGACTCTCGATGGGCTTTAGCACTGGAACTCTCTGTAATTAGAAAGCCATTTCGGCACAGCGCCCGCCACAGGGGATCTGGGGCCCGTGTGAATAGGGCAAGCAACTGTGTCATAGAGTCATACAGCACAGAAAGAGGCCCTTCGGCCCATCATGTCTGCGCCGGCCATCAAGCCCTATCTATTCTAATTCCATTTTCCAGCACTTGGTCCGTAGCCTTGTATGCTATGGCGTTTCAAGTGCTCATCTAAATGCTTCTTGAATGTTGTGAGGATTCCTGCCTCTACCACCCTTTCAGGCAGTGAGTTCCAGATTCCAACCACCCTCTGGGTGAAAAAGTTTTTCCTCAAATCCCCTCTAACCCTCCTGCCCGTTACCTTGAAACTATGCCCCCTGGTTATTGACCCCTCTACTAAGGGGAAAAGTTCCTTTCTATCGACCCTATCTATGCCCCTCATAATTTTGTACACCTCAAATCAGGTCCCCCCCTCAGCCTTCTCTGCTCTAAGGAAAACAACCCCAGCCTGTCCAATCTCTCTTCATAGCTGAAGCGCTCCAGCCCAGGTAACATCCTGGTGAATCTCCTCTGCACCCTCTCCAATGCAATCACATCCTTCCTATAGTGCGGCGACCAGAACTGCACACAGTATTCCAGCTGTGGCCTAACTAGCGTTTTGTACAGCTCCATCATAACCTCCCTGCTCTTATATTCTATGCCTCGGCTAATGAAAGCAAGTATCCCATATGCCTTTTTAACCACCTTATCTACCTGTCCTGCTGCCTTCAGGGATCTATGTACATGCACACCAAGGTCCCTCTGATCCTCTGTCCTTCCTAGGGTCCTACCATTCATTGTGTATTCCCTTGCCTTATTAGTCCTCCCAAAATGCATCACCTCACACTTTTCAGGGTTAAATTCCATTTGCCACTGTTCTGCCCATCTAACCAACCCGTCTATATCGTCCTGTAGCCTGAGGCTTCCCTCCTCGCTGTTTACCACTCCACCAATTTTCGTGTCATCTACGAACTTACTGATCATACCTCCTACATTCATATCTAAATCATTAATGTAGACTACAAACAGCAAAGGACCCAGCACCAATCCCTGCGGTACACCACTGGACACAGGCTTCCAGTCACAAAAACAACCTTCGACCATCACCCTCTGCCTCCTGCCACTAAGCCAATTTTAGACCCAATGTGCCAAATTGCCCTGGATCCCATGGGCTCTTACCTTCTTGACCAGTCTCCCATGTGGGACTTTGTCAAAAGCCTTACTGAAGTCCATGTAGACTACATCAACTACACTACCCTCATCCACACACCGAGTCACCCCCTCGAAAAATTCAATCAAATTGGTTAGACATGATCTCTCCCTGACAAAGCTATGCTGACTATCCTTGATTAATCCTTGCCTCTCCAAGTGGAGACTAATTCTGTCCCTCAGAATTTTTTCCAATAATTTCCCTACCACTGATGTTAGGCACACTGGCCTGTAATTCCCTGGTTTATCCCTACTACCCTTCTTGAATAATGGTACTACGTTAGCTGTTCTCCAATCCTCTGGCACCTCCCCTGTGGCCAGAGAGGTTCTGAAAATTTGTCAGAGCCCCTGCAATCTCCTCCCTTGCCTCACACAGCAGCCTGGGATAGATCTCCTCTGGGCCTGGGGATTTATCCACTTTTAAGCCACTAAAACCGCTAGTACCTTCTCCCTCTCAATACTAATTTGTTCAAGTATATCACAATCCCCCTGCCTGATTTCTATGCCTACATCGTCCTTCTCCATAGTGAACACAGATGCAAAATATTCATTTAAAACCTCACCTACATCTTCCGGCTCTACACACAGATTGCCACTTTGGTCCCTAATGGGCCCTACTCTTTCCCTGGTTATCCTCTTGCCCTTACTATACTTATAAAACACCTTGGTATTTTCCTTTATTTTGCCCACCAGTGTTTTTTCATGCCCCCTCTTCACTCTCCTAATTTCTGTGCATCTCCTGAAACAATCAAATTGAAGAATTATTAATGAGGCGCACAGAGTCTGAACCAGGAAGTTAGAATATTTAATTCCATGTCAAATCATGTATAGAAAGCAAAATAGGAGAGGGAAAGAAAGATGGGATTCAGAGATAAACGAGAAAGAAAGAAAAACTTGAAAAAAAATAGCATTTTCAAATGGGTGAACCATTTTAAACAATACTTTAAACAAGAGATGCAGTTCAGAAATCTGATATTTGACAGCTATACTAATCATAGATCTGCCATCCATAAACCTATGCAGCAAGCTCAAGAAATCTGAAGCTACAAACTGACTTACTTGAGTATCTACTTTGGGGTCTGGTGAGTCATCGGTACAGTGAAGAAATCTGGGTGAAAAAATCAAACATACAACAGATTTGATAACCATTTGGCTCACAAGAACAGTCAAGTTGATAAGCTCTAGAAAGCTCCCGGTTAACAAGAGGTTTAACAAGAAAATGCCGCATGGCTACTGCTGTTTTTCCTGAGAGAAGGTCATCATCTACAATTAATTTGTTGAAAAACAACATCTCCTGTAATGTCATTTGTCTTGTTTGAACTGTCCCATGAATATGAATGATCTAAAAAAAATAATGTGGACTGAGTTTTTCTGTGTCAGCCGTGGCTCAGTGGGCAGCACCCTCGCCTCTGAGTCAGAAGGTTGTGGGTTCAAGTCCTACTCCAGAGACTCAAGCACAAAAATCTAGGCTGACACTCCAGTGCAGTGCTGAGGGAGTGCTGCACTGTCTGAGGTGCCGTCTTTCGGATGAGACGTTAAACCGAGGCTCCGTCTGCTTTCTCAGGTGGATGTAAAAGATCCCATGGCACTATTTCGAAGAAGAGCAGGGAGTTATCCCCGGTGTCCTGGGGCCAATATTTATCCCTCAATCCACATCACTAAAACAGATTATCTGGTCATTATCACATTGCTGTTTGTGGGAGCTTGCTGTGCGCAAATTCGCTGCCGCGTTTCCTATATTGCGAGTGACTACACGTCAAAAATGTACTTCAATGGCTGTAAAGCGCTTTGGGATATCCGGCAGTCGTGAAAAGCGCTGTGGAAATGCAAGCCTGTCTTGCATTTCTTTCTGCTAGTTCAAAAATAGCAATGATTTCAGGGGAATTTTTTTTGGGCAGAGTGCCAGAGTTTTTTTGTCCTCCAAATCAGCATCGTGGCCCAAATACCAATGGAGACCAAAATAGTGAAACAAAACAAGTAATTTAAAAGCAGTAACAACTTTCCCAACTAACTGGAAAGTATTGTGGAACAATGAACAAGCAGGGCAAAACAACTTTGAACACTACTGTAACAAACACTTTTGCGAATAAAATCAGGAAAAAAAAAAACTGCATTATTCCTCCACACCTACTCCTAAAAAGGCTGCATTAAATACTCCAATTAAATTGAAATACCGGTTTACAATGTACAAATTACATGAGGTGGTGCAAGACCCAAGACCCACTTGAGGTGGTGTTAGTTTATGCCCCGGGATTCAGTAATGCCCCTGTGATTGATACGAATATTGCTGCTGGAGACACAGCCTGCCATGTTTTCTGACCTCTGATGGGCTAAGGCAGCTCAGCCCATCCACACGGGTCAGTGATGAATTGGGCAGGGCTGTGACGCTCCTGCATTCAAATAGCCGACTAACACGTACTGTTCAAGCTCGCATGTAAACAACCACCTCTCTTTCCTCCTTTAAGACGCTCCTTAAAGCCTAGCTCTTTGACCAAGCTTTTGGTCATCTGCCCCAACAGCTCCTTACGTGGCTCGGTGTCAAATCTTGTTTTTGATAACTACTCCTGTGAAGCGGCTTGGGGGCGTTTTACGTTAAAGGCGCTACATAAATGTACGGTGTTTTTGTTGCTTGGGCAAGGTATCAGAATGCAAGAAGTGAATCCTTTCCGGAGCGGAGACAAGGGGGGGAAATTGGCCAGGAAAAAAACACAAATTCGACTACTACAATAAAACTAAAAGTTTCTGAGGGTATAAATATTAAAGATTCCAGTACATACGGCTGAGTCAAGTCATGAGTGACAAAGTCAGAACTTTTCAAGAGCAGGAAGATGTCACTCAGATTATTGCACTTGAGCGAGCTGTTCATAGCAATCCATTGAGCATCCTAAGGTGGGGAAAAGAGACAACAGAAAGGTGTAAAACACGGATTGGATATGGGCCATGTGCTCATTCTGAGGATGACAGACATTATCTGGCACTTTCCTCGATAAAATACGAAGTTAAATTAGGCAAGAACTTTGAATGCTTTTCATTTAAGCAAAATACAACACATTTTGTGCTAGAATGAGAATTTTTATGACAACCATTAACAAAAAAATACCCAGACCTAGACAAACAGGCTCATCAATAGAACCACCCACTCACCCTGGATACTTGAGATACAGGAGCTGTGTGAGTCATAGTTGTGCATTGGGCAGAAGAAATATGTTAAAAGTCTAATAATAGAGAATAAATTTGAGAATATATAATGTTAGAATTTTGCGCAGTCAATAGCCAGAATATCTAACATAAGAAATAGGAGCAGGAGTAGGCCATTTGGCCCTTCGAGCCTGCTCCGCCACTCAATAAGATCATGGCTGATCTTCTACCTCATCTCCACTTTCCTGCACGATCCCCATATCCTTCGATTCCCTTAATATCCAAAAATCTATCAATCTCTGTCTTGAATATAATCAATGACTGAGCCTCCACAGCCCTCTGGGGTAGAGAATTCCAAAGATTCACCACCCTCTGAGTGAAGAAATTTCTCCTCATCTCAGTCCTAAAGGGCCGACCCCTTATTCTGATACTGTGACCCCTGGTTCCAGACCTCCCAGCCAGGGGAAACATCCTCCCTGCCAAGCCCTGTAAGAATTTTTTTGTTTCAACGAGATCACCTCTCATTCTTCTAAACTCTAGAGGATATAGGCCTAGTCTACTCACTCTCTCCTCATAAGACAATCCCCCCATCCCAGGAACCAGTCTGGTGAACCTTCGTTGCACTCCCTCTATGGCAAGTATATCCTTCCTTAGGTAAGGAGACCAAAACTGTACACAATACTCCACGTGTGGTCTCACCAGGGCTCTATATAATTGCACTAAGACGTCTTTACTCTTATACTCAAATCCTCTTGTCATAAAGGCCAACATACCATTTGCTTTCCTAATTGCTTGCTGTACCTGCATGTTAACTTTCAGTGATTCGTGTACAAGGACACCCAGGTCCCTCTGAACACCAGCATTTCCCAATCTCTCACCATTTAAAAAATACTCTGCTTTTCTATTTTTCCTACCAAAGTGGATAACGTCACATTTCTCCACATTATCTTCCATTTGCCATGTTCTTGCCCACTCACTTAGCCTGTCTATACCCCCCTGAAGCCTCCTTGCATCCTCCTAACTTACATTCCCACCCAGCTTTGTATCATCAGCAAACTTGGATATATTACATTTAGTCCCCTCATCCAAATCAATGATGTAGATTGTGAATAGCTGAGGCCCAAGCACTGATCCTTGCGGTACCCCACTAGTTACAGCCTGCCAACCCGAAAATGACCCGTTTATTCCTACTCTCTGTTTTCTGTCCGTTAACCAATCCTCAATCCATGCTAGTATATTACCCCCAATCCCATGAGCCCTAATTTTGTTTAATAACCTCTTGTGTGGCACCTTATCGAATGCCTTCTGAAAATCCAAATGCACCACATCCACTAGTTCCGCCTTATCTATTCTGCTAGTTACAACCTCAAAAAACTCTAACAGATTCGTCAAACACGATAAACCCTCTCCATTTTATATAGGATGGAAAAGAATGCCTGCATAAATTCTCCAGCTGGGACAAATCTTCGCTGGCATTTTATATAAAATAAATCATCAGGAACAGAGGAGGCTGAGGGGAGATTTAATTGAGGTGTATAAAATTATGAGGGGCCTAGATAGAGTGGATAGGAAGGACCTATTTCCCTTAGCAGAGGGGTCAATAACCAGGGGGCATAGATTTAAAGTAATTGGTAGAAGGATTAGAGGGGAGTTGAGGAGAACTGTTTTCACCCAGAGGGTGGTGGGGGTCTGGAACTCACTGCCTGAAAGGGTGGGAGAGGCAGAAATGCTCATCACATTTAAAAAGTACTTGGATATGCACCTGAAGTGCCGTAACCTACAGGGCTATGGACCAAAAGCTGAAAAGTGGGATTAGGCTGGATAGCTCTTTTTCGGCTGCACAGACACGCTGGGCCAAATGGCCTCCTTCTGTGCCATAAATTTCTATGATGCTATGATCAAGCTCCTTTGATCAGGTGGTAAAGGCAGGTGAGTGGCTGAGCCACATAGACTAGGAAGGGCCTCAGTTTGAGTCCTGGTCAGTGCCGAGTTCTCTCATCTCTGTTATGATGGCATAACATCGGAACAGGAGGAGGCCATTCAGCCCCTCGAGCCTGTTCTGCTATTCAATTAGATCGTGGCTGATCTGCATATCAGCTCCATCCACCTGCCTTGGCTCCATATCCTTTTATACCCTTGTCTAGCAAAAACCTATCGGTCTCAGATTTAAAATTAATTGAGCTTGCATCTACTGCTTTTTGGGACACCACAACTGGTATCAGTACCCCTGCTGCATCAGCCACTGTTCACACAACCGATTGCTATCTGGTGGGCTTGGACACAGCCGAGTACAACAGTGCGTTCCGCTCGGATTGTGACCACCTTCTCGCAGTCCAATAACTTGTCAACTCTCAACCCAGAAAAATGGCCATTTGGGCAAAGCACGGGGCGGGGGCAGTGGCACAATAGCTGCCTGTGGAATCATCCTCCAGTGTATCTTCACAGAAGTGAAAGTGGGGGGCAAAAATCTACCAACTGCAGAAATAGTCTAAAAAGAATTCTGTTGAATTTCATTCATGCAGGATCATTTCAACTCTTGTTAAACAGATATGCCACCTAATGATAGAAATTGAGTACTACAGCTTAGTGATTTATTATTTCACATGCCTCAAGTTACAATCATTTTTTTCCCTCTAAAGTTTGCCCACATTGTAGATAAGGAAAGTAACATTTTCCAAGCCAATGACAACAATGGGAGGGTGAAGAGACCAAATGGAAAACAAAAAGGCTTTGTAGGAGGTTTTTGAAAGCATGGAAGGTAGTGAGACAACGTGGCTTTGGGAGAGAATTCCAGAAGCAGGGCTTAGTACAGCAATGGATTAACCAGTAGACACTGTCAACTGGTTTAGAAACGTTTTATTTAGGCACAGATTATCCCAAAGTAAATCTATTTTCATTGAACCCACACTAATTGTTCCTCTTGTGAAACAGATGTCTCGACCATAGGAGGTGCATGTCAGGCAGAACATGGAAAATGACACACACACACAGCAACTGAATGGCAAAACCATATTGCATTTCTGTAGCTCCTTTCACGACCACCGGACGTCTCAAAGCGCTTTACAACCAATGAAGTACTTTTTGAAGTGTGGTCACTGTTGTAATGTGGGAAACGCGGCAGCCAATTTGCGCACAGCAAGCTCCCACAAACAGCAATGTGATAATGACCAGATAATCTGTTTTTGTTATGTTCATTGAGGGATAAATATTGGCCCCAGGACACCGGGGATAACTCTCCTGCTCTTCTTCGAAATAGTGCCATGGGATCTTTTATGTCCACCTGAGAGTTTAACGTCTCATCCGAAAGACGGCACCTCCGACAGTGCAGCACTCCCTCAGCACTGCACTGTCAGCCTAGATTTATGGGTTCAAGTCCCTGGAGTAGGACTTGAACCCACAACCTTCTGACTCTATGTACTATGTCTCTGACTCTAGATGCACTAGAGAGGGTACAGAGGAGATTTACGAGGGTGTTGCCAGGACTGGAGAATTTTAGCTATGAGGAAAGAGTGGATAGGCTGGAGCTGTTTTCTTTGGAACAAAGCAGGCCGAGGGGAGATTTAATTGAGGTGTATAAAATTATGAGGGGCCTAGATAGAGTGGATAGGAAGGACCTATTTCCCTCAGCAGAGAGATCAATAACCAGGGGGCATAGATTTAAAGTAATTGGTAGAAGGATTAGAGGGGAGTTAAGGAGAACATTTTCCACCCAGAGGATGGTGGGGGACTGGAACTCACTGCCTGAAAGGGCGGTAGAGGCAGAAACCCTCATCACATTTAAAAAGCACTTGGATATGCACCTGAAGTGCCGTAACCTACAGGGCTACGGACCAAGAGCTGGAAAGTGGGATTAGGCTGGAGAGCTCTTTTTCGGCCGGCACAGACACGACGGGCCAAATGGCCTCCTGTGGTGTAAATTTCTATGATATTGACTGTCCCTACAAATGACAAACTGTGTCTCAGCTCACACCCTCCACTCTTTTGGGTCTAGATTTCCCTGCGGCCGTCCAACCATGCGATCGGGAGCAGCCATTTCAATCATCAAGGCTCCTGATTATCTGGACTTCCATTTCTAAGCCCCTTTTGTCTTGCTACATCTCTTCCCACGTTCAAAAGCCTCCTCAAAACTCATCTCTTCGACCGAACCTTCAGTTGCCTCCCGACTGTCCTACTCTGCATCCATTACGCCTCCTTTGTGAAGTGCCTGAGGACCTTTTACTCCACTGAAAAGGTGTGATACAAGTGTCAGTGATTAAGATGATCAAATCTGAAATTTCATGTTATCTTCAGCAATTTGCATGAAAATAATTGAAGAGCTCTTACAATTGAAATATTAAAAAAGGCCTTAAATACATTTCTTTTTTTTTTCTTCATATTTACTCTAATACTAATATAAAAGGCAAAATGCTGCGGATGCTTGAAATCCGAAATGTAAACAGAAAATGCTGGAAATATTCAGCAGGTCAGGCAGCATCTGTGGAGATGCTCTACTATCATTTCCTTGTACCTTTCCCTGTTCTCGAATATTTTTCTTCCGGTGTTTAATCCAATTCCTTCTTAAACGTTGTGACTCATGAGCCATTTGTGGCAAAGCATTCCAATATTCTAGCTATCCTTTGAGTGAAAAATATCTTCTAACCTCCTACGCTCAGCCAGTAGCTCAGTGGGTAGCACTCTCACCTCCGAGTCAGAAAGTCGTGGGTCCGAATTTCAATCCAGAGACTTGAGCTCAAAATTTTAGGCCGACATTCCAGTGCAGTACTGAGGGAGTGCTGCACTGCCGGAGGGGCCGTCTTTCGGATGAGACGTTAAACCGAGGCCCCGTCTGCTCTCTCAGGTGGATGTAAAAGATCCCATGGCACCATTTCGAAGAAGAGCAGGGGAGTTCTCCCCAGTGTCCTGAGGCCAATATTAATCCCTCCATCAACATCACTAAAACAGATTATCTGGTCATTATCACATTGCTGTTTGTGGGAGCTTGCTGTGCGCAAATTGGCTGCCGTGTTTCCTACATTACAACAGTGACTCCACTTCAAAAAGTAATTCATTGGCTGTAAAGCAGTTTGGGACGTCCGGTGGTCGTGAAAGGCGCTGTAGAAATGCAAGTCTTTCTTTTTCTTTCAGCATCACCCCACAGACATGCAGTTGAAATCACAAACCCAGCAGAGGTGAAATGAAACATGTTTTCACTCTTTTGTGGTGCCACACGCAAGTGCTCCAATCTGTTCTGCTAACATTTTCTCCCATATTTCTAATTTTGTTTTCAACCACATCACGTCTTCCCCAACCAAAACTATTTGATCCGTCTCCAGGCTTGTCCCATTGTTGTTCTGTATCTGACCTTTAGACGGATGGTGTAAATTCACTCTTTTTCAATTTTCACTCCTTCCATTCAGTCCATCCCCAGACGAGATTGAAACTCATTATTTGTGGTTACAAGGAACACACACATCCCGTTACTTTGTAACGCAGCATGACACACTGACAAGCTGCGCCACCCATCACTATCGGCTACTCTTAGTTCTGATCGGATCCACACACGGTCAGCCATTCCAATACAATGCCAACAATGCGACAGCAATAAATCTGGAATAAAAAGCTAGCATCAGTAATGGTGACCGTGAAACTACCAGATTGTCGTAAAAATTCATCTGGCTCGCTAATGTCCTTTAGGGAAAGAAATCTGCCGCCCTTACCTGGTCTGGCCTATATGTGACTCCAGATCCACAGCAATGTGGTTGACTCTGATACTGCCCTCTGAAATGACCTAGCAAGCCACTCAGTTGTATCAAAGGGCAATTAGGGATGGGCAATAAATGCTGGGATTGCCAGCGACGCCCACATCCCATGAATGGATAAATAACCAAAACCAAATCCCCTGGCTCGGGTTTATTTTCTCAAATTCCAAATGGTCCTGTTGGTTGCCTTAGACCTGACCTGACTCAGCCTAAGAAAGTAAGGAGCCTTACCCTTTAGGCAACTTGACTAACCCTTCGAAAAAGATTGGTGAAGCCATTCAAGACTTATTGGATTCCTGCTTTTTGGCATTGACAGACGTGACCAGAGTATGGTGACAGAATGATAACCAATTAGAATTAGTCTACATCTATAAGAAATTCAAGATCAATTCATGAAAAACATTGCAAAGCCGATACAGAATTTGCTTTATTCTTTAATCGCTTAACCATTGGTGACCGTGCCTTCAGCTACCAAGGCCCTAAACTCTGGAATTCCCTCCCTACCTCTCTTTCCTCCTTTAAGACGCTCCTTAAAGCCTACTTCTTTGGTCATCTGTCCTAATTTCTCCTTATCTGGCTCGGTGTCAACTTTTTTGTCTTAGAACACTCCTGTGAAGCACCTTGGGACGTTTTACTACATTAAAGACGCTATATAAATACAAGTTGTTGTTGTTAAATAATCTATCACAATGTACAGATTTTGTTTTAAAAAGATCAACAATAGACCAATACTGCCCGACACAGTCACATCCCACCTTAACAGTAAACTTAGATTCAATCCAGATACACATTTGCTTTTCACTCGTCAAAGTTTTCCTCACGGCTGATTGAAGTTGAACTGCATAAAACTAACTTTGAGAGAGACTGGCAGCAAAAACTTCCAAAACAAGCGGTATTTCTGGCCCAGGTTTCTTACCCTCGGAGAGCTCCAATTAAGCTTTGGAAATACACTGCCTCCCAGTGAGTTTATAGCTTCCTGTACTTTTGCTGCAAAGTCTGGGAATTCTGGAGCCTACATATTAAAAAAAAAATGCACAAAGATTAAATTCAAGCATTAACAAAACAAAAATACTTTTGAGCCCAGAACCCATGATTTTTTCCACTTTAGTAAAGCTTTTAATTTAAAAATTGTTCATTTTCAAAGTGCAGTATAATAGTTTACTTAATTCTACAAGTTTGATTAATACAATATCCTTAATTTTATATTTAAGACATCCATATTTAGTTTTATGTAAATTTGGCAGACTAAAACATAGAAAATTATTAAACATTATATAAAACAGACCTTACTAAAAATTAAGTACAGCAATAAAAGCTACAATCCCACTTGCTTTCACATAATTAACCTTCTCTGCCATGTCCTAAAATAAAAGTTTACTGATAAATCAATAACCAGAGGGCACCGATTTAAGGTGATTGGCAAAAGGACCAGAGGCGACACGAGGAAAAAACATTTTACGCATCGAGTGGTTAGGATTTGGAAAGCGCCGCCTGATAGAGTGGTGGATACAGATTCAATAGTCGCCTTCTAAAGGGGAATTGGATAAATACTCAAAGGAGAAAAAAATTGCAGGGTTATGGGGAAAGAGCAGGGGAGTGGGACTAACTGGATTGCTGTTCGAAAGAGCCGGCGCAGACTCGATGGGCCGAATGGCCTCCTTTTGTGCTGTACTATTCTATGATTCTATAAATTCTAAATGATATTCAGCCAAGATACCAGTCATATTAAACACAAATATCACAGCTACATATATGCAAATACACCTCTTACCGTAAGGGTTGTCACATTCTCATCATCTGACCACTACAGGAAAGAAACGCAAAAGGTTACCTCGCAAATGTTCTCATAATAAACCATTGCGTCAGAGCATTTAGCATAAATCTACAGCATTAATACAGAAACAAATGCGGTTTAATTAAGACAATAAAGAACAAAACACAATACTGACCTGTACATCCTGTTCTTCATCACTGGCATCATCTGCATGTGAACAGCTTGGGACTTCATTTCTGAAACAATTGAAAACAATCTCTTAGGAAACAAAAATCAGGAATGTGGGCTCAAGGAGTCCCCACTGGATTTTTCCTCCCAAGGTGGTCAGCAAGCACTATACTTTTCAGAATTGTTGAGAAATTTGCAGAATGCATCAAAATGGCTTTTAAGTGAATCAATCCAGGAATTCAATTTTTAAAAACCAAGTTACTTTCCCATATTTCATTATTTGTAGGGGAGTGAAACGGGATTCAGCAGCACATTCTGAACTACAGTAATTGTATTAGTAGCAAATGACACCACCATCAACACCAGCTATACAATGACCAATCAGAATGCTTCTTCCTTCATCTGCGCATTTTACAAAACAAGAAATTAATTATATTCCTTACAGGCTGTAAACACCCAATCTATTGGAAGTAAAGGAGAGAGAATTAAAGCATAATTAACTTAAAATAAAATTAGGACTCAAAAATAACATTGAGTCAAAATCTTTAAGCCTGCAAAGTTGGTAAACATACTGCTCTTTACTGCCCACAAGTGATCAGCAGAATGTAGAACTTGATGCGCTGCCTTCATCATACCTGCCTAGTATGTTCTGAGCTGCTGTAGAAGAGATATTATTTAAACTAAACACATACCGCAATTCCCTGTATTAAAAAAAAAGTGTTTTACATAGGATATACAGCACAGAAACAGGCCATTTGGCCCTACTAGTCCATGCCGGCTTTTATGCTCCACTTGAGCCTCCTCCCATCTTTCCTCATCTAACTGTGTCAGCGTAACCCTCTATTCCCCTCTCCCTCATGTGCTTATCTAGCCTCCCCTTAAATGCATCTATACTATTCGCTTCAACCACTCCCTGTGATAGTGAGTTCCACATTCTCACCACTCTCTGGGTAAAGAAGTGTCTTCTGAATTCCCTATTTGATTTCTTGGTGACTATCTTGTATTGACAGTCTCTGGTTATGCTCTTCCCCACAAGTGGAAACACTCCCTCTGTGTCTACTCTATCAAAACCTTTCATCATTTTAAGACCTCTATTAGGTCACCCTTCAGCCTTCTCTTTTGAAGAGTAAAGAGACCCAGCCTGTTCATCCTTTCCGGATAGGTATATTCTCGCATTTCAATTTGGAAAATGAAATTCCTCCCATTAATAGTTTGAGTGAAAAACTGGCTGCAATCTCTCATTTTGTGCTCACGTTGACTTCTTCCTGTTTTTAAATGGAAATACGTCACTCCCTTGGTTAAGTTTGAAAAAAGATGTGCATATTTTTAAATGATTACAATTCGGTTCCTCATTGAATTACTGAGCTTTGTTCAAGTTTTCTACAGGATAACGGTTATATATCAATTAATTAACAAGTACATTATGTTCCACCGGAAAAATGTAATCTAGCTTTTGAATTTAGATGGTTTAGTGATATCAGGTAATTTTTGGAATAATACTAACCAAGGCGATCATGAATACCACATTTTGGAATATGTCTTTTCTACTGTACTGCAGCACCCACTACACAGAGAAAAATTTGATCGAAACATACAGAGATTAATTCTTACCGTCCAGAAACCACCAGCGTCCCATCATCCAGCAAATAATCGATTACATTTTGCGGCAGTGGAAGAATAACACTGTAAAACAAGAAACGTGCGTAAACAACTTAAAGGTCACATGTACGTCCAGCTCATTCAGTGAAGGAAAACCATAGCTTCAGATTCTTAATAAGCTTACCCTACTTCGAAGCAGGTTCACTTTATTTTCAAGGAAACTATATTTGGACAGTAACAAAAACAAATGGGAGTTTAACTGCACATCTCTTGCTTCTCCCTTTGCCTGTATTGCTCTGCCCGGCTAGTTTACAAAAAGGACATTGTCGGAATACTGGTTTGCAATCTAGTTCTACTTCTAGCGAAGTGGTTTCAGCACTCCATTAAATCCACATGCCTTAACAGCCTGATTAAATACCAATCGGTGCTCATTTTGCATGACCACTTTAAAAAGAAAAATCAACCCAGCCTGAAAATAATGCTTCAGTCATAAATGGGAAACATTCCCAACTCTGCACTGGGCAATTATGGGATGTGCTGAGCTCTTGTTTTCTTTGTATTTGTCCAGTCGCTATTGTACACAGAATTTCTACAAGAGTGATAATCCGGGCGGCACACATTTTCCTGGGTTAGAAAACACCTAGCACATTAATAAATTGCCAATACAGCATAATATTTAACAAATACTTATGTAATATGGCACATGGGGAATTTTATCAGCGGATCTAGCCACAATGCATGAATAAGTTAGTAAGCAAGAAAATGTTGCCGCCCATACCAGGGAAATAAATGGCTTAGCAATCTGAATCAGCATAGAATGAATGCCTTTTTAAAATTTGCATTTTTGCATGTGTGTTTGCGCTCATGAACGGTAGGGATCTCACTGTTGGTACATGAGGGGGAGAGAGAGATACCCTAAGCCTAGCAACAGTCGAGAGAGAGAGAGAAAAAGAATTACAGATCACCCTAGCAACAGCCTACGTTCAAGATTGAAGTAAGGCCTTGGGATGTTTATAGTAGTGCCATGATAGAATGTTTAGATTATAACTGTTACGGTCACAACAAGGACACTGCAACTTATCTGAAAGGTTGTTGGCGTACGCATGTCGGAGAGAAATGTAAACTTGTGTGTGTAAGAATCGGCTGAAGGACACTGCACTGACCAGAGACTACCATATAAGACAATGCCAGTTCCAGTTTCATAAGGAGAAAAACAGTGCATTAAAGAAGTTTTTATGTTAAGTTTTAGAAGCGAGAAATGTACAAGGATGAGCGCCTGTCTACATTCAAATCTGCTGACAAAACTCCACTTGTAAATTGAGTTATACTCTGAACAAATTATACTCCGCTTTTAGATTCTTTATGTTAAAGTAGAAAAAATAAAGTGATTATAACCGTAAGACTGAATTTGTTACTACTCAAGTGAACGACGGAAGAGTGTTTAAAACAACACTCACTGCTGGGCACAGAATTACTTTCCCTTTTTGCCCTTTAAGTTTGCAGTGAGCATTTCCAGCCCAAGTATATTACAGATCAGACTAAGTTGCTGCTACTCTGTCCCAACATGTTCAACTTCAGGTTCAGAACAGTTCCAACTGGACCAATATGAATTTTCTAGTTCCCACATCAGCTCAGAGAGCCAATTTGTGCCAATTGATGCTGTGAATCCATACGGTGTAGAAATGGGTTAAGGTTGCTCAAGTGACTTTCATCCCATTAGTTTGAGCTCGATTTAAACCCAGGTCCCACAGGTAAAAAATCTATTCCATTGCCAAATCCAGGGAACCATTCAATTAGTCATAAAATGAAAACAGAAAATGCGGGAAATACTCAGCAGGTCAGGCAGCATCTGTGGAGAGAGAAACAGAGTCAACGCTTCAGGTCGATGACCTTTTGTCAGAACTGGAAAAAGTTCAAGATGTAATAGGTTTTTAAGCAAGTGCAGAGGCAGGGAAAGGGGGTGGGGAGTAAAGAACAAAAGGGAAGGTCTGTGATAGGATGGAAGGCAGGAGAGATTAAATGACAAAAGGGATGATGGCGCAAAGCAACAAGAGATGGTAGTGGGACAAGTAAAGAAACAAAAGATGACTCTAGATGAAGTGTAAATGGGAATAGCAGAATCAACAGCTGCCATGTGGAAAAAAATGGGGGCAGAGGTTATGATCTGAAATTGTTGAACTCGATGTTGAGTCCGGAAGGCTGTAAAGTGTCGAATTGAAAGATGAGGTGCGGTTTCTCGAGCTTACGTTAAGCTTCGTTGGAACAGTGCAAGAGGCCGAGGACAGAGAGGTGCGAAGAATTAAAGTGACAAGCGACAATTTAAAATAGTCATGCTCAATTATTAGATCTGTGTAGAGGCCCAGCGTGTTGGCACACCTGTGCACTGTGAAATACAGTGGCAGGGATTGGATTTGGAATGCGCTGCCTGATAGGTGGGTGGATACAGATTCAATAGTAGCCTTCAAAAGAGAATTGGATAAATACTTGAAGGAGGAAAAAATTTGCAGGGATATGGGGAAAGAGCGGGGGAGTGGGACTAACTGGATTGCTCTTCGAAAGAGCCGGCGCAGACTCGATGGGCCGAATGGCCTCCCTTCTGTGCTGTACTATTCTCTATGATTCTAGGAAGGTGTTCTACTTTTGATTCTATATACAGTAGAGGACACCATGAGCAGTGTTTATCTCCACAAGTATCGGGGGGGGGGGAGAGAGAAGCAGACAAGTCCTCCTTGTCCACTCTTGCACAACTCCAAATTGCGGCATCAAGAGAAGCAAGCTATTTATTTGAACAAGGGATGGTGGACTACACGGCAAGAAACAAATCTAAAACAAAAGGTAATCTTTTACAAATAAGTCAGTTACAGATATTGTAAATCGGAATAGACTGACCAGTCACGCAGCTTGCTCCGTCAAGAATCATAAGCAAGACAACATCTTGTTAGAAGAATGAAATGATTCCAAATGACAACACTCATGCACAAACCATTCTAACAGAATGCAATTAATTAAAATATATGTTAGCTTGCATTCTTCTGGTTGAGCACTACTCTAGTTATATTTTTTTAAACAAAGCCTTCTCTGGTACTCAGCAGATACCCACTTTACTCTGATCTAACATCACTTATGAAATACACCTCTTCCTTTTTTGCAACACAGAAAAAAAACTCATGTGTTGCAACCATAGATAGAAACTCCAAATGGTGGAAGTGAAATGGATAGCTTCACAAAAGTAAATAGCACACTGTGAAAGATCCATAGGAGTGTACATGAAGTTACAACTGGGAGGGGGAGGTGGGGGAGAATCTGAATGACTGCAAACTGTAATTATTATTGAAAATTTATGACATCCAACAACAACATTTATGTAACGCCTTTAACATAGTAAAACGTCCCAAGACGCTTTACAGGAGCGATTATCAAACAAAACTTGACACCGAGCCACATAAGGAGATATTAGGGCAGGTGACCAAAAACTTGGTCAAAGAGGTAGGTTTTAAGGAGCGTCTTAAAGGAGGAGAGAGGTAGAGAGGTGGAGAGGTTTAGGGAGGGAATTCCAGAGCTCAGGGCCTCGGTAGCTGAAGGCACGGCCGCCAATGGTGGAGCTTAAAATCGGGGATGCTCAAGAGGCCAGAATTAGAGGAGCGCAGATATCTCGGGGGGGCTGGAGGAGGTTACAAAAGTCAGATAGGGAGGGTCGAGGCCATGGAGGGATTGGAAAACAAGGATGAGATTTTTAAAATCCACCTCATGCAAATGTGTTATCTTTGTAACATACTTCCGGTCTTCGGTTATTCTCTTATCCGAGAATAAGAATGCATTATGCGTCAAGAATAGGTTATTCAGCCCAGCATGCCACTTCTTCAAACAGACCGTCGGTACTCTGATGGACTCTCCCCAGTTTATTTAATTTCTTGAGCAGCATCAATAAACCCAGGTGAAACTTCCAATATAACATGTTCAACCTCTTCGCTCCCGAGATCAGTCCAACCAAAAGGATCGCCTGTCTTTTCTCTTCAGATCTGCTGGGTGTTTCCAGCATTTTCTGGTTCAATTTCAGATTTCTGACGGTGATATTGTTTCCTTTTTGTCTCAAACTTTTCAGTAAATAAGCTCACACGCAGCATCACTTTCCTATCTGTGATACCAATAGGTTATGTAGCCTTTGTATTCATTATTGCACTTGCATTCTAAAGTGGTGAATGCAGATCTCTCCGACAACCTGCTGTATTGATTAATCTTTTATAAAGCCAGGCAACTATCCAGTCAAATGGGACTGAGACAATTACAAAAGACAATTATGCACAAGTGATTTCTGATGTTCAACCGGCTAGCACCATGGAAGTCTCATGTTAAGGAAAGCGACTGGTCAAAGTCACAAGATTTGATAACTATCGTGCAATTTTGCACATTTTATTTATTTTATGAGGGGTGGAGGAAAAAAAGAGAAACTTTGCAGAACCCTTGTTGAGGCAAATAAATGGTTAGGTGCAGTTCATGATAAATCAGATTGTATCTGCTCTGTGGAAGGAAATAACCGGATAGCTTTGACTTGTTCCATGCTTACTTAAATATTCTAAAGACTTTCTGACTATCACCAAAACACACTTCTCTTCCTGAATTCACAAAGAGACTATGCTATTTTATTAGAAACATCAAAAATCTACTTATAAGACTAACACCCCACACTACTGCTACTCTTCAAAACAAAAGCTGGCTTTCCTGTGTTGTTGATAAATTTAAATTCAGCTCTGAACTTTGCACACAATCACAGAGCAGCTGCGGTCAGGTTATCCTATCCTGCCCCGGCGCATTCACAGGCCTTGCAACCAGAGCCAACATGTTACGAGGACAAAAATTCACCAAAGGCATTAGGTTTAGCCAAATTGGATGGGTGAGTAAGAACACAAGAACATAAGAAATAGGAGCAGGAGTAGGCCACATGGCCCCTCGAGCCTGCTCCGCCATTCAATAAGATCATGGCTGATCTTCTACCTCATCTCCACTTTCCCGCCCGATCTCCATATCCCTTGATTTCCCGAGAGTCCAAAAATCTATTGAGCTCAGCCTTGAATATACTCAACGACTGAGCCTCCACAGCCCTCTGGGGTAGAGAATTCCAAAGATTCACCACCCTCTGAGTGAAGAAATTTCTCCTCATCTCAGTCCTAAATGGCCGACCACTTATCCTGAGACTGTGACCCCTGGTTCTAAACTCCCCAGCCAAGGGAAACATCCTCCCTGCATCTACCCTGTCAATCCCCCTCAGAATCTTATATGTTTCAATGAGATCACCTCTCATTCTTCTAAACTCCAGAGAATATAGGCTCAATCCACTCAATCTCTCCTCACAGGACAAGCCTCTCATCCCAGGAATCAATCTAGTGAACCTTTGTTGCACCACCTCTAAGGCAAGTATATCCTTCCTTAGGTAAGGAGACCAAAACTGTACACAATACTCCAGGTGTGGTCTCACCAAAGCCCTGTACAATTGCAGCAAGACTTCCTTACTCTTGTACTCCAAACCCCTTGCAGTCAAGTGAGGGAATCCAGGCTCTCCAGGCATTGGGTTGTCAGAAGGAACAAGAGAAACATAGAAACATAGAAACATAGAAACATAGAAACATAGAAACATAGAAACATAGAAACATAGAAACATAGAAAATAGGTACAGGAGTAGACCATTCGGTCCTTCGAGCCTGCACCGCCATTCAATGCGTTCATGGCTGAACATGCTACCTCAGTACCCCATTCCTGCTTTCTCGCCATACCCCTTGATCCCCTTAGTTGTGAGTGTTATATCTAACTCCCTTTTGAATATATTTAGCGAACTGGCCTCAACAACCTTCTGTGGAAGAGAATTCCATAGATTCACCACTCTCTGGGTGAAGAAGTTCCTCCTCAGCTCAGTCCTAAATGGCTTCCCCTTAATCCTTAGACTGTGACCCCTGGTTCTAGTTTTCCCTACCATTGGGAACATTCTGCCCGCATCTAATTTGTCTAAACCAGTCAGGATTTTAAATGTCTCTATAAGATCCCCCCTCATTCTTCTGAACTCCAGAGGATACAAGTTCAGTTGACCCAATCTTTCTTGATATGTCAGTCCGGCCATCCCAGGAATCAATCTAGTGAACCTTCGCTGCACTCCCTCAATAGCAAGAATGTCCTTCCTTAAGTTAGGAGACCAAAACTGCGCACAATACTCCAGGTGTGGCCTCACCAAGGCCCTGTACAACTGTAGCATCACCTCCCTACTCCTGTACTCAAATCCCCTTCCTATGAAGGCCATCATTCCGTTTGCTTTCTTGACTGCCTGCTGCACTTGCATTCCCACCTTCAGTGACTGATGTACCATGACGCCCAGGTCTCGTTGCACGTCCCCTTTCCCTAATCTGCCACCATTCAGGTAATAGTCCGCCTCTCTATTTTTACCACCAAAGTGGATAACCTCACATTTATCCACATTGTACTTCATCTGCCATACATTTGCCCATTCACCCAACCTATCCAAGTCACTCTGTAGCCTCCTAGCATCCTCCTCATTGTTCACACTGCCTCCCAATTTAGTGTCATCCGCAAATTTGGAGATATTACATTTAATCCCTTCGTCCAAATCATTAATATATAATGTAAACAGCTGGGGTCCCAGCACCGAACCCTGCGGTACCCCGCTGGTCACTGCCTGCCATTCTGAAAAGTACCCATTTACTCCTACTCTTTGTTTCCTGTGTGCCAACCAGTTCTCAATCCACGTCAACACATTACCCCCAATCCCATGTGCTTTAACTTTGCTCACCAATCTCTTGTGTGGGACCTTGTCGAAGGCCTTCTGAAAGTCCAAATACACCACATCTACTGGTTCCCCCCTGTCCACCCTATTGGAAACATCCTCAAAAAATTCCAGAAGATTTGTCAAGCATGATTTCCCTTTCACAAATCCATGCTGACTTGGACCTATCATGTCGCCACTTTCCAAATGGTCTGTTATGACATCTTTAATAATTGCTTCCATCATTTTACCCACGACCGATGTCAGGCTGACCGGTCTATAATTCCCTGCTTTCTCCCTCCCTCCTTTTTTAAAAAGAGGGGTTACATTGGCCACCCTCCACTCCATCGGAACTGATCCAGAGTCTAAGGAATGTTGGAAAATGATCGTCAATGCATCCACTATTTCCAAGGCCACCTCCTTAAGTACTCTGGGATGCAGACCATCAGGCCCCGGGGATTTTTCAGCCTTCAGTCCCATCAATTTTCCCAATACCTTTTCCCGACTAATAAGGATTTCCCTCAGCTCCTCCCTCTTACCAGATCCTCTGACCCCTTTTATTTCCGGCAGGTTGTGTGTGTCCTCCACAGTAAACACCGAACCAAAGTACTTGTTCAATTGATCTGCCATTTCCTTGTTCCCCATTACGACTTCCCCTGTTTCCGACTGCAGGGGACCTACGTTTGTTTTTACTAACCTCTTTCTTTTTACATATTTATAGAAGCTTTTGCAGTCCATTTTAATGTTCTCTGCAAGCTTCCTTTCATATTTTATTTTCCCTGCCCTAATCAAACCCTTCGTCCTCCTCTGCTGAGTTTTGAAGTTCTCCCAGTCCCCGGGTTTGCTGCTACTTCTGGCCAATTTGTATGCAACTTCCTTGGTTTTAATACTATCCCTGATTTCCCTTGTTAGCCATGGTTGAGCCACCTTCCCTTTTTTATTTTTACGCCAGACCGGGATGTACAATTGTTGTAGTTCATCCATGCGATCTCTAAATGTCTGCCATTGCCCTTCCACTGATAGCCCCTTAAATATCGCTTGCCAATTTAACCTCGCCAATTCACGCCTCATACCCTCAAAGTTGCCCTTATTTAAGTTCTGGACCATGGTCTCTGACTTAACTGTTTCCTTCTCCATCCTAATGTAGAACTCCACCATACTATGGTCACTCTTCCCCAGGGGGCCTCGTACCACAAGATTGCTGATTAGTCCCTCCTCATTACACAACACCCAGTCCAGGATGGCCTCCCCTCGAGTTGGTTCCTCAACATATTGGTTTAGGAAACCATCCCTTAAACACTCCAGGAAATCCTCCTCCACCGTATTGCTTCCAGTTTGAGTAGCCCAATCTATATGCATATTAAAGTCACCCATGATAACTGCCGTGCCTTTTTTGCATGCACCTCTGATTTCCTGTTTCATACCCTCCCCCACCTCACTACTGCTGTTTGGAGGTCTGTACACAACTCCCACTAACGTTTTCTGCCCTTTGGTGTTCTGCAGCTCAACCCATATTGATTCCACATCCTCCAAGCTGATGTCCTTCCTAGCTATTGCATTAATCTCCTCTTTAACCAGCAATGCTACCCCACCCCCTTTTCCTTTTATTCTATCCTTTCTGAATGTTGAATACCCCTGGATGTTCAGTTCCCAGCCTTGATTGTTCTGGAGCCACGTCTCTGTAATCCCAATCACATCGTATCCGTTAACATCTATTTGCACAGTCAATTCATCCACCTTATTACGGATACTCCTTGCATTAAGACACAGAGCCTTTAGGCTTGTTTTATTAACATCCTTTGTCCTTTTAGACTTATGATTTAGTATGGCCCTTTGTGTTTCTTGCCTTTGTTTACTCGGCCTTCCCCTATTGTTTCTCACCCTTCTAACATTTGTTTCTGACTGCATATTACTTCCCCCTGTTTCGCTACATAGGTTCCCATTCCCCTGCCATATTAGTTTAAATCCTCCCGAACTGCTTTAGCAAATATTACCCCGAGGACATCGGTGCCAGTCCTGCCCAAGTGCAGACCGTCCCTTTTGTACAGGTCCCACTTCCCCCAGAACTGGTTCCAATGCCTCAGGAATTTGAATCCCTCCCTCCTGCACCACTGCTCAAGCCACGTATTCAATCTCACTATCCTGTTCTCTCTATTCTGATTAGCACGTGGCCCTGGTAGCAATCCAGAGATTACTACCTTAGAGGTCCTACTTTTTAATTTAGCTCCTAGCTCCCTAAATTCTGCTTGTAGGACCTCTTCCCGCTTTTTACCTATATCGTTGGTACCTACATGCACCACGACAGCTGGCTGTTCACCCTCCCTCTTCAGAATGTTCTGCAGCCGCTCCGAGACATCCTTGACCCTTGCACCAGGGAGGCAACATACCATCCTGGAATCTCGGTTGCGGCCACAGAAACTCCTGTCTATTCCCCTTACAATTGAGTCCCCTATCACTATAGCCCTACCACTCTTTTTCCCGCCCTGCTGTGCAGCAGAGCCAGCCATGGTGCCATGAACCTGGCTGCTAGTGCCTTCCCCTGGTAGGCCATCTCCCCCAACAGTATCCAAAGCGGCATACCTGTTTTGGAGGGAGATGACCACAGGGGACTCCTGCACTACCTTCCTGATATTGCCCTGCTTCTTGGTCACCCATTCACTGTCTGTCCTAGCCTTTACCTGCGGTGTGGACAACTCACTAAATGAGCGATTCACCGAGTTCTCGGCATCGTGCATGCTCCAGAGTGAGTCCACCCGCAGCTCCAGCACCGCCATGCGGGCTGTCAGGAGCTGCAGCTGGACACACTTCCCGCACACGTAGTTGTCAGGGACACTGGAAGTGTCCCTGGTTTCCCACATGGCACAGGAGGAGCATGAAACGGGTCCGAGACTTCCTGTCATGACTTAACCCTTATGTTACTTTATTACTAAAATTTAAACTTATTTAACTTAGGTCCAGGAATACAAGTCTTTTTTCTGTTATGAATCGCTCCAAGCAGCTACCGGCCTCTAATCCCTACCTTAGTCTGCGGATCATTTCTAGTCAAACAAATCCAGCAAATTTCATCAACATCTTTCGATAATTCAGGTCTTAAGAAGAATCTAACCAGTGGACTGGAAGACCTGCCATTCAGTTATCAAGATTCAATTAAGAAATGACTATTTACAGAGGCAGAATCACGTTCCAAATATTTCTGCAAGTGTTTCTTAATCAACGTTAGATGGCTGTTACTCAGTTTTAGGACAAACCTAGTTTAAGATTAAGTGACATGATATCACAATCTCAATTATCGGAAGAGCCTTTGATTTGTGCATTCCTTCCGGTGCTTATCTATACCTTGCATCACAACCCTTTCAGTCATCTAATCTTATTTCTCTCATGCTATTTCTTCAACCAATTTGCTCTCAGCTCTTCCTGTTCGTGCAGGCCAAAGTCATCAATGAAGCCAAAGGAGTTATGCCTGCCCCAAAGTCATGACAACTAGCATCTCTAGCGAGAAAGCACCACAGGAAAAGAAAGAAGAATTAAGTCACAAAGACTTGAGGTTAGGGAAGTTATTTTTACATAAAGGGTTGTTAGGACAAGGAATGTCAAACTTCATCCTGGCTAGGTTCTTTCAAATAACATCCATTATTGGCCGATACCTGGGATGGCAGGAATGTCGTATGAAGAGAGATTGGGTCGATTAGGCTTATATTCGCTAAAGTTTAGAAGAATGAGAGGGGATCTCATTGAAACTCATAAAATTCTAACAAGACTAGACAGACTAGATGCAGGAAGGATGTTCCCGATGGCGGGGGAGTCCAGAACCAGGGGTCACAGTCTAAGGATAAGGGGTAAGCCATTTCAGACTGAGATGAGGAGGAATTTCTTCACCCAGAGAGTGGTGAACCTGTGGAATTCTCTACCACAGAAGGCAGTTGAGGCCAATTCATTAAATATATTCAAGAAGGAGTTAGATATATTTCTTAAGGCTAAAGGGATCAAGGGATATGGGGAGAAAGCAGGGACAGGGTACTGAATTTGGATGATCAGCCATGATCTCATTAAATGGCGGAACAGGCTCGAGGGGCCGAATGGCCTACTCCTGCTCCTATCTTCTATGTTTCTATGATAGAGTGTCCCTTGTATAATTAACAATGATGCATGTACAGTTTTGCACAGATTTCAGGGGTTCAACCATTGCCACATAGAGACGCTATCTGCTTTGGGGCTTCTCCACCGGACACCTTCCTGAAGACACCTAGGCTGTCCTTATGCATAACAACCGGAGCAATCCCAGCACAGACACGATGGGCTGAATGGCCTACTTCTGTGCCGTAAACTTCTATGGTTCAATTCTTCCCCTGTGCTGTTCTCTGAGATTAACTGCTTCCAAATGCAAAAATACTTTTACAAGAGCATTGTTTAGGACTACGATAACAGCACAGAAAGCAAATCCATTCTGCAGAAAATAATGGAGTCCTTTGTAAACGAGGAAGGCAGAATATCTGGGTAGCTGATCCGACTTATGCAAAACTCTTGTGTAACCAAGCAAAATAAAGACACTGCTGCTTAAATAAAGGATCTGGTTCACGGCACGCTGCATTCAGCTCCTTTATTACAGGGTTTTTATCTGTCCCTCAATGTACCTGGTACCCATTAACCTCCCTCTTATCAACCGACAGCTCGGCCGAACGTAGCAGAACAGCAGCAAATGCAATCTCGATTTCACAGTTGCGGTATGATGCAAAAACAAGACCATTTCACAACAAAAAAAAAGGAAACCGAGGTCTGCACAACACAGGCCAGCGCGGGTTTGCATCCCACTCACTGAGGACACCATTAGTATCTAATTATATGGAGCAAATCGTCCTGGCAACGTAGTCACATTGCTCTATTATCAAATTAACTGTGAATAAATGCAGAGTGGCTGCATTCTGGCCGCTATTTATTCCTCGTTTAAATTCCACCTGCTCACAAGTTCTCTCTTGCAGACAGTGCTTTCACCTCTACTTCAGAACTTTCAGTGGCTCCAGTCCCTTCAAAGGGGGTGAGGAAAGAAAGACAGACTTGCATTTCTGTAGCGCCTTTCACAGCCACCGGACGTCCCAAAGCGCTTTACAGCCAATGAAGTACTTTTTTGAAGTGTAGTCACTGTTGTAATGTAGGAAACGCGGCAGCCAATTTGCGCACAGCAAGCTCCCACAAACAGCAATGTGATAATGGCCAGATAATCTGTTTTAGTGATGTTGATTGAGGGATAAACATTGGTCAGGACACCGGGGAGAACTCCCCTGCTCTTCTTCGAAATAGTGCCACGGGATCTTTTACATCCACCTGAGATGGCAGACGGGGACTCGGTTTAACCTCTCATCCGAAAGACGGCACCTCCGACAGCGCAGCGCTCCCTCAGCACTGCCCTGGAGTGTCAGCCTAGCTTTATGTGCTCAAGTCTCTGGAGTGGGACTTGAACCCACAACCGTCTGACTCCGAGACGAGAGTGCTACCCACTGAGCCACGGCTGACAGCTGTGGGGGAGGGGAGGTGGGGGGGGGACATATCTGATGGTGGACACCCCCATCCCCCAGCAGCTCCACATCAGAAGCAGCATTCAACAAATCAGTCAGATAGTTTTATGATCTCTGCAGCTGATGACCAGATTTCCCCACAAGGACAATTAACAGCGGCCCAGAACTTGCTGGAGTGGGGCATCTCGTGGCGTGCCCCGTTAGTTTGACTTTTTCCCTCACCCTTCCACTTGGAAATATTTTTGCGCCGCAAATTGCTGGAAGTGTGAGATGATGACAGGGCATCTGGGACCTTGGTCAACGACGGGACCAACAGTCTATCTCCTTAACCAATGAGATTTAAGAATAGAAGAAGACGCAGAGGAACGACGGAGAAGGGACTAGGGTGAATTGTAGTCAAATCAGGTACAGAAAGAGAACTAAAGAGAGGGAAAGATTGGATTAAAAGAGAGAGAAAAAGAGACAGAAAGGAAAAGTAAGAAAAAAAAGTTTAAATTTTAGCAATCTCTAACAACAATTTATTACCTGAAGGAATGAGACGCCACAGTTTCATTTGTTCCCTTTCTGGGCCGGAGAGGTTGAGTGGCATTGCAGGAACATAAATCTCCTCATTAAAAGGGTACTTACGCTGTTAAGTACCAGCCCTAACTTTCTGTGGCAAGTAATTAATTGGTAAAAAAATATATTCCACTGAAAAGAAAAGGGTGTAAAAGAAAGGACAGTCATCCGTGGCTAAGTAAAGAAATTAAGGATAGTATTCGACTAAAAACAAGGGCATATAAGGTAGCGAAATCTAGTGGGAGGACAGAGGATTGGGAAAACTTTAAAAGGCAGCAAAAAATAACAAAAAGATTGATTAAGAAAGGGAAGATAGATTATGAAAGTAAATTAGCAAAAAATATAAAAACAGATAGTAAGAGTTTTTATAGTTATATAAAAAGAAAAAGGGTGGCTAAAGTAAATGTTGGTCCCTTAGAGGATGAGACCGGGAAATTAATGGTGGGAAATATGGAGATGGCAAAAACACTGAATGAATATTTTGTATCAGTCTTTACAGTAGAGGACACTAAGAATATCCCAACACTGGACAAACAGGGGGCTATAGGGGGAGAGGAGCTAAACACGATCAAAATCACTAAGGAAGTGGTACTCGGTAAAATAATGGGACTCAAGGCGGATAAATCACCTGGACCTGATGGCTTACATCCTAGAGTCTTGAAGGAAGTGGCGGTAGGGATTGTAGATGCATTGGTAATAATTTTTCAAAACTCCGCTAAGGTCCCGGCAGACTGGAAAACTGCTAATGTAACACCCTTATTTAAAAAGGGCAGTAGACAGAAGGCTGGTAACTATAGACCGGTTAGCCTAACATCTGTGGTAGGTAAAATTTTGGAGTCCATTATTAAGGAAACAGTAACAGGACATTTGGATAATCATAATTTAATAGGACAAAGTCAGCATGGTTTTACGAAGGGGAAGTCATGTTTGACAAATTTGCTGGAGTTCTTTGAGGAAGTAACATATAGAGTGGATAAAGGGGAACCAGTGGACGTAGTGTATTTAGACTTCCAAAAGGCATTTGACAAGGTGCCACACAAAAGATTATTGCTTAAGGTAAAAAATCACGGGATTGGGGGTAATATTCTGGCATGGATAGAGGATTGGCTATCTAACAGAAAGCAAAGAGTTGGGATAAATGGTTCATTCTCAGACTGGCAATCAGTAACTAGTGGTGTTCCACAGGGGTCAGTGCTGGGTCCCCAACTCTTCACAATCTATATTAACGATTTGGAGGAAGGGACCAAGTGTAACATATCAAAATTTGCAGATGATACAAAGATGGGAGGGAAAGTAGTGAGTGAGGAGGACATAAAAAACCTGCAAGGGGACATAGACAGGCTAAGTAAGTGGGCAGAGATTTGGCAGATGGAATACAACACTGGAAAGTGTGAGGTGATGCACTTTGGCAGGAAAAATCCTAGAGCAATTTATTATCTTAATGGCAAGAAACTGGAGAGTACTGAAGTGCAAAGGGATCTGGGGGTCCTGGTGCACGAAACTCAAAAGGTTAGTATGCAGGTGCAGCAAGTGATTAAGAAGGCAAATGGAATGTTGGCTTTCATTGCTAGGGGGATAGAATATAAAAATAGGGAGGTATTGCTTCAGTTGTACAAGGTATTGGTGAGACCGCACCTGGAATACTGCATACAGTTTTGGTGTCCTTACTTAAGGAAAGACATCCTTGCTCTCGAGGCAGTGCAAAAAAGGTTCACTCGGTTAATCCCGGGGATGAGGGGGTGGTCATATGAGGAGAGGTTGGGTAGATTGGGACTCTACTCATTGGAGTTCAGAAGAATGAGAGGCGATCTTATTGAAACATATAAGATTGTGAAGGGGTTGGATCGGGTGGATGCGGGGAGGATGTTCCCGATGACGGGTGAGACGAGAACTAGGGGACATAGTCTTAGAATAAGGGGCTGCTCTTTCAAAACTGAGATGAGGAGGAACTACTTCACTCAGAGGGTGGTAGGTCCATGGAATATGCTGCCACAAAAAGCTGTAGAAGCTACAACATTAATTAAATTTAAAACAGAAATAGACAGTTTCCTAGAAGTAAAGGGCATTAAGGGTTACGGGGAGCGGGCAGGAATTTGGACATGAGTCTAGGTTCGGATCGGTCATGGCCCTGTGGGTAGTGGAGCGGGCCCAGGGACTGTGTAGCCTGATTCTGCTCCTATTTCGTGTGTGCAATTCTGTTAGATGCAGGAGATGGTTCTGTGATAGATAGTAGATTGGCGGTTAGGATCAGATCAGCCATGATCTTATTGAATGGCGGAGCAGGCTCGAGGGGCCGATTGGCCTACTCCTGCTCCTATTTCTTATGTTCTTATGTTAATTAAAGCGCAAATGCAGCAATGTCTTGAAATTCACGGGGAGGTTAAGGGCGAGATGTCGTATCCGTGAAGCTAATGACGGCGCGGCGCAAATCGTCCAGCAACTTGTGGCGCTTTGCAATTCATGGGGTGTCTCTTCCTCACCGCAAGCTGCTGGATGATTTACACATTAATAACAGCGAGCGCCATTAAACTCGCCGCTATTTTCCCATCAAGTTCTGGCTCATTAAGTAAAAGACATCTATTTTGAAACGTGCCGTGTGCCTGAATCAAACCAGGCTCGTCCTTCCCTAGGACACATCCTCGCGTTACTTGGGCTTCACACCAGTGCAAAGAAAACCTCAACTTTTTTTTTAAGTTGGAAGGGTTTTCTTTAAAAAAAATCAACTGGCATTCAGACAGCGGTCAACGGTGCTCTGAGAGCAATGTTGGAGCCAGTGGTATAACTCAGCGCTGCTCACACATAATTCTCTGCAAAAGGTATCGGTGTCAAACCAGGACTTGCATTATTACAACAGCAGTCATCACTTCCCAGGTGCACAAGAAAGAAGAACCGGATAACAGCAAACTAGAGATGAAACAAAAGAAGACATTTACATGCCATCTTATCAAGTGTCTCTCAGAAACTTCGAACCCTCCTCACTTTGAAATGCAGTCGCTTAATGTAAAAGAACGCAGGACTTGTATTTCTACAGCGCCTTTCACAACCTCAGGACGTCCCAAAGCGCTTTACAGCCAATGAAGTACTTTTTGAAGTGTGGTCACTGCTGTAATGTGGGAAACGCGGCAGCCAATTTGCTCACAGCAAGCTCCCACACACAGCAATGTGATAATGACCAGATCATCTGTTTTTCAGTGATGTTGAATGAGGGATAAATATTGGCCCAAGGACACCGGGGCGGACTCCCCCTGCTCTTGCTATGTGTTAACACACAGCAAGAGGGCACAAACGGTACTGAGACCAATAACAGTTTATTTGCTTTTGGTTAGGTTGCTCAGGAGAGAATGTCGGTCAGGACATCGGAGGCCAAAAGCTCTCTGCACATCTCTAGAAAGAGCCGTCTGTATTTCAGGTCAGGGAGAGCAATGCCAGTGGTCCAGCCCCTGTGTTTGGATCGCTTAAACTGGCCTTCTCATCCCAAAAGCAGAATGTAAATTAGGAAAGCAAATGAAGTGTTGGCCTTTATTGCAAAGGGAATGGAGTATAAAAGTAGGGAAGTCCTGTTACAACTGTACAGAGCGTTGGTGAGACCACACCTGGAGTACTGCGGACAGTTTTGGTCTCCTTATTTAAGGAAGGATATACTTGCATTGGAGGCAGTTCAGAGAAGGTTCACGAGGTTGATTCCGGAGATGAAGTGGTTGTCTTATGAAGAAAGGTTGAGCAGGTTGGGCCTATACTTATTGGAGTTTAGAAGAATGAGAGGGGATCTTATTGAAACATATAAGATTCTGAGGGGGCTTGACAGGGTGGATGCAGAGAGGATGTTTCCCCTCGTGGGGGAATCTAGAACTAGGGGGCATAATTTCAGAATAAGGGGGCACCCATTTAAAATGGAGATGAGGAGAAATTTCTTCTCTCAGAGGGTGGTGAATCTTTGGAATTCTCTACCCCAGAGAGCTGTGGAGGCTGGGTCATTGAATATATTTAAGGTGGAGATAGACAGATTTTTGAAAGGTAAAGGAGTCAAGGGTTATGGGGAGTGGGCAGGGAAGTGGAGTTGAGGCCAAGATCAGATCAGCCATGATCTTATTGAATGGCGGAGCAGGCTCGAGGGGCCAAATGACCTACTCCTGCTCCTACGTCTTATGTTCTTATGTTCTAATCCCAGAGCCATATTTCCATGGCTACGCGATTCTACCATGGGGATAAGGAAGACAGCTTTAAGCAGTGTAAATTTGCGGAGCTGGTACACGGATGTCACGCTCCTGCAACAGAAATGCACAATATAAATGCGCCTAAATAGCGCGTGGGATCTTTAACACCACTTGAACCAGCACAACAGGCAAACAGAGCCTTGAGTGACTATCTCACCCAATGAAACACCCTCCCACTACTGCACTGAAATGCCAGCCCAGATTATGCGCCCTGGAGAGGAGCTGGAACACACAATGTTCTGACTCAGAGGTGAGAATGTTACCCACCAAGCCAAGCTGGCGCGGATATTAAAGGAGTGCAGTTAAGTAATGTGTCTTTGGAAGCTGAAGGCTCCCTTTAAACAGGGCAACAAGTCCCCAGGCAGCAGGGATTGTACGACAGGCCTTGGACCACAATACAAGCACCTCTGTGAAATTCAACCAACCCTATAATTCCTTTTAGGCTGATTTCAGTGTCTGACTGTTTGCACAGCTATTACCTAAATGTACTCAGCAGAAGGGAGCTTCTGAGTAAAATTAGGCGATAACGCTGAGTGATCTTTACATTTTGACGGGGTTTGAGTGCTACATGGCCCCACAGTTGGTAGGTTAGGTAGACCCAACAAAATCATGAAATTGTGATTGTTTCTTTAAAAAAAATAACCAAGCCTGGGGGGAAGATACAGAACTTGAAAATAACAGAATACTTAAAATAGTTTCTTTACCGTCGATGCACCATGCCTGTCATCACTGATTGCAAGAAAGACTGAATGGCCACCTGATTTCATTTACAGGAGAGTGGAAAGCTATTTTGTTTGGCACAGTCCATTGCTGTAGCTCAGCTCAATCAGCTCTCCAAACCAGCTGAGGGAGGTTGTGGGCTGGCTCTTACCGTCCTGCAAAACCTGCAGCTGCGAATCACTGAAGGAACTTCCAATCCAAACCACCTGCCCTTCATGACTCTCAGAGATGGCTGGCGCCAGTCCGCAGGCAGCCCATATTATGACTAACCCTCTCGACCTGAAGGCAGGTCGATGCCTCCTTGAATATTCTGTCAGGTTCATCGATTCCTTCCCCTCCCACTTCCCCTCCTTCCTCTCCCCCCTCTGTCCCCAGTTTCATGCACTGGTGACCTCCCTGAGGTAGTTGCCTCAAGAGACAAAGGCCTAAAAATTCGGTTGCTTTGCGCAAAGCAACCAGCGCCCGGGCGCGGCGCCGTCAACGCCTCCCGCGAAATTCAGCGGGAGGTTAGCAGCGGTGGTAACCGTTAGCCTCCCATGGCGCTGCGCCGCTGGCGATGACGTCATCGCCATATGCTATGTCCGACGGGGTCAGGGGGGCCTACCTGCGACCGGGGCAGCACTAATTAAAGGGAAGGTGCCGGGCGGCCATTTTTGTTGCTGGCCGCCTGCCAGCACCTGCCCCCGTTGCCGTCCCGGGCCTCCCCTTCAGCCTCCCCCCCACGGAGTGCCGGCTGCGCTCCGTGAGCCCGGCACTTCTCTTGAGTGCCGGGCTCTTTTGCCCGCACTCCGATCCCCGGTGGCCCAGCTGGGCCCCGGGTCGCGCTGCGCAAGGCCCCTCCCCTTTAAGAAGGGGAGGAAGGCCTGCAGTACCGCGGCGCGATGTGCCGCAGCGCTGCGATATTCACTAGCAGCGCCCCAAGAGGGAGGCGGGCGCTTCCAGTAGCACCCCGCTTCCCTCTTGGGGCGCTACCAATGAATTCTGGCCGTGGGGGTGCTAATTCTTTCGGGGAGCTAAAAGTAGTGAAGTTAGCGCCCCAAAGGGGGCACGATTCAATTTTTCCCCCAAAGACTTGCACTTATACAGCACCTTTCACGACCACTGGACAGTCCAAAGTGCTTTACAGCCAAATTGCGCACAGCAAGCTCCCACCAACAGCAATGTGAAAATGACCAGATAATCTGTTTTTTAGTGATGTTGATTGAGGGATAAATATTGGCCCCCGGACAGTGGGCAGAACTCCCCTGCTCTTCTTTGAAATAGTGCCATGGGATCATTTATGTCCACCTGAGAGGGCAGACGGGGCCTCGGTTTAACGTCTCATCCAAAAGACGGCACCTCCGACAGTGCAGCACTCACTCAGTATTGCACTGGGAGTGTCAGCCTAGATTTTTGTGCTCAAGTCTCTGGAGTGGGACTTGAACCCACAAAACCTTCTGACTCAGAGGCAAGAGTGCTGCCCACTGAGCCACAGCTGACACTCAAACTCATTCAGGGCCTTGTGTGGGAAGGGCATCGCTGGACTAGGCCAGCTCTGCCACAGGGCCCAAACTGTGTCATTTACTGACAAGTTCCGCCCCAGGCTGCCAACCATCTCGCTCCGCAATGGGGGCTACCAGTAAATAGTCGGCATCAACTTTGAACTAGACAGGGCACAGTTTGCCGCAGGCTGGCTTTAGTTTCAGAGAGAGACATGACACGCAGCATGTACAAATCCAAACCTACTTCTGCTCGGCTTTCAGCATCAGACGCAACAGCAACTCGAGGAGATATTCACACGTCACTTGTGTTTCATACCAGCTACAGCACTTTTGCAGCTGGCAGTTAATGTTCGATTGGTTACATCGTTTTCTGACGTATCTTGTTAAGCAAGGGGGCTGAGGGTACAGGATTAAGTACAGGCAATAAATCATCACATATTCTGAACCTGATGGGCGGCTGGAGACATTGCTCAAAGGTTTATGCTCTCGCAAATTATTTTTAGACATTTTCCTTGTGGGTTTCCCAGCGGCCAAATGGATTAAAGCATCGGCCAGTGTGGCACTAAAATCACTGTTCCGGACATGAGCACCATCCTTTGTAAGATCATGAAATGTTTCTGTATTATGCCTTGCACATACAAAGCTATAGAGTGTGGCATCAAGGAGCCCCAGCAAAGCTGAAGTCAATGGGAATCGGGGAGGGGGGGGGAAACGCTCCACTAGCTGGAGTCATACCTAGCACAAAGGAAGATGGTTGTGGTGGTTGAAGGTCAATCATCACAGCCCCAGGACATCGCTGCAGGAGTTCCTCAGGGCAGTGTCCTAGGCCCAATCATCTTCAGCTGCTTCATCAATGACCTTCCCTCCAACATAAGGTCAGAAATAGGGATGTTCGCTGATGACTGCACAGTGTTCAGCGCCATTCACAACTCCTCAGATAATGAAGCAGTCCGTGCCCGCATGCAACAAGATCTGGATGATGTTCAGGCTTGGGCTGATAAGTGCCAGGTAACATTCATGCCACACAAGTGCCAGGCAATGACTATCTCCAACAAGCGAGAGTCTAACCACCTCCCCTTGACATTCAACGGCATTACCATCACCGAATCCCCCACCATCAACATCCTGGGGGATCACCATTGACCAGAAACTTAACTGGACCAGCCACATAAATACTGTGGCAACAAGAGCAGGTCAGAGGCTGGGTATTCTGCGGCGAGTGTCTCACCTCCTGACTCCCTAAAGCCTTTCCACCATCTACAAGGCACAAGTCAGGAGTGTGATGGAATACTCTCCACTTGCCTGGATGAGTGCAGCTCCAACAATACTCAAGAAGCTCGACACCATCCAGGACAAGGGCAGCCCGCTTGATTGGCTCCCCAACCACCACCTTAAACATTCACTCCCTCCACCACCGGCGTACCGTGGCTGCAGTGTGCACCATCTACAAGATGCACTGCAGCAACTCGCCAAGGCTTCTTCGGCAGCACCTCCCAAACCCGCGACCTCTTCCACCTAGAAGGACAAGGGCAGCAGGCGCATGGGAACACCACCACCTCCAAGTTCCCCTCCAAGTCACACACCATCCTGACTTGGAAGTATATCGCCGATTCTTCATCGTCACTGGGTCAAAATCCTGGAACTCCCTCCCTAACAGCACTGTGGGAGAACCTTCACCACAAGGACTGCAGCAGTTCAAGAAGGCGGCTCACCACCACCTTCTCAAGGGCAATTAGGGATGGGCAATAAATGCCGGCCTTGCCAGCGACGCCCACATCCCATAACCGAATAAAATAAAAGTTAGTCCATTTTACTGTGAGCTTAAAGTTAAACTCTTGTCAGTCATTCCTAAAATATTTCTTTTATCTTTTCTTAGGTCTGAGTTTCAAGCAATACACAACTGAGTCTGGTGGCCTGGCTGGAGAGTCTAGAACTTGGGGTCACAGTCTCAGGATAAGGGGTCGGCCATTTAGGACTGAGATGAGGAGAAATTTCTTCACTCAGAGGGCTGTGAACCTTTGGAATTCTCTACCCCAGAGGGCTGTGGATGCTCAGTCAATGAGTATATTCAAGAGTGAGATCGATAGATTTTTGGACTCTAGGGGAATCAAGGGATATGGGCATCGGGTGGGAAAGTGGAGTTGAGGTCGAAGATCAGCCATGATCTTATTGAATGGCGGAGCAGGCTCGAGGGACCGTATGGCCGACTCCTGCTCCTATTTCTTAAGAACATAAGAACATAAGAAATAGGAGCAGGAGTCGGCCATTTGGCCCCTCGAGCCTGCTCCGCCATTCAATTAGATCATGGCTGATCTTCTACCTCATCTCCACTTTCCTGCATTATCCCCATATCCCTTGATTCCCTTATTATCCAAAAATCTATCGACCTCTGTCTTGAATATACTCAACGACTGAGCCTCCACAGCCCTCTGGGGTAGAGAATTCCAAAGATTCACCACCCTCTGAGTGAAGAAATTTCTCCTCATCTCAGTCCTAAAGGGACAACCCCTTATTCTGAGTCTGTGACCCCTGGTTCTAGACTCCCCAACCAGGGCAAACATCCTCCCTGGGTGTCGTCTTTCGGATGAGATGTTAAACTGAGCCCTGCCTACTTTCTCAGTAGGATGTGAAAGTTCCTGTGGTACTATTTCGAAGAGCAGGGGAATTCTCCCCAGTGTCCTGGCCAATATTTATCCCTCAAACAACATCACTAAACAGATTATCTGGTCATTATCACATTGCTGTTTGTGGGATTTGCTGTGCGCAAATTGTCCGCCGCGTTTCCTACATTACAACAGTGACTACACTTCAAAAAGTACTTCATTGGCTGTAAAGCACTTTGGGACGTCCTGAGGTCGTGAAATAAGCTGCAGAAATGCAAGCCTTTCTTTTAAATTTTAAACACCTCTCTCAAATCACTCTATAATCTCTGTTCTAACAAAAACAGCCATAGTGGGAAGCATGGCTACTTTTTACCGTTCTGAGCCCTCGGGTTAATGATGATACCCAACTGCTGCAGTTTTTGCATATCAAAGACTATCCCGCCCACCCCCACCCCCATAACATTTTAAAAATTGTGTTGTTCTTTTATTCTGATTTGAGTGTCCGTATTACTGATTCAAAACTATATTTAAACCCATTTACTTTTCATTCTGTGTTATTCTATTTTTATTTGACACAGATCCACCATTTTGAGTTCTAGGCTGTGACACTGAGAGGCTTGAGTGCAATTTGCTCTGGTCGCGCAGTGCTTGCATGGCAGATTCCTTTGTGCCGTTATAACACAGTCGCGATCCAGCATGTTATCAGTGGAAATCAAACCCCCCTCTGTTGTACTGACGTTAACTTTTGCTCCCTCCCACCCATGTTCATCAACTATTAGCTGGCCACTGGGAGTGGTTTTGGGAGCAGAGTGTGACTGTAAATTTGTTTGGCTTCTTCACTGCAAGAGTTGGGCAGCGATTACCTGTGGGAATCGTGTGGCTTTTGGTGTATGTTTGGTGGCAGGTAGGAACTGAGCCGAGCCACAGCCACCCCTGCATGAAATTCGGAATGAAATTGAATGGGAATGCTGCAGATTCAGGAGCAGAATCTAAATTAACCCCTTTAAATTATTTTACCTCAATAGGCCTGTTCTAGGCTGCCGTTGAGGCACCCGCTCCTTTTGAAGCTTTCACTACCGGGCCGTATTTTGCGACCCCCTACGGGTGCGTACGAGGTGCGCCCGCGCCCGTCGGGGCCGCGCCAGTGCCGGGTTTAGGCGTACAAGGTGCAAAGCGCTGAAACCCGGCACTTTGCGATCTGTTAAGAATCCTCTCACCAGATCCTCCGCATCCCCGGGAGATGGGCCTCCGCGGGGTGGAGAGTTGCGCTATTTGCCCAACTTCCGCCCGCTGAAAGGCCGTGGAATTCTTACACCTGGTAAAAGCATAAGGCCTGCTTTTACCAGAGTAAGGGGTAGAAATTAGGTCGCGCCCCATTTGGGGCGCAAATATCGTCCGGACGCAAATATTAGCGCCTGGCGCTAATTATCGGCACTGACAGGAAACTTCACTTTTACCGCCCCGGGAGGTGAGTGGAGCGCTAAAGCAGGCGCTGCACACCTCTCTTAAGGCGCAAAGGCCGAGCAGTGAGGCGCTAACTCGGAGCGCTGGCGAAGCTCATGTAATGTCAGTCAGCAATGGAACACACACACAATGGCACAGGCCAGTTCTTAAAGGGGATGGTTAATCTTGCTTTCCATCCACATCCTGTTCATTGCTGCCTTGAATCTCGGCCTGGAGAGACTTGCACATCAAATGTGCTGGAAAGAACAATGGAAAGTACCAGGCAAAGAACTCAGAGTGCAGCTCCCACAGTCTCTGCTAAATCGATACAAGGAATGGCAAATCAAAATGAACCTGCAAAGTGCTGCTCAGTACCCAAAACTCCTTCACACAACGTTGAATCTCTCCAGAAGTCTCTCCCTCTCTCTCTCAGAATGCGAAGTTCAAAAATGCCACCAACAATAAAAGACAGGAAGAGGCCCCCTTTAAATAGCGCCCCCCCCAGCCCCACAGCGATTGATAGCGTTCCAGTCTTCTGGTCGTTGGAAGCGCCAGGCGGTAAGGCAGGGGGCGCCACTCAATTTCCGCTCCGGGGCGCCACAAGGGCGTTGCACCATGGAATGACGTCACAATCTGCGCGCGCAGGTGGTCGCAGCGGTAAGTTTTAGCGCCGCCGCACAATCTCAAGTTAAGTTCTCGAGCGGCGCAAACATCGCTGCGCCCGGGCGTTAGCGGCTTTGCGCCCCATTAGCGCCCTCTTAAGGCGCTAACGGGAGGCGCAACCAAGTGAATTTTTACCCCTAAGAGTTTTAAAAAATAGAAAAATAAAATTTGATCCCTCACTTATACATTAAAAACCCTGTCCAATAAGGTAAGTTTATTTTTAGCCCTGTTAAAAGATATACATTTCTTTTTCAAAAAATTAAATTTTTGTTTAAAATATTTAATTTTTTTTTTAATTCGCTTATGGGATCTAGGTGTCGCTGGCAAGGCCAGCATTTATTGCCCATCCCTAATTGTCCTTGAGAAGGTGGTGGTGAGCCGCCTTCTTGAACCGCTGCAGTCCGTGTGGTGAAGGTGCTCCCACAGTGCTGTTAGGGAGGGAGTTCCAGGATTTTGACCCACCGACAATGAAGGAGCGGTGATATACTTCTAAGTCAGGATGGTGTGTGACTTGCAGGGGAACTTGGAGGTGGTGGTGTTTCCATGGACCTGCTGCCCTTGTCCTTCTAGGTGGAAGAGGTCGTGGGTTTGGGAGGTGCTGCCGAAGAAGCCTTGGCGAGTTGCTGCAGTGCATCTTGTAGATGGTACACACTGCAGCCACAGTACGCCGGTGGTGGAGGGAGTGAATGTCTAAGGTGATGGATGGGGTAAAAATCAAATGAGCTGCTTTGTCCTGGATGGTGTCGAGCTTCTTGAGTGTTGTTGGAGCTGCACTCATCTAAGCAAGTGGAGAGTATTCCATCACACTCCTTACTTGTGTCTTATAGATGGTGGAAAGGCTTTGGGGAGTCAGGAGGCGAGACACTCGCCGCAGAATACCCAGCCTCTGACCTACTCTTGTTGCCACAGTATTTATGTGGCTGGTCCAGTTAAGTTTCTGGTCAATGGTGACCCCCAGGATGTTGATGGTGGGGGATTCGGCGATGGTAATGCCATTGAATGTCAAGGGGAGGTGGTTAGACTCTCGCTTGTTGGAGATAGTCATTGCCTGGCACTTGTGTGGCGCAAATGTTACCTGCCACTTATCAGCCCAAGCCTGAACGTCGTCCAGGTCTTGTTGCATGCAGGCATGGACTGCTTCATTATCTGTGGAGTTGTGAATGGCGCTGAACACTGTGCAGTCATCAGCAAACATCCCCATTTCTGACCTTATGTTGGAGGGAAGGTCATTGATGAAGCAGCTGAAGATGGTTGGGCCTAGGACACTGCGCTGAGGAATTTCTGCAGCAATGTCCTGGGGCTGTGATGATTGACCTTCACCACAACCATCTTCCTTTGTGCTATTTTTAATGCCATTTTAATTAATTTTATAAATGTAATTAAAAAAAAAAAATTTTCATGTGTTTGTGTATTTTTTAAGTGATCCCCATTCATACTTATGACAGTTCCGTATGTACGGAAACCCCATAAGTATGAATGGGGATTCCCCTTCCTTCATTGGTTGGGCCGGTCCACGTGATCCCAGGATTCAAGATAGAGATCGATAGATTTTTGGATATTAAGCGAATCAAGGGATATGGGGATCGGGCAGGAAAGAGGAGTTTGCTTTTATGAATAGCTAGCTCAAGGGAAGGTGATTTATCTCTGATAAGTTATTGGCTACAAACAAAGCCTCATTAGGTCAAGGTTTTCCAGCCAGTAGCTTCAGTTTTTGAAGTGATAATGTGGGTAATTTTGCCAGTATGAGAAGTAACAGCTTGTTTTCTGTGATTGCCACAATCAATAAAGGCTTTGTTTCACGCCTGACCTTGTAAACATCTCTCCAGGCAGCAACGGGGCTTCTATCCACGTTCCCATCTACTCAGACGACAGCAATAATGATTATTATTACCAGCTCTTCGAGAAAGAACCAAGGGCTTCTTCAAAGAAAGGGGCCTCCATCTTACAGGAATTGAGCGGCACGTGTGGGCAGCACCTAGGACGCTTCGTTCACTCAGTTCAACCTCTTCCACCCGCCATAAAATTAAGCTCATCCAAAACTCTGCTGCCCGTATCCTAACTCGCACCGTCCCGTTCCCCCATCACCTCTGTGCTCACTGACCTACATTGACTCTCGGTTAAGCAACGCCTCAATTATAAAGTTCTCCCCATATCTTTCGATTAGGCACTTTACAGCCTTCCGGACTCAACACTGAGTTCAACAATTTCAGATCATAACCTTTGCCTCCATTTTTTCAGACGGCAGTTGTTGATGATTCTGCTGTTGCCATTTACACCTCCTCTAGACCCATCTTTTGTTTCTTTACTTGTCCCATTACCCTCTCCGTTCACCTCGCACCATCATCCCTTTTGTCATTTAATCTCTCCTGCCTTCCACCCGATCACAGACCTTCCCTTTTGTTTTTTCCTCCCCTCCCCCCTTTCCCTGCCCCAACACTTGCTTAAAACCTGTTACATCTCCAACTTTTTCCAGTTCTGATGAAAGGTCACCGACCTGAAACGTTAACTCTGTTTCTCTCTCCACAGATGCTGCCTGACCTGCTGAGTATTTCCAGCATTTTCTGTTTTTATTTAAAATTCTCATCCTTGTTTTCAAATCCCTCCATGGCCTCGCCTCTCCCTATCTCTGTAACCTCCTCCAGCCTGACAACCCTCCGAGATATCTGCGCTCCTCCAATGCTGGCCTCCTGCGCAGCCCTGATTTTCATCGCTCCACCATTGGCGGCTGTGCTTTCAGCTACCGAGGCCCTAAGCTCTGGAATTCCCTCCCTAAACCTCTCTACCTCTCTCTCCTCCTTTAAGACACTCCTTGAAACCTACCTCTTTGATTAAGCTTTTGGTCACCTGTCCCTAATATCCCCTTATGTGGCTCGGTGTCAAATTTTTTTTAATAACACTCCTGTGAAGCGCCTTGGGACGTTTTACTACGTTAAAAACACTATATAAATACAAGTTGTTGTTGTACATCATGAGAATGAAACGGAACTCTGTGGGGCAGAGTCAAGCACCTCTGTAAAAGATCACCAGGGGACAGCTTAAAGATTCCAAAAACATAGAGCTCAGACTTTGGAACACTTTGGCATTTTCAAGTCAGGAAACAAGCAAGTTAAGCATTACAGTCATACCCACTTATCTCCAACACGTTTATGTTGACATCCCACTTATTTCGACAAAAAAAACTGAAGTCCCAGTCCCTCTCTGCACATTAATACCAAATACTTGGCAACGTCTACATAAACTCTGGCAAGCCTAATTTAACAACTTTTTTTTTTAAGTTCCTGAAAGTACGCAGTGCCTTTTTTTAATTACCACTTATGTCGACTGGCGCTTATCTTCACGTTTGTCGAAACAGGGAGGAGGAGATACAGAGAGCTCCATTGCGCATGCGCTATTGTCACTTTGACTGTAGTCTCTTTGCCTTTGGTCATCCATTGAGAAGAGGTGGATAATGGCATCATCCTACAACTCCCAGCATTCTGCTGGGGCCTGGTCAGTTATCTGGCCTATGGCTTGTCATGCCTCTCAAAGACTGAATGTGTTAGGTAAAACCTGTGTAAAGTGTACATCTTTTGTAGAAGTCACAGGTTTGACGAAATGGCCTTTTCGCACTTCTTATTCTCTTAGTCATTTAAATTAAAGCATAAGAACATAAGAATTAGGAGCAGGAGTAGGGCATTCGGCCCCTCGAGCCTGCTCCACCATTCAATAAGACCATGGCTGATCTTCGACCTCAACTCCACTTTCTCGCCTGATCTCCAGTTCCCTTGGGCAAACACTGGATTGTTGGTTAAAACGCACAGCTGGCATTAATTTCAAAATTCAGATTTCGAGATGCCCCAGCCAATATTTATCCCTCAATTAACATTATTAAAAAGAAACAGATTACCTGGTCATTATCACACTGTTGTTTGTGGGAGCTTGCTGTGCACAAATTCCTACATTGCGACAGTGACTACACTCCAAAAAGTACTTCATTGGCTGTAAAGCGCTTTGGGACGTCCGGTGGTCGTGAAAGGCGCTACAGAAATGCAAGTCTTTCTTTCTTTTCTTTTACTGCAACAGTCCAAACAGATGCTTTTCTGCTAAGCTGTTACTTTTAAACGGAACTTGCTCAACCATCCAAGAAGCTCAATGTGTAATATAGTTATAGGGCTGGATTTTGTCTTGGGGTCGGGTTGGGGTCGTGTGATCCGCATTTCGTGTTTCCCCCCCGACTTCAGATTAATGTGGATGAATGATGCAATTTTAACTTAATTGGGCAATTGAGTTCCAGCATGTGGGAACCCATGAAACAATTAGTGGTTTCAGTCTGAAAGTCGCCTCTGATGATGTCATCATTGCAGAGATTGCCTGGCCTTTGCTGTGAGTGGACCTGGATGCAAAATGAGCAGCAGCAGCAGGAGAGAGAGAGAGAGAGAGCGAGAGAAGAGAGAAGAGAGAATAGAGAGAGAGAGAGAGAGAGAATATGAATGATCACAGCAAGGCCAGGCAGTATCTGAAGACATTCAATTCAGCAGCATCAACTTTCAGACCTAATACTACTACTACCTTCATCACATTTCCGTTGTAATAGTGGACCTGCAGCTGATAGTCAGCTATCCACTTGTGCTCCCGCCAGGTTTCACTGGAGTGTTTCACATCAGGCGTACTTCACGTCGGAAAAGGGTTAAACTAGCTAAAAAGTTTCAAAATGGCATTACAGAGCCAATTTAGGGCTTGTTAAGGGCTTTAATGGCCTCTCCCGCCTCTTGGAGGCGGGACGGAGTCGGGAACCCCGCGACTGATTTTGTCAAAATTGCGTGGAAGCGGGATGGAGTCGGGACCCCCGACCCCGCAACTTTAACCCCCCACACGCCTCCAAACCCGACTCCACGGGTCATTGAAAATCCAGCCCATAGTGGCTGAATACAGTTTTGTCAACTGAAGCAATGTGCAAAATGCTTTATCGGAAACGCCCCTTGCACCAGTGGTATTGCAGCAGATACAAATAACAAGGGCACGTTAAGGAAAATAAAGAGTAAACACAACAAATAGCACAGTAACTTCAAGCACTGTAGCTAGCTGGTAAATCAAAGCACTGCTGCCAGCCAAATCAGTAACATCCACAGCAACTGTCCTGTTCCATTAGCATTAGCTGAGTCACTGTACACATTGTCGGGCCACAATGGCATAAAGGTTATGTAAGAGTACAAAAATAATTCAACCTGTAGTTTCACGGCAGTCAACCTTTATTTTAAGCAGAGTAGATTATGTGACTACAAGTAAAAATAAATGCACTTGTATAATACGTGCACTGGTTTAAGCAGCTCACTTCATTAACGAGCTAACTGGCTGCTTACAGTTGAGAAAAAAGTGCAAATGCTGAATATATATAGAATCGTAGAATTGTACAGCACAGGAGGAGGCCATTCAGCCCATCGAGTCCGCGCCGGCTCTTTCGAAGAGCAATCCAGTCAGTCCCACTCCCCCCGCTCTTTCCCCATATCCCTGCAATTTTTTCTCCTTCAAGTATTTATCCAATTTCCCTTTGAAGGCTTCTATTAAATCTCCCTCCACCACCCTATCAGGCAGTGCATTCCAAATCCTAACCACTCGTTGCGTAAAAAAGTTTTCCCTCATGTCGCCTCTGGTTCTTTTGCCAATCACCTTAAATCTGTGCCCTCTGGTTATCGACCCTTCAGCCGCTGGAAACAGTTTCTCTTTATTTACTCCATCTAAACCCTTCATGATTTTAAACACCTCTATCAAATCTCCTCTTAACCTTCTCTGCTCCAAGGAGAACAACCCCAGCTTCTCTATCTGAAATAAAAACAGAAATAACACCATTAACGCACAGCAAGTCTGTCAGAGAAAAGGTAGGTCAACATTTCAATGGAGACTCTTTCTCTTTGTCAGAACTGACCCAGTTCCGATGAAATTCCTCTGACTGAGACATTAATCTAGCTTTTCAAATGCAGACAGCCCTGCTGTGCATTGGTATTTTATGGAATTTTATTTTGAGTGCTTGAAGTAGTTGAATCCAGATGGTGTGAACCAGAAATTTAATGCCATCAGCCAAAACAAATCAGCATTTAAAATCTCAAAGATTCATAATGTAAAATTCATTGGTGCTCAGAGAGTGGTAATCCTAAGAAGTGGACGATTTGTTCCAATTTAATCCAGAGATAGGAACAGTTAAAATCTGGACATCCCAAACATCATCGACAGGCTAAATTCCTTTTATGCTTCATGAGAAAATTCTGTACAGTAAACTTGAAAAAAAATGCAGCTTCAAGAGTGAATGTTTAATACCAAAGCGAAATACAGGAATCCCTCCCCAAACGCGGGGGCTATGTCCCTGAAAACCCCCCGTGGTTAGTAAAACCCCGGTTGGCAAATTCACTATAAACACATAGAAACATAGAAGATAGGAGCAGGAGTAGGCCATTCGGCCCCTCGAGCCTGCTCCGCCATTCGATGAGATCATGGCTGATCATCCAAACTCAGTACCCTGTCCCTGCCTTCTCCCCATATCCCTTGATACCTTTAGCTTTAAGAAATATATCTAACTCATTCTTGAATATATTTAATGACTTGCCCTCAACTACCTTCTGTGGTAGAGAATTCCACAGGTTCACCACTCTCTGGGTGAAGAAATTCTTCCTCATTTCTGTCCTAAATGGCTTACCCCTTATCCTTAGATTATGACCCCTGGTTCTGGACTCTCCGGCCATCGAGAACATTCTTCCTGCATCTAGTTTGTCCAGACCTGTCAGAATTTTATATGTTTCGATGAGATCCCCTCTCATTCTTCTATACTCCAGCGAGTATAAGCCCAATCGACCCAATCTCTCCTCATATGTCATTCCTGCCATCCCAGGTATCAGCCTTGTGAATCTTCGCTGAACTCCTTCCATGGCAAGAACATCCTTCCTCAGATAAGGCGACCAAAACTGCACACAGTACTCAAGGTGCGGTCTCACCAAGGCCCTGTACAACTGCAGCAAGACATCCTTGTTCCTATACTCAAACCCTTTCGCTATGAAGGCCAACATACCATTTGCCTTCTTCACCGCCTGCTGCACCTGCATGCTTACCTTCAGCGACTGGTGCACAAGGACACCCAGGTCTCGTTGCACTTCCCCTTCTCCCAATCTATTGCCATTCAGATAATAGTCTGCCTTTCTGTTTTTGACACCAAAGTGGATAACCTCGCATTTATCCACGTTATATTGCATCTGCCACGCTTCTGCCCACTCACCCAACCTGTCCAAATCATCCTGGAGTTTCTCAGTATCCTCCTCGGAGCACACACGCCCACCCACATATAAAAAGCATATAAATAGCATAAAAATCATGTTTTTTACCTTATTCCTAAATGAAAAACCGTGGATACGCGAATTTCATGGCCGCGGTTGACAAAATTGTCGCAGAGTGGAAACCGCGTATACGTGAAATCCGCGTATGGCAAACCCGCGGTTGGGGAGGGATCCCTGCACTGCGGATGCTGGAAATCTAAATAGAAACAGAAAATGCTGGAAACTCAGCAGATCTGTGGAGAGAGAGAAACAGAGTTAACGTTTCAGGTCGATGACCTTTCGTCAGAACTGGAAGAAGTTAGGGATGTGACAGATTTTAAGCAAGTGCAGAGGCAGGGAAAGGGAGGAGGGGAGGAAACAACAACAGGGAAGGTTTGTGATCGGGTGGAAGGCAGGAGAGATTAAATGACAAAAGGGATGATGGTGTGAGGCAAAAGGAGATGGCAATGGGACAAGTAAAGAAACAAAAGATGGGTCGAGAAGAGGTGTAAATGGGAATGGCAGATTCATCAACAGCTCCTGTTCAAAAAATTGTGGGCAGAGGTTATGGTCTGAAATTGTTGAACTCAATGTTGAGTCCAGAAGGCTGTAAAGTGCCTAATCGAAAGAGGTGCTGTTCCTCGAGCTTACGCTGACCACTTAATCTGTGTACTTCCTGTTATACTGTTAACCTAGGTACATATATTCCTGCCTTTTGAAAAAGGAGTTAAGCGCCTTATTTTCATAGATTTTTGCAACCAAACTAAATGATGAATATGTGCAGTTTTTTTTTTAATTTGGTGATTTTTGTACAATGGTATTTCATTAGTTGGAATGACAACAAAGGCAAATCACGTCTACAGTAATGATACATTAACACTACTCGAGAAGCTCACACCACGCTTAACCAATCCAGCTGTGGAGTGTGCAATATTTGTACAAAATACGACTGTGGGGTCTGCCAGGAGCATCACACACCAACATCAAAGGTTGAAATGGTGAGGTGCTCTTAGCAGAATAGAGAACAAGAGAGATCTAGGGGTGCAGATGGGGAGATCTTTAAAAGGTGGGAGTGCGATTAGAAAAGGGCATAAAAAGGCAAATGGGATGCTGGCTTTTATACATTTTTTTAATTAATTCTCGGGATGTGGGCATCGCTGGCAAGGCCAGCATTTATTGCCCATCCCTAATTGCCCCTGAGAAGGTGGTGGTGAGCTGCCATCTGGAACCGCTGCAGTCCGTGTGGTGAAGGTGCTCCCTCAGTGCTGTTTGGGAGGGAGTTCCAGGATTTTGACCCAGCGACGATGAAAGAACGGCGATATATTTGCAAGTCAGGATGGTGTGTGACTTGGAGGGGAACTTGGAGGTGATGGTGTTCCTGTGCGCCTGCTGCCCTTGTCCTTCTAGGTGGAAGAGGTCGTGGGTTTGGGAGGTGCTGCCGAAGAAGCCTTGGCGAGTTGCTGCAGTGCATCTTGTAGATGATACACACTGCAGCCACGGTACGCCGGTGGTGGAGGGAGTGAATGTTTAAGGTGGTGGATGGGGTGCCGATCAAGCAAGGGGCACTGAATACAAAAGAAAGGAAGTGATGTTGAATTTGTAAAAGACATTAGTTAGGCTGCAGTTAGAGTATTGAATCCCCGCCATAGGTAGGATATTAAAGCCAGAGAAAGGGGACGGCCAATTCACCAGGGAAACCTGGCAGTGAACGGAAACTATGCTGATAAAAAACTTCAATATATAAAATGCACATGGAAGGGTTACATTACATTTTCATTTAAAAATATTAAAATTAAAAGAATGATGCAGTTGTTACAAATTCAGGCCTGCCAAAGACACCTTCATGGGTTTAGTGGTACCAGTCATTCCTGTGAACGAGCACATGGAGTGGGATTCTATCTGCTTCTGTTCAGCCTTTTCATGCTACGAATGCATACTCCACATCTGAACAAACTGCTTACATATTTATCCTATATTATGTGACTCGTTAGGAGTGTGACATGTTTGAAAAGAAAAGAAGACTTGTATTTCTATCGCGCCTTTACAGCCGATAAAGTACTTTTTTTGAAGTGTAGTCACTGTTGTGATATAGGAAACGCAGCAGCCAATTTGCGCACAGCAAGCTCCAACAAACAGTAATGTGATAATGACCAGATAATCTGTTTTAGTGATGTTGGTTGAGGGATAAATATTGGCCCCAGGACACCAAGGAGAACTCCCCTGCTCTTTGTCGAGATAGTGCCATGGGATCTTAGACGGCACCTCCGACGGTGCAGCACTCCCTCAATACTGCACTGGAGTGTCAGCCTAGAGTTTTGTACTGCACTGTCGGAGGTGCCGTCTTTCGGATGAGACATTAAACCGAGGCCCCATCTGCTCTCTCAGGTGGACGTTAAGATCCCATGGCACTATTTTGAAGAAGAGCAGGGGAGTTATCCTCGGTGTCCTGGTCAATATTTATCCCTCAATCAACATCACTAAAAAAACAGATGATCTGATCATTATCACATTGCTGTTTGTGGGAGCTTGCTGTGTGCAAATTGGTTGCCGCGTTTCCTACATTACAACAGTGACTACACTTCAAAAAAGTACTTCATTGGCTGTAATGCGCTTTGGGACATCCGGTGGTCGTGAAAGGCGCTGTAGAAATGCAAGTCTTTCTTTCTTTCAATGGCTTTTTTTAATTCTGAAATTTTCCTTTGCTCTTACTGGAGAGTTCTGCAGCACTACCGACAGGAATAGTTCAAGGGCTTGTACAACCTCAGCAGGCAAAAATACATCTTGCTCTCTCCTCCTCCTCGACTTTGCATTCATAAAAGATATATATAGTAGTTCAGCTGTAACCAACATTCTTCCATACTTTTTAACCACTTAAACCGCTAACACGTGCATCTCCCCTCTGCACAGAATATCTGTATAGAATTTCCAAGCTAATTCAACATTTAATGTACTTCATACCAAGTAGAAGTGGATCTTAGTTAAATTTCCACTTGTGCGGAACCCAGACAACCCTCAGTGACCAAAGCCAAGAATATGGGGATCAGCTGCTGGCCAGTAATATCCAGTTTTTGGCTCGGTGAAGAAATGCTGCTTTGTAGGACACGGTTTAATTATTACTCCAGCCAATGCCACTATAATTAGGAGTGTTGCCATGGAGAACAGATAAGCAAGTATATAGAATTAATTATTTTCATTATTTCCAAATGTAATATATCTGTGTTCTTTGTCAGCTGTGGCTCAGTGGGTAGCACTCTCGCCTCTGAGTCAGAAGGTTGTGGGTTCAAGTCCCCCTCCAGAGACTTGAACACAGCTAGGCTGACACTAGTGGAGTTGAGGTCGAAGATCAGCCATGATCTTCCTGAATGGCGGAGCAGGCTCGCGGGGCCGAATGGCCGACTCCCGCTCCTAATTCTGATGTTCTTATGAGCGTGAGCCAAGGCACAAAAACAGCAGATAATTTATCACTAATTGGCACCTTCATTCAGAGACCTGCGGTTGGGGGAGTTGGGGAAAGGATTGTTCTTCTGAGGTTAGGGTAAGGTGCATTGTTGTGGCACAGTTGAGGGAGTTTCACTCATTCCCGTATTCTATCTGACCTGAAAATGCTTGATATTGGTACTGAGTGTCAAAAAGTGGGAAAGTATTCCCCACATTGTTGAGCACCAGAAATTAGAAACGATTAATCATAATAAACATACCAACTGATCATAGTAACTCACCTGGACACTGAAAATAGAAATTAAGACCGATTTAAGGAGATAATTTGTGTGTGAACTAGGTATCTTTAGTTGACTGTCTCAGGCCAGTACTCAATGACCATGATTAAGATACCAACACAATAAACTGCTGCGAGCACTTCATTCTTGAAAATGTGATCATTTGTTCGTGTAGTTATGACTCCTCTCTCCATAATAACTCCACGACAGCGCAAAATCATAGAGCAGAAACTGATAGCCAAGTTCCGCACTCATGAGGATGGCTTCAATCGCGATATCGGGTTCATGTCACGATACAGAACGTGACTTGACATCATGGCCGGTCTTCCCAGGTGTTTTTTTTTTTTAAAAAGGCTAACACAAGAACACAAATTGACAGGATATGCAGCCAGCAGGTGGTTTGACACGTTGGACCCCCTGGGACACATCTCATTGTCTTGGCTGTGCTCTTTGTTGTAGCGAATAATGTGAATAGATTTTGTCTGGGTTTAAATTGTGAATTCTGGGAGATTCTCTCATTGCTAACTTACCTGACGAAGGAGCGACAGCTCCGAAAGCTTGTAAAATTAAATAAATCTGTTGGACTATAACCTGGTGTTGTGCGACTTCTCATTTTTGTCCACCCCAGTCCAACGGCGGCATCTCCACATCATAATAAGTGATGCAGTTTATGTTTAAATTGCTGCATCATCCGAATTAGATCTTTCCCACCAGTCTGCCCTCCTCACCTTCCTACTTCCCCAAACTGCTACAGATTAGGTCCCTACATATTATCTTCTGTATGGCCAATACTGGCACGATTTGGGTGCAAAGTCGGCTGTGGCCCACCACCGTAGAAGACTTTCACTTAACTCACCACATGTTATTTTCCCTCGGCAACCAGGGCATCATGAAGAGTAAACTGGTCACCAATCTCCAGAGAGGAGGGAGGAGAAGGAGGGAGAGAGGGTAGGAGAGAGAGAAGGAGGGAGAGAGGGGAGGAGGGAGAGAAGGAGGGAGAGAAGGTAGGAGGGAGAGAAGGAGGGAGAGAGGGTAGGAGGGAGAGAAGGAGGGCAGGAAGGAAGGAGGGCAGGAGGGAGGGCAGGAGGGAGAGAGGGTAGGAGGGAGAGAAGGAGGGCAGGAGGGAGAGAGGGTAGGAGGGAGAGAAGGAGGGCAGGAGGGAGGGAAGGAGGGAGAGAGGGTAGAAGGGAGAGAAGGAGGGCAGGAGGGAGAGAGGGTAGGAGGGAGAGAAGGAGGGCAGGAGGGAGGGCAGGGGGGAGAGAGGGTAGGAGGGAGAGGAGGAGGGCAGGAGGGAGGGCAGGAAGGAAGGAGGGCAGGAAGGAGGGCAGCAGGGCTGGAAGGTGGAAAGGTGGGAAGGAAGAAAGGATGGAAGGGACAGAAGACTGGAGAAGCTGGGGTTGTTCTCCTTGAAGCAGAGAAAATTGAGAGGAGATTTGATAGAGGTATTCAAAATCATGAGGGGTCTGGACAGAGTAGATAGAGAGAAACTGTTCCCATTGGCGGAAGGGTCGAGAACCAGAGGACACAGATTTAAGGTGATTGGCAAAAGAACCAAAGGCGACATGAGGAAAAACTTATTTACGCAGCGAGTGGTTAGGATCTGGAATGCACGGCCTGAAAGGGTGCTGGAGGCAGATTGAATCTTATCTTTCAAAAGGGAGTTGGATAAGTATCTGAAGGAAAAAATTTTGCAGGGCTACGGGGAAAGGATGGGGGAGTGGGACTAGCTGAGAGTCGGCACGGGCTCGACGGGCAGAATGCCTTCTTCCGTGCTGTAACCATTCTATGATTCTATGATTGATTCTAAGAAAGGGAGAGAGAGAGTTCACAGCTCACGTATGGATTTGAGCACATTATTAGGCTGACTCTACAGTGAATACTGAGAGTGAAACATTAAGCGGAGGTCCTACCAGGTGGTTTGGGTGGGTGTTAAAGATCCCATGGCAATATTCAAAAGGACAGAAATTTTTGCCAGAGTGCTGGCCAATATTCGTCCTTCAACCGACACTAACAAAATCAGTTGAATTAGTTCTACATCTCCTTCCTGTTTGTAGAGCGTACCTGTGCACAAAATGGTTGCTGGATTCGTCTCGACAACAACTTTCAAAGTAAGGGACTTTGAGATGCTTCTGAAAGATGTGATAAAGTGCGGTATAAACACAAGTCCTTCATTATTAGTTCTATTTGACTAGATGACTCAGTTGTTAAGAGTAAAAAGTCAAAGATCTTTCATCCAAATTCTGATCACCATTCAGTACAAACAATAAAACATTATTACTAAAGATACCTGACAATAAGGAAACTTGCCCAGGTATGCTTGGCTCAGTTGAGAGTGCTCTCATCTCTAAATTGCAAGAGATGTAGCTCCCGTCCAGAACTTGAACATTTTTTAAAATTTGTTCCTGGGATGTGGGCGTCACGGGCGAGGCCAGCATTTATTGCCCATCCCTAATTGCCCTTGAGAAGGTGGTGGTGAGCCGCCTTCTTGAACTGCTGCAGTCCGTGAGGTGAAGGTACTCCCACAGTGCTGTTACAGAGGGAGTTCCAGGATTTTGACCCAGCGACGATGAAGGAATGGCCAATATATTTCCAAGTCAGGATGTGTGTGACTTGGAGGGGAACTTGGAGGTGGTGGTGTTTCCATGCGCCTGCCGCCCTCGCCCTTCTAGGTGGAAGAGGTCGTGGGTTTGGGAGGCGCTGCCGAAGAAGTAATCAAGTGTAATCAAGCTGAGAGTCCAGTGCACTACTGAGAGGTAGCGCTGGCGAAGCTCACGTGATGTCAGTCAGCAATGGAACACAGACACACTGGCACCGGCCAGTTCTTAAAGGGGAGGGTCGATCTTACTCTCCATCCACACCCTCCTCATTGTAGCCTTGAATCTCGGCCTGGAGAGACCTGTACATCAATTCTGTTGGAACGAACAATGGAGAGGCCCAGGGAAAGAGCTCAGAGTGCAGTCCCCATAGTCTCTTCTAAATTGATGCAAGGAAGGTCAAATCAAAATGAACCTGCAAAGTGCAGCTCAGCACCCAAAACTCCTTCACACAGCGTTGAATCTCTCCAGAAGTCTCTCTCTCTCTCTCTCATAGAATGCGTGGTGCAAAAATGTCACCAACAAAAAAAGGCAGGAAGCGGTCGCCTTTAAATAGCGCTCCTCCAGTCCCTTCCTGACTGCAAAACGCTCCCCTCAACCTGTCGTTGCTAGCAGCAGACGGTAAGGCAGGGGGCGCCACTCAATATCCGGTCCGGGGCGCTACCGGGGCGTTGCGCACTCGACTGACGTCACGATCTGCGGGCGCAGGAGATCGTGGCGGTAGTGTTTAGTGCCGCCGCAAAATGTCTGGTCAATTTCGCGAGCGGCGCAAACATCACCGCGCCCGGGCGCTAGTTGCTTTGCCCCCCATTAGCGCCCTCTTAGGGAGGCGCTAAGCAACTGAATTTTTCCCCTTTAAAGTCTTAAACATGTAGTAACACTGCAACACTACGTGATCACCTTGTCCAATTGTTCTTGGCAAATTAGTTGCAACCTTTCCAACATTAATGTCACCACACTTAGATTCATAGAATGGTTACAGCACAGAAGGAGGCCATTCGGCCCGTCGAGTCCGTGCCGGCTCTCTGCAAGAGCACTTCAGCTGGTCCCACTCCCTCAGCCCTTTCCCCGTAGCCCTGCATTTTTTTTCCTTCAAGTACTTATCCAATTCCCTTTTGAAAGCCACGATTGAGTCTGCCTCCACCACACTTCAAAGGTACTTCATTGGCTGTAAAGCGCTTTGGAACATCCTGAGGTCATGAAAGGCGCTATATAAATGCAAATCTTTCTTTCCTTTGAAAGATTTGTTCCTCAATTTCTATTTTTTGCCTATTTTGGTGACGATAGAAGGGAAAATCAGTGTGAATTAGCAACACCACAATGAATATTAAAATATTCTAATGAATCACACTTGAATCAATTATAAGAACATAAGAATTAGGAGCAGGAGTCGGCCATACGGCCCCTCGAGCCTGCTCCGTCATTCAATAAGATCATGGCTGATCTTCCACTTGTGGAGGAGTCTAAAACTAGGGGACATAAAAATAAGATAGTCACTGATAAATCCAATAGGGAATTCAGGAGAAACTTCTTTACCCAGAAGGTGGTGAGAATGTGGAACTCGCTACCACAGGGAGTGGTTGAGGCGAAGAGTATAGTTGCATTTAAGGGGAGGCTGGATAAGCACGTGAGGGAGAAAGGAATAGAAGGATATGTTGATAGGGTGAGATGAAGAAGGGTGGGAGGAGGCTCGTGTGGAGCAGAAACACCGGCACGGAGCAGTGGGGCCGAATGGCCTGTTTCTGTGCTGTAATTTCTTGGTAATTCTATGTAATTAGCAACATTAAGAACGGCAAGCTGAAGGAGGGAAATACATCTCTGTGGCAATAGGGAGAAGGGGGAATTGTAGATCTGATTCCTCGTGCCACCAAGTTATCCATGTTGGCAAGGTTGGAAGGCGGAGGAAATCGAAAAATTGTTGCACGCTTCCTAGCAGCCTGCTCAGAACAGCGCAGGCGCCCATCATCTTGGTTAGAGAGAGGACATGGTACAGGAAGACATGGATAACTGGCGAGCGAGGTTAAAAAATAAATCACGGTTGCTACATGATGAGGGAATTGTAGCATTGGCAAAAAATGGTTTGTCAGCAGTCTGGCACAGGCATTATGGAAGTCTGACAGGTGCTTTCCTCGTCTCAACTGTGAAAGTGTTGTGAAACTTCAGGGAATTAAAAGCGACAAAGAGAAGCTCTTCAAAACGCGTTTAAATACAGTGACAGCAGTGTGGCAGACAGGCGCTCCGCTTCTCACAGTAAACCATTCTGTGCTGGATTCCACTGAGCGAACTGAAGGTTGGTTTTACAACTCTGGAACCAGAAGGGCCAACTCCAATGTGGCTCCTGTGTAATGTGGCTAAATACCCAGGGAAAGAAATTGTAGATAAATCCTCCCAGACTGGAGGCGGGAGGGAAGGGATTCTCCACGGATAGATGAAATCGTAACCCGGTTTCCACAAAGACCGGAAATTAAAAGTTAGGTGGAAATCTGGGCTTTGGCTAAATTTTTACTAATCTGAATCATCCCTTTCATATTAAAGTGGCAGAACCAATCTAATCAGCACCTGCATCTCCCTGGAATAAAGCCTTTGCCACATCTAGGATTTAGACCTGATCAGCAGGTGTTCAGAAACCGCACCACCTGCGAGGCAGAATCGGAAAATATTCCTCAAACAGCATTATGTATATACTTTCAACCCCCCCCCCCCCCCACCCCCACCCCCACCCCCAGGCACACATTTATATTCACCAATGGCTGATGTACGTGGCTAAGGGCGAAAATATTATAATGTAAACCTTTTCATGGCTATGCCATCCCTCCTGTCCGCTATGGAAATTGTTGCAGTGGATGTGGAAGGAGCAATAGCGCCCGTACCCCTCTGTTTTTCATGCATTCACAAGATGTGGGTGTCACTGGCAAGGCCAGCATTTATTGCCCATCCCCAATTGCCCTTGAGAAGGTGGTGGTGAGCCGCCTTCTTGACAACTGAGTGTTTCGCTCGGTCATTTCAGAGGGGCAGTTAAGAGTCAACCCCATTGCTGTGGGTCTGGAGTCACACTCAGGCCAGACCGGGTAAGGGCGGCAGATTTCCTTCCCTGAAGGACATTAGTGAACCAGATGGGGTTTTTACGACAATCCGATAGTTTTATGGTCACCATTACTGATACTAGCTTTTTATTCCAGATTTATTTCATTAACTGAATTTAAATTCTCCAGCTGCCGTGGTGGGAATTGAACTCATATCTCTGGATCATTAGTCCAGGCCTCTGGATGACTAGTCCAGTAACATAACCATTATGCTACCGTTCCCATTATGTACCCCTCTTGCTTATGTTGATTCTGTGGGGGTCTAAGAGAGTTGCCTTTTAACCAGCTGCTTGTACACACTGGGGCCTGTTGTCCATGTAGACTTCACTACATCTTCTTCGTCTCCACACCTTTCTCAACCACACCAGGTTCCTTGTAACTGCTCCTCCTTAGAGATCACAACGGCTTATCGTCATTCTGATCCGGAAGACTGGAGGAATTATCTGTGGAGGTAGAAGGACGAGACTTTCTCTCAACTGTTGAACTAAACTGGAAGCTGTCATAAGAAAAATAATTTTTAACATAAAGAAAAGACTTGCACTTCTACAGCGCCTTTCACAACCACTGGACGACCCAAAGCACTTCACAGCCAATGAAGTACTTTTTGAAGTGTGGTCACTGTTGGAATGTAGGAAACGCGGCAGCCAATTTGCGCACAGCAAGCTCCCACAAACAGCAATGTGATAATGACCAGATAATCTGTTTTAGTGATGTTGATTGAGGGATAAATATTGGCCAGAACACCGAGGAGAACTCCCCTGCTCTTCTTCGAAATAGTGCCATGGGATCTTTTACATCCACCTGAGAGAGCAGACGGGGCCTCGGTTTAACGTCTCATCCAAAAGACGGCACCTCCAACAGTGCGGCACTCCCTCAGCACTGAACTGGAGTGTCAGCCTAGATTTTTGTGCTCAAGTCTCTGGAGTGGGACTGTGAACCCACAACCTTCTGACTCAGAGGCGAGGGTACACCCCTCTGAACCACAGCTGACACTTAAACAGACTGTGTTGAATTCATCCAAAAGTAAGTAATGCGACCAAGAACGTTCACATAAGCAATAATGGACAATATTGTTGCAATGCCCATTATACAATGTGGTAAGAGTGGAGACTTCGAAGTAGGTTTGATAAAACAGAGCAACACTCACCAGAATCACTGGAGTTCGAGTAGTAGCAGCTCCATTTCGGATTGTAGTTCTTGTGTTTTGTTAGTTTTTTTTAATCAATGCTGCATTATGATTCCAGGAAGTCCTCAGGGGGTTCAAAGTCCTTTACAAGCTGTGTTGACTTTTTTGCATCACTAACGTTTCCAACCACACTATCTCAACAAAGGGCAGCTTGTTTCTGCTTGGAGACGCACTGTTAAATTTTGTGAATTGATCACAGGCCGATGCAAAGCCAACGTGTGCTGCTGCGACGGATAAGCTGCGGACACTACGAGCTGCATTCTGAGACCTCCCGCCTCGGGGCGATTTGGCAGGTGGAGTATAATGTGGGAAAATGTGAGGTTATCCACTTTGGAAGGAAGAATGAAAAAGCAAATTATTATTTAAATGGAGTGAGACTACAAAATGCTGCGGTACAAAGGGATCTGGGGGGTCCTAGTACATGAAACGCAAAAAGTTAGCATGCAGGTACAGCAAGTAATTAGGAAGGCTAATGGAAGGTTGGCCTTTATTGCGAGGGGAATGGAGTATAAAAGTAGGGAAGTTTTGATGCAACTTTACAGGGCGCTGGTGAGACCACACCTGGAGTACTGCGTACAGTTTTGGTCTCCATATTTAAGGAAGGATATACTTGCATTGGAAGCAGTTCAGAGAAGGTTCACTAGGTTGATTCCTGAGATGAAGGGGTTGTCTTATGAAGAAAGGTTGAGCAGGTTGGGCCTATACTCATTGGAGTTTAGAAGAATGAGAGGTGATCTTATTGAAACATATAAGATTCTGAGGGGGCTTGACAGGGTGGATGCTGAGAGGATGTTTCCCCTCGTGGGGGTATCTAGAACCAGGGGGCATAGTTTCAGAATAAGGGGTCGCCCATTTAAGACGGAGATGAGGAGGAATTTCTTCTCTCAGAGGGTCGTGAATCTTTGGAATTCTCTACCCCAGAGAGCTGTGGAGGCGGAGTCACTGAATATATTCAAGGCGGAGATAGACAGACATTTGAACTACAAGGGAGTCAAGGGTTATGGGGAGAGAGCGGGAAAGTGGTGTTAAGGCCAAGATTGGATCAGCCATGATCTTATTGGATGGCGGAGCAGGCTCGAGGGGCTGATTGGCCTACTCCTGTTCCTGTTTCGTATGTTTTTATGTCCTTATGTCCCGAAATTCGCGGGGAACAGCGTACCGTCCCATTCCCGCCATCCCTGCGGCCACGGCAATGGCCCTACTGCCACCTGAGTCAGGGGGGTGGGGGCCCATTTAAAATGCAAATCGGGGTCGTATCACGTAGATCGGACCCCGATTGTCTTCTTAGGAGAGAAGCGGCTGGAGCATGTGACGTGCACACTCTTCACCGCTGCTAGAGCCGGAAAGTTACATGGTTTTTTTTGCGGAGCCAATCACATCGCCGGGTCGCGAGTTTTGAATCTTAATCTGCTTTTAGCGGGAGCCTCGTTCAGGGCCTGAGTCATCGGGAGCGCAGCAACTTGGAGGCGGGATTTACAGATTTAGGATTTTAACCCCTCACCCTGCCTGTCCATGGGGCGGGGGGGGGGGGGGGGGGGGGGGGGTTAAAATCGAGGCCATTATTTTTATCCTCCAGAAACTCGGTGGCCTTTTCGTGGACGATTTGACAGAAATTATTGAGCAGAAAACTGGTAGAAAATCTGCCAACGCCGCCCCTCCTCACCCCAAAGCCCGCCCCCACCAGTGCTTAACATATTTTAGTTTTGTTTTAAAAAGGTGGCTTGTTTCTGCTTTCTGAATTGTTCGCTGTATGAAAAGGCAGTGGCTGCAGCTCCTCCCATTGAAAGGAATCCTGCAGAACGCAGTAAGCAACACAATATGTAAGTCCTCTTCCCCCTCCCTCACCCGAAAACTGGGTTATAACGAAACATTATAAGTTCAAGAACAAATAAAACAGAGATAAGCTAATGAGCCGACGGCAGTATGAAAGAAGAAGAAGATAGACAGACTTGCATTTCTACAGCGCCTTTCACGACCACCGGACGTCCCAAAGCGCTTTACAGCCAATGAAGTACTTACTGAAGTGCGGTCACTGTTGTAATGTGGGAAACACAGCAGCCAATTTGCGCACAGCAAGCTCCCACAAACAACAATGTGATAATGACCAGATCATCTGTTTTTTAGTGATGTTGGTTGAGGGATAAATATTGGCCCCAGGACACCGGGGAGAACTCCCCTGCTCTTCTTCGAAATAATGGCCATGGGATCTTTTACATCCACCTGAGAGAGCAGACGGGGCCTCGGTTTAACGTCTCATCCGAAAGACGGCACTGTGAGAAAATCCAAGGTGGGAAAAAAAAGCCAATTTATGATTATTCTAGCCTGGACTTCTCTGCTGAATCACGAAGAACAGCGAGGGGAAATAAGACGAGAGTAGCTCTCAACAAAGATCTAATCATTACCAATTCATTCTGAAGTACAATTTATTTCTTCACAACTCAGTGGACTGGAGGGTGACAAAAAGCAGATTATCGCACAGCTACGGATGTGGAGCACCTTCGGAGATATTGCGCACAGATGTAGGAAACCGCAACATAAGAACATAAAAAATAAAGCAGGAGTAGGCCATACGGCCCCTCAAGCCTGCTCCAGCATTCAATAAGATCACGGCTGATCATCGACCTCAACTCCACTCTCCCGCTCGATCTCCATATCCCTTGAATCCCCTAGAGTTCAAAAATCTATCGATCTCAGCCTTGAATATACTCAACGACTCAGCATCCACAGCCCTCTCGGGTAGAGAATTCCAAAGATTCACAACCCTCTGAGTGAAGAAATGTCTCCTCATCTCAGTCCTAAATGGCCGATCCCTTATCCTGCGACTGTGACCCCTGGTTCTAGACTCTCCATCCAGGGGAAACAGCCTCTCAGCATCTACCCTGTCAATCCCCCCATAGAATCTTCTATGTTTCAACAGCGTGAATAGTAAAAGATGAAACACTTGCATTGTTTTAACACCTGGCATGTCTTCTCACGATCTGCCACACACTTTTTGTAACTATAACTTCATAATTAAATTAATAAATGGGTGATTCCAGGGGTTGCACAACACCTGCCCCAATGCCCATGTTAAGATTATTTTTTAACAATAGAAAAACTGCAAATGATAGACATTTGAAACAAGAATGGAAAACGCTGGAAATACAGGACGATCTGTGTCTGACAGAGAAAAGACAAGTTAACGTATTGGGTGGGATCCTTTGTCAGAACGAGGAGTAGAGCATCGTGCGTGAAACATTAACCTATCCGTCCCTTTCAGCTGCTGATCGACCTTCCATGCATTACCAGGGCTTCCCATTTTTATTTCGAATGTCCGTCTTAGACAGCCAACGGAAGTCTAATTCTAACAGGAACCTATTGCAAAGAAAATATTAGTTCACTAAGTGAATCTGACAAGTCGGCAAATAGATATGACGTTTGGAAAGGTAATACTCATATCTGTTCCTAGGCAACTCGTGGCTAGGGGCCTGCAACAGAAACTGTGAAAGAACATTTCTCCACTGAGAACTATGAACTCATTCCAGGTGACAAAACTTAATTTGAACTGCATTTGGAAAACATTGTAACATAATCTGAGAGAAATTTGATTGAATGCTTTGATCTGGTTTTGACCCCACTGCGTCACCAGATGACTGGCTATTATTAAGAACATAAGAATTAGGAGCAGGAGTCGGCCACTCGGCCCTTCGAGCCTGCTCCGCCATTCAGTAAGATCATGGCTGATCTTCCACCTCAACTCCACTTTCCTGCCCGATCCCCATATCCCTTGTGTCCCTTAAATATCAAAAAATCTATCGAACTCTGTCTTGAATATACTCAACGACTAAGCATCTACGGCTCTCTCGGGGTAGAGAATTCCAAAGATTCACAACCCTTTGAGTGAAGAAATTTCACCTCATCTCAGTCCTAAATGGCCGACCCCTTATCCTGAGACTCTGACCCCTAGTTCTAGACTCCCCAGCCAGGGGAAACAGCCTCCCTGCATCTACCCTGTCAAGCCCTTTAAGAATTTTGTATGTTTCAATGAGATCACCTCTCATTCTTCTAATCTCTAGGGAACATAGGCCTAGTCTACTCAATCTCTCCTCATAGGACAATCCCCTCATCCCAGAATATCAAATATAACATTTTATTCTGTATTTGGTAAGACGATGAGTGAAAACAACGCATGAAAATTGAATCTACAATATTACTTGCAGCTCAGGTACTAATTGGTGGAAACGTTATAAAATTATAGACAATTTACAAAATGGTGATCTCCCCTCCAGACAATATTGACCATTCTCCACACTCTCAATCCTTTAACACTTACACGCTATTCCAGCGATTATTAGCAGCAGCTTGCCTTAATTTTTCCCCAGTTATCACCATTTCATGTTTATTGGTTATCCTTTGTGTAGAATAAGAGACCACACAGAGAGAGAGAAAGCGACTTTGTATGAGACAGCGAGTGTAAAAGGCACTGTTAGACTACAGGTATCAATTTGAGACAATTTACGATGGCACATGGCCAACTAACCTGACCTGTACCGCCAAACCTGCATTGTTCTTTGGTCAGGGGATAAGTGAGGTGTGCGTGTGCGTGTCAGCACATATCTTCTCGCCGGCACTGAAATACCGGTTACATTTCAATATCAGTAAAACGGCAGTAGGAACTTCATAAATTTTGCTTTGCACCATTTGCAGAGTATTGTGGAGAGAGATTGTCGATGACCTAAAACATAAGAATTAGGAGCAGGAGTCGGCCACTTGGCCCCTCGAGCCTGCTCCTCCATTCAATAAGATCATGGCTGATCTTCCACCTCAACTCCACTTTCCCGTCCGATCCCCATATCCCTTGATATTCAAAAAGCTATCGATCTCTGTCTTGAATATACTCAACGAACAAACGTTAACTCTGTTTCTCTCTCCACAGATGCTGCCTGACCGGCTGAGTATTTCCAGCATTTTCTGTTTGTATTTCAGATTTCCAGCATCCGCAGTACCTTGCTTTTGTATTCGAGTATTGCCAAAGTGGTTTAAGAATGCCTCTGGAGTTGGTACCTGTCTAAATTAGATTTTTTTCATTCATTCACGGGATGTGGGCGTCGCTGGCAAGGCCAGCATTTATTGCCCACCCCTAATTGTCCTCGAGAAGGTGGTGGTGAGTCACCTTCTTGAATACAAATGAGTGTCTCGCTGGGCCATTTCAGAGGGCAGTTAAGAGTCAACCACATTGCTGTGGGTCAGGAGTCACATATAGGCCAGACCGGGTAAGGACGGCAGATTTCCTTCCCTAAAGGGCACTAGTGAACCAGATGGGTTTTTACAACAATCCAGTAGCTACATGGTCACCATTACTGATACTAGCTTTTTATTCCAGATTTATTTAATTAACTGAATTTAAATTCCCCAACTGCCATGGTGGGATTTGAACTCATGTCTCCAGATCATTAGTCCAGTAACATAACCACTATGCTACTGTACCCGAAACTACTTGAATAACTTTGCCTAGGAATTACACCACATAGTTTGCATTAAGAACCAAAGCTACTTTACGTCAACACAAACGATGTCGTTCAATTGTCCAGCAACAGCAGGAGACCATTAACTTACCTCAGTGATTCAGGCCAGGTATTTGCTCCCTGGATTATCCCTTGGCCGTGTTTCCTGCTATGTTCGCATACTTGATCTTGGATGGCTTTCAACAGCTTAATTTGGTGTTATGGTCAGACTTAAAACAGAATTAAAATACGGACCAAATATTCACTTCAAACGCTACAACATTCTGAACGGGCAGAAATCTAATAACTTTGCAGTTGCACAGTGAAGGGATAAGTGGATCGCGAGTTGGCCAGACAGAGCTTAGAGGGGGCACAAGGGTGTTGAAATCATAACAATTGAAAATAAATGGGTTAATGTCTTTGTTAAAATAGCGGACATAAGAATTGTGTTAGCCCATTTGTTAGCTCATTGAGAGTCTAGAACCGGGGGTCACAGTCTCAGGATAAGGGGTCGGCCATTTAGGACTGAGATGAGGAGAAATTTCTTCATTCAGAGGGTTGTGAATCTTTGATATTCTCTACCCCAGAAGGCTGTGGATGCTCAGTCGTTGAGTATATTCAAGACAGAGATCGATAGATTTTAGGACTCTAGGGGAATCAAGGAATATGAGGATCGGGCGGGAAAGTGGAGTTATAGTCATAGAGTTATAACAGCACAGAAGGGGTGTAACCGGTTTCTGCGGTGGCCAATTTCCTATAGGCCCTGCCGCAATCGGCAATTATTGTAAGTGGTTTCGCCTCGCCCGTAGCGAGCACGCAAACCCCCTTACTACAAGTTCTGGACGATAGGGATTACTGAGGACAGATTGGAACACGGACAGCGTTTTCAGGCTCACCCGTACAGTGTTTATTAAGGTTGACAAAACCACTCCACTCGCATACAGTACGAGCGGTGTGAACACAACAGTACAGTTTAAAACAGTACAACCCTGACTTGTCCAACAAGCCCCTGCCGTGCTGACTTACCACGGCCTAAAAACACCCTCCCGTGAACTAAACTATCACAGGACCCTTCCAACGTTAAACCCCCTCTGGTTTGGTAGGAACATACAGGCACCCCCTCACACAGCTAAGTGATCTTGTGGGTGTACAGGCTTGGCAATGCTCACCTAGATTGCCCTTGATCTTGCTTGCAGCTTCCTCTCGTACGTCTCGGCTACCTGGTCCCGTACCGGCCTTGCGGCATGCGAGTCCCAGTCTGAGTCGAAGTCTGTCTCGGTTGGAAGAGCAAGGCTCAGCTCCTCTTGACGTTCCGTTGTGGGGAGGGCAGGAGAGAGAGAGAGAGCTATCCAAATGGCTCTCTGATATAACCCTTCAATACACAGACCGCTGTCTGTGGTTTTAATGGACACATGGCCTCAGGGAAATGGTTTCCAGGCCTCCTCCCAGGTTTGGATGGTTTAGATCTCATTTCGATCTCCCAGCCGATTTAACTTAACAAGCTCATCTTCTTCAGAAACAATGAGTCGCTTGCCTCGTTATTCATGACTTGGGAGTGGGCCTCTCGGGCCATTGTTCCCAAGGACAGTCCGTTACCATACGAATGCAACCTGGTTATGTCAGCCACCTTCAGCTTGAGTGTTTTTCCACAGCTTCCCCCCACCCCCCCACCTCCAAACAGCCTGTCCAGTTTTTAATAAGGGTATATGTTCATAATCTAAAAATCCATGGAGTCTGCACCGACTGCTACAGGGGGCCATTCAGCCCATCGAGTCCGTGCCGGCTCTCTGTAGAGCAATCCAGTCAGTCCCACTCCCCCACTCTATCCCCGTAGCCCTGCAAGTTTAAGTGCCTATCCAGTCTCCCCTTGAAAACATTGAGTGTCTCCGCATGCACCACTTCCGTCGGCAGCAAATTCCAGGTCATCACCACGCGTTGCGTAAGAAAGTTTTTCCTCACATCCCCCCTGTGTCTCTTGCCCAAAACCTTAAATCTGTGCCCCTTAGTCCTTGTACCATCAACTAGTGGGAACTGCCTTTCCCTGTCTAGCCTATCCAAACCTGTCATAATCTTGTACACCTCTATCAAATCACCCCTCAACCTGCTTTGCTCTAATTAAAACAAATCCAGCTTCTCCAACCTGTCCTTGTAGCTAAGAATCCCCATCCCCAGAACCATTCTGGTAAATCTCCTCTGCACCCTCTCAAGGGCCTTCACATCCTTCCTAAAGTGTGGTGACCAGAACTAGACGCAATATTCCAGTTGTGGCCTAACCAGCACTTTATAAAGGTTCAGCATAGCTTCTCTACTTTTGTTGAGGTCAAAGATCAGCCATGATCTTATTGAATGGTGGAGCAGGCTTGAGGGGCCGAATGGCCAACTCCTGCTCCTAATTCTTATGTTCTTGTGCTCAACAGGATTTCAACCTCTCTATACGTCATCTTTTTTTTTAAAAAGTAACACACAACTCAGAACTCCTGCTTGGGTTTCAGCCACCACTTTGATGACTGCAGGATGAAAAGATTGGGGCAGAAAAACTGCAATCAAGCCAAGGCACCTTTCTCTTTGGGTTTATTTGACCGAGATGCAAAATCTCGTCTCCACGCAACTTCCACACCCCCAGTTTGAGAAACACCATGGATTAGTGCACGTTGGTCCGACACAAACCATGTTGCTGCTAAGGTGAAAATGTTTTTCAGAAAGGCTGCCAACTTGTAACCAAAATAGGTCAACAGATGACGAATGGTACACACCACAGAACAAATAGTTTTAGATCAACTAAAATCACTAGGTCCCGCGGACTGGACAAAGAATAAATGTTCACATAGCCAAACAGTTTGAATTAGAATCTGAGTCTTTTAGAAATACATTGGTGCTCAATCGGTCTTCATCGAGGAGAATGAGGACCCAGTTCTGAATCCAAGTCCAACTGATGGAATGAAACTCCAGCACTTTCAAAAATGTTTTGTCATTTAATCTCTCCTGCCTTCCATCCTATCACAGACCTTCTCTTTGTTCTTTCCTCCCCTCCTCCCTGCCCCTGCTTAAAAATCTCTCTTCCCTAACCTTTTCCAGTTCTGACGAAGGAAGGGTTCAACCCGAAACGTTGACTCTGTTTCTCCTCTCCTCGATGCTGCCTGACCCGCTGAGTGTTTCCAGCACTTTCTGTTTTTATTTCAGATTTCCAGCATCCGCAGTATTTTGCTATTGTGATGGAATGAAAGCCTTGTCTCTCTTCTGGTTGCAATGGCGCCCTGTGAAATGGCTGTAGGCAGACTCGACCCATCTTATAATTTGTGCAGAACCATAGTACAAAGAAGCTGTATGGATGGAAAGAGTTACACTGGCGCAGTAAGGTGGGGAGAGACTCTTCAGAGTTCTGCATATTCAAATAGCATAACGGGAGCTTTTCTCTGAATCAGTATCTGACTCAGGAGTACTGGATGCTGAATCTGGTACCCAATATGGACATTCTTTTCACATCTAGGGGGTGAAATTGGATAAAGCTCAAAAATGGGTGCGGGGAGCGCAAAGCGCAATGTGCCCGCACCCGTTCAAAGTGGGCGGGCTTAACAAGGTCAATCAAGGGAAAATACAGTGGGTTGGCCACAAGTCGATGGAGGCGGGACTACAACCCAAAAAGTGGGAGTCCCGCCTCCATCACGTCCCCATTGACAAAATCCAACCCTAGGAGTTCAAATCCCATCCACGGCAGCTGGAGAATTTAAATTCAGTTAATTAAATAAATCTGGAATTTTAAAAAATTTCAGTAATGGTGACCATGAAACTACCGGATTGTCGTATAAAACCCATCTGGTTCACTGATGTCCTTTCGGGAAGGAAATCTGCCGTCCTTACCCGGTCTGGCCTATATGTGACTCCAGACCCACAGCAATGTGGTTGACTCTTAACTGCCCTCTGAAATGGCCGAGCCATGAGGGCAATTAGGGATGGGCAATAAATGCCGGCCTTGCCAGCGATGCCCACATCCCATGAATGAATTGTTAAAAAATTATCTAACTCAAGCTGCCATTTACCATGTGTGAGGCCAGATATTGAAGGTTAATAGGTTAATTAACCATGAAATGCATCATGTGCCAGTCCTCAGATATCCGGGATGTGCATTTTCCATCAGGATTAATTGGATAATTATCAAAGGGGTAGAAATTAGGTCGCGCCCCATTTGGGGTGCAAATATCGTCTGGACGCAAATATTAGCGCCTGGCGCTAATTATCGGCACTGACTGGAAACTTCACTTTTACCGCCCCGGGAGGTGAGTGGAGCACTAAAGCAGGCGCTGCACACCTGTCTTAAGGCGCAAAGGCCGAGCAGTGAGGCGCTAACTCAGAGCGCTGGCGAAGCTCATGTAATGTCAGTCAGCAATGGAACACACACACAATGGCACGGGCCAGTTCTTAAAGGGGATGGTTAATCTTGCTTTCCATCCACATCCTGTTCATTGCAGCCTTGAATCTCGGCCTGGAGAGACTTGCACATCAAATGTGCTGGAAAGAACAATGGAGAGTACCAGGCAAAGAGCTCAGAGTGCAGCTCCCACAGTCTCTGCTAAATCGATACAAGGAATGGCAAATCAAAATGAACCTGCAAAGTGCTGCTCAGTACCCAAAACTCCTTCACACAACGTTGAATCTCTCCAGAAGTCTCTCCCTCTCTCTCTCAGAATGCGTAGTTCAAAAATGCCACCAACAATAAAAGACAGGAAGAGGCCCCCTTTAAATAGCGACCCCCCCAGCCCCACAGCGATTGATAGCGTTCCAGTCTTCTGGTCGTTGGAAGCGCCAGGCGGTAAGGCAGGGGGCGCCACTCAATTTCCGCTACGGGGCGCCACAAGGGCGTTGCACCATGGAATGACGTCACAATCTGCGCGCGCAGGTGGTCGCAGCGGTAAGTTTTAGCGCCGCCGCACAATCTCAAGTTAAGTTCTCGAGCGGCGCAAACATCGCTGCGCCCGGGCGTTAGCGGCTTTGCGCCCCATTAGCGCCCTCTTAAGGCGCTAACGGGAGGCGCAACCAACTGAATTTTTACCCCAAAGAGTGGCTGATTCTTCTTTTCACTGTCCATAAGGACACCGAGGCCAATTATAGGACCTTTAACGTTTCTCCAACTAAGATCAACTAACTGGCTGAGACTGAACCTGGGATCTTCCTGCAGGACATTTATAAGACTCAAACATACCGGAAAGAGAATTTCAAGTGGAGTAGCATTGTTGCTACCTGCGCCAGTGCTGCCATTGCGTGAGTGGGGAAGCTGCAACAACTCCAGCTGCAACAACTCCAGCTGCACGGGTCCAGCCACAAGTAGGCTGGCTCCATTCTGCAGGCAACAAGTGATCCAGGAACAGATGAGTTGGACAAAAGCAAAATACTGCGGATGCTGGAAATCTGAAATAAAAACAGAAAATGCTGGAAATACTCAGCAGGTCAGGCAGCATCTGTGGAGAGAGAAACAGAGTTAACGTTTCAGGTCGATGACCCTTCGTCAGAACTGGAAAAAGCTGGAGATGGAACAGGTTTTTAAGCAAGTGCAGGGGCAGGGAGAGGGGGGAGGGGAGGAAAGAACAAAAGGGAAGGTCTGTGATAGGACAGAAGGCAGGAGAGATTAAGAGACAAAAGGGATGATGGTGCAAGGCAAAAGTCCAGTTCTGACGAAGGGCCATTGACCTGAAACGTTAACTCTGTTTCTCTCTTCACAGACGCTGCCTGACCTGCTGAGTATTTCCAGCATTTTCTGTTTTCATTACAGACGAGTTGGAGACGGGGAGGAAGAAGACACGGTTCCCGACAGTACCAAATCAACTTCCTAATTGCAAAAAAAATTATAAAACGTGACTCGTGAGAAATAAGATTACATAAAAATATTAAAAGATAAACAAGGAACATAGGTCTTGAAGATTATGCAGTATGAGATTGCTTCCTCTGCTATTTTAACATAAACCAGTTAATGCCTCAGTTTAAATTACAGAGAAAGAAATTACAAGCGCATTAAGTGTTCATATGCTAAAAGAAGAGAGAGATCTTAAGGATCTCCCAAAGTGCTTTCCAGCTCATAAATTATATTAGAGTCACTGTTGTTTTGTAAGGAAACTTGGCAGCCAATTTGCGCACAGCCAGCTCCCACAAACAGCAATAAGATAAACAACTGATTCATGTGTTTTCTGATGGTGTTGGTTGAGGGATAAATGTTAGCCAGGATACTGGGAGAAATAAACTCTGCTCATCGCCAAATAGTACCTTGGGATCTTTTACATCCACATGAACAACAACAACAACTTGTATTTATTTAGTCATAGAGTTATACAGCACGGATAGAGGCCCTTCGGCCCATCGTGTCCGCGCCGGCCATCAAGCCCTGTCTAATCTAATCCCATATTCCAGCATTTGGTCCGTAGCCTTGTATGCTATGGCATTTCAAGTGCTCATCCAAATGCTTCTTGAATGTTGTGAGGGTTCCTGCCTCCACAACCCTTTCAGGCAGTGAGTTCCAGACTCCAACCACCCTCTGGGTGAAAAAGTTCTTTCTCAAATCCCTTCTAAACCTCCCGCCCTTTACCTTGAATCTATGCCCCCTTGTTATAGACCCCTCTACTAAGGGAAAAAGCTCCTTAGTATCCATCCTATCTATGCCCCTCATAATTTTGTACACCTCAATCATGTCCCCCCTCAGCCTCCTCTGCTCCAAGGAAAACAAACCCAATCTGCCCAGTCTCTCTTCATAGCTGAAGCACTCCAGCCCGGGTAACATTCTGGTGAATCTCCTCTGCACCCTCTCCAAAGCGATCACATCCTTCCTGTAGTGTGGCGACCAGAACTGCACACAGTATTCCAGATGTGGCCTAACCAGTGTTTTATACAGCTCCATCATAACCTCCTTGCTCTTATGTTCTATGCCTCGGCTAATGAATGCAAGTATCCCATATGCCTTTTTTACCACCTTATCCACCTGTTCCGCCGCCTTCAGGGATCTGTGTACTTGCACACCAAGATCCCTCTGACCCTCCGTCTTGCCTAGGGTCTTACCATTCATTGTATATTCCCTTGCCTTGTTAGTCCCTCCAAAGTGCATCACCTCGCACTTTTCCGGATTAAATTCCATTTGCCACTGTACCGCCCATCTGACCAACCCATCTATATCGTCCTGCAGACTGAGGCTACCCTCCTCGCTATTTACCACCCTACCAATTTTTGTATCATCCGCGAACTTACTGATCATACCTTTAACATTCATATCCAAGTCGTTAATGTAGACCACAAACAGCAAGGGACCCAGCACCGATCCCTGTGGTACCCCACTGGCCACAGGCTTCCAGTCACAAAAACAACCTTCGACCATCACCCTCTGCCTTCTGCCACTGAGCCAGTTTTGTATCCAATGTGCCAAGGCACCCTGGATTCCATGGGCTCTTACCTTCTTGACCAGTCTCCTGTGCGGGACTTTATCGAAGGCCTTACTGAAATCCATGTATACCACATCCACTGCGTTACCCTCATCCACACACCTAGTCACCCCCTCAAAAAATTCAATCAAATTTAGCGCCTTTAACATAGTAAAACGTCCCAAGGCGCTGCACAGGAGCGATTATCAAGCATAATTTGACACCGAGCCACATAAGGAGAAATTAGGGCAGGTGACCAAAAGCTTGGTCAAAGAGGTAAGTTTTAAGGAGCGTCATAAAGAAGGAGAGAGGGGTAGAGAGGCGGAGAGGGTTAGGGAAGGAATTCCAGAGCTTAGGGCCTCGACAGCTAAAAGCACGGCCGCCAATGGTGGAGCGATTAAAATCGAGGATGGGAAAGAGGCCAGAATTAGAGGAGCGCAGGGGGTTGAGAGGCTGGAGGAGATTAGGGAGGGGGGATTTGAAAACAAGGATGAGAATTTTAAAAGCTGAGCAGGGAGACATGGGCTCAGGTGAGCATCTCATCAAAAAGATGGCACCTCCAACAATGCAGTACTCCTCTGATAAGTGTCAGCCTACATTATGCACTCAGATCCTGAGGTCCAGCTTGAACCCGCAACCTTTTGACTCAGAGGCAATGGTGTTACCAATGGGCTCACGTCAAATTTTTAAAACTAAGCCAGTTTGTTAAAATGTGCAATGAAATATGGTTAAAACTTGTAATGAAATAATCATGTTTTGTATAACTTTACAATACTTTCTTGGACTGTGTTCTGAATGAATGACAATCCCTGTTATTTCTCAATACATCTTGTAAGGTCAACTGCTGACAGCAGTTTAATTAACAAACCATGACCCCCACTTGAAAACAGCAGAGATTTGTGACACAGGATTGTAAAACAGATTTTTTTTTTAACTGTGGCCTTTGGGCCAGTAGCTGGAAAATTAAATCGTAGCCTCTGACTCCTCTATAACAAGCTTAGTGAACAACTCAATTTTCTGCACGGTTCTTGTTTCATCTTCCCTGTACAGCATGGAAATTCTGATATATGTAGGAGGGGAACAGGACGCTGTGCTTTGGTGTACTATCTGTAAGCTAGATGCAGAATGTGCTTAAATGTCTTTACTGTTTTGTCTTGACTTGTCTCAGTTGAGTCGGCACACGTACTCTGCCGACTTTGTCAGGGGTGAGGTGACTAGGCGAGCGCAACAGTGAAATTACTAATTCAAATTCTTCAGTTTACGTTTAAATGTGACAAGTGAGCTTGCTGTTAACTATTTCGTTATCTAACTGGCTCCAGTCGACAACTGCTGGTGGGGAAAAAGCTGAACATGTGTATGTCTTTCTTGGCCAGTCGTCTCGTCAGTTTCTGGCTGTTTCCTATTGTTGATCTCTTGTTCGGTGCAGGTTTTCTTTTATTCGCTTCTGGGATCTGGGCGTCGCTGGCAAGGCCAGCATTTATTGCCCATCCCTAGTTGCCCTCGAGAAGGTGGTGGTGAGCCGCCTTCTTGAACCGCTGCAGTCCATGTGGTGATGGTACTCCCACAGTGCTGTTAGGTAGGGAGTTCAAGGATTTTGACCCAGCGACGATGAAGGATCAGCGATATACTTCTAAGTCAGGATGGTGTATGACTTGGAGGGGAACTTGGAGGTGGTGGTGTTCCCATGCACCTGCTGCCCTTGTTCTTCTAGGTGGAAGAGGTCGCGGGTTTGGGAGGTGCTGCCGAAGAAGCCTTGGCGAGTTGCTGCAGTGCATCTTGTAGATGGTACACACTGCAGCCACGGTACGCCGGTGGTGGAGGGAGTGAATGTTTAAGGTGGTGGATGGGGTGCCAATCAAGCTGGCTGCTTTGTCCTGGATGGTGTCGAGCTTCTTGAGTGTTGTTGGAGCTGCACTCATCCAGGCAAGTGGAGATTATTCCATCACACTCCTTACTTGTGCCTTGTAGATGGTGGAAAGGCTTTGGGGAGTCAGGAGGTGAGACACTCGCCGCAGAATACCCAGCCTCTGACCTGCTCTTGTTGCCACAGTATTTATGAGGTTGTAGCACACTTTCTATTCTGATTCCAGTTTGTCCATTGACCATTCGATACATCAAGCAGAACCTAGAGTCCCTCCTCCTCCTCCTCTCAAGCATTTCCCACTCTCGGGCTTTCAGCATTGCAGTAACGCTACTGGTCTGTTTGTAGTCGTTCATACAGAATCGAGCAGCTTTCCTCTGGATAGCCTCAAGCTTCTGGGTATCTCCCTTGTGGTACGGGTCCCATGCAGCGCCAGCATAGTCCAGAATTGACTTCTGGAGAAGCGCTCATATCTGAAGACTTTCCAAAGATAATTTTTAAGTAAAAATCCTATTTCCAGCGACAATGCTTTCATATATAATGACTCTACATTCTAACTACGGTAAACAAATTGCAATAACTAACATATAAATATGAATTATCACAAAATGAAGTTTGAATTTTCTTGATTACAGTTCCCTGAATTTATTCTTTTTTTAAAGAATCAGTCGTTCATGGACAGGAATGCTTCTCAAAACAGTGAATAACTAATACCGCTCTTTAGGGTGGAATTCACTCTTGCAAACAACTGTACTGTTTGTTCCTGCAACGACACATTCAGTATCTTTTACATCTAACCCCCTGCACCCTCCCTTATTTTTGTTTAAGTCTAACTGATGGGCTTCAGTTCCGGTTGGACCCCTGTCTGTGCTGAGTCCGCTGATACTAGCAATGCAGCAGCTGGGGTGCCTTTGCACTCCAGGGCTGCAGGAGGGAGGGTGTGGGGGATGTGGGGTGTGTGGGGGAATCAGCCCGGATTTTGCGGTGGGTAATGATGGCGAAACTGTCAGTGTTCGCCGTCCTCGGAAACTGACCGCGACTTCAGGATTTGGCGCATGCGCAGATAAACACGGAAATCCTGAAGTTCATAGAGTCATAACGGCACAGAAGGAGGCCATTCGGCCCATCGAGTTCGTGCCGGCTCTCTGAAGAGCAATCCAGTCAGTCCCATTTCCCCGCTCTATCCCCGTAGCCCTGCAAGTTTATTTCCCTCAAGTGCCTACCCAGTCTCCCCTTGAAAACATTGAGTGTCTCCGCTTCCACCACTTCCGTCGGCAGCGAGTTCCAGGTCCTCACCACTCGCTGCGTAAAAAAGTTTTTCCTCACATCCCCCCTGTATCTCTTGCCTAAAACCTTAAATCTGTGTCCCCTAGTCCTTGTACCATCAACTCGTGGGAACAGCCTTTCCCTGTCTAGCCTATCCAAACCCGTCATAACCTTGAACACCAATCTTGAAGTTGCGGTCAGTTATTCACTGCTCCAACACTGGCTGCGCTGTGGACGCCCCCCCCCACCCCCCCACCCCGCCATGGCCGGCAATCAGTGAAATCAGTGAAACTGACGAAAACGTGAACTCTTCCGCGCTAATATCGCTGTTACATACCCCATTAAATGTAAAGCCTTGTTGGATTAGGGATAACTGGGGTTTTAACAGCGTATTGACTGCTAAACAAACGTTATGGCCCTGAAAAACTGATTTTTATATTTGTGGAGTGTCACATTTTTCCATTACGATAAAAATTACAATTTTTTAAAAACTTAAAAGTTTGTTCATGATATTTCAGCTTCTATCTTGATTAACAAGTGCAGATAATCAGTGCTTTTCATTTCCTGGTTTGCTTTCTGCGAGAATTCTTCAATGCTTAGACAGCTTGCTGACATCACTGCAGCCTCTTCGCTGGGAAGCCCCGCTACACTGCGCTACAATGAATTGCACGTCCAGACAGGCAAACTTCTCGCCACAGAGATCAGATCGCGAGATCTCTGTGGGCAGCTTTCTTCGGGGCCAGCGGCGAGTGCCTTTGCTTCGCCGCTGACCGCAAGTTACGGGCCAAGGTTTCTGTAGGTATCCACTACCCAGTGCCTCCTTCTGAAAAGTGCATGTGTGTGAATTGTGGGTGAGGAGAGGATGAGCTTTGGCCCGTGATGCATCTGGAAGTGAGTACGGATGCACTCTATCCACCTCACAAGTGAAGAATGGTGACTTGGGCAAAGAACCAGAAGGCAGCAGCCAGTACCCTGGGAACCGTACCCAAGCAAGAGTCGGTGCCTCTATGGGCATGTTCGACCTCTCGGCTGCCCGTGTCCTAACTCGCACCAAGTCCCGTTCACCCATCATCCCTGTGCTCGCTGACCTACATTGACACCCGGTTAAGCAATGCCTTGATTTCAAAATTCTCATCCTTGTTTTCAAATCCCTCCGTGGCCTCGCCCCCTTCCTATCTCTGGAGTCTCCTCCAGCCCCACAACCCCCCCGAGATATCTGCGCTCCTCTAATTCTGCCCTCCTGAGCATCCCTGATTATAATCGCTCAACCATTGGTGGCCCTGCCTTCTGTTGCCTAGGCCCTAAGCTCTGGAATTCCCTGCCTAAACCTCTCCGCCTCGCCACCTCTCTTTCCTCCTTTAAGACGCTCCTTAAAACCTACCTCTTTAACCAAGCTTTCGGTCGCTTGCCCTAATTTATCTTTATGTGGCTCGGTGTCAAATTTTTTGTCTTATAACGCTCCTGTGCAGGGCCGTGGGACGTTTTACTACGTTAAAGGCGCTATATAAATACAAGTTGTTGTTGTTGATTTGCTAACACACAATCAGATTCACAAAAAGGGAGAATGTTCAAAGTAAACGAGTCGCAACCAACGTTCCCACTAAGCTGTGCGGCCGCTGTCTGGAATTCCCGCGCCGGTTTTTGAATGGGAGATTTTTTGTGCGTGCGCGAAATTTTGAATGGGCTGCGCAGCCCGTTAAAGGGACCGCGCACCCCAAAAAAAATTTAGGGGGAACATTGATCGCAACAGTAGTGGAAAAAAAAACACCCACCCAAAGCCACACCGCACATCAGTGAAATGAAACGGCGTAGATTAACCCTTTCGAGGACTGAATGTCTTTGGAACATGCACGTTAGTTAAATGATTTTGAAAGAAAATTGAAAGAAAAGAAAAAAAGGGGCAATTAAATTCACTTAATGTAAATAGAATCTCCAGAGACATTGCACTGAGCAATCAGTCTAAACCATTGTCCCAATTATCAAATCAGAGTGTTTGTGCGGAGTCACTCTAAAAACATAATTATGGGTTTTGGCAGGAGCTATGTTAAGGGATGAAGCTTGCATGTTAACTAGGGAAATTATTTTTTTTTAAAAACATAAGGTTTGATTAAAAAAAAGCAGTGAAAAACATGAAATTTCTCAGAAATTAAAGCTTACATAGAAACATAGAAGATAGGAGCAGGAGTAGGCCATTCGGCCCCTCGAGCCTGCTCCGCCATTCGATGAGATCATGGCTGATCATCCAAACTCAGTACCCTGTCCCTGCCTTCTCCCCATATCCTTTGATACCTTTAGCCTTAAGAAATATATCTAACTCCTTCTTGAATATATTTACTGACTTGGCCTCAACTGCCTTCTGTGGTAGAGAATTCCACAGGTTCACCACTCTCTGGGTGAAGAAATTCCTCCTCATCTCTGTCCTAAATGGCTTACCCCTTATCTTTAGACTGTGACCTCTTGTTCTGGACTCACCCGCCATCGGGAACATCCTTCCTGCATCCAGTCTGTCTAGCCCTGTTAGAATTTTATAAGTTTCAATGAGATCTCCTCTCATTCTTCTAAACTCCAGCGAGTATAAGCCCAATCGACCCAATTACAAAATACAGGGAAATCTGTTTTATATCTTAGCTTTTCTGGGATTCCCTCAGGAGGAGGAGGAGGAAGAAGAGGGCAGTCTTCACCTTTCTCAAATGATGTGTTCTTTATCCATCTCTAGGTATGATTATGGCCCTGACCACAGTTATCAACGTCCTTGCCTAAAGGCACCCATCTCTTCTTCTTAGGCAGTCCCTCGGAACCGAGGATGACTTGCTTCCACATTAAAAATGAGTTCTCAGGTGACTGATGAGTCCAAGGCGGGACCTACAGTCTCTGTCACAGGTGGGGCAGACGGTGGTTGAAGGGGCGGGTGGGCGGGGTGCTTGGGTTGACGTGCGCTCCCTCCGCTGCTTGCGCTTGGCTTCCGCTTGCTCCTGGCGAAGAGACTCGAGGTGTTCGGCGCCTTCCCGGATGCTTCTCCTCCACTTTGTGCGGTCTTGGGCCAGGGATTCCCAGGTGTCGGTGGGGATGTTGCACTTTTTCAAGGAGGCTTTGAGGGTGTCCTTGAAGCGTTTCCTCTGCCCACCTGGGGCTCTCTTGCCGTGTCGGATGCTCCGCCCTGTCGCAGCAGTGCTCTGGGTAGTTAGAGATCTGAAAGCCCATCAGTGCAAGACCAGGTGAAGTGGGCAGGAGTTAAGCCAAGTGTCAAACCGCACAGATAAAGAACTGTACCCGTCTGAATTCGTGTTTCTCCACAGAGCCTATTTTCTGAAGCTTATTTCAGTCTCAAAATGTCACTTCTTGCAATACCCCCCCACAACTTTGGAACTGAAAGAACTGTTATTGCAAGACACTTAAACTGCTTATTTCCACCAATCTCCAGTACATAAATGCATCACACTTCAGAATACGAATTGAGTAAGTAAATCAATAAGACAAGCAAAATCAGAGCAGGTTATGGGTTTTTTGTGGGGTTGGGGCAGGAATAAAACATACAACTCAATACAGCGGATACAGCTATTACTCACTTCCCTGTGTTTGTTCAGTGTAGACACTGGTCTAACCAATACACACACACACACACACACACGCAGTGGCATAACCTTAAGATTGCTACACCTGTTGTAGCCAACATTTAGATACAGTATTTCATCTCCCCATGCACATCGCCAGCCAGCTTCGTCTTTGCTTTTCACGAGGCTGCAAGACTTGAGATCATAACAACAGGGGCAATTACTGAAACTATCTCGAAACAACCCGTAGGACCAATATTAACCAACATCCTGCAGCGATAGCTACATCATAATGAAACTCTTGCACGTTCAGTAGCGAGCTTTTTTTAAAAAAAAACCCTCGTTACATCTACAATTCTCTAAAACAAGTTAGCACTATGTCCCAGTGAGTGCACTGGCTAGCTCGAGGATGCAACCCCTTATATTCCTGGAGCAATCCTAAAAGGTCATTTGGAAATCGCAGTCACCATAAAGAAAAATGGAAATCCGAACTTAAATCATCATTTCTGACAACACGTTCCTTGGTGGAGGAGAGCTAGTGAGCAATAAGCCACATTGTTACTGATGCACATTGTTATACAGAGTGACACGTTCATGCAATTTAACACTGACAGCTGGACATTCAGCACATTGTCACCTCGCTGCAGAGAAGAGGAGGACAATTTTTTTTTTTAAATAAAATGTCCCGAATATATCATGCAAGAGCCGGGATGATATTAAGAGGCCGTGCCAAGCTGCTGGGTGAATGCAGTTTCTCCCCCAATTCTGCAGCTAACCCTCTGCGGTACTTACGTCCCCAGGATTTCCTTGAATTCGAAAACCTTCTTGATGTCGTCCGCTTGCTTTTTCCAGGACATCTCCTCGTTCTCTCGCGCCATTGCGGCTCCCCCAAAACAAAACAAAAAAAAATAATAATAAATATAAACTAAGAAGAAAAGATTCCAATCAGATGCAGAATTTTCTTTCCTCCTTCTTCTCTCCCTTTTTCAAGCCGCTACTTCCTGGTTTCCTGAAGCAGGGAGGTTGGGTGGGAGGAGGGGGTGAACGCTGTCACTGTCTTGTTATTTATTTATGCTCTCTCCAGTCGCCGCCCCGCTCTCTCTCTCTCTTTCTCTCTTCAATGCAAAACGGGTCCTGTGTTCTCCAGGCGTCTGCTCATAGGCTGCAAACGGCAACTAGGGTAAGCCACAACAAAGGGTAACAATGTTTCTGCATTCATCAGACCACAGGTAACAGCCTCCCCCAGAATTGCTCTGTATGTGTGTGGTGTGTGTGTGAGAATCTTTCCAGCCGATTGTGGGCAAGCACTGCGACACCAACGGTTGAGCAAGACTGCAGCCAGCACCGGAGGAGGCTGGAGCGCTGGGGAGGGACTCGGGCTACCCGGGTGGAGGGCAGGTTGAAGTCTCCCTCTCTTGACAGCACAGACTGACTGACGCTAATTCGCATTGCGCCAAAACGAGTGGAGGGCTCACCAAATGCAACACACACACACACAAAAAAAATGCATTAGTGGCTTGATAGGCTGGGGAAGTGGCTGAAATGTTTCCCCCTTACCTAGCCCCGGTTGTCCTGGGGCCAATATTTATCCCTCAATCAAACATCACTTCAAAAAAAAAACCCAGATGATCTGGTCATTATCACATTGCTGTTTGTGGGAGCTTGCTGTGCGCAAATTGGCTGCCACGTTTCCTACATTACAACAGTGACTACACTTCAAAAAAATATTTGATTGGCTGTAAAGCGCTTTGGGACCTCCGGTGGTCATGAAAGCCTCTATATAAATGCAAGTCTTTTGTCCCATCTCCTCCCCACCCAAAACTACATTAATAGGGTGTCACTGTACACGCACCTATCTCATGACAAGGTTTTGACTTTCTAACTATTTTTTTTGAACAGTACTTTTTAAAAAAACCTCAAAACTCTTATTCAAGTTCAAATATATATAGTTGTTTTTTTTTGTTCAGTTGCCGGAGTCAGCAAGAACTTTTAATTTTTAATTTTCTTTACTTCTGAAGCGGTTTTATCTCTACCTCTTCACCGCCCCCATTTCCGCCCTTTCGTAATCAATGTTTTTTTCTCCCCCTAGCCCTTACTGGGTTCAATAGTTTGAATGATCTGACCTTTATGAAACCACACAACAGGCGGAAGAACCATACTAAGTACAGTAATGAGGCAAGTTTCAAGTGCCCAAGCTCATTTTTTTTTAAACTGCAGAAAGACATGATAGAGGTCCAGAACTGAGGGTCACAGTCTCAGAATAAGGGGTCGGCCATTTAGGACTGAGATGAGGAGGAATTTCTTCACTCAGAGGGTGGTGAATCTTTGGAATTCTCTACCCCAGAGGGCTGCGGAGGCTCAGTCGTTGAAACATAGAAACATAGAAAAATAGGAGCAGGAGTCGGCCATTCGGCCCTTCGAGCCTGCTCCGCCATTCAATATGATCATGGCTGATCCTCTATCTCAATACCATATTCCCGCTCTCTCCTCATACCCCTTGATGCCTTTTGTGTCTAGAAATCTATCTATCTCCTTCTTAAATATATTCAGTGACTTGGCCTCCACAGCCTTCTGTGGTAGAGAATTCCACAGGTTCACCACCCTCTGAGTGAAGAAATTTCTCCTCATCTCAGTCCTAAATGTCCCACCCCGTATCCTGAGACCCCCCTCATTCTAGACCCCCCATCCAGGGGAAACATCCTCCCTGCATCCAGTCTGTCTAGCCCTGTCAGAATTTTATACGTTTCAATGAGATCCCCTCTCAGTCGTTGAGTATATTCAAGACAGAGATCGATAGATTTTTGGACTCTAGGGGAATCAAGGGATATGGGGATAGTGCAGGAAAGTGGAGTTGAGGTCGAAGATCAGCCATGATCTTATTGAATGGTGGAGCAGGCTCGAGGGGCCGAATGGCCGACTCCTGCTCCTAATTCTTATGTTCTTATGTCCTTAAAAATGAAATGCATAATATTGAAGTGAGCAAGCTATTGAGCTTGGACAATGATAGAGGACACCAGTATAACATTCACAACCTCAAACATGGATAGCTATTAGTAATAAAAAAAACTCCCCACAGACATCCAGAACAGGTCGGGATTTTAAGTCTATCGACGCCTTTAAGTAGAGAAATTAATAACACTGCTTATTTTTCTTTCTAGAAAGGAAAGCAGAGATGAACTTTATGGACTCAAGTCCATGGAGTGGGACTCTGAACCCACAACCTTCTGACTCAGAGGCGAGGGTGCTACCCACTGAGCCACAGCTGACACTTTTATGTGATGGACAATTTTATGTCAGACAGCAGGAAGTATTTATTTACAAAACCTGATCTAAGAAATAACAAATTGCTCTCATGGAAAAACAGGAGGGTGGGTATTCTGGAAACACGATATCAAATTGGTGAATAGACCTTAATCTGAAGCGATCGCAACAAGCTCTACTAACATTGGGGCCAATTCTGGTGTATAGTTTTGCAGTCTTTGCTGTGATACTGCTCAGCGTGGCACCCTGAGCAGATGGCTGCAGCTCTCCATATGGTTCTGGATCTTAGCTGGGTCGTTATAAGGGAGAGCACAAGTGAAGGTTAGCTGTTTTCTGCAGGCCGGAAGTATTAAGGCAAGTTATCTTTTAGTACTCCTCCTAGTGGTCAATTACCAAGTGGTCACGGAGCAAGTTGCCTCCCTTGCAGAAAAAATGGTTAGTACAGGAATCCTAAAGAAAAAGTGTAGTTTGCTCACATTAAATCAAATCATACTTTATAAGGACAGGACCTTTGAACCATGCACGGCATCCAACCTTTATTTTGTTGCATGCTTTCTAACATTGCTAAACAACAAAGAGCTTATTGTCGAAACGACTGATTTGCTGCTTTTACAGAAAAAGGGACAGGATCGTGGAATACTTATCCCCAGAACAGTATGTTAGGTAATCCCCTTTCTCCTCTGGTTCACAACAACACGTTTCGAGTAAAGCACAAGACTTCGTAGTGGAGTGTACGGAACAGACTTTATTGTCACGCAGTAAAGGTGATCAGCCTTAACTACAAACAGAGAGTGGATATTCGGTTTCTGTATCTTTCGAGTGCACTCTGACAAACTGTTGAAAACCGTGCTCCTTTATACACCATATTTTGACTGCAACAAAGGAAAATGTCAAAATGATGTATCTATTTCCCAAATCCTCTGGAAACAGACTATCTGTGTAAACAGTTCGCAATTGTTTACCTCAGAACCATTTCCCCAACACGAGACTTCCTGACGTAACATTTTCGAGCATCTTTGACCGATTGTTATCTGTGTCTAATGGATACCTACCCCCATGTTTATTACCCTAAAACTAATCATTAACCGTTCATGGGTGATGTCATCACTGACACTTATTCCCTTACACAAGCACTTTACATTTCAGAAACAAGCAATGCCTTCTCCCCAGACACTTCAGTGTCATCCTGTTTATATCTTGGAAAGCCTGACAGTGCATTCCTTTTATGACACTTCCAGGAAAACCTGTTGCCTTAAGATACAAAGTAGTTCGACTGTTAAACTTTTAACTTTCACAGTATAGGTGCTGAAATCCCCTGTGACAACAATGGAATTTGATTTGCTCAGTTAATGGCCTTGACTACCTAATACAAACGTCAGGTGATATGAATAAGGAAAGTGCGTTCTGCCCATTCAATTCACCCTGCAAAAAGCTGAAAGGTATGATTAGACATGAGTTTTTTTTTAAACAATTCCACAGCCTGCATAACAATGTCTTCTCCATGTGGTTTCACTTCACCTACCTAAACTTAAATCAGGAAACTTCATACCAATGTAACACTAGACAGTGTAGATGCTGAATTTGCAATATAACTGGGCCGATAAATGACATTAAACTGAGGTTTCCTTAGATTACAGTTATGTCTGCTTCCCTTATGCCGGCTTAGTGCAAAGAACAATTCTGACCACCGCACTTTAGGAAGGATGTCAAGGCCTTAGAGAGGGTGCAGAGGAGATTTACGAGAATGGTTCCAGGGATGAGGGACTTCAGTTATACGGAGAGACTGGAGAAGCTGGGGTTGTTCTCCTTAGAGCAGAGAAGGTCAAGAGGAGAGTTGATCGAGGTGTTCAAAATCATGACTGGTGTTGATGGAGTAAATGAGGAGAAACTGTTTCCAGTGGCAGGAGGGTCGGTAACCAGAGGACACAGATTGAAGATAATTGGCAAAAGAACCAGAGGGGAGATGAGGAGAATTGTTTCTTACGCAGCGAGTTGTTGTGATCTGGAATGCGCTGCCTGAAAGGGCGGTGGAAGCAGATTCAATAGTAACTTTCAAAAGGGAATTGCATAAATAAAAGGGAATTTTTTTTAACAGGGCTATGGGGACAGAGCCGGGTGTGGGACTAATTGGATAGCTTTTTTAAAGAGCCGGCACAGACACGATGGGCTAAATGGCCTCCTTCTGTGCTGTATCATTCTATGATTCTATGAACTTCTCCACATCCGTCACACTAGTAACCTTGGATCATGAATCCCTTTTACCCCCTCCCTAATCAAATAGATGTAACTTCCTGGATCCATCTGTGTTGTCTCGAAGCACACAAAATGGTGAAAACAATTCCATTTAAAAATAAAATAAATTTAGCCCAAAGTTAATTTGATCTCAGATTTAAAATGAACAATTGATCTAGCATCAACTGCCATTTGAGGAAGAGAGTTCCAAACTTCTACCACCCTTTGTGTGTAGAAGTGTTTCCTAATTTCACTCCTGAAAGGTCTGGCTCTAATTTTCAGACTATGCCCCCTAGTCCTAGACTCCCCAACCAGTGGAAATAGTTTCTCTCTATCTACCCTAGCAGTTCCCCTTAATATCTTGAAAACGTCGATCAGATCACCCCTTAACCTTCTAAATTCCAGGGAATACAACCCTAGTTTGTGTAATCTCGCCTCGTAACTTAACCCTTGGAGTCCGGGTAACATTCTGGTAAACCTACGCTGCACTCCCTCCAAGGCCAATATATCCTTCCTAAGGTGTGGTGGCCAGAACTGCTCACAGTGCTCCAGGTGTGGTCTAACCAGGGTTTTGTACAGCTGCAGCATAACTTCTAACCCCTTGTACTCTAATCCTCTAGATATAAAGGCCAGCATTCCATTGGCCTTTATGATTATTTTCTGTACCTGTTCATGACATTTTAACAATCTATGTACCTGGATTCCCAAGTCTCTTTGGACCTCCACTGTTTCTAGCTTTTCACCATTTAGAAAGTAAAACTTACAGGGTTACGGACAAAAAGCGGGACGAGTGGGGACTGAGCACGACTGCTCTTTCACAGAGCCAGCACAGGAACAACGGGCCGAATGGTCTCCTTCTGTGCTGTAAGTTTCTATGATTCTATGATGAAGAACTGGTATTTTAGGTCAGAGTGGGTCAGCCAAAGCATGTAAATAAAGAACTTGCATTTCTACAGTGCCTTTCACCACCTCAGGCCGTCACAAAAGCGCTTTACAGCCAATGAAGTTTAGAAGAATGAGCGGGGATCTCATTGAAACGTATAAAATTCTGACAGGGCTAGACAGACTGGATGCAGCGAGGATGTTTCCCCTGGCTGGGGGGTCTAGAACGAGGGGTCACAGTCTCAGGATACGGGGTAGGACATTTAGGACTGAGATGAGGAGAAATTTCTTCACTCAGAGGGTGGTGAACCTGTGGAATTCTCTACCACAGAAGGCTGTGGAGGCCAAGTCACTGAATATATTTAAGAAGGATAGATTTCTAGACACAAAAGGCATCAAGGGGTATGGGGAGAGAGCAGAAATATGGTACTGAGATAGAGGATCAGCCATGATCATATTGAATGGCGGAGCAAATATGCACGCAGTCGCAGTGAGTGTTATATCATTGTGATGTTTTAATGTTGCCTGCCTCCGTCCTTTTGAAACTGCTCCTAGTGGCTAGCATAAATAAGCATTCTCTTTAAAGTGATTTTAAAATGAAGGTTAAAAAACGCATTTAGAAAAATGTGGATTCAGAGTGTTCTTGAGAAAATTGCCGCTTGCCACAGAGCCAATCAGTGGCAAGTATTTCAGCACTAGAGTTAGAAAAATGCAGTTAGCTCACTAGGTTAACAATTGCAACAGATGTGGAGAGGCAGAGTGTCAACATTAAACCCGGAGAATTACAAAAGAGGATGACAGAGATCATCTAGTGCAGTTTTTAGAGAATATTGTGATAATGGTCAGCTCTTTAAGCAAAGAAAATATAAAAGCCAAGAGGCACTGCAGTCATTAGTTCAGAGTCACTTGAGAGCAGATATGTTATCAGCCTCGAGAAATATGCTGTCAACCCAACAATAGCATATTTAGGTTTCCGAGTTCAGTGTGTAATGATTTATCACTTTCACCAGACAGTCCTTTCCTTTAGTAATTTGATTATTTTTCTTTTAGTGTCAAAATCGGCTTTGAAAACATTTTATCATGGGGTTTAAAAAGTTTCACTCTATTAAACTTATCTTACCAGTAAAAGAGTTTTTTTTTAAAAAAGCATAAATGGCAAATTTCCTCTTTTCCCAAATAAAGATCAAATTTCCCTTATATTGGAGGAAATATCAAACCCAAATCCAGATAGAAGATGCACTTAAATCTGGTGCAAAAGTTTCCGCTCAATCTAAATCCACTAACAAAATTAAACCGGCCAGAAGTGACGCACCTCCAATAAGATGATGCTTTTCTACTTCCCAATCTGCTTAATTGTCACTTTAATTGTATAAATGACAAATATTCTGTTCACCCAGCTGTGAAGTGAACAAAGTGTTTGCTTAATAAATAATTACGCACGCTGCCCAAGAGTAGGGATAATGGGCAGGTACTCGAATTGCAAGGAAGTGGCTAGTGGTGTCCCCCACAGGGATCTGTGCTGGGGCCTCAACTATTCACTATGGCCCATATTTTCCGATGGCTACGGGTGTGTACAGCTGTGTACACACCCGTAGGGACATTGGAAATGCCGGTTTGAGGCATGCGAAGCGCATGCGCTGAAAACCGGCATTTCCGATCTGTCAAGAATCCTCTTGACAGATCAGACGCCTGCCCTGGAGAAGGGCCTCTGCGGGGGGAGAACTCCGCTTTCTGCAGAACCTCCGCCCACTGAAAACCCTTAGAAATCTTACGCTTGGTAAAAGCTGGTGGAAGGCCTGCTTTTACCAGCATAAGAGTTTAAAAAAAGTAAAAAAAAAAAAAATTTTCACTGATTTATAATTTAAAAATACTTTATAAAACGGTAAGTTTATTTTTAACCCTGTAAAAAACTTTAATTATTTTTTTCAAAAAATTAATTTTTTGTTTAAAATATTTAACTTAATGTAATTTTAACTCATTTTAAAAACGTGATGGTTTTTTAAAAATGTATTTAATGTTTTAGTGTCTTTTTTCAGTGATCCCCATTCATACTTTTGATGGGTCTATCTGTCAAGTGTATGAAGGGGGATTCCCTTCTTTCATTGGCTGGCCATGGCCCACGTGATCCCAGGGACGCTTGCGAACCGCCTGCGCCCCGGGATACGCGGGCCCTGCGCATTTCGACTGTGGAGAGGCCCAGGAGCGGAAGTGTCCGGACCTCGGGAGCCCTCAGGTAAGGGCGTCGATTTTTTTCCGATAGGAGGCATCCGCACGCAGGAATCCTCCGATCGGAAAATACGGGCCAATATTTATTAATAACACGATAGAGAGCCATACGTCCAAGTTTGCCGATGAAACAAAGATTGGTGGTACAGTAGGTAATGTAGAGAGGAGCATTAAATTACAAAGCGGCATCGATAGATTAAGTGAGTGGGCGAAACTGTGGCAGATGGATTTCAACACTGGTAAGTGTGAGGTCATATATTTTGGACCAAAAAAGGATCGATCCGAGTATTATTTAAGTGGTGAAAAGCTAGGAACAGTGGCGATCCAAAGAGATTTAGGGGTCCATGTACACAGATCACTAAAATGTGGTAGTCAGGTACAAAAAATAATCAAAAAGGCGAATGGAATGTGAGCCTTTATAACTTGAGGGCTGGAGTATAAAAGGCAGGAAGTTTTGCTACAGCTGTACAAAGCCCTGGTTAGACCACATCTGGAGTACTGTGTACGGTTCTGGACACCGCACCTTAGGAAAGGATCTATTGGCCTTGGAGGGAGTGCAGCGTAGGTTTACCAGAATGTTACCAGGGCTCCAAGTAGGCTTATATCCCCTGGAACATAGAAGGTTAAGAGGTGATTTGCTTGAGGTTTTTAGGATTTTGAAGGGAATTGATAGGGTAGTTAGAAAGAAACCTTTTCTGCTGGTGGGGGGGGAGTCTAGGACAATGGGACATAACCTTAAAATCAGAGCCAGGCCGTTCAGCAGAGAAGTTAGGCAACACTTCTTCACGCAAAGGATGATCGAAGTGTGGAACGCTCTCCCACAAAAAGCAGTAGACGCTAGCTCAATTAATAATTTTAAATCTGAGATTGATAAATTTTTGCTAGAAAGAGAGACTTGCATTTACATAGCACCTTTCAAGACCACCAGATGTCCCAAAGCGCTTTACAGCCAATGAAGTACTTTTTTTTAAGTGTTGTAATGTGGGAAACGCGGCAGCTAATTTGCACACAGCAAGCTCCCACAAACAGCAATGTGATAAATGACCAGAATATCTGTTTTCGTGATGTTGGTTGAGGGATAAATATTGGCTAGACAAGGGTATAAAAGGATATGGAGCCAAGGCAGGTGGATGGAGTTAAGCTACAGATCAGCCATGATCTAATTGAATGGCGGAACAGGCTCGAAGAGCTGAATTCCTTCCTCCTGTTCCTATGTTCCTCCCAAAAAAGGAGGTACCAAGTCTTCAATGTTCTCAGTAAAGTCCATTGTCTCCTGTATGGGCTCTCTTATCAAGTTGCATTGCTCTTGTGTCTACATCATAGCGTGGCTGTTTTAATATAGTGGCCAGAATTCAGATTTTCAGGTATAATTTAACACATTACAGCAAAATTACATCCATATTCTGCTGTTACTTAGTAGAGAAGTTATGCTGAACCTTTATAAAGCGCTGGTTAGGCCACAACTGGAGTATTGCGTCCAGTTCTGGTCACCACACTTTAGCAAGGATGTGAAGGCACTTGAGAGGGTGCAGAGGAGATTTACCAGAATGGTTCCGGGTGATGGAGGATCTTAGCTACAAGGACAGGTTGGAGAAGCTGGATTTGTTTTCATTCGAGCAAAGGAGGTTAAGGGGTGATTTGATAGAGGTGTACAAGATTATGACGGGTTTGGATAGGCTAGACGGGGAAAGGCCCACTAGTTGATGGTACAAGGACTAGGGGACACAGATTTAAGGTTTGGGGCAAGAGATACAGGGGGGATATGAGGAAAAACTTTTTTACACAGCGAGTGGTAAGGACCTGGAACTCGCTGCCGACGGAAGTGGTGGAAGCGGAGACACTCAATGTTTTCAAGGGGAGACTGGATAGGCACTTGAGGGAAATAAACTTGCAGGGCTACAGGGATAGAGTGGGGGAATGGGCCTGAATGGATTGCTCTACAGGGAGCCGGCACGGACTCGATGGGCTGAATGGCCTCCTTCTGTGCCGTTATGACTCTATGGGGTGATTTTGCCAATGGGGAGCTTTTGGAGGCGGGACTCCCACTTGTCGGGTTTCAGTCCCGCCTCCATCAACTTCTGGCCAACCCACGCTATTTTCCCTTGATTGACCTTGTTAAGCCTGCCCAGCGGGTTTAGCAGGCCAATTAAGGGAAAGCCGATTGCAGAGAACGTCAACGTATGACGTTTCAGATGAATTGTCATCGCTTGACAGCTCTGTGAAGCTGTCAAACACTGACATTTTCTGTAGTTTGATGAGGTCTTGAATTCAAGACCTCATCAAACATCTTTCTTTTGCAGAAATGAGATGGTTGTTGCATTGGAGAATGCAACGGCCATCTGTCATCTCTACCGCAGAGGTGCGAGACTCTCCGCATACACACCGACTGAAGCCTGCAGGAAAAAACAAAGGTAAGTACACTTTTACTAACACTTTGCACTTACCTCAGATACTCACCTCTCCAGTCTTGCACCCATCACTTACCTCCACAGCACACTTTTACACCCCCCCGACCCCCGCAGACCCAGTACTCGCCTCGCTGACCTGGCGGGTTTCGGAGCCTTCGGGAAGCCTGCACTTGTGACGGCAAAAATGGGAATAATCCTATTTTGTGCCTGTTAACTACCTGTTAATAGGCAGTTAATTGGCTTTAATCCCTTCCCGCCTCCAAGGAGACGGGACCTGGCACGGGACGGCTACCCGCGTCCTGGGAAGATGGCATGGCGGCGGGTTGGGGGACGGGTTGGGCACCCGCCCCCAAATTCTGCCATTTTCCCGGCAGTCCCGCCTCCAAACCTGCCTCCCCAGGGCTGGCAAGATCGCCTCCACTGACTCTATGACTCTATGACTTGTCTCAAGCTGTAAAATGCCTACTTGCAGTATGTGAGACTGATTTACAGGTTAAAGACGACAGACAAACCTTCATACATTAACACGTTTTTGAGATGAAAACAATGTTGTGCAGCTTTCCACAATTAAACTCCAGTTGTCAGGTTCAGCTGGGTTTGGTTAAAAGGAAATTAAAGTACACTAAATAAAGCAAAAAATTAAAATGTTATCTAATGCTGAAAATGGAGAACAAAAAAAAAAGTTTAATACATTGAAAATTGAGTTAATTTAAATGGTTTATTTTCTCAGTTTTGACCTGACAGCTCAGCTTATGACTAAATTCGCTGGCATGACAGTCTATAACCACAAATTTTAAAAACTTCAGATGTTGTACAAAGTGAAAGTTCTGAAGTTATTAATTTTGAGCATCTGTTGGCAGCCAGTGGGAGAGTGGCTCCCCCTTGCTTCTTTTATCAGAAACCAGCCTGCATCCATCTAGAAGTAGCAAGGAGTTCCAAACCCAACACTTGCCGATGAAACGCTGTGTGTATTCCAGCACCACACGCCATTGCCAGGCAGAGTGAAAGAGGGGAACGTTAAATAAACTGGATAAATACGGAGGCTGCACCAGGCCAAGGTATTTATAAACATATGTACCCTTCTCAAGCAGATATTTTCAATATTATCACATTGGAAGAATTAACAGGGCAGTTGCTGATGCAGCTGAAATGAATTGAGCTTTACTCCAATCCAAGTTTTATCACTGCACTTGAGAGGTGTCAGCTGTGGCTCAGTGGGTAAGCATCCTTGCTTCTGGGTCAGAAGGTTTGTGGGTTCAAATCCCACTCCGAAGCACAAAAATTTAGGCTGACGCTGCAGTGCTGAGGGAGTGCTGCACTGTCGGAGGTGTTGTCTTTCAGATCAGACTTTAACCGAGGCCCCGTCTGCTCTCTCGGGTGGACGTATTTCGAAGAAGAGCAGGGGAGTTCTCCCCGGTGTCACTGGGACCAATATTTATCCCTCAATCAACATCACTAAAACAGATTATCCGGTCATTATCACATTGCTGTTTGTGGGAGCTTGCTGTGCGCAAATTGGCTGCCGCGTTTCCTACATTACAACAGTGACTACACTTGAAAAAGTACTTCATTGGCTGTAAAGCGCTTTGGGACGTCCAGTGGTCGTGAAAGGCGTTATAGAAATGCAAGTCTTTTCTTTCAGGAGAGTTACAGAAGGACATATGAAAAAGACGGACAGGAAAAGACCAGTTGGTTCATCGAGCCTCTCCCATACAATCATGTTGCATCGAGCATCATGAGCCCCAACATTCCCCACCCACAGGCAGAGCCTTGTAATCGTTTGGAGATCAGGGTTAAAAAAAAATCACGGGAAATTCCTCTCCGAACAATGAGGGTGATCAAAGAGAGTTGCAGGAGACCACATCACCCAACGAGGCACATCACCCAACACCCCACCTACTTTTTGTAGGCAATGATATCAGCCACAGCCAGGAACCTGCCTTTTGAAAGCATGCAGTGAATCCACACTCACTGCACAACCTGGCAACTTGTTGATGACCTTCTGTGAAAGGAAAACCTCCTGACAGCTAACCCAGTTCTTTGCTTACGTAACTTATACGCATGTCCCCTGGGTTTCTTTTAAACTACCTCATTCAAATAGTCGTTCCACACGGACACAGTCTGTCCCCTTCGTTATTTTAAATACCTCAATCAAATCGCCCCTGAAGTCTGCACTTTTTCCAGAGTGAAAAGACCCAACTCTCTAACCCTTCGAAATACAATATGAGCATGTTGGAAGCATTTGAGGAAGAAATTTGAAAACATCTGATAATTAGATTTTTTAAATGTGAGAATTTCTTCAAAACATAACTAGTGAAGATAGTAATTTTAGCCTTGAGATTATGCGGAGAATATTTCACGTGTTCAAATGTAATCCTTTTGCTGCCTTAACAGTGCTTGGGGGAAAAGGGATGAGATTCAGTCAGTTTAGGCCAGATGAAGTTAACAGAACGTCTTACATTAAATTTGTATTTCACATTTGTTAAATGTCTTAATTTGTGAGCATTAAAATTACCAACTATATGCACAGAGCAATAAGAATATTATGCAAAAGCAAAATACTGCGGATGCTGGAAATCTGAAATAAAAACAGAAAATGCTGGAAATACTCAGCAGGTCAGGCAGCATCTGTGGAGAGAGAAACAGAGTTAACGTTTCAGGTCGATGACCTTTCGTCAGAACTGGGAAAAGTGAGAGATGTAAGAATAATATGCAGGCCGAGAGTGTAGCCCACTGTTCTGAAGCCAGAAACCCTCCTATGTGGATCAAGGTTCCGTCGAAGATAACCCAGTCCAAATTATACGGTGAGAAGACCTCATGTCTTCATATTAAATTTCTGATTAGTGATCAGTTTATCACTGAAGCTGAACCAGGAGAAATTTCTCAAGATCTGGTCACAATTCCTGGACTACTGCCTCAGATACCCGCTCAAACAACATCCTCCCCCCTCACCTCTATGATAAAGATGAAAAAAATACCTTCCAATCAAAGGGAGTCCACAGGTGAGGTGGGGAGGGGAATAACTATGCAACTTACACAGCAATGTCTTGGAAACTCTCTCTCTTAGTAAACGAACATAACCTGAAAGGAATGCCTAAAAGCCCACTCCAGCCATGCACAAAATGCAAAACGGTGCCACACGAGATGGATATCAATATCTACTGTGCAATATGTACGACACAATGGCATGCCGTGACACGCTAACTATACATTTGCAAAAGAAAAGTCAAAAATATTATTCACTGTCGGTTTACAACACGCACTGCATCAACTTACCAGGTTATAAGGGTTATTTTCCCAGCCTAGCTCAAGTCCCAAGCCAATAATGTAGAAATGCTGATGGCACTTACACACTAGTGTAGCACCATACAGCAGACACCCTAGAAATGCTCAAAATATTACATGTATTTCGATTTCCAAGACATGATGCTAATTGGACACTCAAACTGCTGGCAGGCCAATCCCGACGGCATTCTGCACCAATCCAAACATTCACACAGAATACCAGCAGCAACACTATGACTTGCCCATTAGTTCCCCTCTATAATCTCACCAAGCCCTCCTGTGCTTCCCCTGTCAGTGTCAGCTGTAGCGCAGTGGGTAGCACACTTGCCTCTGCGTCAGAAGGCTGTGGGTTCAAGTCCCCACTCCAGGGACTTGAGCAGATAAATCTAGGCTGACACTCCAGTGCAGTGCTGAGGGAGTGCTGCACTGTCAGAGGTGCCGCCTTTCAGATGAGACGTTAAATCTGAGGCCCCGTCTGCTCTCTCGGGTGGACGTAAAAGATCCCATGGCACTATTTTGAAGAAGAGCAGGGGAGTTCTCCCCAGTGTCCTGGCCAATACTTACCTGGTCATTATCACATTGCTGTTTGTGGGAGCTTGCTGTGTGCAAATTGGCTGCCGCGTTTCCCACATTACAACAGTGACAGTACTTCATTGGCTGTAAAGCACTTTGAGATGTCTGGTGGTTGTGAAAGGCGCTATATAAATGCAAGTCTTTTTTCTTTTTTGATTGACATCTATCCTTATTTCAGTTGGATGTGGCTGCAGTATTTCGTGCATTCTAATTTACAAAACAAATCTCAAAGTTTGAATCCAACACTGAATGCTGTACAGTTGAACACTTGGATAGCGTGACAGTAGTTTTGTTATTTTGTTTCAGTACCCTGGACAGTAACAATGCACTTGCTGGGGGGGGGGGGGGGAGGGGACATCTTCTATATCAGCTTTCAGACTTCTTTTTCTTCCAAATCATTTTAAACATGTATAAACTAAAAATAAAATTGAGGGAAATAAAGCTTACAAAGAACCACTTATCCTACAAGCAAAATTGGAAAGTGGCAGTCCTTGAAATGCCAGGTTCACTTAAGTGAAAGGAATAAAACAATTAGCACAAGATCCAAGACTATACAAAACATCCATTTAAGAATCCTAAATAGGAACAAGTTTTTAATTTCAGCCTCTGTTTAGAAATTATACCAGAAACAAACTTTCAATTCTGTAAAAAGGGATGGAAGCGTGTGCATTACTGTAAATGGGAGGGACATTTGGTTACCAGGACAAATTTTATAAGTTTGCTCAACTCACTGATAAACAGCCACTCAGGTGAAGATTTGCCTTGGGTAGGGCAAGTGATTTGGTGCAAAACTAATTACAGCAGACTCTACATTCACTGCACGATTAAACTATTAGAGTATTGCCATTTTGCTCCAAACCTCGGAGGAAGGGAACATGCCACTTCTGGAGAAGAAGGGAATGACAATGAATGTGCCCGAAAATGTGGTCACAAACCCACTGCCCCTCCCCCCACAAAATAGTTTTAACATTCTGACGAAAGGTCTTCGACCTGAAACGTTAACTCTGTTTCTCTTTCCACGGATGCTGCCTGGCCTGCTGAGTTTTTCCAGCGTTTTCTGTTGTTATTTTAGTTTTAACATTCATTAGTTTGTATGTTGAAAATATTTTTTTTTTTGAACAGATTCAACCCAAAGTCTTATAGTAAAGAAAGAAACTCACATTTCTACAGCGCCTTTCACAACCTCAGGACGTCCCAAAGCGCTTTTTTTAAAAGTACTTTTTTTGAAGTGCAGTCGCTGTTGTAATGTAGGAAACGCAGCAGCCAATTTGCACACAGCAAACCCCCACAAACAGCAATGTGATAATGACCAGATAATCTGTTTTTTAGTGATGTTGGTTGAGGGATAAATATTGGCCAGGACACTGACCGGGGAGAACTCCCCTGCTCTTCTTCAAAATAGTGCCGCAGGATCATTTACCTCCACCTGAGAGAGCAGACGGGACCTCGGTTTAACGTCTCATCCGAAGGATGGCTCCTCCGACAGTGCGGCACTCCCTCAGCACTGCACTGGAGTGTCAGCCCTCGAACTTTGTGCTCAAGTCTCTGGAGTGGGACTTAGAACCCACAACCTTCTGAGTCAGAAGTGAGAGTGCTACCCACTGAGCCACAGCTAACATTAAACTAGTAGACATACTAAACATCTGTACACGTTTCTAAATTTCATAAAGCATTGACTCCTTCCCTTTTAAGCTCTCTGTCCCCCTACATTTATTTTACTTTCTCCAGCCTTGTTCGAGCCCTGAGTTGACGGGACAGTATGTAAAGTGTTTGTGCTCATATCGGTCTGGAAATAGCCATTAGTCGGTGCAGGAGAGTGGCTCTGGAGTTGCTCTCAGATTTGCCCTCTCTTCTTTTACCCTTCCAGTTGGTGAGCCAGCCAAGATTGGGGATCTTGTGTAAAGAAGCAGGGGGTGGGGGAAGCAAGCCCTGCTGTGCGTTAGTGCAGCAACTTGCTGCCTGAACAAGCATCATTAACCGGAACTTGTAGGGTTTTCTAATATCAAGTTATTAGTTTTCCCTGCCATTTCACCGCTGCAAGTAGCAGCAATGCAAACAATCTATTCAGCGCACTCAGTTTGTAAAGGAGGGCCTATAGGTAAATATATCGTTTTTAAAATATGCACTGCAATATATAGCTTTTATAATCAGTCTTGTTCTTTGTCCAGCTCCAGTCCTACTCAGACTCATTCTGCCATTGGCATTTACACTTCATCCAAAGTCATCCTTTTGTTTCTTGTCCCATTACCATCTCCTTTTGCCTTGCACCATCATCCCTTTTGTCTTTTAATCTCTCCTGCCTTCCACCCTATCGCAGACCTTCCCTTTTGTTCTTTCCTCCCCTCCCCCCTTTCCCTGCCCCCACACTTGCTTAAAAACCTGTACCATCTCCAACTTTTCCAGTTCTGACGAAGGGTCATCGACCTGAAACGTTAACTCTGTTTCTCTCTCTCCACGGATGCTGCCTGACCGGCTGAGTGTTTCCAGCATTTTCTATTTTTATTTCAGATTTCCAGCATCCGCAGTACCTTGCTTTTGTTCTTTAGACGATGGGTTAATAAACCGTTGGGTGAGAGCTTCAGCACAGATTAATATCTGCATATTGCTATTTGAATTATACTGCACCATTTAAAAAGTTGTAAACATATGGTACACTTTGCTTTCTCAGTTTTCTCCACAAGAAATGTTAATAGTTAACAACATTTGCCTTTTATATGAAGTCTTCTATTTGGAGAAAGAAAACGCTGCTTGTTCTGCATCATCCTACACCTCTTGTTGCACATCGGAATGAACACAAGACTATAAGGTGAACAGACAGAAGTTATACTGAAGCCTGAGCTCCCCCAAGTGGCTGAAACTGATGTTTATTTTGCTTGTGCACATATCAAACATTCAATGAAACACCATTTTTGGGGGGAATTTAAATGGTAGCCCATGTTTAAATTTCCTGTTTTTATATAACTGATAGGGTAGATAGAGAGAAACTATTTACGCTGGTTGGTGAGTCTAAGACTAGGGGGGCATAGTTTACAAATTAGAGCCAGACCTTTCAGGAGTGAAATTAGGAAACACTTCTACACACAAAGGGTGGCAGAAATTTGGAACTCTCTTCCACACACGGCAGTTAATGCTCGATCAATTGTTAATTTTAAATCTGAGATTGATAGCTTTTTGTTGACCAAAGGTATTAAGGGACATGGGGCAATGGCGGGTATCTGGAGTTAGGTCGTAGATCAGCCATGATCTCATTGAATGGCGGAACAGGCTCAAGGGGCTGAATGGCCTCCTCCTGTTCCTATGTTCCTAAACAGTTCTTTAAACAGTTCAGTGTGTAAAGTAAAGCCATCACTGCTTCAAGAATTTCCCAATAAAACACAGCAAAACCAGATATTAGCTAGAGAGGACTATTGTAATTTATACAAGTCGCACTTACAGATCTGGTTGGCGCTCTTCAGCATCAATTTAGCACAAAATAGCTACAAATAACTATATTTTCAGTAAAACATCTTTAGCAATAATAAATTAAGCAAATAACTAGTGACATCTCAGTGATTTGAATTTTAGTAGCTGTCAAAGCTAGTCCACATTCCAAGTTACAGCTCACAGGAGTTTCAATATTTTAATCAACAGAGGTGACAGGAGTGATACGAGCATTTGATGTCAATCTTTTAATGGGCATGAAGGTACTGCAGGTTCCAAACCAACATTCTAAGCAATCTATCTGAATGCACTGTATACGATGAGGGGGGTGCACTTTGAAGAAAAAAAATTCGTTTATGGGATGTGGGCATCGCTGGCAAAGCCAGCATTTATTGCCCATCCCTAAATGCCCCTTGAGAAGGTGGTGGTGAGCCGCCTTCTTGAACCGCTGCAGTCCGTGTGGTGAAGGTACTCCCACAGTGCTGTTAGGGAGGGAGTTCCAGGATTTTGACCCAGCGCCGATGAAGGAACGGCTGATATACTTCTAAGTCAGGTCGGAGTGTGACTTGGAGGGGAACTTGGAGGTGGTGGTGTTCCCATGTGCCTGCTGCCCTTGTCCTTCTAGGTGGAAGAGGTCGCGGGTTTGGGAGGTGCTGCCGAAGAAGCCTTGGTGAGTTGCTGCAGTGCATCTTGTAGATGGTATACACTGCAGCCACGGTGGAGGGAGTGAATGTTTAAGGTGGTGGCTGGGTTGCCAATCAAGCGGGCTGCTTTGTCCTGGATGGTGTCGAGCTTCTTGAGTGTTGTTGGAGCTGCACTCATCCAAGCAAGTGGAGAGTATTCCATCACACTCCTTACTTGTGCCTTGTAGATGGTGGAAAGACTTTGGGGAGTCAGGAGGTGAGACACTCGCCGCAGAATACCTAGCCTCTGACCTGCTCTTGTTGCCACAGTATTTATGTGGCTGGTCCAGTTAAGTTTCTGGTCAATGGTGACCTCCAGTAAGACTGTTACTTGATGGTTTTTAGTTTTGGAGTCAAGCCCAGAAAAAACAAGGACATCCCTTCAAGGACAAACAAACCTTGCTCTTCCTCGCTTCATCGGCTCAATACGAAAATATAGTTTAAATCTGTTGGCGCCATTCTACTTTTCAGAGCTCAGTACTCAAATAGTTGGTGTCTTGTATCTTAGTCTATAAAACACATCTGACGCAAAGATGAACTGGTGGATAAATTCAAGTACAGACAAGAACAATAACAAATTCATAAACCTGTATGAGGCAGTTTAATTGTGGTCATCAAACATTTTAAATTCAAGTGTTTCATACAGAGCTTGCTCATTCAAAACCGAGGGAATTTCTGACCAATAGTGGAAAAGTTAAAAACAAACCCTCAGGTTATAGATCACTGTAGAGAAATATCATTGACAGCTATAGACTAATGAGGGGTTTAAAATTAAAATATTTGTTTGCCAACCCTACAGTGAATGCATGTAAAATGTAGAAATGGTCTAAGGGAATGTGAAAGTATAGGACAAGAAAAAGGACACTTAGCCCATCAAGCCTCATCCATGCACACATGATGCAAGCCGCCATGGGTGCCACCTTGCCTACCCAATCTCCTGACTGAAATCTCTTCATAAATACTCTGAGCCCCCAAGGAATTCAAGCAAAACTGCTGAATGTTCGCCAGTGAACCCAGACCCACTACGAGCCACACAACAAACTGCAGTTTTTCTTTTCCTTACATCCGACTGCTGCACTTGCTTCGGAATCACAAACGGTGGGAGGCTCCATGGTCCTGACTGAATTACCTTTCATTGCAAAGTACATTCTTATCTATTGCATCTATGTACAGAAGACAAGATATGCCGAGGATATTGAAATGGAAGGAGAACAAATGATGGCCTGGATTTTGCGGTGGTAATGACCGCAAACTGCCAGCGTTCACCGTCATTACCCTTCTGAAACTCTCCATAACTTCAGGATTTAGCATATGCACAGTCAAATGCGGAACTCCTGAAGGTATGGTCAGTCATTCACTGTTCCGACACTGGCTGCGCTTTGGACTCCGCTCCGCCCCCCCAATAGCCAGCAATTAGTGAAGTCAGTGGAACTGACAAAAACTTGGGCTTTTCCGTGCTAATATCGCTGTTAAACGGTGTAACTGGGGTTTTGGTAGCATATTGATTGCTAAACAACCGTTCTGGCCCTGAAAAACTAATTTTATATTTGTGGAATGTCAAATTTCTCCATTATGAAAAAAAAACGAATTTTTTTAATGTTTGTTCATGGTATTTCAGCTTCTACCTTAACCCCATGTGTATGCCCCAATCTCTAACATTTCTAAAAATGTGCAGATAATCAGTGCTTTTTATTTCCTGGTTTGCTGTCCATGAGAATTCTTCAATGTGATTGGCTGCTGAGACAGCTTGATGACACCACTGCTGCTGTTCACTGGAGTTCCCCTATCGACAGTGCTACTATCAATTTCACGTCGAGGAAGCTAAAGTTCTCACCACAGAGATCGCGAGATCTTTGTGGGCAACTTTCTTCGAGGTCTGCGGTGAGCGCCGTCACTTCGCCGCTGAATGCGAATTCCGGGCCGATAAATCAAGTGTGAAACTTATTAGAAGGCCACGCCATTCATGAAAATAGCTGAGTCTACAATGTACATTAGTCTTTTTGGTCCAGATATTGTCTATGATTATCCTAATCCCAGTGTCAGCTGTGGCTCAGTGGGCAGCACACTCGCCTCTGAGTCAGAAGGTTGAGAGTTCATAGTCCCACTCCAGGGACTTGAGCACATAAATCCAGGTTGACACTCCAGTGCAGTGCTCAGGAGTGCTGCACTGTCGGACGTGCCGTCTTTCGGATGAGACATTAAACCGAGGTCCCTACTGTCTCATGTGGACGTAAAAGATCCCATGGCACTATTTCGAAGAAGAGTAGGGGAGTTATCCCCGGTGTCCTGGACAATATTTATCCCTCAACCAACATAACAGAAACTGTTTATCTGGTCATTATCGCATTGCTGCTTGTGGGAGCTTGCTGTGCGCAAATTGGCTGCCGCATTTCCCACATTACAACAGTGACTACACCCCAGAGGTACTTCATTGGCTGTAAAGCACTTTGAGACGTCCACTGTTCGTGAAAGGCGCTATATAAATGCAAGTCTTTCTTAATAAGGAAACATTAGGTGGTCACTTTGGCAAGGTCCAGGAATTCCAAAATGGAAAAGCTGAAGTCATGAGATTGAGGACTGCAAGTAATGTACAGAAAACTTTGAAACCACACAAGAGGAATACTGATGACACACTGCTGCATCACGCCTGCAATTTCAGTTTCTAATATAGGCGTTAAGTAAACTATTTTAAAGTGCAGAATGTTTGTGTGTGATACTGGACTCTTAAGATGTAAACATGAGCAGAAAATGAATGTATAATCACATAAGCTATGGTTTAAGGGTTAAGGTCAACAATGCAAGTATTTCAATTCCTCACCTCCCAATATTGATCTTTGCTAAAAAGAAACTTACGAACAAATCCTGCATGGATTCCAACGTTTTGAATATCTTGTCTTTTTTACTTGAAATATAGTTATTCTGAAGGGAAAATTGTATTATGAGACAGTGTTTCTTGGTAACTAACCTATTTTTGACAGTCTCAACTGTACATTTCCATCTTTGAAGTGTGTAAACGTCATTATTTTTCCAAAATATAAATGTCACTTGCAGACACAAATAGTCGTATTTCTTTGAAAGGTTCAATTTTGCAATTCCCACTTTCAAAGGTTGTAATAGCTGCACTTATATAGTGTCTTTTATGCAAAATATGTCAAAGCATTTTAGAAAGTGAATCACATTTTGAAGTGCAGCAAACTTTGTTATGTATGCAAAGGAAAGTTAAACCTATTTCCACCTCTAACATCTCCTGTCTCTGCCCCTCAGCTCATCCGCTGCTGAAACCCTCATCCATGCCTTTGTTACCTCGAGACTTGACTACGCACTCCTGGCTGGCCTCCCACGCTCTACCCTACGTAAACTTGAGGTTATCCAAAACTCGGCTGCCCGTGTCCTAATTCGCACCAAGTCTCGTTTGCCCATCACCCCTGTGCTCACTGACCTACATTGGCTCCCGGCTAAGCAACGCCTCGATTTTAAAATTCTCATCCTTGTTTTCAAATCCCTCCATGGCCTTGCCCCTCCCTATCTCTGTAATCTCCTCCAGCCCCAGAACTCCCACAGATATCTACGCTCCTCTAATTCTGGCCTCTTGAGCATCCCTGATTATAAATCGCTCCACCATTGGTGGCCGTGCCTTCAGCTGCCTGGGCCCTAAGCTCTGGAATTCCCTGCCTAAACCACTCCGCTTCTCTACCTCTCTCTCCTCCTTTAAGACGCTCCTTAAAACCTACCTCTTTGACCAAGCTTTTGGTCATCTGCCCTAATATCTCATGTGGCTCGGTGTCAAATTCTGTTTTGTAACCAAATGCCAAGTGTACGAATTTATTACAACAAAATAACTGTTACAACTGAATTCATTTCAAGTTATAAAAATTTAATTTTACAGAAATTTATCACTCTCATACATACATGGACTTTTTCCAATAACACATGGTTATCTTTTTAGAACTAATCCACATTTTGTTCAATTTACTTCGTAATCTTTACAATGTTACACCCTCTTTTATTGGATAAAACTAGGCAACTTTTTCAAATTTACTCAGTCAATATATAGCTTTGCAAAGGTGCGTATCAAGCAGTACCACATGGACTTCACATCAAAGTCAATTCAAATGCTCTTTCATTTGCTTTACATTTGTCCCAAGAAGTCTGTTGCGGTAAACAGGAGGGCTGTTATCCCTCGTCATCTGAACTTTCTGGCTCTTGACTTCTTGTCTTGGAGGGGAAAAAAACATTCACAACTATAAACAAAGTATTAAATGAAAGGATTGATTTTTCTTCTTACAAATTGTATTTTCTTCCTCCTCTTTTTGGTCTCTCCACAATATTCACACACTGAGAGGGAAGAGAGTCAATTTGCTCCCAGTTCCCTGCTAATACCATTTTTGAGCCAGTGCCTAGAAGGCTTATGCATAGGGTGACTGGTCTGTTTTTCTTCTGCTTTCCTGCTGGCTGGAGGCGTTTAGCCTCCGCTCTGCATTGTTCCTACAGACTAAAAACTTTCTATGTGGGGACGAGAGGCAATAGAGTCCATCATGGTCTGACAACTGCAGGAATTTTTTATTTTTTTTTATAATTACTTGCTCACAATCAGCCAATTCATTTTGAAGGAATTGCAGGAAAGGCAGCATGCTTTGCAGCACAGTCACTGTACGATGATCAATTGTCGTGACTCGAGAAAATTGGCCGGGTTTTTTATCTGCGTCTGAAAGCAAAGACTATAATCTGCTACAGGGAACTGCAACAGACATGATGGCAGCCACAGTCCAGGATTCTCTGCTAAGATGTGAGATTGATATGAGAAACAATAGGAGATAGGCCCCTCCTCCACTTTTTCATCCCCTCCTCATGACCTGATTGGAAATAAAACTCTCAAACTGGAGCTATGCCACTCCCCTCCCCAAATTAAACAGCTAATGTTGCCTTGCTTGTAACTATTCATTTTTGGATGATCTAAAATACAAGCTGGGTCTCAGTTATTCGACAGGACACTTTCCCTTTTGACGAAGGATCATCGACCTGAAACGTTAACTCTGTTTTTCTCTCTCCACAGATGCTGCCTGACCTGCTGAGTGTTTCCAGCACTTTCTGTTGTTATTTATGTTAAACAGTTCAAAACTTAGCTCACCAGTTTAAGAAAATCAATTAGTTTATGAGCATCTTCCCCTCGTGACAAGTCCACAAAGTCCTTTGGCAGCCGATAGCTTAAGTAGGGACTGGGCTGTACGGTCATTTCACTGGTTATGTAGCGGAAGGCTGGGGAATCCTAGAAGGTAATAGTAAACCACTGAATCAAAGCAGGAAGGTCACAGATAAAACGTAGCGTACAAAAGCCAAACGAGCCCCAAGAACTTTTTCTTCTCCTTCCCAAAACCTGAACAGACCAAAACAAAGTTCAGCAGCTAAAAGATGTTGAAATCAATTGACTAATGGTCTTGGGCAGTAATTAAGTTAATGACTAGAACTCAAATGATACTCACTGGAAAGCAAAATGATCTCAAAAGCAACATGCATTGTTAGAATGCCCCTCGAGTAGAGCAATATTTCAGATTAGATTATGCAACGGGTGGGAAGGATGAGGAAGAATGGTAATTGTGTGGATTTTGACTTCATCCTAATTTTAATTTTAATTAATTTACTCCTAGAATTCCCCCCTCTAATGGCCGGAATTGTGACTTTTTGACCCGCCCGGGGACCTGGTAGACTGCGGGAAACCCGGAGTGTGTGACGTCACAGACAGGCTCCCCGCCCGGAAGCCAGCCTGATGAAAGGCTGGCTTCCAGTCAGGTGGAGAACGCTGGACAGGAGGCCGCAACAAGCAGGTAGGTGCAGGGTCCGATCCCCGGGGTGGGGGGGGGGCGGCGGGCTGATGGTGGGTGAGCTTGGGGGGCCGGGAGGAAGCACTCCTGCTCCTCCTAGCCCACAAGGATTGCTCCCCCGAGGTTGCCCTCGCCTCACTGCAGCTACTGAGATTCTTGAGGTGGTGGTGGTGGTGGTGAGCCGCCTTCTTGAACCGCTGCAGTCCGTGTGTTGAAGGTGCTCCCACAGTGCTGTTAGGGAGGGAGTTCCAGGATTTTGACCCAGTGATGATGAAGGAACGGCCGATATATTTCCAAGTCAGGATGGTGTGTGACTTGGAGGGGAACTTGCAGTTGGTGGTGTTCCCACGCGCCTGCTGCCCTTGTCCTTGTCCTTCCAGGTCCTCTCACCTCTGGAAAGTGAGTCTTCTGGAGGTTGGGGCTGAGACAAGTCATTAGACGGAGTACAGGGCACTTTACTTTGCACCCAACCATGCTGTACCTGACTTGGAGTGCTTAATGCTAGCACTGGGATGCCCAAGAGGAAATATGTTCCATTTTCAACTGCAAATATCCCCGCTTTGATGAGCACAAATATTCAACAAAGAAAACCAGAGAAAAGACCTGGCAAGGAGAGGTTAGGTACAGCGCATCAGGGAAAGTTAGGATTTATGGGCGGAGCTGTAAGAGGACAGCAGCCTCACAAAAACACACTCAAAATCAAGAGTTCATAACATGAATAAACATTCAATAAATCGCTCAGAACTCTTACCGGGTCTGTAAGGTCTCCTTTACTGATGTTCTGTCCGGATGTCAGCTCCTCCCAGCTGAAAAGCAAGGAGTTGGTCACTTCTCCAAATGGGTTAAAATCTATAAGCCACACCTTGCCCTATGGAACAGAGTATAGGAAAAGTTTAAAATATTAAATTATAACAAAAATGATCTTTTGACAAAAAGTACTTTTGAGATACCAGATTAAACCCCCCATCCCCCAGAAATAAACAACCTTTCCTTTTGGAACCTTATTCCAGCCCAAACTGATGGGATAATCAGTCTCTTCTCTCTCCACTGACTGTAATAGCTCTTCATGAACCGAGTGTGGACACTCCTGAAGCAGTTCGCACTGGACACGGTTCCAAAATAAAGCTCCGCACAGTTTAGCTAGAGACAGGCCACTAAAGTGATCTGGGTAACAGACAAATTCATACTGGCACGGTAAGGCAGGTGTGTCCAACCTGCAGCTCCAGAGTCACGTGAACTCCAAACCTTACGACATGGCCCTCAAAACCCAGGTAACTCAAATCATATTTGCATATATCTTTTTTAAATGCTGATTTGTTGCGTTTGCATTTTATAGGCTTGGGAGGTTTGAAAAGGGCTGCTTTAATGCTGCTGTTAAGTCCTAAAGATCTGTTAGTATCAGCAACTAGAGATACTAACAAGAAGATGGTTTTAAATTTTACGTGGCCCTCCAGTCTCCATGGTATGCGCCTATGCAGCCCACTACAACAGAAACTTCAATACCCCTGCAGTAGAGGATACCTTCCTCTCGTTGAGATCAAGAACATATTTGGGGGCAGAATAGAGGCGCTTTTATTCTCCATCTGCTTGTGGCAGCACTGGACGTTAACAATGCATTCCATTTCCTCACAGTGACGTTGCTGCATTAGGCTTTCAAAGCTGAGAAGCAGCAAGGTGCAGATGTGCTCCTCTTGCTCCCCATGAAGTCGGTTGCAGAATTCATCAGGTTCTCAGCACTGTTCCCTCTGAGGTGGGCGGCCGCACACACGTCCCAGAGCTCGCGCGCGCCCTTCAAATTAAATGCCGCACAGAGAACTGGACTGCCGGACAGCTGGAGCGGGGGAGGGGCCCAATACACCACGGCCTCCCGGAATGCAGACAGAGGCGTTTGTGAGTCTTGCGACCTCAGAGCCGATTCCAATGGGAAAGTAACAAAAAAAAGAGTTGGGGGAAGCGGCCACATGATGAGGGAGTGGGTGAGGGGTTGGTTGTGTCGGCCTCTGGGAAGTTCCACGTGCTGCAGGCAGAAGCTGTAGAGAAGCCACGCTCAGCCTGTTGCCATGGTGATGAGGGCAGCATCTCCATCCTTCTCCTTTGGCGCCACAGTTCGAGGGGCCTGTGTTACACAAACCCCGCTGGGCAAGTCGTTCCCGAGCGGGGCCAGCTCAGTGCAGCCAGACACCCCTATGGGGCTGGACAAAGCTTTTAAAAAAAAACAATCGGTGGGAGAGATCGGTAGATAACCACGTGTACCTCATCTTATTAAACCTGTTACAGGTGAGTGAGTCGCCGAATTTGACCTGCAACAGGTGAGCAAGAAGGGACTTTGTTGCTGTCAGATGACAGTGACCTGTTTTAGGAGAGGAAATGAGAAACGAGTTTGTGCGAATTTTGAGCTGTACGCGAATCTTCTTTTTAAGATAAAATGATCCTACTGCAGGTAGGTTTGTAAGGTCAGGCTTTCAATCATTAGGTGAAGAAAGGAAGCATTTTAGCAGAAGGAAGAAGAGTGATTAACACAAGTTTAACTTACTTTTATTTGCTACTTTTTAAATAAATTTAATATTGCACCAGGGGTGAATATATGGTTTTAGTCTTGTTGCTGATGAAAGTTCATAAAAACCTTAAGATAAAAAGTGGGGAAAATTGGAGCTTAATTTTGAAAATCAGAATGCTGGCGTCAGGTTTATATTTTTAGAAATGTGGAGGCACCTCACCTTCTACAGGCCAACCCAATTAGTACATCTATCTGCTGAAGAATTCAAACCGCCTGAGGGGGCAACAAAGGTTGCCTTTGTCAGAAACAAAAATGAGTTGTTTTTTTTAAATTCAGAAAATTGTTTAAAGCCGCAAAAAAATACGGGAAAGTGATGTTAATTTTACTGTAAACAAAGTTGCAGAATGGGTATGTAAATGACAAATCAATTTCCATACAGATAAGTATGAGGGGGTGCTACCTACTCCTCGGAAAATAAGAGACTAAATGGAGTAGAGGTGCAAAGGGATCTAGGGGTATAGATTCACAAATCATTAAAAGTAGCAACGCAGGTTAAAAAAAGCCAATAAAAGTGCAAATAAAGCACTGGGGGCTCATTTCTGGAGGAATAGAATTCAAAAGCAGAGAAGTTATGTTGAACCTGTATCGAACCTTGTCTGATTGTCTTATGATTTGAGATGGTGGGGTGGCGATATGGCATTAGCGTATATGTGCTTTTAAGTGGTTGCTGCTGTTGTTGTAAAAGTTGTTGTTGTAGTAAAAGTTGTCCACGGACAAAAAGGTCGCGCTCAACGGAGTTCATGGCCTGCTCAGTACAAAAAAAAATTAGAGGGTACATTGGTCCTCAGTCAGTCTTGTGTGCTTTCTTCGATAGCTGGGAAGCAAAAATGGGCAGTTAGTCAACCTGAGATGCACCTACTGGCGACTGATTGGCGGTTTGGGAGCAGACTGCTCGAGTGGCCTCTGTGTCAGCCAAGAGGCTCCCGAGAACATCATTAAGCAATGTCACGGATGGAGATTTTGCAATTATCTAGTGGATAAAAGTATCAAGTCATATAAACCAGAATGTTCCAGGTTCAATTGTCAGCCTGTGCGGAGTTAGCGGACCTTAGGGAGGGGGTGGAAATGGCCTGTCCCTGTGCTGGGGGAGGGGGTGGAAACCAGCCAGAGTTCCTGCTCTGACTGCAATCCAGTGGCCCCTGCTGGAAAGAGCACGGCCATGCCCTTCACAGTACAACAGTCTGCTGAAACTCACTGTTCAGACTCAACACGAGAAAAATAGCCACTTGCATGATGCATCAGAGAGCTGATACTGCCAAGGAAAAACGTACCCCAGCAACAGTCAGGAGGAGAATGGCGATAAAGGAAATCAGCAAAAGAAAAACATGTCAAATTCTAAAATAATCACCTTTCCAGTTACGTCTCAGTCACACAACTGGTGCCAAGTGCATTGCCACCTGGTAACTCCTGCATTATTTATGATTATTATACTCATTGCTGTCGGTCACTTGCGGAGAACGAGAAGACATTTTTTTTTTGGAAAGATCAGCTAACACTACCTGCTATTTAAAAAGAGAAAACCTTCTGTCTAATGGCAATAGATAACAAAAGACGTAAAACTGACCCCGATAGTCTGGACTGTAGTATCTTCTTCTGATTTTACATTTGCACATGCTCACTCTGTCTCTCTCAAACTTCAACATCTTCCCTCCAATGTCCTCTGTGCCAGAACATAGGAACAGGAGGAGGCCATTCAGCCCCTCGAGCCTGTTCCGCCATTCAATGAGATCATGGCTGATCTGTGACCTAACTCCATTTACCCGCCTTTGCCCCATGTCCCTTAATACCTTTGGTTAACAAAATTCTATCAATCTCAGATTTAAAAATTAATAATTGCCGTTTGCGGAAGAGAGTTCCAAACTTCCACCACCCTGTGTGTGTATAGAGGCGTTTCCTAACTTCACTCCTGAAAGGCCTGGCTCTAACTTTTAGGCTATGGCCCCTAGTCCTAAACTCCCCAACCAGTAGAAATAGTTTGGGAGATGCCCTATTTCTCAGTAACCCATCTCCAAGATCACCTTCTTGCTCTATGCGGTCTCTCCAAGACTGGGTCTGCCTTCTTCCCTTCACCTAAAGTCCCTTACCCTTTCCAAGACTTTCTCAGTCTCTACAGCTCCCATTCTCTCTCCTTCCCTTTCTGCACCAAGTCACACTGCCTCCAATGGCAAGTTTCAAAACACCGTTGGAGGAGATCTGCAAATAGTTCATCAGTACTTGGCCAGATTTGGTGTAGGAATTTTTTTTTAAAAGGCAAAAATACTGTTAAATATAATCCTCTAGTGAAAAAAAAATTACATTGTTACTGTTTCAGATGCGATTACATACCTGACTGTCTCTGTATACATCAAATACAACTGTAAACAGAAAAGTATAATGGATAAGATTTCTGAAGCACAGGTAATACCCAAAAATACATTTGAGTGCATAACAATACTAGATAAAAAGATTGAGTTACTTTCCAGAGTGGATAGATCCAAATCAAGATTGTGGTATTTACTTTGTTATAGAATACTTCTGTGAACTGCCTATGGAAACGTGTCACACTGTAGCTACACCCTCTCACCAACGATAGCCCTGTAGCACCTCAATTTCGCATCTCCCAGCTCCTCAGCCTGAATTGCAGAGAAACTCCTATATGCCAAACAACTCTACTCTCTGCTTCTCAATTTGCTGTCAGTTTTGCTATTTAACTGTAACGAGTAAGGACATAATGTATGACTTTAATATGGGGACTCAATTCAGTCCGCACGCCCTGGCCCAATTATCCCCCGCCCTTTAACCCCGCTTCCCCTGAAAACAACACTTGGTCTTGACTCCCTGAACATAGAGTAGTGTTATCCTAAATATATAAAGTCACTATAAATTATCTAATACTGAATTTGGTAAAATCATAATATATGATTTTAATTATGGTATATTGCTCCTTCAATGCCACCTTTTAATACCAGGTAATGGCATTGCCAATACTAGGCCCCATCTTATAAACAGAACATTCGCTGTACAAAATGCAAATATAACTGAAATTATAATTATACATATATAAAAGTGCTACTAAACTTTAGGTATGTTAATGTTTCCTGCAGGTCAATGCATGCTTTCTTGTACTAAATTACCATTTTATTCTGCAGATAAGTATTAACATAAAAGCTAATTAAGATATATGGGGAACTCGATACAATCGGTCGATGCAGGAAATCCAGTCACATGGCGGAAACTAAATACTGTAACTGGTAAGATCAGTCTAATAGTGAATACCTCAAAAGCACTTTCCATTTTGCTTTTACATCCCCAATGGATACTAATTATCCAGGTAATTACTAATTAGATGCCCTTGAAGATCTTAACCCAAGGACCTTAAATCTGTGCCAATTTATTCAGCATGGGCTTGTCCTGACTCTAACAGCTGTACTTAAACTGGTAAAACTCTAAATTCACCATACGTATTGCCAAACATCACCATACGATGTTTGCCACTGCAATATGCCACATTGACCAGTTGGGGGAAGACCACGATAATGTCATTACGCAAGTAGAATTTTGAAAAGGTTTTTAAAACCTTTTATTCCTAAGCAGACAGATTTTTATTAGAATGATTCTGCTGCTGCTGCTCAGACTCCATTTCTAAATAGTTTTACTCTCTCCATTCCGCAATGCTTGATTCTCCCCAGGTGAGCTGCCAACTGTGTAGCTTTACTGTGAATGTCCAGAGCACATTAGCTCACATACCGGGAGGCAATCATTTGACTGTAGTGCGAGAAGATTTCTGTTATTCTATGTAGGTAAGTAATTTATTGCCAGTACATTAAAAAACAAATTACATAGAATAATTTTTCTTACACTTTCCAACTATTAGATGGGAATCATACAATATGTCCAATGTATCAGTTAAATAAGAGATTCAGATCAGATTAAATCACAAGATAAACACATCTTCCTTCCTGTGCTTCAAAACGTATTTTTCCATCAAGTATTTTGAAGCTCTACACATTATAAGAGGCGTTTAACACATCTTGGATTCAGAAAGTGTTGATAAATTACTTGAACTTTGGCTCCGTGGGTAGTTTACTGCGCACACATCAGAATTTCAGTGACTACACAGGATCAATACGTCTGAGCAGTCTGTTGCTGACGCCAGTCTTTTCAGTACATATCTAGCAGGATTATTGTTTTGTAGACAGCATGCGCGTTTGAAAAGGAACAAAATTATATTTAAAACTTAAAACGGGTTCTGTGAGAATAAATGGAGATTTAAAAAAATATATAGGTCATAGTAGTTGCAGCAACTGTAAACTAAGTGATTCCAGAACTGCTGAGGGAAAATAAATCAGGTGCTAGCATATCTTGCATCAGTCTAGGTACTGTATATGTAAATAGTCCTTAAAAGCAATGTTCCCTTTAGGCCGCGTGGTCGTGCAGCGCTCTGCAGCTCCTGCGCAGCCAGCTCACCGGCTTTTAAGTAGGAGAAACCGCGCATGCGCGGTATTTTGAATGGGCCGCACACCCAAAAAAAGATTAAAGGGAACATTGATTACAAGCTCGCAAATCTATTTCTTTTAAAGCAAGATAAAAGATACTTACAGTCCTCGTCCAGGAACTTGTACTGTATTTGATTTCTAAAGAAATCTATTATGGAACTAAGAATATTGGTTTCTTGGTTACAGACGTGATCATAGTACTGCGTGTGGTCTCTCTGTGCAATCCCTGCCAGAAACAATGGCCAGAAAATTGAAGTCAGTTTCTTAGTTATCGGCTATTTCTTTTTAAACTTGAAACAGCTGAAATTATTTTTTAGCACAGTACCTATCAGTTTATTTTCTTTGACAAAGCATCTGAACTCCCCTCCAGGTATTAATTCACACCATTTCCTGAGAACAAGCTAAAGAGAAATCCTGATTTTAGTCACGTCAACTTCGTCACATTGCTAAATGAACAGGTTGTAGTCAAAAGTCATTTAAAAAAAAAAAAAAAAAAAAAAATCGCACACAAGTGGAGATCTAGAAGCGTAACAAAGGTTTTATGGTAGAGCGGTTATCATAAATATTGGACCTCAAACAAACAAGATGACTAAAAATACCCACATGTGCATTAAACAACTCCAACAGCCAACTTACTGCAAACTTCTTCAACTCAGAAAGCAAACTTATTTTCGAAACTGAGCACCTGCACTTCAGAATGCCTGCAGTCCTGATTCTAATTAGTAGGTAGATCAATAAGTCTGGCATATTTCATTAAATCCAGGGAGCAAAGATTTGCTGCCCCGGAGTAAATGATTCAATTCACTGTGAATTTTAATAAATCGGTTTTAACTACCATAAAAATCTACTTGACCTGGCTTAAAAGTTGAATTTGTAACTTTTACAAGTAATCCGCCAGTAAAAGATCAATACACTGTCAGACTTAACTAACATGCCTGCATTACTGAAAAATATTACAGACACGGTGGAAAGGAAAAGGCAATATTTATGTACTTGGATTTACAGAAAGTTTCCGACAAGGCTCCACATCACTGATTAACATGAGGGCAAAGAATTGTAGAATAAGGAAATTGATAGAAAAGCAAAAAAAAAAAATCAACGGAAGTGCTGTTAATGGAGAACTTTTCAAGTTGAAAGCAGGTTATGAGCAAGGTATCCAGGGGTTGAAATATATTAACAGATCTCCTGTGACAATACTTACATTGAGCCAGAGGACTCGGTTTAATAGATCTAGGTAGGTGGTGTTGGATTTGGCGGGGCGGGGGGAAGGAATATGCTGTTGGGTTGGAATACCAAGGTACTAAAAGGTAAGTACTGTAGTACAGATAGCAGCAAGAGCAAAAGATGGTCCGACAGAGCTTGGGGGGGTGGGGGGGGGGAAAGAGGTGCTGCACGTGGCAAAATATAGGAGTGTATAGCAAGTGGCAGAAAGACAACAGCATTTTAGGTTGAAAGCTGGAGAAGATGGTAAGAGAGCCGGAATGGGGGAACGTATATTGGTGCTTTGAACAGGAATAGCAAAATGCAGTGGGAGAGCGTGGGAGCAGAGGGAAGCTTTCGGAGCTTGGGGCAGGAGGTGGTTAAAGAGGTGAATGGGCACTCACAGAATGCGAGAGTGTAAGACAGCGCTGGACGTCGATACTGGCATATAGGAGAACTGCAGTCAGTTGATGGTATCTGACCGTAATTGAGGTGGTTTGGGGATGTGGGTGCGCTAGATATTGGGTGGTCACCCATCCCCAATCTCTCTACCGCACCTGTAATTTATCTTTTTCTATCCTTGACCCTGTTTTTACTCTCCCTCTCCCGCCCTCCCTCTGCCCCCCCCCCCCCCCCCCCGGTCCCACGACGATCTCCCATCTCCCCAAGTGATCACTCTCGCTCTTCACCTTGTGTGCTTTGAAAATAAATTGCTACTTTGTCAGAGAAATCAGCACAGGCTGAACAAGGGTGGGAGGGCAACCAAGAACAGAGGTGGGGCTGGGATCAGATGAGAGTGGCAGAAAGGGAGTGTGGCAGAAATAGGCCAGAGTAGGAGTAGGCCAACAGCGGCATTAGTACTGGGACTAAGCCGTGGCAATGAGCAGGAAAGCCGTGGAGTAATCGCTCCCTGGATATGAATGATGGAGCAAGAGGCCATAGCCTGAGGCTAGGAGTCAAACACTTTAAATAGTATGTGCTATTTGCCATGGTGCTGGTTAATGCCGTTTCACGGCGCACCAGTTGAAAGACCTGCAAGGTTGGCAATGGCAAGTACAGAAAGCTCTTCGCAGTGTAAAAACATTTCCAGACGTTATCCAGGTGTGAGAAAACATGACAAAGGCATATCAAAATTATGACACAGAAAGTAAGAATGACACCAGGAAGTGCGCACAGTTGCAAGACTTTTAACAGTATTACACACACACATACATATGCAAATTTTGACTTGGACAAGTCTTCGACAGCAACTCCCAAACCCGCAACCTCTACCACCTAGAAGGACAAGGGCAGCAGGCGTGTGGGAACACCACCACTTCCAAGTTCCCCTCCAAGTCACACACCATCCTGACTTGGAGGTATATCGGCCGTTCCTTCATCATCGCTGGGTCAAAATCCTGGAACTCCCTCCCTAACAGCACTGTGGGAGCACCTTCACCACACGGACTGCAGCAGTTCAGGAAAGCGGCTCATCACCACCTTCTCAAGGTCAATTGGAGATGGGCAATAAATGCTGGCCTTGCCAGCGACGCCCACATCCCTTGAACAAATATAAAAAAAGGTATCGTAAGCAAAAACTCTGAAGCACGGTATATTGTAGCAGGGGAAGGTTAATCAGAGTAAAGTCACATGTTAGCGGTTTCTTGTATTTCCAAGCTACCAGCAACAAGTGCCACTGGTGGCTGCCTGGGGTTAGGCTGTATGCGTCAAGCAGATGAAGGAGAAGGGGATAAAGATTACAGGGAAAGATTAAGAAAACCTACCCATCCCCCCCTCACCCTCACCCCAAAACAGCACGAGAAACAGTGGGGGAGAAAATAACATAGCAAAGCTTTTAGTGAGTGGGATAGTGGATTCAATTCACACAATATGGTTGAAAACAAATTGCTGGGAGGAGCAAAAAGATTGGACAGAGCATCAAGCAACTGGCAAAAACTTGGTGAACAGTATCCCATACTTTTTTCATGCAATTTCACCACACTTAAACCAAAGAGCTGTGATGATCATTCCATAAATTATTTTCAAAAGAGTTCCACATTTTGAGATTGATGAATTTGTAAAATAAAAGTGGCCCGGATTTTCTGGTCAGTGGTGAATGAATGGAGCCAGCCGTTCATTACACGGACACTTGCCCAGACTCTCGATGGGCTTTAGCACTGGAACTCTCTGTAATTAGAAAGCCATTTCGGCACAGCGCCCGCCACAGGGGATCTGGGGCCCGTGTGAATAGGGCAAGCAACTGTGTCATAGAGTCATACAGCACAGAAAGAGGCCCTTCGGCCCATCATGTCTGCGCCGGCCATCAAGCCCTATCTATTCTAATTCCATTTTCCAGCACTTGGTCCGTAGCCTTGTATGCTATGGCGTTTCAAGTGCTCATCTAAATGCTTCTTGAATGTTGTGAGGGTTCCTGCCTCTACCACCCTTTCAGGCAGTGAGTTCCAGATTCCAACCACCCTCTGGGTGAAAAAGTTTTTCCTCAAATCCCCTCTAACCCTCCTGCCCGTTACCTTGAAACTATACCCCCTGGTTATTGACCCCTCTACTAAGGGGAAAAGTTCCTTTCTATCGACCCTATCTATGCCCCTCATAATTTTGTACACCTCAAATCAGGTCCCCCCCTCAGCCTTCTCTGCTCTAAGGAAAACAACCCCAGCCTGTCCAATCTCTCTTCATAGCTGAAGCGCTCCAGCCCAGGTAACATCCTGGTGAATCTCCTCTGCACCCTCTCCAATGCAATCACATCCTTCCTATAGTGCGGCGACCAGAACTGCACACAGTATTCCAGCTGTGGCCTAACTAGCGTTTTGTACAGCTCCATCATAACCTCCCTGCTCTTATATTCTATGCCTCGGCTAATGAAAGCAAGTATCCCATATGCCTTTTTAACCACCTTATCTACCTGTCCTGCTGCCTTCAGGGATCTATGTACATGCACACCAAGGTCCCTCTGATCCTCTGTCCTTCCTAGGGTCCTACCATTCATTGTGTATTCCCTTGCCTTATTAGTCCTCCCAAAATGCATCACCTCACACTTTTCAGGGTTAAATTCCATTTGCCACTGTTCTGCCCATCTAACCAACCCGTCTATATCGTCCTGTAGCCTGAGGCTTCCCTCCTCGCTGTTTACCACTCCACCAATTTTCGTGTCATCTACGAACTTACTGATCATACCTCCTACATTCATATCTAAATCATTAATGTAGACTACAAACAGCAAAGGACCCAGCACCAATCCCTGCGGTACACCACTGGACACAGGCTTCCAGTCACAAAAACAACCTTCGACCATCACCCTCTGCCTCCTGCCACTAAGCCAATTTTAGACCCAATGTGCCAAATTGCCCTGGATCCCATGGGCTCTTACCTTCTTGACCAGTCTCCCATGTGGGACTTTGTCAAAAGCCTTACTGAAGTCCATGTAGACTACATCAACTACACTACCCTCATCCACACACCGAGTCACCCCCTCGAAAAATTCAATCAAATTGGTTAGACATGATCTCTCCCTGACAAAGCTATGCTGACTATCCTTGATTAATCCTTGCCTCTCCAAGTGGAGACTAATTCTGTCCCTCAGAACTTTTTCCCAATAATTTCTCTACCACTGATGTTACGCTCACTGGCCTGTAATTCCCTGGTTTATCCCTACTACCCTTCTTGAATAATGGTACTACGTTAGCTGTTCTCCAATCCTCTGGCACCTCCCCTGTGGCCAGAGAGGTTCTGAAAATTTGTCAGAGCCCCTGCAATCTCCTCCCTTGCCTCACACAGCAGCCTGGGATAGATCTCCTCTGGGCCTGGGGATTTATCCACTTTTAAGCCACTAAAACCGCTAGTACCTTCTCCCTCTCAATACTAATTTGTTCAAGTATATCACAATCCCCCTGCCTGATTTCTATGCCTACATCGTCCTTCTCCATAGTGAACACAGATGCAAAATATTCATTTAAAACCTCACCTACATCTTCCGGCTCTACACACAGATTGCCACTTTACATAGAAACATAGAATCTAGGAGCAGGAGTAGGCCATTCGGCCCGTCGAGCCTGCTCCACCATTCAATACGATCATGGCTGATCATCCAAATCCAGTACCCTGTCCCTGCTTTTTTAATCCCCACAGTACACATATCCCACCCTACCCCCGTAACCCCACGTATTTAATTCCCCCTAACATATCCCATCCTATCCCCATAACCCCACATATTTAATCCCCCCCTAACACTAAGGGTCAATTTATCGTAGCCAAATCAACCTAACCCGCACATTTTTGGACTGTGGGAGGAAACCGGAGCACCCGGAGGAAACCCACGCAGACACGGGAAGAATGTGCAAACTCCACACAGACAGTCACCCGAGGTCAGATTCGAACCCAGGTCCCTGGCGCTGTGAGGCACCAGTGCTAACCACTATGCCACCGTGTTTTGGTCCCTAATGGGCCCTACTCTTTCCCTGGTTATCCTCTTGCCCTTACTATACTTATAAAACACCTTGGTATTTTCCTTTATTTTGCCCACCAGTGTTTTTTCATGCCCCCTCTTCACTCTCCTAATTTCTGTGCATCTCCTGAAACAATCAAATTGAAGAATTATTAATGAGGCGCACAGAGTCTGAACCAGGAAGTTAGAATATTTAATTCCATGTCAAATCATGTATAGAAAGCAAAATAGGAGAGGGAAAGAAAGATGGGATTGAGAGATAAACAAGAAAGAAAAACTTGAAAAAAATAGCATTTTCAAATGGGTGAACCATTTTAAACAATACTTTAAACAAGAGATGCAGTTCAGAAATCTGATATTTGACAGCTATACTAATCATAGATCTGCCATCCATAAACCTATGCAGCAAGCTCAAGAAATCTGAAGCTACAAACTGACTTACTTGAGTATCTACTTTGGGGTCTGGTGAGTCATCGGTACAGTGAAGAAATCTGGGTGAAAAAATTAAACATACAACAGATTTGATAACCATTTGGCTCACAAGAACAGTCAAGTTGATAAGCTCTAGAAAGCTCCCGGTTAACAAGAGGTTTAACAAGAAAATGCCGCATGGCTACTGCTGTTTTTCCTGAGAGAAGGTCATCATCTACAATTAATTTGTTGAAAAACAACATCTCCTGTAATGTCATTTGTCTTGTTTGAACTGTCCCATGAATATGAATGATCTAAAAAAAATAATGTGGACTGAGTTTTTCTGTGTCAGCCGTGGCTCAGTGGGCAGCACCCTCGCCTCTGAGTCAGAAGGTTGTGGGTTCAAGTCCTACTCCAGAGACTCAAGCACAAAAATCTAGGCCGACACTCCAGTGCAGTGCTGAGGGAGTGCTGCACTGTCTGAGGTGCCATCTTTCGGATGAGACGTTAAACCGAGGCTCCGTCTGCTTTCTCAGGTGGACGTAAAAGATCCCACGGCACTATTTCGAAGAAGAGCAGGGAGTTATCCCCGGTGTCCTGGCCAATATTTATCCCTCAATCCACATCACTAAAACAGATTATCTGGTCATTATCACATTGCTGTTTGTGAGAGCTTGCTGTGTGCAAATTCGCTGCCGCGTTTCCTATATTGCGAGTGACTACACGTCAAAAATGTACTTCAATGGCTGTAAAGCGCTTTGGGATATCCGGCAGTCGTGAAAAGCGCTGTGGAAATGCAAGCCTGTCTTGCATTTCTTTCTGCTAGTTCAAAAATAGCAATGATTTCAGGGGAATTTTTTTTGGGCAGAGTGCCAGAGTTTTTTTGTCCTCCAAATCAGCATCGTGGCCCAAATACCAATGGAGACCAAAATAGTGAAACAAAACAAGTAATTTAAAAGCAGTAACAACTTTCCCAACTAACTGGAAAGTATTGTGGAACAATGAACAAGCAGGGCAAAACAACTTTGAACACTACTGTAACAAACACTTTTGCGAATAAAATCAGGAAAAAAAAAACTGCATTATTCCTCCACACCTACTCCTAAAAAGGCTGCATTAAATACTCCAATTAAATTGAAATACCGGTTTACAATGTACAAATTACATGAGGTGGTGCAAGACCCAAGACCCACTTGAGGTGGTGTTAGTTTATGCCCCGGGATTCAGTAATGCCCCTGTGATTGATACGAATATTGCTGCTGGAGACACAGCCTGCCATGTTTTCTGACCTCTGATGGGCTAAGGCAGCTCAGCCCATCCACACGGGTCAGTGATGAACTGGGCAGGGCTGTGACGCTCCTGCATTCAAATAGCCGACTAACACGTCCTGTTCAAGCTCGCATGTAAACAACCACCTCTCTTTCCTCCTTTAAGACGCTCCTTAAAGCCTAGCTCTTTGACCAAGCTTTTGGTCATCTGCCCCAACAGCTCCTTACGTGGCTCGGTGTCAAATCTTGTTTTTGATAACTACTCCTGTGAAGCGGCTTGGGGGCGTTTTACGTTAAAGGCGCTACATAAATGCAAGGTGTTTTTGTTGCTTGGGCAAGGTACCAGAATGCAAGAAGTGAATCCTTTCCGGAGCGGAGACAAGGGGGGGAAATTGGCCAGGAAAAAAACACAAATTCGACTACTACAATAAAACTAAAAGTTTCTGAGGGTATAAATATTAAAGATTCCAGTACATACGGCTGAGTCAAGTCATGAGTGACAAAGTCAGAACTTTTCAAGAGCAGGAAGATGTCACTCAGATTATTGCACTTGAGCGAGCTGTTCATAGCAATCCATTGAGCATCCTAAGGTGGGGAAAAGAGACAACAGAAAGGTGTAAAACACGGATTGGATATGGGCCATGTGCTCATTCTGAGGATGACAGACATTATCTGGCACTTTCCTCGATAAAATACGAAGTTAAATTAGGCAAGAACGTTGAATGCTTTTCATTTAAGCAAAATACAACACATTTTGTGCTAGAATGAGAATTTTTATGACAACCATTAACAAAAAAATACCCAGACCTAGACAAACAGGCTCATCAATAGAACCACCCACTCACCCTGGATACTTGAGATACAGGAGCTGTGTGAGTCATAGTTGTGCATTGGGCAGAAGAAATATGTTAAAAGTCTAATAATAGAGAATAAATTTGAGAATATATAATGTTAGAATTTTGCGCAGTCAATAGCCAGAATATCTAACATAAGAAATAGGAGCAGGAGTAGGCCATTTGGCCCTTCGAGCCTGCTCCGCCACTCAATAAGATCATGGCTGATCTTCTACCTCATCTCCACTTTCCTGCACGATCCCCATATCCTTCGATTCCCTTAATATCCAAAAATCTATCAATCTCTGTCTTGAATATAATCAATGACTGAGCCTCCACAGCCCTCTGGGGTAGAGAATTCCAAAGATTCACCACCCTCTGAGTGAAGAAATTTCTCCTCATCTCAGTCCTAAAGGGCCGACCCCTTATTCTGATACTGTGACCCCTGGTTCCAGACCTCCCAGCCAGGGGAAACATCCTCCCTGCCAAGCCCTGTAAGAATTTTTTTGTTTCAACGAGATCACCTCTCATTCTTTTAAACTCTAGAGGATATAGGCCTAGTCTACTCACTCTCTCCTCATAGGACAATCCCCCCATCCCAGGAACCAGTCTGGTGAACCTTCGTTGCACTCCCTCGATGGCAAGTATATCCTTCCTTAGGTAAGGAGACCAAAACCATACACAATACTCCAGGTGTGGTCTCACCAGGGCTCTATATAATTGCACCAAGACGTCTTTACTCTTATACTCAAATCCTCTTGTCATAAAGGCCAACATACCATTTGCTTTCCTAATTGCTTGCTGTACCTGCATGTTAACTTTCAGTGATTCGTGTACAAGGACACCCAGGTCCCTCTGAACACCAGCATTTCCCAATCTCTCACCATTTAAAAAATACTCTGCTTTTCTATTTTTCCTACCAAAGTGGATAACGTCACATTTCTCCACATTATCTTCCATTTGCCATGTTCTTGCCCACTCACTTAGCCTGTCTATACCCCCCTGAAGCCTCCTTGCATCCTCCTAACTTACATTCCCACCCAGCTTTGTATCATCAGCAAACTTGGATATATTACATTTAGTCCCTTCATCCAAATCATTGATGTAGATTGTGAATAGCTGAGGCCCAAGCACTGATCCTTGCGGTACCCCACTAGTTACAGCCTGCCAACCCGAAAATGACCCGTTTATTCCTACTCTCTCTTTTCTGTCCGTTAACCAATCCTCAATCCATGCTAGTATATTACCCCCAATCCCATGAGCCCTAATTTTGTTTAATAACCTCTTGTGTGGCACCTTATCGAATGCCTTCTGAAAATCCAAATGCACCACATCCACTGGTTCCCCCTTATCTATTCTGCTAGTTACAACCTCAAAAAACTCAACAGATTCGTCAAACACGATAAACCCTCTCCATTTTATATAGGATGGAAAAGAATGCCTGCATAAATTCTCCAGCTGGGACAAATCTTCGCTGGCATTTTATATAAAACAAATCATCAGGAACAGAGGAGGCTGAGGGGAGATTTAATTGAGGTGTATAAAATTATGAGGGGCCTAGATAGAGTGGATAGGAAGGACCTATTTCCCTTAGCAGAGGGGTCAATAACCAGGGGGCATAGATTTAAAGTAATTGGTAGAAGGATTAGAGGGGAGTTGAGGAGAACTGTTTTCACCCAGAGGGTGGTGGGGGTCTGGAACTCACTGCCTGAAAGGGTGGGAGAGGCAGAAATGCTCATCACATTTAAAAAGTACTTGGATATGCACCTGAAGTACCGTAACCTACAGGGCTACGGACCAAAAGCTGAAAAGTGGGATTAGGCTGGATAGCTCTTTTTCGGCTGCGCAGACACGCTGGGCCAAATGGCCTCCTTCTGTGCCATAAATTTCTATGATTCTATGATCAAGCTCCTTTGATCAGGTGGTAAAGGCAGGTGAGTGGCTGAGCCACACAGACTAGGAAGGGCCTCGGTTTGAGTCCTGGTCAGTGCCGAGTTATCTCATCTCTGTTATGATGGCATAACATCGGAACAGGAGGAGGCCATTCAGCCCCTCGAGCCTGTTCTGCTATTCAATTAGTTCGTGGCTGATCTGCATATCAGCTCCATCCACCTGCCTTGGCTCCATATCCTTTTATACCCTTGTCTTGCAAAAACCTATCGGTCTCAGATTTAAAATTATTAATTGAGCTTGCATCTACTGCTTTTTGGGACACCACAACTGGTATCAGTACCCCTGCTGCATCAGCCACTGTTCACACAACCGATTGCTATCTGGTGGGCTTGGACACGGCCGAGTACAACAGTGCGTTCCGCTCGGATTGTGACCGCCTTCTCGCAGTCCAATAACTTGTCAACTCTCAACCCAGAAAAATGGCCATTTGGGCAAAGCACGGGGCGGGGGCAGTGGCACAATAGCTGCCTGTGGAATCATCCTCCAGTGTATCTTCACAGAAGTGAAAGTGGGGGGCAAAAATCTACCAACTGCAGAAATAGTCTAAAAAGAATTCTGTTGAATTTCATTCATGCAGGATCATTTCAACTCTTGTTAAACAGATATGCCACCTAATGATAGAAATTGAGTACTACAGCTTAGTGATTTATTATTTCACATGCCTCAAGTTTCAATCATTTTTTTCCCTCTAAAGTTTGCCCACATTGTAGATAAGGAAAGTAACATTTTCCAAGCCAATGACAACAATGGGAGGGTGAAGAGACCAAATGGAAAACAAAAAGGCTTTGTAGGAGGTTTTTGAAAGCATGGAAGGTAGTGAGACAACGTGGCTTTGGGAGAGAATTCCAGAAGCAGGGCTTAGTACAGCAATGGATTAACCAGTAGACACTGTCAACTGGTTTAGAAACGTTTTATTTAGGCACAGATTATCCCAAAGTAAATCTATTTTCATTGAACCCACACTAATTGTTCCTCTTGTGAAACAGATGTCTCGACCATAGGAGGTGCATGTCAGGCAGAACATGGAAAATGACACACACACACACACACACACACACACACACACACACACAGCAACTGAATGGCAAAACCATATTGCATTTCTGTAGCTCCTTTCACGACCACCGGACGTCCCAAAGCGCTTTACAGCCAATGAAGTACTTTTTGAAGTGTGGTCACTGTTGTAATGTGGGAAACGCGGCAGCCAATTTGCGTGCAGCAAGCTCCCACAAACAGCAATGTGATAATGACCAGATAATCTGTTTTTGTTATGTTCATTGATAAATATTGGCCTCAGGACACCGGGGATAACTCTCCTGCTCTTCTTCGAAATAGTGCCATGGGATCTTTTATGTCCACCTGAGAGTTTAACGTCTCATCCGAAAGACGGCACCTCCGACAGTGCAGCACTCCCTCAGCACTGCACTGTCAGCCTAGATTTATGGGTTCAAGTCCCTGGAGTAGGACTTGAACCCACAACCTTCTGACTCTATGTACTATGTCTCTGACTCTAGATGCACTAGAGAGGGTACAGAGGAGATTTACAAGGGTGTTGCCAGGACTGGAGAATTTTAGCTATGAGGAAAGAGTGGATAGGCTGGAGCTGTTTTCTTTGGAACAAAGCAGGCCGAGGGGAGATTTAATTGAGGTGTATAAAATTATGAGGGGCCTAGATAGAGTGGATAGGAAGGACCTATTTCCCTCAGCAGAGAGGTCAATAACCAAGGGGCATAGATTTAAAGTAATTGGTAGAAGGATTAGAGGGGAGTTAAGGAGAACATTTTCCACCCAGAGGATGGTGGGGGACTGGAACTCACTGCCTGAAAGGGCGGTAGAGGCAGAAACCCTCATCACATTTAAAAAGCACTTGGATATGCACCTGAAGTGCCGTAACCTACAGGGCTACGGACCAAGAGCTGGGAAGTGGGATTAGGCTGGAGAGCTCTTTTTCGGCCGGCACAGACACGACGGGCCAAATGGCCTCCTGTGGTGTAAATTTCTATGATATTGACTGTCCCTACAAATGACAAACTGTGTCTCAGCTCACACCCTCCGCTCTTTTGGGTCTAGATTTCCCTGCGGCCGTCCAACCATGCGATCGGGAGCAGCCATTTCAATCATCAAGGCTCCTGATTATCTGGACTTCCATTTCTAAGCCCCTTTTGTCTTGCTACATCTCTTCCCACGTTCAAAAGCCTCCTCAAAACTCATCTCTTCGACCGAACCTTCAGTTGCCTCCCGACTGTCCTACTCTGCATCCATTACGCCTCCTTTGTGAAGTGCCTGAGGACCTTTCACTCCACTGAAAAGGTGTGATACAAGTGTCAGTGATTAAGATGATCAAATCTGAAATTTCATGTTATCTTCAGCAATTTGCATGAAAATAATTGAAGAGCTCTTACAATTGAAATATTAAAAAAGGCCTTAAATACATTTCTTTTTTTTTTCTTCATATTTACTCTAATACTAATATAAAAGGCAAAATGCTGCGGATGCTGGAAATCCGAAATGTAAACAGAAAATGCTGGAAATATTCAGCAGGTCAGGCAGCATCTGTGGAGATGCTCTACTATCATTTCCTTGTACCTTTCCCTGTTCTCGAATATTTTTCTTCCGGTGTTTAATCCAATTCCTTCTTAAACGTTGTGACTCATGAGCCATTTGTGGCAAAGCATTCCAATATTCTAGCTATCCTTTGAGTGAAAAATATCTTCTAACCTCCTACGCTCAGCCAGTAGCTCAGTGGGTAGCACTCTCCCCTCCGAGTCAGAAAGTCGTGGGTCCGAATTTCAATCCAGAGACTTGAGCTCAAAATTTTAGGCCGACATTCCAGTGCAGTACTGAGGGAGTGCTGCACTGCCGGAGGGGCCGTCTTTCGGATGAGACGTTAAACCGAGGCCCCGTCTGCTCTCTCAGGTGGATGTAAAAGATCCCATGGCACCATTTCGAAGAAGAGCAGGGGAGTTCTCCCCAGTGTCCTGAGGCCAATATTAATCCCTCCATCAACATCACTAAAACAGATTATCTGGTCATTATCACATTGCTGTTTGTGGGAGCTTGCTGTGCGCAAATTGGCTGCCGTGTTTCCTACATTACAACAGTGACTCCACTTCAAAAAGTAATTCATTGGCTGTAAAGCAGTTTGGGACGTCCGGTGGTCGTGAAAGGCGCTGTAGAAATGCAAGTCTTTCTTTTTCTTTCAGCATCACCCCACAGACATGCAATTGAAATCACAAACCCAGCAGAGGTGAAATGAAACATGTTTTCACTCTTTTGTGGTGCCACACGCAAGTGCTCCAATCTGTTCTGCTAACATTTTCTCCCATATTTCTAATTTTGTTTTCAACCACATCACGTCTTCCCCAACCAAAACTATTTGATCCGTCTCCAGGCTTGTCCCATTGTTGTTCTGTATCTGACCTTTAGACGGATGGTGTAAATTCACTCTTTTTCAATTTTCACTCCTTCCATTCAGTCCATCCACAGACGAGATTGAAACTCATTATTTGTGGTTACAAGGAACACACACATCCCGTTACTTTGTAACGCAGCATGACACACTGACAAGCTGCGCCACCCATCACTATCGGCTACTCTTAGTTCTGATCGGATCCACACACGGTCAGCCATTCCAATACAATGCCAACAATGCGACAGCAATAAATCTGGAATAAAAAGCTAGCATCAGTAATGGTGACCGTGAAACTACCAGATTGTCGTAAAAATTCATCTGGCTCGCTAATGTCCTTTAGGGAAAGAAATCTGCCGCCCTTACCTGGTCTGGCCTATATGTGACTCCAGATCCACAGCAATGTGGTTGACTCTGATACTGCCCTCTGAAATGACCTAGCAAGCCACTCAGTTGTATCAAAGGGCAATTAGGGATGGGCAATAAATGCTGGGATTGCCAGCGACGCCCACATCCCATGAATGGATAAATAACCAAAACCAAATCCCCTGGCTCGGGTTTATTTTCTCAAATTCCAAATGGTCCTGTTGGTTGCCTTAGACCTGACCTGACTCAGCCTAAGAAAGTAAGGAGCCTTACCCTTTAGGCAACTTGACTAACCCTTCGAAAAAGATTGGTGAAGCCATTCAAGACTTATTGGATTCCTGCTTTTTGGCATTGACAGACGTGACCAGAGTATGGTGACAGAATGATAACCAATTAGAATTAGTCTACATCTATAAGAAATTCAAGATCAATTCATGAAAAACATTGCAAAGCCGATACAGAATTTGCTTTATTCTTTAATCGCTTAACCATTGGTGACCGTGCCTTCAGCTACCAAGGCCCTAAACTCTGGAATTCCCTCCCTACCTCTCTTTCCTCCTTTAAGACGCTCCTTAAAGCCTACTTCTTTGGTCATCTGTCCTAATTTCTCCTTATCTGGCTCGGTGTCAACTTTTTTGTCTTAGAACACTCCTGTGAAGCACCTTGGGACGTTTTACTACATTAAAGACGCTATATAAATACAAGTTGTTGTTGTTAAATAATCTATCACAATGTACAGATTTTGTTTTAAAAAGATCAACAATAGACCAATACTGCCCGACACAGTCACATCCCACCTTAACAGTAAACTTAGATTCAATCCAGATACACATTTGCTTTTCACTCGTCAAAGTTTTCCTCACGGCTGATTGAAGTTGAACTGCATAAAACTAACTTTGAGAGAGACTGGCAGCAAAAACTTCCAAAACAAGCGGTATTTCTGGCCCAGGTTTCTTACCCTCGGAGAGCTCCAATTAAGCTTTGGAAATACACTGCCTCCCAGTGAGTTTATAGCTTCCTGTACTTTTGCTGCAAAGTCTGGGAATTCTGGAGCCTACATATTAAAAAAAAAATGCACAAAGATTAAATTCAAGCATTAACAAAACAAAAATACTTTTGAGCCCAGAACCCATGATTTTTTCCACTTTAGTAAAGCTTTTAATTTAAAAATTGTTCATTTTCAAAGTGCAGTATAATAGTTTACTTAATTCTACAAGTTTGATTAATACAATATCCTTAATTTTATATTTAAGACATCCATATTTAGTTTTATGTAAATTTGGCAGACTAAAACATAGAAAATTATTAAACATTATATAAAACAGACCTTACTAAAAATTAAGTACAGCAATAAAAGCTACAATCCCACTGGCTTTCACATAATTAACCTTCTCTGCCATGTCCTAAAATAAAAGTTTACTGATAAATCAATAACCAGAGGGCACCGATTTAAGGTGATTGGCAAAAGGACCAGAGGCGACACGAGGAAAAAACATTTTACGCATCGAGTGGTTAGGATTTGGAAAGCGCCGCCTGATAGAGTGGTGGATACAGATTCAATAGTCGCCTTCTAAAGGGGAATTGGATAAATACTCAAAGGAGAAAAAAATTGCAGGGTTATGGGGAAAGAGCAGGGGAGTGGGACTAACTGGATTGCTGTTCGAAAGAGCCGGCGCAGACTCGATGGGCCGAATGGCCTCCTTTTGTGCTGTACTATTCTATGATTCTATAAATTCTAAATGATATTCAGCCAAGATACCAGTCATATTAAACACAAATATCACAGCTACATATATGCAAATACACCTCTTACCGTAAGGGTTGTCACATTCTCATCATCTGACCACTACAGGAAAGAAACGCAAAAGGTTACCTCGCAAATGTTCTCATAATAAACCATTGTGTCAGAGCATTTAGCATAAATCTACAGCATTAATACAGAAACAAATGCGGTTTAATTAAGACAATAAAGAACAAAACACAATACTGACCTGTACATCCTGTTCTTCATCACTGGCATCATCTGCATGTGAACAGCTTGGGACTTCATTTCTGAAACAATTGAAAACAATCTCTTAGGAAACAAAAATCAGGAATGTGGGCTCAAGGAGTCCCCACTGGATTTTTCCTCCCAAGGTGGTCAGCAAGCACTATACTTTTCAGAATTGTTGAGAAATTTGCAGAATGCATCAAAATGGCTTTTAAGTGAATCAATCCAGGAATTCAATTTTTAAAAACCAAGTTACTTTCCCATATTTCATTATTTGTAGGGGAGTGAAACGGGATTCAGCAGCACATTCTGAACTACAGTAATTGTATTAGTAGCAAATGACACCACCATCAACACCAGCTATACAATGACCAATCAGAATGCTTCTTCCTTCATCTGCACATTTTACAAAACAAGAAATTAATTATATTCCTTACAGGCTGTAAACACCCAATCTATTGGAAGTAAAGGAGAGAGAATTAAAGCATAATTAACTTAAAATAAAATTAGGACTCAAAAATAACATTGAGTCAAAATCTTTAAGCCTGCAAAGTTGGTAAACATACTGCTCTTTACTGCCCACAAGTGATCAGCAGAATGTAGAACTTGATGCGCTGCCTTCATCATACCTGCCTAGTATGTTCTGAGCTGCTGTAGAAGAGATATTATTTAAACTAAACACATACCGCAATTCCCTGTATTAAAAAAAAAGTGTTTTACATAGGATATACAGCACAGAAACAGGCCATTTGGCCCTACTAGTCCATGCCGGCTTTTATGCTCCACTTGAGCCTCCTCCCATCTTTCCTCATCTAACTGTGTCAGCGTAACCCTCTATTCCCCTCTCCCTCATGTGCTTATCTAGCCTCCCCTTAAATGCATCTATACTATTCGCTTCAACCACTCCCTGTGATAGTGAGTTCCACATTCTCACCACTCTCTGGGTAAAGAAGTGTCTTCTGAATTCCCTATTTGATTTCTTGGTGACTATCTTGTATTGACAGTCTCTGGTTATGCTCTTCCCCACAAGTGGAAACACTCCCTCTGTGTCTACTCTATCAAAACCTTTCATCATTTTAAGACCTCTATTAGGTCACCCTTCAGCCTTCTCTTTTGAAGAGTAAAGAGACCCAGCCTGTTCATCCTTTCCGGATAGGTATATTCTCGCATTTCAATTTGGAAAATGAAATTCCTCCCATTAATAGTTTGAGTGAAAAACTGGCTGCAATCTCTCATTTTGTGCTCACGTTGACTTCTTCCTGTTTTTAAATGGAAATACGTCACTCCCTTGGTTAAGTTTGAAAAAAGATGTGCATATTTTTAAATGATTACAATTCGGTTCCTCATTGAATTACTGAGCTTTGTTCAAGTTTTCTACAGGATAACGGTTATATATCAATTAATTAACAAGTACATTATGTTCCACCGGAAAAATGTAATCTAGCTTTTGAATTTAGATGGTTTAGTGATATCAGGTAATTTTTGGAATAATACTAACCAAGGCAATCATGAATACCACATTTTGGAATATGTCTTTTCTACTGTACTGCAGCACCCACTACACAGAGAAAAATTTGATCGAAACATACAGAGATTAATTCTTACCGTCCAGAAACCACCAGCGTCCCATCATCCAGCAAATAATCGATTACATTTTGCGGCAGTGGAAGAATAACACTGTAAAACAAGAAACGTGCGTAAACAACTTAAAGGTCACATGTACGTCCAGCTCATTCAGTGAAGGAAAACCATAGCTTCAGATTCTTAATAAGCTTACCCTACTTCGAAGCAGGTTCACTTTATTTTCAAGGAAACTATATTTGGACAGTAACAAAAACAAATGGGAGTTTAACTGCACATCTCTTGCTTCTCCCTTTGCCTGTATTGCTCTGCCCGGCTAGTTTACAAAAAGGACATTGTCGGAATACTGGTTTGCAATCTAGTTCTACTTCTAGCGAAGTGGTTTCAGCACTCCATTAAATCCACATGCCTTAACAGCCTGATTAAATACCAATCGGTGCTCATTTTGCATGACCACTTTAAAAAGAAAAATCAACCCAGCCTGAAAATAATGCTTCAGTCATAAATGGGAAACATTCCCAACTCTGCACTGGGCAATTATGGGATGTGCTGAGCTCTTGTTTTCTTTGTATTTGTCCAGTCGCTATTGTACACAGAATTTCTACAAGAGTGATAATCCGGGCGGCACACATTTTCCTGGGTTAGAAAACACCTAGCACATTAATAAATTGCCAATACAGCATAATATTTAACAAATACTTATGTAATATGGCACATGGGGAATTTTATCAGCGGATCTAGCCACAATGCATGAATAAGTTAGTAAGCAAGAAAATGTTGCCGCCCATACCAGGGAAATAAATGGCTTAGCAATCTGAATCAGCATAGAATTAATGCCTTTTTAAAATTTGCATTTTTGCATGTGTGTTTGCGCTCATGAACGGTAGGGATCTCACTGTTGGTACATGAGGGGGAGAGAGAGATACCCTAAGCCTAGCAACAGTCGAGAGAGAGAGAGAAAAAGAATTACAGATCACCCTAGCAACAGCCTACGTTCAAGATTGAAGTAAGGCCTTGGGATGTTTATAGTAGTGCCATGATAGAATGTTTAGATTATAACTGTTACGGTCACAACAAGGACACTGCAACTTATCTGAAAGGTTGTTGGCGTACGCATGTCGGAGAGAAATGTAAACTTGTGTGTGTAAGAATCGGCTGAAGGACACTGCACTGACCAGAGACTACCATATAAGACAATGCCAGTTCCAGTTTCATAAGGAGAAAAACAGTGCATTAAAGAAGTTTTTATGTTAAGTTTTAGAAGCGAGAAATGTACAAGGATGAGCGCCTGTCTACATTCAAATCTGCTGACAAAACTCCACTTGTAAATTGAGTTATACTCTGAACAAATTATACTCCGCTTTTAGATTCTTTATGTTAAAGTAGAAAAAATAAAGTGATTATAACCGTAAGACTGAATTTGTTACTACTCAAGTGAACGACGGAAGAGTGTTTAAAACAACACTCACTGCTGGGCACAGAATTACTTTCCCTTTTTGCCCTTTAAGTTTGCAGTGAGCATTTCCAGCCCAAGTATATTACAGATCAGACGAAGTTGCTGCTACTCTGTCCCAACATGTTCAACTTCAGGTTCAGAACAGTTCCAACTGGACCAATATGAATTTTCTAGTTCCCACATCAGCTCAGAGAGCCAATTTGTGCCAATTGATGCTGTGAATCCATACGGTGTAGAAATGGGTTAAGGTTGCTCGTGTGACTTTCATCCCATTAGTCTGAGCTCGATTTAAACCCAGGTCCCACAGGTAAAAAATCTATTCCATTGCCAAATCCAGGGAACCATTCAATTAGTCATAAAATGAAAACAGAAAATGCGGGAAATACTCAGCAGGTCAGGCAGCATCTGTGGAGAGAGAAACAGAGTCAACGCTTCAGGTCGATGACCTTTCGTCAGAACTGGAAAAAGTTCAAGATGTAATAGGTTTTTAAGCAAGTGCAGAGGCAGGGAAAGGGGGTGGGGAGTAAAGAACAAAAGGGAAGGTCTGTGATAGGATGGAAGGCAGGAGAGATTAAATGACAAAAGGGATGATGGCGCAAAGCAACAAGAGATGGTAGTGGGACAAGTAAAGAAACAAAAGATGACTCTAGATGAAGTGTAAATGAGAATAGCAGAATCAACAGCTGCCATGTGGAAAAAAATGGGGGCAGAGGTTATGATCTGAAATTGTTGAACTCGATGTTGAGTCCGGAAGGCTGTAAAGTGTCGAATTGAAAGATGAGGTGCGGTTTCTCGAGCTTACGTTAAGCTTCGTTGGAACAGTGCAAGAGGCCGAGGACGGAGAGGTGCGAAGAATTAAAGTGACAAGCGACAATTTAAAATAGTCATGCTCAATTATTAGATCTGTGTAGAGGCCCAGCGTGTTGGCACACCTGTGCACTGTGAAATACAGTGGCAGGGATTGGATTTGGAATGCGCTGCCTGATAGGTGGGTGGATACAGATTCAATAGTAGCCTTCAAAAGAGAATTGGATAAATACTTGAAGGAGGAAAAAATTTGCAGGGATATGGGGAAAGAGCGGGGGAGTGGGACTAACTGGATTGCTCTTCGAAAGAGCCGGCGCAGACTCGATGGGCCGAATGGCCTCCCTTCTGTGCTGTACTATTCTCTATGATTCTAGGAAGGTGTTCTACTTTTGATTCTATATACAGTAGAGGACACCATGAGCAGTGTTTATCTCCACAAGTATCGGGGGGGGGGGGGGGGGGGAGAGAGAGAAGCAGACAAGTCCTCCTTGTCCACTCTTGCACAACTCCAAATTGCGGCATCAAGAGAAGCAAGCTATTTATTTGAACAAGGGATGGTGGACTACACGGCAAGAAACAAATCTAAAACAAAAGGTAATCTTTTACAAATAAGTCAGTTACAGATATTGTAAATCGGAATAGACTGACCAGTCACGCAGCTTGCTCCGTCAAGAATCATAAGCAAGACAACATCTTGTTAGAAGAATGGAATGATTCCAAATGACAACACTCATGCACAAACCATTCTAACAGAATGCAATTAATTAAAATATGTTAGCTTGCATTCTTCTGGTTGAGCACTACTCTAGTTATATTTTTTTAAACAAAGCCTTCTCTGGTACTCAGCAGATACCCACTTTACTCTGATCTAACATCACTTATGAAATACACCTCTTCCTTTTTTGCAACACAAGAAAAAACTCATGTGTTGCAACCATAGATAGAAACTCCAAATGGTGGAAGTGAAATGGATAGCTTCACAAAGGTAAATAGCACACTGTGAAAGATCCATAGGAGTGTACATGAAGTTACAACTGGGAGGGGGAGGTGGGGGAGAATCTGAATGACTGCAAACTGTAATTATTATTGAAAATTTATGACATCCAACAACAACATTTATGTAACGCCTTTAACATAGTAAAACGTCCCAAGACGCTTTACAGGAGCGATTATCAAACAAAACTTGACACCGAGCCACATAAGGAGATATTAGGGCAGGTGACCAAAAACTTGGTCAAAGAGGTAGGTTTTAAGGAGCGTCTTAAAAGGAGGAGAGAGAGGTAGAGAGGCGGAGAGGTTTAGGGAGGGAATTCCAGAGCTCAGGGCCTCAGTAGCTGAAGGCACGGCCGCCAATGGTGGAGCTTAAAATCGGGGATGCTCAAGAGGCCAGAATTATAGGAGCGCAGATATCTCGGGGGGGCTGGAGGAGGTTACAAAAGTCAGATAGGGAGGGTCGAGGCCATGGAGGGATTGGAAAACAAGGATGAGATTTTTAAAATCCACCTCATGCAAATGTGTTATCTTTGTAACATACTTCCGGTCTTCGGTTATTCTCTTATCCGAGAATAAGAATGCATTATGCGTCAAGAATAGGTTATTCAGCCCAGCATGCCACTTCTTCAAACAGACTGTCGGTACTCTGATGGACTCTCTCCAGTTTATTTAATTTCTTGAGCAGCATCAATAAACCCGGGTGAAACTTCCAATATAACATGTTCAACCTCTTCGCTCCCGAGATCAGTCCAACCAAAAGGATCGCCTGTCTTTTCTCTTCAGATCTGCTGGGTGTTTCCAGCATTTTCTGGTTCAATTTCAGATTTCTGACGGTGATATTGTTTCCTTTTTGTCTCAAACTTTTCAGTAAATAAGCTCACACGCAGCATCACTTTCCTATCTGTGATACCAATAGGTTATGTAGCCTTTGTATTCATTATTGCACTTGCATTCTAAAGTGGTGAATGCAGATCTCTCCGACAACCTGCTGTATTGATTAATCTTTTATAAAGCCAGGCAACTATCCAGTCAAATGGGACTGAGACAATTACAAAAGACAATTATGCACAAATGATTTTTGATGTTCAACCGGCTAGCACCATGGAAGTCTCATGTTAAGGAAAGCGACTAGTCAAAGTCACAAGATTTGATAACTATCGTGCAATTTTGCACATTTTATTTCTTTTATGAGGGGTGGAGGAAAAAAAGAGAAACTTTGCAGAACCCTTGTTGAGGCAAATAAATGGTTAGGTGCAGTTCATGATAAATCGGATTGTATCTGCTCTGTGGAAGGAAATAACCGGATAGCTTTGACTTGTTCCATGCTTACTTAAATATTCTAAAGACTTTCTGACTATCACCAAAACACACTTCTCTTCCTGAATTCACAAAGAGACTATGCTATTTTATTAGAAACATCAAAAATCTACTTATACAACTAACACCCCACACTACTGCTACTCTTCAAAACAAAAGCTGGCTTTCCTGTGTTGTTGATAAATTTAAATTCAGCTCTGAACTTTGCACATAATCACAGAGCAGCTGCGGTCAGGTTATCCTATCCTGCCCCGGCGCATTCACAGGCCTTGCAACCAGAGCCAACATGTTACGAGGACAAAAATTCACCAAAGGCATTAGGTTTAGCCAAATTGGATGGGTGAGTAAGAACACAAGAACATAAGAAATAGGAGCAGGAGTAGGCCACATGGCCCCTCGAGCCTGCTCCGCCATTCAATAAGATCATGGCTGATCTTCTACCTCATCTCCACTTTCCTGCACTATCCCCATATCCCTTGATTTCCCTAGAGTCCAAAAATCTATTTATCTCAGCCTTGAATATATTCAACGACTCAGCATCCACAGCCCTCTGGGGTTGAGAATTCTAAAGATTCACAACCCTGAGTGAAGAAATTCCTCCTCATCTCAGTCCTAAATGGCCGACCACTTATCCTGAGACTGTGACCCTCTAGTTCTAGACTCTCCAGCCAGGGGGAAACAGCCTCTCAGCATCTACCCTGTCAATCCCCTCAGAATCTTATATGTTTCAATGAGATCACCTCTCATTCTTCTAAACTCCAGAGAATATAGGCCCAATCCACTCAATCTGTCCTCACAGGACAAGCCTCTCATCCCAGGAATCAATCTAGTGAACCTTTGTTGCACCACCTCTAAGGCAAGCATATCCTTCCTTAGGTAAGGAGACCAAAACTGTACACAATACTCCAGGTGTGGTCTCACCAAAGCCCTGTACAATTGCAGCAAGACTTCCTTACTCTTGTACTCCAAACCCCTTGCAGTCAAGTGAGGGAATCCAGGCTCTCCAGGCATTGGGTTGTCAGAAGGAACAAGTTAGGGGTGAAAACCAGCCATTCGGCCCGTGCCTCGACATTGGTACTGCATCTTTAATGTAGAAAAACATCCCAAGGTGCTGCATAGAAGCATAACCAGATAAAAATCAATATCAAGCAGAAGGAGGAGATATTAGGAGGGGTGACTAAAAGCTTGGTCAAAGAGGTGGGTTTTAAAGGAGCAGAGGGAGGTTTAGAGAGGGAATTCCAGAGCTTAGGGACGAGATGGCTGAAGGCCCGGCAGCCAATGGTGGGGCAAAGATATTTTGGGATGTTCAAGTAAATCCAATAGGGAATTCAGAAGAAACTTCTTTACCCAGAGTGGTGAGAATATGGAACTGACTACCACAGGGAGTAGTTGAGGCGATAAGTATAGATGCATTTAAGGGGAGGCTAAGTAAGTATATAGGGAGAAGGGACTAGAGGGTTATGCTGATAGTTAGATGAGGAAGGATGGGAGGAGGCTTGAGTGAAGCATAAACACTGGCATGGACTGGTGGGGCGAATGGCCTGTTTCTGTGATGTAAATTCTATACTATAAGCACCTTAACTCTCCCATCATGGCATTTGAACGTAGTTGGAAAAACCACAGTTTAGCTGTTTGATACAAAGAAAAAGACTTGCATTTCTACAGCGCCTTTCATAACCACAGGACGTCCCAAAGCGCTTTACAGCCAATGAAGTACTTTTAAAGTGTAGTCACCAATGTTCCCGATTAGCTGCGCAGCGCTCCAAGGATCCCACACAGCCAGCTTTTCAATGTACAAACCGTGCATTTGCGGTATTGTGAATGGCCCATGCAGCCCCTTAAAGGGGTCGGGCGGCGCCCAAAAAAAATTACAGAAAACATTGGTAGCCACCGTTGTAATGTAAGAAACGCGGCAGCCAATTTACACACAGAAAGCTCCCACAAAAAGCATTGTGATAATAGCCAGATGATCTGTTTTAGTGATGTTGATTGAGGGATAAATATTGGCCAGGACAGTGGGAATAACTCTCCTGCTCTTCTTCAAAATGGTGCCATGGGATCAAGTGAGGGCCCGTGGCTCAGAGGGCAGCACGCTCACCTGAGTCAGAAGGTTGTGGGTTCACGTCCCACACCAGAGACTCGAGCACAAAAATCTAGATTGACACTCAGTGCAGTATTGAGGGAGTGCCGCACTGTCGGAGGTGCCGTCTCTCGGATGAGACATTAAACTGAGACCCCGCCTGCTCTCTCAAGTGGACTTAAAGAGCCTATGGCACTATTTCAAAGAAGAGCAAGGGAGTTATCCCCGGTGTCCTGGGCCAATATTTATACCTCAATCAACATCACTAAAAAACAGATTATCTGGTCATTATCACATTGCTGTTTGTGGGAGCTTGCTGAGCGTAAGTTGGCTGCCGCGTTTCTTACATTACAACAGTGACTACACTCCAAAAGTACTTCATTGGCTATAAAGTGCTTTGGGACTCCCAGTGGTCGTAAAAGGCTTTTTTTTTGTCCACCTGAAAGAACAGGCAGGGCCTCGGTTTAACGTCTTCTCCGAAAGACGGCATCTCAGACAGTGCGGCGCTCCCTCAGTACCGCCGCTCCGACAGTGCGGAGCTCCCTCAGTACCGCCCCTCCGACACTCCCTCAGTACTGCCCGTCCCACAGTGCGGAGCTCCCTCAGTACCGCCCCTCCGACAGTGCGCCGCTCCCTCAGTACCGCCCCTCCGAACCGCCCCTCCGACAGTGCGCCGCTCCCTCAGTACCGCCCCTCCGACAGTGCGCCGCTCCCTCAATACTTACTCTCCGACAGTGCCGTGCTATCCCTCAGTATTACCCCTCCGACAGTGCAGCGCTCCCTCAGTACTACCCCTCCGACAGTGCGGCACTCCCTCAGTACTGCCCCTCCGACAGTGCAGCGCTCCCTCAGTACTGCCCCTCCGACAGTGCGGCGCTCCCTCAGTACTACCCCTCCGACAGTGCGGCGCTCCCTCAGTACTGCCCCTCCGACAGTGCAGCGCTCTCTCAGTACTGCCCCTCCGACAGTGCAGCGCTCCCTCAGTACTGCCCCTCCGACAGTGCGGCGCTCCCTCAGTACTGCCCCTCCGACAGTGCAGCGCTCCCTCAGTACTACCCCTCCGACAGTGCGGCGCTCCCTCAGCGCTATCTCTCCGACAGTGCAGCGCTCCCTCAGTGCTACCCCTCCGACAGTGTGGCACTCCCTCAGTACTACCCCTCCGACAGTGTGGCACTCCCTCAGTACTACCCCTCCGACAGTGCTGTGCTATCCCTCAGTACTACCCCTCCGACAGTGCAGCGCTCCCTCAGTACTGCCCCTCCGATAGTGCGGCACTCCCTCAGTACTGCCCCTCCGACAGTGCAGCACTCCCTCAGTACTGCCCCTCCGACAGTGCGGCGCTCCCTCAGTACTGCCCCTCCGACAGTGCAGCGCTCCCTCAGTACTGCACTGGAGTGTCAGCCCAGATTATGGGGCCCGAGTCTCTGGAGCGGGGACTGGGAACCCACAGACCTTGATGACACACAGAGAATGTGTGCGTGCGGGTGTCGCTGACTCACCTCCGGATGGTGTGCTTCTTGAAGAGCGGGTACCAGGCCGACAGCTGGCACCGCAGTACCTGCTCCTTCTTCATCCTCCTCACCCACCGGCCGCCACCTCCGCCGGAAATGTGCGGCTCCTAAATCAGTCCCTCCTCCCGCGGCGGGTGGGTCAGCAAACCCCTTCCCCCGCCTCTCCCCGCCCTGAAGTTCCGAGCTGATTGCGGCCCAGGCTGATTCTTGCCCCTTTCTTCCCCCTCACCAATATTCACCGTCTTCCCCTCAGTGACTGCCACTGTACCAGTTTAGATTTACTTCAAAAGTCGCTTAATTGATAATTCATATAATTAGATTTTTTTTTGTCTGGTCATCAACAGCAGAGGTAAAAAGGAATAGGCGCCAGCTACTGCAGTCTGTGGGTGAGATTTTAATTTTTTTTAATCCTTAAAACATTATTTCTTCAAATGTAGTTTCATTTTTCTTTAGTAAATTTTATGGGACTCTCCTCTTCCTCAAGTTCCTGAAGGTTTAGTTTGATGCAAGAGACGTTTTCAAGCAGAATTGATGGATTATTATTAATTAATCAAACTATTGGAGCTTCACCTTGTTTCATTTTATTTTCATTGGGGATGTTGGATGTGTAGAATACGTTGAGTTAATTATAATTATATATCACACACACTTCCTCTCTTAGTTCCTAACAGGAAAAGGAGAGATTAAGCCCCAAGGTGTGTAGAATTGGTCTTTTGTGTCAGACTTGCCTTTTGTTCAGATTGTTCTAATGGTATTTAAATTCTCTCTCTCTTTTCAATCGCACTCAATTTAATCTTTGCTTAGCCTTAATTATTTTAAAGTTTCTGTCATTTTTGGACTTGGAATTCTATTTAATACTCGCATTTCTATTGCGCATTATTTAATGAATCTGGATTTTTGTTTAGTAATTGGTTGAGGGAGGAATGTTGGCCAGGAATGTGTTCTTGTGAGACTGCCCTGCTCTTTGAATAATGCCCTGACGTTCGGCAGGACGGGTAGAGGGGGCTTTGGTTCGGTGTCTGATCGAAACAATGGCACATTGACAAACAATACAGATTTGCGCTTGAGTTTCAGCCTGGTTTCTGAACTCGAACCTCGTTATAGAGCCCAAACCTACAATTTTCTGACTGAGAATCAAGAATGCTACCAACTGAGTTTAGGTGACACACCAATAATTGGCTTGGAATTTGCGGTCAGCAGCGAAGCGAAGGCGTTTGCCGCTGGCACCGAAGTACGCTCCGCACAAGGACCTCGTGATCCCTGTGTCGAGAACTTTGGGTTTTCCGACCTTCAATTTAATTCAACGGACTGTAGTGGGGATCCCCTTGCGTGAGCTACTGTGACGTCGACAGGCTGTCTGATCAGCCAATCAAACGGCAGAATTCTCACAGACTGCGAACAAGGAAGTGAGTAAGCTCTTAAAATTCTAACTTTTTAAAATAGTTAGAGAGAGCAAAACTAAGATTGGGGCTCTCACACGGGGGAAAAAGCAAACCCGAAATAAAGACGGACTAACTTTTAAAAAAATTTAAAACATTTATGAAAAGTTTCTTTAAAAAGTTTTATTCAAATGGACAAATTTCACACAGCACAAAATTAAAATTAGTTCTCCAGGCCCTTAACCTTTGTTTAGCAGTCAATACGCTGTTAAAACCCCAGTTACACCTAATCCCTTTGGGTCTAACTTTTAGTGGGGAATTTAACAGCGTAATTACTGCGGAAGAGTTTGAAGCTTTTGGTATTAAGTACGACTACTAACTGCAATAATGGTGCTTGCGTTTACTTGTTTACGTTTACCTGCTTCAACTTGGATGAGTTAGTCTTTTCCCTTTTGGGGTGTGAGATGATTCATCAATTGACAATGCAGTTTTCTGTCATTTTTGGAGAAAGTCTAAGGATGTTAATGTCCAGCTAGCCACACTTGAATAGTGTTGCTGTTTGATTGTGTGGATTTTTGTTGAAGCCTACAACTCAGACTACCTGCTTTCCGAGCTGGGGGAGGTTTGGAGGCGAGAGTAGAGACTGTGGCCTGGAGACATCTTTTAATGTTTATTTTCTGTGACATTTGTGAATTATTTGATGCTGAGGATTTTATTTTTGGCAAATATTCAGATGAAACAAGCCTTACTCTTTTCTAACGATGATGAAGGGTCATCGACCTGAAACGTTAACTCTGTTTCGTATGGGGAGAGAGCGGGAATATGGTATTGAGATAGAGGATCAGCCATGATCATATTGAATGGCGGAGCAGGCTCGAGGGGCTGAATGGCCTACTCCTGCTCCTATTTTTCTATGTTTCTCTCCACAGATGCTGCCTGACCTGCTGAGTATTTCCAGCATTTTCTGTTTTTATTTAAAATTTCCAGCATCCGTAGTATTTTGCTTTTGTCTTACTCTTTTCTGTTTGCTTTGTAGATTGAGAAAACTTTGGGGAGAGAACTGAGCGTTTTCAGTGTAAAAAGATCCGGCCCAAACGCCATAGAAAGGGCAACGGCTCATTAATTCTGAGTCCAAAAGTCCATTTGATTTGCTTTTGTTGTGCAAATAGCAAAATTAATTATCAACTTCAGGAACCATCAGCAAACATGGAAGCAAATAATCCTACTAACCAATCAGTCATCAAAGAAGAGGTAACAACATTGTATTGTACTCTGATCTCGTGCCTATTAGTGGGTTAAAGCCAGACGTAAAAAGAAAGATGTGTGTGCGGTAGTATGTCTTGTTCCTTTTGTTTGTAAAAGACCTACAAATTCTAGGCTTCCCAGTTAACATGTAACATGCAAGTCCTTGCATAATTCAACAAAGTTGACAGCATACCCATCAGATTTTATTTATTAAGAAACCAAGGTGATGGGGCCAAGGCCCATAGTGCAGGACAACATCAAGATGGCAGCATAAATCAAGAAATATTGATTAGGCTCCAGTGATGGTCAGCTTGTTTTAAAAAAAATCTGCTGATCATAAGTGGAAGGGAATATTGAAGGAGATAAAGTCATAAAGAATGAGTTAGGACGCTTTTTGCATTGACACTTCTTTACTTTAGATAGTGGGAAAACAGCATCTGTGCACGGGCTGCCTGATTTTACATTGCTACAACCGGCTCCGTTATTCCAATAGCAAAATTGTAGACCCACAAAAATGTGAGTCTGCAGTTCAACCATCAGGATAAGGGTGTTTTGTAATATTAAAACAGGGAGCCAACGTGATGCCGCTCTCCTACAATCCAAATTAAACAAGCACCAACGTAAAAGTAACTTTTAAAGGAGGAGGACACGGTTTTGATAAATTGATGTGACTGGCAGTTAATTGAGGAACTTGATTTTCCTTTTTTGCAGAGTTATTGTTTTGTGCACCCTTGGGTGAAAGAAAGAAAGGTTTGCATTTCTGTAGCGCCTGTCACAACTTCAGGACGTCCCAAAGCGCTTTACAGCCAATGAAGTACTTGCGAAGTGTAGTCACTGTTGTAATGTAGGAAACGCGGCAGACAGTTTGCGCACAGCAAGCTCCCACAAACAGCAATGAGATAACGACCAGCTAATCTGTTTCGTGATATTGGTCTGCTCTTCTTCAAATAGTGCCATGGGATCTTTTAACGTCCACCTGAGAGAGCAGACGGGGTCTCGGTTTAACGTCGCATCTGAAAGACGGCACCTCCGACAGTGCAGCACTCCCTCAGCACTGCACTGGCGTGTCAGCCTGGATTTTTGTGCTAAAGTCTCTGGAGTGGGACACTCCATTGGGTTTCATTTGGTGCAGAGTGTCAGCTGTGGCTCAGTGGGTAACACTCTCGCCTCTGAGTCAGAAGGTTGTGGGTTCAAGTCCCACTCCAGACACTTGAGCACAAAAATCTAGGCCGTCACTCCAGGGCAGTGCTGAGGGAGTGCTGCACTGTCGGAGGTGCCGTCTTTCAGATGCGACGTTAAACCGAGACCCCGTCTGCTCTCTCGGGTGGATGTAAAAAGATCCCTTGGCACTATTTCGAAGAAGAGCAGGGGAGTTCTCCCCGGTGTCCTGGCCAATATTTATCCCTCAACCAACATCACTTAAAAAACAGATTATCTGGTCATTATCACATTGCTGTTTGTGGGAGCTTGCTGTGCGCTTTTGCTTGCTGCGTTTTCTACATTATAACAGTCACTACACTTCGTAGTACTTCATTGGCTGTAAAGTGCTTTGGGACGTCCTGAGGTCGAAAAAGGCGCTATAGAAATGCAAATCTTTCTCTTTCTCTTTCTCTTTCTCTTTCTCTTTCTCTTTCTCTTTTTCTCTTTCTCTCTCTTTCTCTTTCTCTTTCTTTCTCTCTCTCTTTCTGTTTAAATTCTGTCTGGCGTAATATATTGCAATGTTGCAGGACTAACTAAAGATGTTTGTTATTGTATGACCTAAACATTTGCCTTACCTTGCCCAAGTGGTCATTATTACTCATGTGTGAGCCTTGATGGTGAGCATCAGCAGAGTATTCAACTGCATGAGTATCACCCCCTGAGAATGATCCTATTCTCACCTGACATTCATAGTCATGCAATTCCAGCAGGGACATTAGCTGTGTTTTTTTTTCTCCCCTACTTAACTGAGAGGCACTAAGGCCAATTTTAGCACTCCTGCCGCTGCGCCAGATGAAATTAGCTAACTGCACAGACCAGGGATTAATCTGGGATCTTCCTGATCTGTGTGGCTCAGTGGGTAGCACTCTCACCTCTGAGTCAGAAGGTTGTGGACTCAGGTCCCGCTCCAAAGACTTGAGCACAAAAATCTAGGCTGACACTCCCACTGCAGTGCTGAGGGAGTGCTGTACTGTCGGAGGTGCCGTCTTTCGGATGAGACGTTAAACTGAGGCCCCGTCTGCTCTCTCAGGTGGACGTAAAAGATCCCATGGCACTATTTTGAAGAAGAGCAGGGGAGTTCTCCCCGGTGTCCTGGCCAATATTTATCCCTCAATCAGCATCACTAAAAACAGATTATCAGGTCATTATCACATTGCTGTTTGTGGGAGCTTGCTGTGCCCAAATTGGCTGCCGCGTTTCCCACATTACAACAGTGACTACACTTCAAAAAGTGCTTAGTTGGCTGTAAAGTGTTTGGGACGTCTGGTGGTCGTGAAAGGCGCTGTAGAAATGCAAGTCTTTTTACTCGCTGGGTGAGGTCAGTGAGCCAGCAGTGGAGCTGTATTAATTTTGCTATGTTGAATATGCTATTAATTCATTTCTAGGTGCTGGCAAAAGGCAAATGGGCTCAACTTTTACAGACAACCTACATAGATCCTACTGGCAAAACCAGGTACAGACGTACACAGTGGAGAAATCCTATTTTCTTCAGCTCTTCTGCCACCACTCGATAAAGAGTTTTGCTAGCTACTACTGCACGGAATTTCTCATCCTGCAAGATCTGGATCTCAAAGGGAGGGTTAAAAACAAATGTGGCTGGGAAGGAAATGTAGCTAAATTTTGTTGTTGAAACACTTGGTGGAAAATGCGTCAACTGTCGGATAATTCATAACGTCCGAACAATAGCTCTGTGCTCCTATCGCCACATTGCTCAGAGTACCACATCATTTCCCAGTAATCTGTGTCAAATGTGGTATGGATGTAATTCATAAAAGAAATCTTGAATGTGCTCCTTTTTATTATATTTTTATCCTATCTGTAACCTATCCCACTGCTACAACCCTCCCTCCAAGAACTCTCCATTCCTCTGACTCTCAGCTCGTGTGTCCCTCCTCGTCACCTGTGCCTTCAGCCATCTAGCCCCATGCTCTGGCATTCCCTCTCTAAATCCCCCTTCTCTCCACCTCACTCTCTCCTTCAAGGCCTCCTTAAAGCCCACCTCTTCACCCCTCCTAATATCTGGCTTAGAATTTAGAATCATAGAATGGTTACAGCAGAGAAGGAGGCAATTCGGCCCGTCGAGCCCGTGCCGGCTCTCTGCAAGAGCACTTCAGCTAGGCCCACTCCCCCGCCCTTTCCCCGTAGCCCTGCAGATTTTTTTCCTTCAGCTACTTATCCAACTCCCTTTTGAAAGCCACGATTGAATCTGCCTCCACCACCCTTTCAGGCAGTGCATTCCAGATCCTAACCACTCACTGCATAAAAAAGTTTTTCCTCATGTCTCCTTTGGTTCTTCTGCCAATCACCTTAAATCTGTGTCCTCTGGTTCTCGACTCTTACACCAATGGGAACAGTTTCTCTCTATCTACTCTGTCTAGACCCCTCATGATTTTGAACACCTCTATCAAATCTCCTCTCAACCTTCTCTGCTCTAAGGAGAACAACCCCAGCTTCTCCAGTCTATCCACATAACTGAAGTCCTCATCCCTGGAATCATTCTTGTAAAACTTTTCATCACCCTCTCTAAGGCCTTCACATCCTTCCTAAAGTGCGGTGCCCAGAATTGGACACAATACTCCAGTTGAGGCCGAACCAGTGTTTTATACAGGTTCATCCTAACTTACTTGCTTTTGTACTCTATACCTCTATTTATGAAACCCAGGATCCCGTATGCTTTTTTAACTGCTTTCTCAACCTGCCCTGCCACCTTCAACAATTTGTGCACATATACCCCCAGTTCTCTCTGTTCATGCAACCTCTTTAGGATTGTACTCTTTAGTTTATATTGCCTCTCCTCGTTCTTCCTACCAAAATGTATCACTTCGCACTTTTCTGCGTTAAACTTCATCTGCCACGTGTCCGCCCATTTCACCAGCCTGTCTACGTCCTCTTGAAGTCGATCACTATCCTCCTCACTGTTCACTATACTTCCAAGTTTTGTGTCATCTGCACATTTTGAAATTGTGCCCTGTACTTCCAAGTTCAAGTCATTAACATCCTTTTTCTGTCTGATTACTCCTTTGTGAAGCACCTTGGGACATTTTTCTGTGTTGAAGATGCTATATAAATGCAAGTTGTTATTTTAGTGGTGTTTTCTGTTTTTTTTAATCTTATTTTGTTAAAACAGGGTTTGGGAAACAGTGAAAAGAACAACCAGAAAACAAAATAGTAAATCTGATGGTAAGTTAACGAGTAAAATCCTCAGAACTTTATTGCCCATGTCTGTTTTCTGCTCTGTTCCTGCTTTCCCTGCGACAGTACAATTTGGTCGTAGTCAGAAGTGTTCTGCTCAGTGATCAGTTAAACTTGGAGAGTCAATCAGGTGTGAAGGCCTGAAACGAAGAGTCGCTGCTTCATTTAACTTTGTTGCAGTGTCAGGTTGGGTGCTGACACAAGATTCAGATGGTTCAGTTGGTAGCACCCTCGCCTCTGAGTTTATCCCTCAATCAACATCACAAAAAACAGATTATCTGGCCATTATCCCATTGCTGTTTGTGGGAGCTTGCTGCGTGCAGTTTGCCACGTTTCCTACATTACAACAGTGACTACACTTCAAAAAGTACTTCACTGGCTGTAAAGCACTTTGAGATGTCCTGAGATTGTAAAAGGGGCTGTAGAAATGCAAGTCTTTTTTAAAAAAAAAAATTACAGTCATTGTAGTATTGACTCTAAAGTTGCTGCACCCAGGAAAAAAAAACTTTATGCATCAAGCATTTCCACGTCAGGTTTGACATGTATCTGGTTAAATGCAGAGATAGTGTGGACCTGGTAACTCTAGTTACAGTATTGAACTGCCACTCAGCGATCCAAATGTTCAATTCCGATGTCTGGCTATTTGAATTTGGCCACGTGCTGTGGGTGATACTCAGCCGCACCGTCCAATTAAATAACTCGCTGGTACAATCTGACTTCGGGAACAAGAAAAAAGGTCACCAGAAGAAGCCCCATCTTATCTCACTAGGAATTCTTTTTTTTTTGTCCACGTGGGGAAATCATGGATTGGTCTTGTCCTCCTGGTTGAAGGGGGCCTGCGTGCAATGTTCCCTCTAATTTTGTTTGGCGCCGGGGCCGCGCGGGCCATTCAACATACCGCGCGGGCACGGTTTTCTGTATTTGAAAAACGCGGGTTCCCTGGAGCGCCGCGCGGCTGTGCGGCTTACAAGGAATATTGACTGCTCGGAGATGTGTTTGCAACAAAAACCTGAATACTAAAGTGAGTTATGAATCGAACATCCTGGCTATATTATCCCAGGTGCCGTTATTACCCACTGCATCAACACACAGGTTACCACTCCAAGGTCAACCCTTGGAACCTTTACTTGTGAGACTGATTTAACATCCTGTTGAGTATTGAGCAAAGTACCAGATGCTGCTGTATCTTCCCTCTCCCCACGTTCGGACTGCAATTTCAGAGCTAACAGCAGAGGAAAACTGGCTGCTGCCGCTTCTCCCTCTTCTCTTGCTGCTGGATGTACCCTTGAAAATAAGAACAGTTGCCTGTATAGCCGTCAGTCTTTTGTTATGGATGATCCAAGGAGGTTAAAATGTATTAAATCAACCCCACATTCCATTTATAAAAGTAATGAGTTAATCTATGAAACAAATGTTAAAAGTCTAATGGTTTGAGAAAATCGATACCTGAAGTTAGCTTACAAGGCACTGGATTGATCATATATTAGTGCATCTGCCGCTGTTCTTTTAATGTATTAGTGCCCAGATAGTAACCTCCGTTTGAAAGGCAGAATCTTAAACATATCTTTCTTTTCCTGATATTTAGGAGTAGCTATACTAGCCGTGCTAAAAAAAACACTGCATTATGACTGTTTGATCATGGTGAAACAATTCAGGCCACCTATGGGATGCTACTGCCTGGAACTTCCAGCAGGTAATGTAGTAGGTGTTTACTTGAATGTCTTCAGATTAATTATTTTATTTAACAACAATGGCTGCGAGAGGAGTGTGGGAATACGATTCAAAAAGTCACAAAATATAGTCACGTTTTTCTGAAATTCCTGCAAATTTTTATTGCCTTTCCAATAAGGAGTGGAGGCTTTTTTCTTTTCCTTTTCTTGTATTCTACATTTTATTTCCAAGTTTGCTTCACTCCTTTTGCAGCATGGACAATGGGTGAGCGCCACATTGTTCCCAAAGCTTCTGATGCAAGTTCCACATTACAGAGTAACCAGGAATACAGTGCACATAAATTAAGCAGAACTGATGGGAATGGGCAGACACATGGCAGATGAAATTCAACGCAGAGAAGTGTGAGGTGATAACATTTTGGTCGGAAGAATGAGGAGAGACCATACACACTAAATGGTACAATTTTAAAGGGGGTGCAAGAAGAGAGAGACCTGGGGGTGCTTGTGCACAAATCTTTGAAGGTGGCAGGACAGGTTAACAAAGCAGTTAACAAGCATATGGGATCTTGCGCTTTATAAATAGAGGCATAGGGCAGAATTTTCATTGACCCGTGGAGGCGGGTTTGGAGGTGGAGTTGTCGAAGTTTGAGTGGTGGGAAAATTGCAGATTCGGGGGGCACGTACCCATCCCGCCCCCAACCCGCCTCCATGCCAATGTCCCAGGAGGCGGGTACCCGACCTGTGCTGGGAGCCGCCTCCCTGAGGTGGGAAGGGGGATTAGTGCCAATTAACTGCCTGTTAACAGGTAGTTAACAGGCAGTTTTTTGGCTAATCCCTATTTTTAGCCCTGAGGTGTGGGCTGCCCGAGGGCTCCAAACCACGGCAAGTTAGCGAGGCGGACCGTCAGTCTGCAGGGCTTGGAGGGGTCGAGATGTCCGGTGTACAGGTGAGTGATGGGTGCATGAGTGCAGAGGTAAGTGTGTTTGGTGTGTGTAAAGTGTTTTAATAAGTTTTACTCACCTTTACTTTCTCTCCAGGCTTCCTCCCTTCAGTTCTCGGGAGTCCCTCAGCTCACCGGCACAGAAAGCAGAATGGCCGCTGAGCTGTCAAAAGCTGCAGCCTCTGCTTTCTGGTCTGGAGAGCTCTCTAACTGAGTCTGAGTAGAAGGACTCAAGTTCGAAGACAGATTGTCAGTGTTTGACAGCTTCACAGAGCTGTCAAACACTGATATTTCATCTGTCAAAAGCTCTTGACAGATGAAATGTCAATCGCTGACGTCACCAGTATCCAGGTGTCCCTTAATTGGCCTGCTGAGCCCGCTGGGCGGGCTTAACAAGGTCAATCAAGGGAAAGTAGTGTGGGTTGGCCACAAATCAATGGAGGCGGGACTACAACCCAAAAAGTGGGAGTCCCGCCTCCATCACGCCCCCATTGATAAAATCGAGCCCATAGAGTACAAAAGCCAGGAAGTTATGCTCAACCTATATAAACACTAGTTCAGCCCCAGCTGGAGTATTGTGTCCAATTCCGGGCACCGCAATTTAGGAAGGACGTGAAGGCTTTGGAGAGGTTTACTAGAATAGACTAGAGAAGCTGGGATTATTCTCCTTGGAGCAGAGAAGGCTAAGAGGAGATTTGATAGAGGTGTTTAAAATCATGAAGGATTTAGATAGAGTAGAGATTGTTTCCCCTGGCTGGAGAGTCTAGAACTGGGGGGCATAGACTCAGGATAAGGGGTCGACCATTTAGGACTGAGATGAGGAGGAATTTCTTCACTCAGAGGGTTGTGAATCTTTGGAATTCTCTACCCCAAAGGGCTGTGGATGCTGAGTCGTTGAGTATATTCAAGGCTGAGATAGATAGATTTTTGGACTCCAGAGGAATTAAGGGATATGGGGATAGTGCAGGAAAGTGGAGTTGAGGTCGAAGATCAGCCATGATCTTATTGAATGGCGGAGCAGGCTCGAGGGGCCGTATGACCGACTCCTGCACCTAATTCTTATGTTCTTATAAATAAAGAGAAACTGTTTCCAATGGCTGAAGGGTCGATAACCAGAGGGCACAGATTTAAGGTGATTGGCAAAAGAACCAGAGGCCACATGAGGAGAAACTTTTTTACGCATCGAGTGGTTAGGATTTCGAATGCGCTGCCTGATAGGGTGGTGGAGGCAGATTCAATAGTAGACTTCAAAAGGGAATTGGATAAATACTTGAAGGAGAAAAAATTGCAGGAATATGGGGTAAGAGCGGGGGAGTGGGACTAACTGGATCGCTCTTCGAAAGAGCCGGCGCAGACTCGACGGGCTGAATGGCCTCCTTCTGTGCTGTACTATTCTATGATGGAGGTGAAAGTTGCCCTAATTTGGCACTAATTGGCATGCTTGGTTAGAAACTAAAGAGCTGGCACAGATACGTTGGACTGAATGGCCTTTTTCTATGCTAGAATCAATGATTCTAAAAGCCGTGGGCTTGCTTGAGTGAGAAATGGAAAAATTTCACACTGGTGATGTAGCAGATGGACCAGAGGGTCTTTACCTGTCCGTCATTGTTCGTATGTTCGGAAGGTGCTTATTTGAGATTGGAATAGAGTAGATTTGGCTTTGCTCTGCCTCTGATTGCTGTATCTGACCTGGAAGGGCACGATGTTAACAACTGGGTATCTGCAATGGGAAAGTGTTCCTCAAGAGCACTGACATTCCTCACCTTGAACATAAAAAGGACATTTAAAAAAAAGTCGTGTGAAGGATGACGTGGGGGGGGGTGGCGCGGAAAGCTGACTTCTTGCACTCGCTGCACTATTTTAAAAGGTGGAGGTGTGTGAGATGGAGCAGTGTTAGTAGATTTTTTCTTAAAGGACCAGTTTTGTATTAAATGGTACAAGAGGATTCCAAGTTAGTCCTCTTCAGAAACCACAAAAGCTTTTGTAATTTTAATTTTAAAAATCTCAGAAATAAGTCACGATAAATGGAACACCACATCTGTCTGATGCGTTTGATATTTCATGGGGAATTAAGAGATTTGGCAACATTATAGGACAGTCGTCTTCTTAGGCAGTCCCTCAGAACCGAGGATGACTTGCTTCCACATTAAAAATGAGTTCTCAGGTGACTGATGAGTCAAATGCGGGACCTACAGTCTCTGTCACAGGTGGGGCAGATGGTGGTTGAAGGGGCGGGTGGGTGGGGTGCTTGCGCTGTTTGCGCTTAGCTTCCGCTTGCTCCCAGTGAAGAGACTCGAGGTGTTCCGGATGCTTCTCCTCCACTTTGTGCGGTCTTGGGCCAGGGATTCCCTGGTGTCGGTGGGGATGTTGCACTTTTTCAAGGAGGCTTTGAGGGTGTCCTTGAAGCGTTTCCTCTGCCCACTATAGGACAGTGTTTTTGTTGTGTAAAGCATGTGCGCTGTTTAGGGGTTATAATTCTGTGTTCATATGCTTTATTCTCAGGTCTCATAGATGACGGTGAAACTGCAGAAGTTGCTGCTTTACGAGAGCTTTTGGAAGAAACTGGATACAAAGGGGAGATCAGTGGAACAACTCCAGGTTTGAAATCAGAAGCGACTTTTCGACGTACAATGAATTCAAGCCCCTCCCGCCCTCACCTATTTTTCACTGGGTTGTAGTCCTGTTGTCCTTTCTGAAATGGAATAAAGATTAGGTGAAAGTAAGCTTCTGTTAAGCCTTTCCCAAAGACGATTACATTTTAACTAAGTATGTTAGAAAGATTTTTTTCAAGTATAACGGAGAGGAAGTAAATCAGTCCTTTTTACAAGGGAACTTGACAAGTTCTTGCGAAGAATCATAGAATCTTAGACTAGTACAGCACAGAAGGAGGCCATTCGGCCCATCGAGTCTTTCGAAGAGCAATCCAGTTAGTCTAAGCAAGAATGCCAATTAGTGCCAAATTAGGGCAACTTTCACCTCCATCATAGGATAGTACAGCACAGAAGGAGGCCATTTGGCCCATTGAGTCTGCGCCGGCTCTTTCGTAGAGCAATCCAGTTAGTCCCGCTCTTTCCCCATATGCCTGCAATTTTTTCTCCTTCAAGTATTTATTGCAGTGCATTCAGAATGTACCTGAGAAACAGGAGCAGGAGTCGGCCATTTGGCCCTTCGAGCCTGCTCCGCCATTCAATAAGATCATGGCTGACCTTCTACCTCATCTCCACTTTCCTGCACTATCTCCATATCCCTTGATTCCCTTAATATTCAAAAATCTATCGATCTCTGTCTTGAATATACTTGTGATGTGGAGATGCCGGTGTTGGACTGGGGTGGACAAATGTGAGAAGTCGCATAACACCAGGTTATAGTCCAACAGCTTTATTTGAAATCACAAGCTTTCGGAGCGCTGCTCCTTCGTCAGGTGAAGTCTTCACCTGACGAAGGAGCAGCATTCCGAAAGCTTGTGATTTCAAATAAAACTGTTGGACTATAACCTGGTGTTGTGCGACTTCTCACATTTGAATATACTTGAAAGATCTTTGCATGGCTATACCATGTTAGGAAATTCCCCTTGAATTTGAGCAAATTTTAATGCACCTGTTGAATACGCTTTTCTTTCAGCTGTGTGCCTGGACCCCGGATTGACCAACTGTACAATGCAGTTTGTCACTGTTAATATAAATGGCGATGATTCAGAAAACATCAAACCCAAACAGCAGCTGGGTAAGTGGAGAAGTGCTTATGGTTGTGTGACAGCTACGTCTTTTAGTGTTGCCGCAGTACTCCCTCAGTACTGCACTGATGTGTTAGCCTAGATAATGTGCTCAATTCCTGGTCTGGGGCTTTTTTTTTAAACTCGTTCCTGGGATGTGGGCGTCGCTGGCAAGGCCGGCATTTATTGCCATCCCTAGTTGCCCTCGAGAAGGTGGTGGTGAGCCGCCTTCTTGAGCCGCTGCAGTCCGTGTGGTGAAGGTACTCCCACAGTGCTGTTAGGGAGGGAGTTCCAGGATTTTGACCCAGCGACGATGAAGGAACGGCCGATATATTTCCAAGTCAGGATGGTGTGTGACTTGGAGGGGAATTTGGAGGTGGTGGTGTTCCCGTGCGCCTGCTGCCCTTGTCCTTCTAGATGGTAGAGGTCGCGGGCTTGGGAACTGACTCGGAGGCAAGAGTGCTAGAAACGTCCACTTGGCTCAGTTGATAGCACGATCAAAACAGTCCAAGTGAGGAAATACATGTCTGTGTAAGAAATGTAACCAACATATGGACACTAAAGCCTCAAGCCTAGATTATGCTGTAACTGTTTTAGGATTTCTATTTGATTTAGAAAGTCGTATAATGTTTAAAATTATTTTGTAGTTGTTTGCGTTCTATTGCATCGGGTATTACAGGAGTTGTGTAGTAATGTAAATCTAGTGATTTTCACATGGATTAAATAGAGCTCTTTTCCCCTTTCAGATGATGGAGGTACGTTTTCATTCACGTTTACATACTTGGATGCCTGGCTTGGTTAAGTATGGTTATGGGCGATCTTATTCTTATATGTGGCATAATGCTTTGTTTATGGTTAAAAAGTACTTGCATGTGCACCTTGAAGTGCCGTAACGTACAAGGCTACGCACCAAGAGCTGGAAAGTGGGATTAGGCTGGATAGCTCTTTTTCGGCCGGCACAGACATGATGAGCCGAATGGCCGCCTCCTGTGTCATAAATTTCTATAACTCTATATCAAATTGCACAGTGCATTATCTTTTGATTGAGACTTTGTTTCTTCTCAGAATTCGTTGAGGTTATTTTAATTCCTATGAATGAACTGCGTAAGAAAATTGATGGTAAGACCACTATTTTCTTGTTCCTGAAATGTTTAAGATTAGGATTTTTGGTTTGTAACAAATTGCGCACACATTGACCCAAGTATTTTTTAACATTTTGCTTTTAGTAGCGAGAGCCATTCCCGTATCTTGGCCAGTGTAACAGCAAGAGCTGGTAAATGCTGTGATTTTTGAATACAATCATGTGCTATCACAATAGCTGAGAACCTCTCTGTGCAGCCGCAGTGCTATCCGTCTTTCGGATGAGACGTTAAACCGAGGCCCCGTCTGCTCTCTCAGGTGGACGTAAAAGATCCCATGCTACTATTTCGAAGAAGAGCAGGGGAGTTCTCCCCGGTGTCCTGGGGCCAATATTTATCCATCAACCAACATCACTAAAACTTTATCTGGTCATTGTCACATTGCTGTTTGTGGGAGCTTGCTGTGCGACAAATTGGCTGCCGCGTTTCCTAAATTACAACAGTGACTACATTTCAAAAAGTACTTCATTGGCTGTAAAGCGCTTTGGGTCGTCCGGTGGTCGTGAAAGGCGCTATAGAAATGCAAGTCTTTTTTTCCTCCCAATTTTTGAAAAAAATGATAAAAGCTGATAATGTCATCGCCATACATTTACAGAACCCAGAAGTCTTGGATTGGAATATTCACCCCAATTTGAATGACCATGTTTAAAAAGTTAGAATGATATGGGGGGGGTGGGTGCGGGGGATGTGATTTCTCTACATGATGAGTTTGGGCCTCAGCAGTGCCCTTATGGGATGATCAAACGTGAGGAAATGATGCTTCAGATCCCATCTGGAGTACTGAACCTCAGGAAGGATATATTGGCCTTGGAGGGGTTACAGCGCAAATTCACCAGAATGATACCAGGAATTAATGGGTCAAATCTTGAGGACAGGTTGCATAAACTAGAATTGTATTCCCTTGATAAAGAGTTTTGATAGGGTAGATGCAGAGAAACTATTTCCTTAGGTGGGGGAATCCAGAACGAGGGGGAACAATCTTAAAATTAGAACTAGGACATTTAGGAGTGAAATCAGGAAGCACTTTTTGACACACGGTAATCTGCAACTCTCTTCCCCCAAAGCACTTTTTGACACAGGGTAATCTGCAACTCTCTTTCCCCCAAAATGCTGTGGATGCTGAGTCAATTGAAATTTTCAAGACTGAGATTGATAGATTTTTATTTGGAAAGTTTATCAAGAAGTATGGAGCAAAGGCAGCTAATGGAGTTGAGGTTCAGATCAGGCACGACCTAATCGAATGGTGAATAAGGCTCCAGGGACAGAATGGCCTACTCCTGTTGCTATATTCCTATTGTCCTATGATCCACCCTCCGAGAGGGAGAGAGTTGTCTTCTAGCAGCTTGCTGTAGAGGGGCTTTGCCAGAAGCTGCGAATCAGGCGGTTTATAGGAGACAAAGTGGAGAGGTAAAATGTAGCTAGGCAAAAAAGCAACTCTCCTGCATGTGAAAATATAACAAGGTCAGCGAGTGCCACTTTTTCATGCAGGACTTACGATTTGCCACTGTATCCCATGGCTCTACTTTTGTCCAGTATACAGTGCTAGATGCGAAAGTAAACTGGGAGACTGGTATAGCACTTGTGCCCCAAAATTTAACCTGAAAGTTGCTGTGGTTGAAATGGATCTGGTGTTTGGTACTGCTTATGAATTTCGAGCTCGGCACGATGCTGAGCTCTTTTTCCGCCGCCTTCACCTCCGTGCCCACTTCTTTGGCCAGGAGTCTTCCCCCCCGCACGGCTGACCCTTTCTCCCGCTTTCAGAATTCTCATTCTACCTGGACCCCTCCCTCTGGCCTCTTACCCTCTCTAGATCTTTTCATTGCAAACTGCTGCCGTGACATCGGCCGTCTCCATTTCTCTGCTCCCCTCACTCACTCCAACCTACCTCCCTCTGAACTTGCAGCACTCCATTCTCTCAGATCCAACCCCAACATTGTCATTAAACCTGCTGACAAGGGTGGTGCTGTTGTTGTTTGGCGAACCGACCTCTACCGAGCGGAGGCTGAACGCCAACTCTCCGACACCTCCTCCTACCTCCACCTGGACCATGACCCCACTACCAAACATCAAGCCACCGTTTCCAAGACTGTCACTGACCTCATCTCCTCTGGAGATCTTCCCCCCACGGCCGCCAACCTCATAGTCCCCCAACCCCGCACAGCCCGCTTCTACCTCCTTCCCAAGATCCACAAACAGGACTGCCCTGGTAGACCCATCGTTTCAGCCTGTTCTTGCCCCACAGAACTTAACTCTTCCTATCTCGACTCTATTTTTGCTCCCCTTGTCCAGTCTCTTCCCACCGACATCCGCGACTCTTCCGACGCCCTCCACCACTTTAACAGTTTCCAGTTTCCTGGCCCCAACCGTCTCCTTTTCACTATGGACGTACAATCCCTCTACACCTCCATTCCCTACCAGGATGGCCTGAGGGCGCTCCGCTTCTTCCTTGAACAGCGGCCCAACCAGTCCCCATCCACCACCACCCTCCTCCGCCTGGCTGAACTTGTTCTCACATTGAACAACTTCTCCTTTGACTCCACTCATTTCCTCCAAATCAAAGGTGTTGCTATGGGTACCCGCATGGGTCCTAGCTATGCCTGCCTTTTCGTGGGATACATGGAACACTCTTTGTTCCAGTCCTACACGGGTCCCCTCCCTCACCTCTTTTTCTGGTACATTGATGACTGTATCGCTGCCGTCTCCTGCTCTCGCCCTGAACTAGAAAATTTCATTCACTTTGCTTCCAATTTCCACCCTTCCCTCACCTTCACATGGTCCATCTCCAACTCTTCCCTTCCCTTCCTCAACTTCTCCGTCTCCATCTCTGGGGATAGGTTATTGACAAACATTCACTACAAGCCCACTGACTCCCACAGCTACCTGGACTACACTTCCTCCCACCCCGCCTCCTGTAAGGACTCTATTCCCTTCTCCCAGTTTCTCCGTCTCTGCCGCATCTGCTCTGACGATGCCACCTTCCATACCAGTGCTTCCGACATGTCTTCCTTTTTCCTCAACCGAGGATTCCTCTCTACTGTGGTCGACACGGCCCTCGACCGTGTCCGTTCTATCTCCTGCACTTCTGCCCTCACCCCTGCCCCTCCCTCCCGGAACCACGATAGAGTTCCCCTTGTCCTCACCTTTCACCCCACCAGCCTCCACATTCAATGGATCATCCTCCGCCATTTCCGCCACCTCCAGCGTGATCCCACCACCAAACGCATCTTCCCCTCACCACCCCTTTCGGCATTCCGTAGGGACCGCTCCCTCCGCGACACCCTAGTCCACTCCTCTACCACCCCCAGCACCCCTTCCCCCTTGCACGGCACCTTCCCGTGCAAGCGCAGGAGATGCAACACATGCCCTTATACCTCCCCTCTTCCCACTGTCCAGGGCCCCACCCCTTCCAGGTGAAACAGCGATTTACTTGTACTTCTTGCAATTTAGTATACTGTATTCGCTGCTCACGATGTGGTCTCCTCTACATTGGAGAGACCAAACGCAGATTGGGTGACCGCTTTGCGGAACACCTCCGTTCAGTCCGTAAGGGTGACCCCGAGCTCCCGGTGGCCTGTCACTTTAATTCACCGCTTCACTGCCACTCTGACCTCACCGTCCTCGGCCTCTTGCATTGTTCCACGGAAGCTCAGCGTAAGCTCGAGGAACAGCACCTTATCTTTCGATTAGGCACTCTACAGCCCTCTGGACTCAACATAGAGTTCAACAATTTCAGATCATAACCTCGGCCCCTATCATATATATATATTTTTTTTTTATCCACACTTTGTGTTTGGCCTTTTTTTCTTCCCTCCCACATGGCAGCTGTCCTTCATTCTGCCAGCACATTTCACACTTCATCTCGAGCCATCCTTTGTTCCTTAACCTGTCCCATTACCACCTCCTCTTGCCTTGAACATCTCTTAATGTCTCTCAATGTCTCTTAATCTCTCCTGCTTTCTATCCTATCACTGACCTTCCCTTTTGTTCTTTCACCCCTCCCCCTTTTCCCAGCCCCTAAACCTGCTTTAAAATCTATTCCATTTCCTGCTTTTTTCCAGTTCTGACGAAAGGTCTTCGACCTGAAACGTTAACTCTGTTTCTCTCTCCACGGATGCTGCCTGGCCTGCTGAGTTTTTCCAGCGTTTTCAGTTGTTATTACTGCTTATTTGGTCAATGTTACTGCAGTGTTGGGGCATATTTGTTCCGTAAACGTGGAAGGAACATTTCTGTCTCAAAATACTGTAATTTTTGCTAGTTGTCTTGGAGCAAGGATCTTTATTTTAGACGTATATGAAAAATAATGATGGAAATAGGCAGAGATATAGTGACCAAATGCCTCTTCCATATAAAGATATTCTCTTGATTCATTTCAAATACTGTGAAGCATTGTAAATTTTCAAAATAAGCGCCACTTGTGAATGGCCCATGTTTTAGATGCTTCTAAACTCACGTTATTACTTGCTGCAAGAAGTATTATCATAAACAGTAGGCTGTTGTGTGTAAATTTCTGCAGAAGTGATGGCGGTCAGTAAAATCACTATCGAATTGTAGTTATAATCAGTTCGTCATTCACATTTCATTATTGGTGTTAAAAAAAAACTCTTCACGAACATGCACTGAATGTTTATTTATTTTTCTAGAAATGATGCAAAAGGAAAATATTATGGTGGATGCTCGAGTTTACATCTATGCAATGGGTTTGACGCACGCGACATCAAAGCCCGACATGTTGCCTGTTTTGAAAGCTTGAAGGCACAAAGATCCCCTCGTCTGCAGTTGAAGCTCAAGGTGCAGAGGAGACCTACAGAGGAAAAAAAAAACACGCCATGTGGAAATATTTAATCCCAATTTTGTATTTTACCCTTGTACTAAGGGACAAAGGACCATTTTTTTTCTAGGTTGTAATAACATTGATAAAATTAGCTAGTTTTAAGGAGGCAGGTTTGCTGAACTGCCTTATTCACACAACACAAATATATTTACAGTATACTGCTGGCACCACAATAGCACTATTTCATCCTTTCCTATGCATTCAAAGTCTGGAAGGGATAAGTGTACACGGACTTGGCAATTAAATGATATCTGTATTATTAAACCTCTCCCGAGTGCAAATATAAAACCTAACTTTCAAATTTTCGCCTCTGATACAGCAGGTTGCTTGTGGGTCAGATGGTAAGTGTCATTACAGATCAGGGTGAGTTGGCCCAGAGGTAATTGACACAAAGCCTTTTTTATATTGGGCCAGGCTTCTGGTTTTCTGTTTTCATGGGAAAAAATGACAGAATTGTGGCATGCGATCGAAAACACTGGTGAAAACTCTGGAATCCCATGTACTGGAATTTGACTTGTGCAGACTGGGCCTTGGTGAAACTCTATCGCCCTTAAGTAGAATTATTTTTGGTCATCTGGGTATCCTGACGCACGCAGAAACCCATTACCGTGCTTCGATGTCTCCAAATCAAGCTACTCAGAAATGCACAGGTTAGAGTTTCTTTTTATAGGGAGTGCCCAGTCTCTTCACGTGGGGACATGTCACACTTGCCCAAGCTTACCATTGTTGCCTAGCCAAAACCACTCTACCAAGATCAGCCATGATCTTAATGAATGGCGGAGCAGGCTCAAGGGGCCAAGTGGCCTATTCCTGCTCCTATTTCTTATGTTCTTATGAACCATTGGAGTATCGGCTTGAGGGTTTGCTGAAGCCAGTTGGGGAGAATCACAGCCCTCGGTGACACGTTCTACCCCTCCAGGTCCCATTAATGAGTTATTCTGGTCGTTGGGTGCCCAGGAGAATGCCACACCTGCCTGTCTTAAATATTGGATTGCGGAGTCTGACACAGAGGGTGGACTTGGTGCAAACTTCAATTGCCAGATGTATCATCCGGGAACCACCTCAAACCTCAAAAGTACTTTGCTTATCTCCCTAGCCCCCCACCCCCCAGAAGATTAGTCACTAGTTGGTTATTAGGCAACTGGCAAGCATGGATTTCAGCCCTCACCAGGTGGGCAGCTGGTACAAGGAGATTCTCACGGGTGGCCTAGTGAGCAACATAACTCCCCATGAAATGTGAGTGCTCTGTCAAGAACCTCCTAACATTACAACAGTGACCACACTTCAAAAGTACTTCATTGGCTGTAAAGCGCTTTGGGACGTCCTGAGGTCGTGAAAGGCGCTATATAAATGCATGTCTTTCTAACAACTGCACGGACATGCAACATCCCCCACCAAATGGTTAGTTCCACCACTTTGAGGTGTAGCGCTTTAACATCATCTGTTTGCCCAAACTGCAACTGAGTCACAATAGGCACCAAAGCCTGGATATAGTGCCAGAAACAGGACATTCCTTCCTCACATCCATGAATCATTATTTTTGCTGTTCTTGAATGAGAACATGCCATTTGGATTGCTCGTGCCCCTTACAATAATGATGGGTCCACAGAATTTTGTTTAGCATCATGCAACTAACTGTAAAATGAGTTAAGAAAAGTAATGCATTCAACATAAAACATACTCAAGACAGAGATCGATAGATTTTTGAATATTAAGGGAATCAAGGGATATGGGGATAGTGCAGGAAAGTGGAGATGAGGTAGAAGATCAGCCATGATCTTATTGAATGGCGGAGCAGGCTCGAAGGGCCGAATGGCCTACTCCTGCTCCTATTTCTTATGTTGCAATGTTTCAGAGCTGCCATAGAATTTGATTTAATAATGAATTCCAGTTCTCTCGACCAATGATTTTGTTAAAGATACCAAATCTTTACAGATTTGGTGCAGGGCGTAGTGTCTTACTTTTATTGTTACATGTATCTGCTGTGAACTCCTGAGGAAATGATGAAAGTTGTTTAGAATGGAGTTATTGCACAAGGGCGCTCTTTCGGATTTAATGATTTAAGAGCGGTGATTACCAGCAAAACGCTAGCAATTTTGGATTGCACAAAAGAAATGCTATCCTTCCTAATTATCTCCCCACAAAAGTTTTGGGTAAAGGAATGTAACGTGAATGGTGTGTGGCTTTTTTTATCAAGGTATGATTTTAGCATCTATAAAGTGAAGAAATTCTGTTGTATGTGATATTGTGCTTTAACCGTTTATACAAAATTCCATATATAATAGGTTGGCAGTTGGTGCAATAGGGTTTTTTGTTTTTTAAAAAGTTTAATTCAACTCATTATTGGAAGCACTGAACAATGTGGCACCTCTAAAACTCAATGTAGTTGAAATCACGTCGCGCAGGCATATAATCATATAATGCTGTCCAATGTCCCCTGTAAGCTGTGCTGCGCTGCGCTACCTCCTGTCTCCCCCCCCAATGCGCGGCCCATTCAAATTTCTGCGCATGCGCGGTACCTACAATGTAAAAGCCGGTGAGCGGCCTGAGCGGGACGTTGCAGATGACTGCTGTAAGATTAGGATCACAGGCCACACACAGATTACCCAAAGGGTTTGTAAGGCTTTTATTAAAGAGCTACAGTTTTAAAGCATAATCAGATATTACATATGGTTTAAGCTGAGTATAATAGACATACAACCCGTGACAGTAGGAGCGATCTACGACTCCCGAATCGGAATGCCACGACCGGACGGACGGGGAGGCAGTACGGTGGTCTGGGATTGGGTGGATTCCTGCAGTCTGCTGCAGCGGTCACTTCCATTGGGTCATCCCTCGAGCTGTTGGAGGTGTTAGGCCGTCAGCCACCTCAGAGGCTAAACTTGACCAAGGTGTTAGGCCGTAGCCACCTCGGGGAAGCCTTCGCCCCTAACTGCCTGATTTCCTCTCTTGGTCGTCTATTTATAGTTATTTCGGTGGGCTGGTAATCACCTGGTGTCAGTCATTTGATCCCCCATCCTATTGTCCAATTGTGAAGCGGGAAGGCATCCCTCGCTGTCCCTTTCTGCCTGGCTGACGAGGCCGCCCTCTTATCTTTCTGAGGAATGTTTTGTTATGTTTCTTTAAGGACATTTTATGACTTTTCGGCTCCATTTTTGTCTATTATCCCACCACCCTGTGTTGTTTTGCATTTTACGATTCCCTTATCACTTCTATTTGTCTTTTGATGCTTGTTATTCGACCTTGCTGGCATTTCTGCTGTCTGTTCCCGGCTGCATGTTGTCGGTCTCTGTTCTAAGAATTAAAACCCATCTTTGAATCGAGCAGCTATTTCTTACACTGTGCAGCTTAGTGGGAAAGTTGACGCTGTCTAATAATTTTTGTATGAAATTCCTCTGTTTTAATGAAGGCATTTTACCTATGTTCGTTAAGACAGTGAACAAAAGAATTTTATACGAATGTGTACATTTCTAATACTGCACGGCGCAGTGGTAAATGGTAGACTTGTTGAAAAAGACTGTGTACCTAAGGGTCTTTGTTTTCAGAAGACCTGCAAGCTTCAGGATTTCCCAAAATCTCATGACTTTCGTCCGTCATGCAGCATTTGGTTTTTCATGCCCCGATGCGATGGAAATAGTGTCAGGCGTGGCTTGTTGCATCTTCGGTTGTGCCGCCTTCATTTCTGCAATTCAAAATATATAAATATATCTGTATGTCCTAAATAAAAATTAAAATGGGTTGATAATCTGCCTGGTGATAATTTTAACATCGTAACAAAAAGAACAGTTTTTTGGTACGAATACCAGTTCTCCTTGTACAGCATAGGTTTAACAGGATAGTGAAGCTTCAACACCAATAGAATAAAAGCACCAATTAATCTCATTACTCAGACAGACTGGGTCAGGCAGCAGCTATTGAATTGTTACATAACAGGACCTAATCAAATGTATGTCACACACGGACAGCAATGCAATAAATGAACCCAAAAAGACTGAAGCATGAAATAAAAACAGAAAATGCTGGAAATACTCAGCAGGTCAGGCAGCATCTGTGGAGAGAGAAACAGAGCTAACGTTTCGAATCTGGCCTCGGGTGACTGTCTGTGTGGAGTTTGCACATTCTCCCCGTGTCTGCGTGGGTTTCCTCCGGGTGCTCCGGTTTCCTCCCACAGTCCAAAAAATGTGCGGGTTAGGTTGATTTGGCTATGATAAATTGACCCTTAGTGTTAGGGGGGGATTAAATATGTGGGGTTACGGGGATAGGATAGGAAGGGATATGTTAGGGGGAATTAAATACGTGGGGTTACGGGGATAGGGTGGGATATGTGTCGGTGCAGGCTCGATGGGGATTCTGTGTGAGAAAGCAGGGACAGGGTACTGGATTTGGATGATCAGCCATGATCGTATTGAATGGTGGAGCAGGCTCGATGGGCCGAATGGCCTACTCCTGCTCCTAGTTTCTATGTTTCAGGTCGATGACCCTTCGCCTGACCTGCTGAGTATTTCCAGCATTTTTCTGTTTTTATTTCAGATTTCCAGCATCCGCAGTATTTTGCTTTTGTAAGACTGAAGCATAGTCTGGTTGCAGCATCCACAAACTTGACAGAAACATGATGGAAATGAGGAATGGGCACATAAAAGGAGGATGAGTCTGTGCATGAGGGAGGAGGTCTGTGGGCCCTGAATATCCCACTTAAGCTTAAAGGAGGAGCAGCAGCGTATGAAGTGACAGAGGGTGCATGATACAGCACCTTCACTGATTCTGAACTGCTCGAGACTGAAAATCATAGCACCCATAAACCTTCTTGCAGCAGGGTCATTCGAAACACATTGATGGATTTCTGGCTTGCTGCCACATTCATAATGCATTATAGAGGGTGATCGACTGAGCACTGATCGCAAAAGCTGAAAAGGCTCATCTTCGACAAAAGTGCAGAAGTTGTGTAAATAGAGAGCAATGGTTTATGCTATTGCTGGCTACCCGAGAGCACCGTGTGTAGTCAGCTGTATATACATGTAGGTAAGAGCACCACTGGTCAACCTAATGGTTTATATCAACTGCAAGCCCTTCCATTTCTCAATATGTAGGCGACCTGCAATCTCACGGAAGAATCCGCCACAAAAATGTCCAATTCTCAAGGTCGCACAATTCCTTCAGCCTCAGGCAGTTCTTAGTGCTCTAGTTTCAACAAGGTAACAGACTGCATGACTGATGCTAGGGGATTATTAGCAATGATTTTGTTGCCGGGAGGAGGGGCGGAGAGAAGAGAAGGATTTCCAGTATGTGTTCATCAAAATGTGCACAATGCATTAGGCTGTATGCTTTGGAACATGACCTTGCAGAGGGGTAGAAACCTTGAAATCAATGCGGAAAGGACTCCAGCAATCTGCACAAAATCTTGAGTTTCTGCGGATCTACGAATGCATTTTCCATAAGACCATCTTTGATCCAAGAGGTTTAAGTAAACAAATATCCAGAATTGTGGACACTGGTCTTTATCTACAAAGCAGATTGCCTGTCAAATTTAGAAATTCCTATGTTTATGGAGCATGTCAGATTACTTTCTTGCTTCAGTCTTTGCCATCATTTATTTTCCGTAAAGGGGGCCGGCCTCTGATTATGCTACACCATTTTAAACAAAGGATTATATTCATTGTTTCCTAATAGTATTTCAAATTGCATGTGTGCCTACTGTGTATAAATCGTATTTTACTCCTGGACCTCAAGCTTCTGTACGCTTATGATAGCGCTACCACGGATGAGAGGCATTTCTTAACTGCGATTATCTATTTTGGTGCAAAGGCATGACAGATTAGTGACATTCCCAGGTGCAACAGTGCACCAACTTGGGTCAGTTGATAGCATTCTTGCTGGAGTCAGAAGGTTGTGGGGTCAAGCCCCCATTTCAAAACAATCTAGGATGACACTTCAGTAAAGTACTGAGGAAGTCTTTCACTGTCAGAAGTGCTGGCCTTTGGATGAGACATTAAAATGAGGGCCGGTTGGTCTTTGTGCAAAATGGCTTCCACATTTGTCTGATAGATGTGCCTAACTTTTTTGGAGACATTTTGGTAAGGTGCTATATAAATAGTTGCAGCTTCAGTAGTGGAGGGATTGTGGTACTACACAAGCAGAGTGTTCAAATCACACCGTGACAATCTGAAATTGAATTCAGTAAGTCTGGTTATTTTTGGGCTTGCACCAGGAAAAAAAAAATGACCATAAAATCTGCTTGATAATTACAAAAGCCATATCGGTTCACTAACATCCTTCAGGGAAGAGAATGTGCCACCTCTACTTGCTTTGACCTACTCCAGCCTACACTGTGCTTGGCTCTTAATGCCCTCAAGACAACCAAGGCTGGGTAATCTCTTAGGCAGTCCCTCGGAACCGAGGATGACTTGCTTCCACACTAAAAATGAGTTCTCAGGTGACTGATGAGTCCAATGCGGAACCTACAGTCTCTGTCACAGGTGGGGCAGACGGTGGTTGAAGGGTCGGGCGGGCGGGTGGGGTGCTTGGGTTGACGTGCGCTCCTTCCGCTGTTTGCGCTTGGATGCCCTCAAGACAGCCAAGGCTGGGTAATAAATGCTGCCTTGTCAGCATAACCCACAACCCAAGAACAAATATAAAAATACATTTCTATGTAATGTTAAGATCAGGAACTCACAGAAGAGGAGAAAAAAAAATCATGCATTGCAAGGTCCAATCCCTGTTGTGCTGAGCAAACTGCTCTAATTAGCCTCAAGTGGAAGGGAAGGGGTGGAATCCAGCTGCCTATCTAGTGGCCCTTGGAAAGCAGATGTTAGGTAAGTCAAAGTTTGGTCTTATAGGTGATGCCCTCTATAGTTGAATAGCTTGCTGGTATTCACTGTTCAGGTTCATGAATAAGGACCACGTGTGATGTACAATACTGGCACTCAGAACTGTACCCCAACCAAATTCAGCAACGGAAGGAAATTATCGTACAATAAACGTTGGATTTTATTCAATGGTCCAAATGATATCTAGTGCAGGAATGCTTGATTTGAAGTAATAAAATAATTGACATAGGTAATGTAATACCGAAACTATTTATTAAACTTTTTCTAACAAACTCAGAAGGCAGTGTTGTCTCCAACTTTGCCGAGATGATTAAAAAGCATCAACTCACAGCAAGATTAGCACAGCTGTCTCAATATCCCATAGTGCACACCTTTTAATACATCTTTAACAGTAAATTCTGCCTCTTCAGGCACAAATGCATGTTAATAATTTTGACTTTTCACCTTTACATTAATACATAACAAATAAAATGAACTGTAGTGTACAGGGTCTTCATACAAACCCACATTCATAGGGACTAATGCTTATATGAATGTGTTTGGCACAGATTAGCTGCCAGGTACAGGACAAATGATTTGGGCCTGTAAACTAGGCATAGGCACTGAATAACTATTAGGCAATTTCAGAATGCCTCTCAAGTATACATCTGGGGTGGGGGTGGGGGTGGGGGGGAAATAAACCACTGGGTTGTAATGTAGAATTTTAAAACGTATGATGCACTAAAATGAAAGTCACTTTGAGCTTCAATGATTTCATTTGGCAGCTTGAAATTCAATTTAACTCACCCAAGTTTCTCCAGTTATTTAAATTTTAATAAATTCTCTGAACGCAAATTGGAAATGGCATGCTTGTTGAACACATTTGTAAAGCGTGCTGTGGTGGCCATAATGCCTCAGAGCACTGCTTTTTGGCACTGATGACACTAAATAGCACTGAAGAGTGATAAAGGGTTAAGGCAGCTAGGAGTATGCTACACGCAGGCAGAGTTTAGTGCCTGGTATGAGGGGGTGAAGAAAACATTTAAGTGGATAAGCACAACAACAAAAAAACTCCCTTTACACAGAAATGGTTGGTATACAATGTAAAAAATATTTCCCTTTTCCATAAATAAACTCTTCAGAGTTTTGGCAAATTAGAAGAATAATGCTCCAACTTCAGCCTGTTCTTTCACAAAGATTTCAAAATATTGATAGATGATAGTAACAGCAAGTAAGATTCCAGTTCCAGATCCAATGGCTCCTAGAAAATCAGCCAGAACTGAAAGCGCTCCAATACAAAGTCCACCAAAAGCAGCGGCTGTAGGAATATACCTTGGGGTAAATTAAAAACCACATTAAACTTAACCACAAATATCAGTTGTAGGTTTCAAAAAGAAATACTGCCTAATCATCAAGTTTTAATGATTTACTCGTATACATGGCTTCCAAGTACATTACAACAGTGACTACACTTCAAAAGTACTTCATTGGCTGTAAAGCACTTTGGGGTGTCCTGAAGTGGTGAGAGGCGCAACAGAAATGCAAGTCTTTCTTTATTGTAACAATAGGTCTAAACATTAAGATTTTAAGCAAAAGTGAACCTTATTGATTTTGAGTTGCTTAGAACTAAAAAAATAGGACCATTTCTTTCATTCTCACAAAGACCTGCAGATCCCAAACTGAAATCATACTTTACATAAAACATCCTAATAAATATAGAGAATGCTCCAGACAATTAAAGAACTCCAGATAAGTTAGTGTAACAGCCAGCATGGTTAAGACTAGTTAGCAATTTCCTTTGGCGTGCAGCAGTGGACTACTTTCCAAAGCAAAATAACAATAAAGGAAATGTTAGCACATGGGTACAAGGATTGCAGTGTTCTTTCATGTAAAATGTAAGTAGATTCTCCCTCCATCTAGTTTTCCTAATAGTATATTTAAGCTCCTTTTCCTACATCCCCTCAGAGCCCGATGCAGTATTTTTTTTAATGAATTGCGCACTTCAACGATGCTGGATTACATCTGAAATGTCACCAACGAGCAATGGTGAAAATGGGTTTGTTTTGTTTACAAGCCAATCTCAACCATCTACCCCCATTCCCATGTTCTCACCTTGCCAACTTATAGCGCTGCTCTATAAAACAAGTGACTGCCCTTCAAAAGTAATCCATTGGTTGTAAAGTGCTCGGGGACATTATAGGAACACAAGGTTTTTTCCAACTGAATATTTTCTAAAAATAAAGCACTTTCATTAACAATTGTTTCCAGGATGTTTGATACTTGCACACGAGATACATCAGTGAAAAGATACTGCAAATGAACAAGTACACCACTGAACTGTCTGACATTCTTCTTCTTAGGCAGTCCCTCGGAACCGAGGATGACTTGCTTCCACATTAAAAATGAGTTCTCAGGTGACTGATGAGTCCAATGCGGGACCTACAGTCTCTGTCACAGGTGGGGCAGATGGTGGTTGAAGGGGCGAGTGGGTGGGGTGCTTGGGTTGACGTGCACTGCTTGCGCTTGACTTCCGCTTGCTCCCGGCGAAGAGACTCGAGGTGTTCAGCGCCTTCCCGGATGCTTCTCCTCCACTTTGCGCGGTCTTGGGCCAGGGATTCCCAGGTGTCAGTGGGGATGTTGCACTTTTTCAAGGAGGCTTTGAGGGTGTCCTTGAAGCGTTTTCTCTGCCCACCTAGGGCTCTCTTGCCGTGTCGGAGCTCCGAGTAGAGCGCTTGATTTGGGAGTCTCGTAACGGGCATGCGGACGATGTGACCCGTCCATCGGAGCTGATCGAGCGTGGTCAAAGCTTCGATGCTGGGGATGTTGGCCTGAGCGAGAACACTGACGTTGATGCGCCTATCCTGCCAATTGATTTGCAGGATCTTGCGGAGGCAGCGTTGTTGGTACCTCTCCAGTGCTTTGAGGTGCCTGCTGTACATGGTCCATGTCTCTGAGGCATACAGCAGGGCGGGTATCACTGCTGCTCTGTAGACCATAAGCTTAGTGCCGGGTTTGAGGTCCTGGTCTTCAAACACACTCTTCCTCAGGTGACCGAAGGCTGCACTGGCACACTGAAGGTGGTGTTGGACTTCGTCATCGACGTCTACCCTTGTTGACATTAGGCTCCCGAGGTATGGAAAGTAGTTCACGTTGTCCAAGGCCTTGTCGTGGATTTTGATAATCGGGGGGCAGTACTGTGTGACGGGGGCAGGTTGGTAGAGGACCTTTGTCTTACGGATGTTTAGTGTAAGGCCCATGCTGTCGTATGCTTCGGTGAAGGTGTTGACAATGGTTTGGAGTTCGACCTCCGAGTGAGCGCAGACGCAAGCATCGTCTGCATACTGTAATTCGACGACAGAGGATGGGACGACCTTGGATCTGGACTGGAGGCGACGGAGGTTAAACAGTTTCCCGTTTGTTCTGTAAATTAGCTCCACTCCAGCAGGGAGCTTACTGAGAGTGAGATGGAGCATTGCAGCAAGGAAGATCGAGAAGAGCGTTGGTGCGATGACACAGCCTTGCTTGACCCCGGTCCGTATGTAAATTGGGTCTGTGGTGGATCCGTTGGTCGGGATCACGGCTTGCATGTTGTCATGAAGCAGGCGGAGGATGATGACAAACTTTTGTGGGCAGCCGAATTTGAGGAGGACACTCCATAATCCCTCACGGTTGACAGTGTCGAAGGCCTTTGTGAGATCAAAGAAGGCCATGTACAGCGGTTGGTGCTGTTCCCTGCATTTCTCTTGTAATTGACGTGCAGTGAAGATCATGTCCATTGTGCCCCTTAGTGGGCGGAATCCGCATTGCGACTCTGGGAGGAGCTCTTCGGCCACTGGGAGAAGGCGATTGAGGAGGATTCTTGCGATGACTTTCCCTGTGGCAGACAGCAGGGAGACTCCTCTGTAATTACCGCAATCGGACTTGTCACTTTTCTTGAAGATGGTACAGTGGTACACCACTGAACTGTCTGACATTAGGTCAGCAATTGATTACTTAACCTGTCTATGAACGGATGACCAAGGATGTGTTGCAGCAGCATGCACAGTCCTGGATTTCTTTACTGGTGTCCCCAGAGGTGGACACACCAGCCCAACACCCTAGTGCAGGATTTGTTTGATGCCAGACAAGACTCGTTTTTGAGAGATGCAATTTATGGAGGAGTTGTTGCAATTAACTGCAAAAGTCATCAGTTAGTATTTGATAAATAAATGTGAACAGGGCTAAAATTAATGGGCGTTGGATGTCCAAATATGAATATCTCCAAAAACGGGAAGACACAGGTATGTATGATTACTTTAGCATTACTGCAGTACTGCATTGTAATCCCCAAGGGCCATTAATGAGCCTAAAGCTTTTGCTCACCCTTACTCTTTTTAGGTTCTGGCACACACAAGTGGGTCCCAGGTCACAAATACACGGTTTTCTAAGTTATTGTACACAAGGTTTCGGTGCTCAAGGTGAAGGATAACAAAACTAAAGAATTTAACCCCAAATGACAGCATCAGTTAGGATACAAAAACTCCCATGCTTCTCCCCAAAAATACATTACCCGGATGACATGTTTAAACCTCAACCTTTATCATTTAGTCATGACCTCAGATTCATACGATTTCTGCCCAGGTTACAACATTTTGAACTGCACCATTGTGCAACCCAACACAAACATCAACACTGACCTATTGAGTTCATGGACCATGGAGGTTTCTCCGAGGCCCCTCATTACCATCTGTTGCTCTTTAAGCCGTTTCAGCAACCTGCGAAAAGAGAAGTTCCTTTAACATTCTCTACAAAAGGCTGCTTACTTTACCGCACTGCTAGCAACAGAAGCCTTGATGTTGGTGACACGCTGCAAACTAGTTTTCCTTTGGCGAAGATAGGACTTGCTGTCCTCTGCCACAATTTCCCAACATCTTTCACACCACCCTCAGCTTAGAGGCCTCGGCATTCTCAGGCCTCCCCTAATGCTGGTTTCAAGATGGCGTTTAGGAGACACGAGCACACTGTCCCTCCTTGTGGAGGAAGAACCTTTCTGATGGTGCACATCATTGGAACTGTGCGCGCGTGCGCAAGAGCAAGAGTAGAAAAAAAAAGACAAATACCAAGTACCTCAAAGTACCAAGATATTTTGGTACTGCCTCCAAGTCTGAAATTTAATACTGTACAACTCCACATTACTTTTGTTAAAAATCATTTTTAAAAAGTCCTTGAAACTAACACTAATCCACTAGACTGTGACCAGTGCACTTAAAGGCTAGCGAAAGCACAAGTGAATATTCCAAAAAAATACTTTTGACAAATAGTTTACAGAATAGTTACAACTAAGAAAAAGAAAAGTACAATTTTAGTTGATAATTTCATCATGGATCTGCTTGGAAGCCCTTCGGCCCATCTGATCTCATCCTGCCAGGATAGCATCCCTCAGTCTTCCTATTACAGGTTTTTAATATCCATTGGAACGGGCAGATGGAACCTCTATTTATCATCTCATACAAAAGATGGCAGTTCAGATAATGCAGCACTCCTTCAATATTCTAGGTACTGCCTCCAAGTCGGAAATTTAATACTATACAACTCCACATTACTTTTGTTAAAAATCATTAAAAAAAAAGTACTTGAAACTAACACTAATCCACTAGAATGTGACCAGAGAACAGCAAGTCCTATCTTCACCAAAGGAAAACTAGTCTGCAGCGTGTCACCAACATCAAGGCTTCTGTTGCATTTCAGCGCATTTCACACTTCATCTAGCCTCAACCTGTCCCATTACCACCTCCTCTTGCCTTGAATATCTCTTAATGTCTCTTAATCTCTCCTGCTTTCTATCCTACCACTGACCTTCTCTTTAGTTCTTTCATCCCCTCCCCCTTTTCCCAGCATTATACTTGCTTTAAATCTATTTCATTTCCTGCTTTTTTCCAGTTCTGACGAAAGGTCTTCGACCTGAAACGTTAACTCGGTTTCTCTCTCCACGGATGCTGCCTGGCCTGCTGAGTTTTTCCAGCGTTTTCTGTTGTTATTTCAAGGCTTCTGTTGCCAGCAGTGTGGTAAAGTAAGAAGCCTTTTGTAGAGAATGTGAAAGAACTTCTCTTTTCGCAGGTTGCTAAGACAGCTTAAAGAGCAACAGATGGTAATGAGAGACGCATTAGCCTAGACTGTGTATTGAAGTCCTGCAGTGGGCTCAAACCCATAACCTTCTGGCCTAGAGTGCTACCAACTTAGCCAAGTTGACAACATAACTCAACCCTACGCACATCCTTCGCAGAAGAGCCAGAAACGTCAATCCAAGTCTTGGAGAAGAACGCACACGATCCAAGCATAAAGATGATGTAAACAGTGACGTGGATGGGATCGTCAAACACAGCACGGATGGATTCCGGAGGGGAAAGGTAAGGGCAGAGCCCACCAACTGGGCGTGAGCGAGCTGGCCCACCTCCACTCACATCCTACACAAGTGACAGTCAAATATCAGAAATGAATAAATAGCTTCAAAACCACAAGAACACGCACAATAAAAGCAGGCAGGAAAATAAGATTTAAAAAAAAATCTCATGTCTCATTTGTAAAAAAAAAACCAAATTTGAACTTTGTAAAATAGCACGGCAGTAATCGTGAGGTGAGCAAGTGTTGGTGTAAATTAGGGGCTTCGGCACAGAGTAAAGTAATGCTGAAGTTATATGGAACTGAGAGCAGACATGCACAATTTTAAGGAATTACAATAAAGTGGGGTGGAGGTGGCAGAAAACCACTTTTGATCATTCAGTGATTGCGAGTGTAAGTAGTTTGTGATTTGCTGCCCGAGTACTGCAATTTGGCAATAACATTTTTCAGAAGCAGTGTCTGAGCAATAACAAATCACTTGCCGCAGTGATTGCAATAGGGTCAGCAAGAAGATCCGTCAAGTGATAGCGTTAACCCAGGATGCATCAACGATGTGCATTACTAAGCGGAAAAACGCTCGTGACATCCAGAGGTCGTGAAAGGGGCTTATATAAATGCAACAGCAAAATACTGCGGATGCTGGAAAACTGAAACAACAGAAAGCGCTGGAAAAACTCAGCAGGCCAGGCAACATCCATGGAGAGAGAAACAGAGTTAACGTTTCAGGTCGAAGACCCTTCGTCCAGAACGTTCTGACAAAGGGTCATCGACCTGAAACATTAACTCTGTTTCTCTCTCCACGGATGTTGCCTGGCCTGCTGAGTTTTTCCAGCGCTTTCTGTTTTCATATAAATCCAAGTTCTTTCTTCCTGCAAGCCTACCAGTCACATTAAGCCAGTCTGTAATGTGAACAGCATTTTTAAAGTGGGGGAGGCAAAGAAAGAGTTGACTGTTTTTTTTTTAAAAGAGTTGATTATTTTGTTTAAATGGATCCTCTGAATGAAATTCCTTTTCAAAATGAAGATATTGATGTGCGTTCTGTTTTAAATAGCAGTGCTAACGATGAGCTAATTAACTGTAATATTGATCCTCACAGCCAGCAACATTACAACCAAACATTCGTCACAGATGGGTGCAGCTCTCTCTGTACTTACAGCCCATTGACCCAGCAAGGTTGACGAGGAAGTTGCCACTGAACCGAACAGGCAACTTTTGGGAGATCACATACAAGAGCAGACTGAAGAATGATGGGGATGTTGGAAGTGTAGAACAGCTGAATGGGATAGCTGCTGTACTGTCCACGGTAACGAGCTGACTTGATGGGCAGGTCCACACGGAATCCCTGTCAAAACAGATAATTCAGCAGCTATTTATACACATCTAAGCAAAAAAGAAACAAAGGCCCCCATCATGCCTGTACTGTTTAGGGCTATCGCAGCCCACATCACTTACTGTGGCCACACCATCGAACCAATGCTTACCCACATCAACAGCTGGGAACGCATGGCAGCCAATGACACTCAGGGACGAGAACATTTCAAAGACAATAACTCAAATGAAGAAAAAAAATATACAACATGGGAGCGTAACAAAATATGATGGTTTTTTATGTTGAAAAAATTATACAATTTCCATTAAAACATATTGTTTAACACAATATTCAAATATGCAGCACATGATCTGTTCAATAGTGAAACAGCATTAATAACACAAGTGTGCATATATAAAAAGTCAGCAAGATAAAAATCATCACTTTATGGCAAGAGACATCACATTCTTGCCATTAATGAAACTTCTTATAAATGCTGGGAAAAACATGTGCATTTAATGTTTGCTAAATACATGCGGTATAAGTGGAACAGTCCCATTTGCCTATTGAATGCAGCGTTTATACAAGACTAATGCAAAAACTTTGTTGCTCAAATGATTTGATTTTTTTTAAAATTCGTTTATGGGATCAGGGCGTCGCTGGCAAGGCCAGCATTTATTGCCCATCCCCTAGTTGCCCCTTGAGAAGGTGGTGGTGAGCCGCCTTCCTTGAACCGCTGCAGTCCGGGTGGTGAAGGTGCTCCCACAGTGCTGTTAGGGAGGGAGTTCCAGGATTTTGACCCAGCGACGATGAAGGAACGGCGATTCACTGTTCCGCCATCATGCTCATGGGATACATTCGACAGCAGAGTATATCCCTCCAGTATATGAAAAGTGCCGCCTATCATGAGCTCAGGGAGGGCTTAACAGGTCAAGTTGTCTGCTTCACAATGACTGAATCTGCCTCATTCAGATAGACTTTGCTGAGTTTCCCACTCACACTGCCTGCCATTCTGTCCACCCCTATTAGATTTATTTTTAAGTTTGCCTAGGCCTTGAATTTCTGAATGCTTTTTTATTTCAAATAAATACATTTTAGGATCGGAGGTGTAGGATTATGAATAAATACAATGGCCCGTATTTTCCGATGCCTACGGGTGTGTACTTACCTGTAGGGACATCGGAAATGCCGGTTTCAGGCATGCATGCACATGCACAATCCTCTTGACAGATCAGACGCCTGCCCTGGAGAAGGGCCTCTGCGGGTGGAGTGTTCCGCTTTCTGGAGAACCTCCGCCTGCTGAAAACCCTTAGAAATCTTATGCCTGGTAAAAGCTGGCGTAAGGCCTGCTTTTACCAGCATAAGAGTTGAAAAAAGTAAAAAAAAATTCACTCATTTATAATTTTAAAATACTTTTTTTTTAAAGTTTATTTTTAGCCCCATTAAAAACTAATTATTTTTTTCAAAAAATTAAATTTGTTTAAAATATTTAATTTAATGTAATTTTAACTCATTTTAAAAACGTGATGGTTTTTTAAAAATGTATTGAATGTTTTGATGTGTTTTTGGGGTGATCTCCATTCATATATTTGATGGGTCTGTCTGTCAAAAGTATGAAGGGAGATTCCCTTCTCCTATTGGCTGGCCTGGCCCACGTGATCCCAGGGACGCTTGCGAACCACCTGCGCCCCTGGGATACGTGGGCCCTGCGCATTTCGACTGTGCAGAGGCCCAGGAGCGGAAGTGTCCGGACCTCGGGAGCCCTCAGGTAAGAGCGTAGATTTTTTTCCGATAGGAGGCATCCGCTCGCAGGAATCCTCCGATCGGAAATTACGGGCCAGTATGATAGGAGGTACAGGATTATAATCTAAATCAAGAGATTCAGACAATAAACTCAGAAGAGGTTTATAAAGGTTATCTAAACCAATCTAAATGAGAAGTTTAAAAAAAAATTAAACCATTACTTACGGTTGCAGCTGAGCTGGGGCTGGCTAAGTGAATGACATTCACAAGACTATTACACTGCTGATATTACAAATATGATTTTTGTAGCAGTTTACACTTTGAGTAAATGAATAGCCAGATCTGAAATCAGGCAAAGAGACAGATTTGGCTTCTTTTGAACTTTATAAAAGTAGATGAGCAGAAAGCATGTTAGAGAAATGACACCTTCCTCTTTTAGACTTAACCTTACCTGAAAGTAGATAACAACGGCGAACACTAACATAGTGGCAATGAGGTTCATGTGATTGGGCAGATTCTGTCGGTAGAAAGCTTCCCACAAAGCTGGGACCTTATCTTGCCGAGTCGCCAACAGATGGAAGAGAGCTATCACTGCACCCTCAAATTCAGTGCCTGGACAAAGACATAATGATCGATTCATGAGTTGCAAAAAGTGCTTGACCTCATTTTGTAATGCTTCAGTAATGAATATTGTTTTTTTAAGTTTTAAGAATGAAATCTATGATTCTTAGGTGCTCCACAAAAATCTATTTCGAAGAAGAGCAGGGAGTTCTCCCTGGTGTCCTGGCCAACATTTATCCCTCAATCAGCATCACTAAAACAGATGATCTGGTCATCATCATATTGCTATTTGTGGGAGCTTGCTGTGCACAAATTGGCTGCTGCGTTTCCTACATTCCAACAGTGACCACACTTCAAAAAGTACTTCATTGGCTGTAAAGCGCTTTGGGACGTCCGGTGGTCGTGAAAGGCGCTATAGAAATGCAAGTCTTTCTTTTTTCTTGCCACCAAAATCCAAGGCCACAGCTTACCCCTGCCTGTATCGATGGTGGTCGGGCTGAAAGCTTTCCACACAATGGTTTCACAGGTGTTTGTGGCAATGAAGAGGGAAATACCAGATCCCAGACCATAACCCTTCTGGAGCAGTTTCTCCAGCAACAGCGCGATCAACCCAGCAACAAACAGCTGAAAGATAAAAACAAATATCACTCACCAAACACAGAATGCCTTGACACCAAGTTAACAGATTAGTAACAAAGTATTTTGGGCAGAAGATCATTGATCAATCCAGCCTGCCCATCTAATTATCCCCTTTCATGCAAGATATCTTCATCAGTTGCAACATTTAATAACCACAATTTCTTTCAGATACCAGGACTGTGTCTATTTTCTTTTTGAAATTCCTTATCTACAGATGCCAGGACTTAAAATAAAATTTGCATAATTAAATATGGATCCAGAAAACCTAAAGGAAGCAATGCGAGAGAAAGATGTTCCGGAGCCTCCACTGAGCCAATGCTGCTCACCACCAATCCCATTACATCGCTATAGAAAGTTCCGGAATATGTATATAGGTGGGAAGGAGATAAAAGCGGTCTTACAGGGACGTACAGTCTTCTTCTTAGGCAGTCCCTCGGAACTGAGGATGACTTGCTTCCACATTAAAAGTGAGTTCTCAGGTGACTGATGAGTCCAATGCGGGACCTACAGTCTCTGTCACAGGTGGGGCAGACGGTGGTTGAAGGGGCGGGTGGGTGGGGTGCTTGGGTTGACGTGCACGCCTTCCGCTGTTTGCGCTTGGCTTCCGCTTGCTCCCGGCGAAGAGACTCGAGGTGTTCGGCGCCTTCCCAGATGCTTCTCCTCCACTTTGTGCGATCTTGGGCCAGGGATTCCCAGGTGTCGGTGGGGATGTTGCACTTTTTCAAGGAGGCTTTGAGGGTGTCCTTGAAGCGTTTCCTCTGCCCACCTGGGGCTCTCTTGCCGTGTCGGAGCTCCGAGTAGAGCGCTTGTTTTGGGAGTCTCGGTATCGGGCATGCGGACGATGTGACCCGTCCATCGGAGCTGCTCGAGCGTGGTCAAAGCTTCGATGCTGGGGATGTTGGCCTGAGCGAGAACACTGACGTTGGTGCGCCTATCCTGTCAATGGATTTGCAGGATCTTGCGGAGGCAGCTTTGGTAGTACCTCTCCAGTGCTTTGAGGTGCCTGCTGTACATGGTCCACGTCCTCTGAAGCATACAGGAGGGCAGGTATTACTGCTGCTCTGTAGGCGACTGAAGGCTGCACTGGCAAACTAGACCCCAGTGCTGATCTCTGGCAATTTTTACATTAAAATCTACTGACCCATTTATCATGTAATCTGCAGTTTTTAGAATGCCTCTCGTTGCCAGCATGGTCCATGACTCCTCTGCCTTCTCTAACAGATTTCAGCAGTACTAGACACAGTAGCAGTGTTCCAATTTCTATGGATAGATGTTTATGCAGTTTTAATGGAATATTCTTGGTACAGGTAGCTGTAAGTCAGGACAGGAGGATAGTAGCAAGAGGAATTATGAAAGTTCTGACCTGCATTCAAAACAGGTCAGTAGCTGAGTATATTAATGCAAGGAAGCTCGGAATGACAGCTAGTGGCTGGTTTCTGAATCCCTCGTATTATTTTATGTTGACTTGAACAAATGACTGCTGACGAAACAGGATTTTGACACACCTGATAAATTCAATATTATACCTAGAATAAGTTAGGCAAGCAAATAAACACGTGCTAGATGTAAATAAACCTAAAATCTAGTTAGGCAAGCAGAAAAAACATCACCTCTCTATTATAGTAGTAATGTTAAAATATGAATGTAGCTTTCAGTTACATATAAATTGCTAAGCATTTGTTCCAATGTCACACTGCCAACACACAGGATCATGTCCAACATGAGCACCAAAGTCACATCACTACAGAATCCCTCTTTCACTGCATTGCTGTGGTCACCAAGCACAAATTATGGCCCTCGAGGATAGTGATAAATGCTTAGGCACAAGTCAATCACTAATCCTCTTAGGAAAAGTCTCGCTTGCTGACAACAGCTTTAATTCTTTTTTTAATTGCAAATCAGGCGGCTCCACCTGCTCTCTAATCTCCTCTCTTACAGAGGAAAACGTATATCCAGTTTCAATCTTATTTCTAATGGAGGAGCAATGTCCTCCCTGTTTGGTGCAGTCTGTTGCAAACTTAAAATGCTGCTTTTAAAGAACTTGTATACAATGTGGTCTTCATTACAGAAGGAAAACTGGACAGTTAAATTCTTGATCACCATGGGTGCAGTAGCATGGTGGTTATGTTACTGGACTAGTAATCCAGAGGCCTGGATTAATTTTTTTAAATTTGTTTATGGGATGTGGGCGTCGCTGGCAAGGCCAGCATTTATTGCCCATCCCTAATTGCCCTTGAGAAGGTGGTGGTGAGCCGCCTTCTTGAACCGCTGCAGTCCGTGTGGTGAAGGTGCCCCCACAGTGCTGTTAGGGAGGGAGTTCCAGGATTTTGACCCAGCGACAATGAAGGAACGGCCGATATACTTCTAAGTCAGGATGGTATGTGACTTGGAGGGAACTTGGAGGTGGTGGTGTTCCCATACGCCTGCTGCCCTTGTCCTTCTAGGTGGAAGAGGTCGCGGGTTTGGGAGGTGCTGCCGAAGAAGCCTTGGCGAGTTGCTGCAGTGCATCTTGTAGATGGTACACACTGCAGCCACGGTACGCCGGTGGTGGAGGGAGTGAATGTTTAAGGTGGTGGATGGGATGCCAATCAAGGGGGCTGCTTTGTCCTGGATGGTGTCGAGCTTCTTGTGTTGTTGGAGCTGCACTCATCCAGGCAAGTGGAGAGTATTCCATCACACTCCTTACTTGTGCCTTATAGATGGTGGAAAGGCTTTGGGAGTCAGGAGGCGAGACACTCACCGCAGAATACCCAGCCTCTGACCTGCTCTTATTGCCACAGTATTTATGTGGCTGGTCCAGTTAAGTTTCTGGTCAATGGTGACCCTCCAGGATGTTGATGGTGGGGGATTCGGCGATGGTAATGCCGTTGAATGTCATGGGGCGGTGGTTAGACTCTTGCTTGTTGGAGATAGTCATTGCCTGTCACTTCTGTGGCGCGAATGTTACCTGCCACTTATCAGCCCAAGCCTGAACGTCGTCCAGGTCTTGTTGCATGCGGGCATGGATAGCTTCATTATCTGAGGAGTTGTGAGTGGCACTGAACACTGTAGTCATCAGCGAACATCCCCATTTCTGACCTTATGATGGAGGGAAGGTCATTGATGAAGCAGCTGAAGATGGCTGGGCCTAGGACACTGCCCTGAGGAACTCCAGCATCGATGTCCTGGGGCTGTGATGATTGACCTTCAAAGACCACAACCATCTCCCTTTGTGCTAGGTATGACTACAGCCAGTGGAGCATTTCCCCCCGATTCCCATTGACTTCAGTTTTACTAGGGCTCCTTGATGCCACACTCGGTCAAATGCTGCCTTGATGTCAAGGGCAGTCACTCTCACCTCACCTCTGGAATTCAGCTCCTTTGTCCATGTTTAGACCAAGGCTGTAATGAGGTCGGGGGCTGAGTGGTCTTGGCGGACCCCAAACTGGGCATCCGTGAGCAGGTTATTGGTGAGTAAGTGCCGCTTGATAGCACTTTCGATGACACCTTCCATCACTTTGCTGATGATTGAGAGTAGACTGATGAGGCGGTAATTGGCTGGATTGGATTTGTCCTGCTTTTTGTGGACAGGACATACCTGGGCAGTTTTCCACATTGTCGCTTAGATGCCAGTGTTGTAGCTGTACTGGAACAGCTTGGTTAGAGGCACAGCTAGTTCTGAAGCACAAGTCTTCAGCACGATAGTCGGGATGTTGTCGGGGCCCAGAGCCTTTGCTGTATCCAGTGCGCTCAGCCGTTTCTTGATATCACATGGAGTGAATTGAATTGGCTGAAGACTGGCTTCTGTGATGGTGGGGACCTCAGGAGTAGGCCGATATGGATCATCCACTCGGCATTTCTGGCTGAAGATGGTTGCAAACGCTTCAGCCTTGTCTTTTGCACTCATGTGCTGGGCTCCACCATCACTGAGGATGGGGATATTCATGATCCAGAGACACGAGTTCAAATCCCACCACGGCAGCTGGGGAATTTAAATTCAATTAAATAAATCTGGAATAAAAAGCTAGTATCAGTAATAGTGACCATGTATCTACCGGATTGTCGTAAAAACCCATCTGGCTCACGAATGTCTTTTAGGGAAGGAAATCTGCCGTCCTTACCCGGTCTGGCCTATATGTGACTCCAGACCTACAGCAATGTGTTTGACTCTTAACTGCCCCTCTGAAATGGCCCAGCGAGACACTCAGCTGTGCTCAAGGCAACAGCTCACCACCACCTTCGAGGGCAGATAGGGATGGGCAATAAATGCTGGCCTTGCCAGCGTCACCCACATCCTGTGAATTTAAAAAAATCACCAGCACATAGATCATAGCAGACTCAGAACATCATCCCTCGCGACATACTTCAATTTCAATATTTTCTGACTATTTATATTTTTGAGCTGGATTAACTTTTCCACCAAACCCCAGGTCAAAAGGCTAGGCAACCGACTTCCAAAACTGGCCCTGTTACTTTCCCAAACTACAGGGGTGGGGGCTCACTCGGCATCTTCCCCCAGAGCCTCATGCAAGGTGAAGAACCTCTGGTGAATGAACAGGGAAAGGGTCGGTTTTTGCCGATAAAGGTATTTTAATGCTGACTTGCCTACCAACACCCTATTTTCTGCCTCAAAAAAGATGGCAGGGTTGCCAAGTATGTGTCAAGCAACTTATTTTGTGTTCGAAGACTCGAAGGCACACAAGATAGATAGAGATGAGAAAGAAGAGTGGGCCAATTCCAGCTCACCGACCCAGGAAAAAAAAAACCTTCTTGAAAATGATGCTCTGATAGTGAGGAACCAACAGCATCGATCTGGTTAAAGCAGATTGGAACACATAGTGCTCAGCAACGTTTACAAAGAGGTCTGAGTGAGGTGTAACATTCAAAAGAACATGAATTAAAATTACATTTACCTTTTTTTCTGGCTTCTGGATTTCAGGTAGAACAGCACAAAAGGGCTTGATGACTTCTAAAAATGTAACTACAATAGACAAGAACATTAATTTCAAGCAACCTAGTAAAAATTCTGTGTTCTCGGGGGTCCCGCTAGCTTGTAAACAACGCGGTATTTGGGACAATTCTCCAACAAAACTTTCCCTTCTCTTCCCACTATTTTGTCGATTGAGTGGGGGGGGGGACAACCGAGATTGAGGGGGAGGGGGGAACAACTGAGAATGAGGGGGGGGGAACCGAGATTGAGGAACATAAGAAATAGGAGCAGGAGTAGACCAATCGGCCCCTCGAGCCTGCTCCGCCATTCAATGAGATCATGGCTGATCTGATCCAACCTCAACTCTAAAGAACACAAGAAGTAGGAGCAGGACCAGGCCACTCGGCCCCTGGGCCCGCTCCGCTACCCACAGGGCCTTGACCGATCCGAACTCAAACTCATGTCCAATTTCCAGCCCGCTCCCCGTAACCCCGGATTCCCTTTACTTCTAGGAAACGGTCTATTTCTGTTTTAAATTTATTTAATGAAGTAGCTTCCACAGCTTCCTGGGGTAGCAAATTCCACAGACCCACTACCCTCTGAGTGAAAAAGTTTCTCCTCATCTCAGTTTTGAAAGAGCAGCCCCTTATTCTAAGATTATGTCCCCTAGTTCTAGTTTCACCCATCATTGGGAACATCCTCACCGCGTCCACCCGATCAAGCCCCTTCACAATCTTATATGTTTCAATAAGATCGCCTCCCATTCTTCTGAACTCCAATGAGTAGAGTCCCAATCTACTCAACCTCTCCTCGTATGTCCACCCCCTCATCCCCGGAATTAACCGAGTGAACCTTCTTTGTACTGCCTCGAGAGCAAGTATGTCTTTTCTTAAGTATGGACACCAAAACTGTATGCAGTACTCCAGGTGCGGTCTCACCAATACCCTATACAACTGCAGCAATACCTCCCTGTTTTTATATTCTATCCCCCTAGCAATAAAAGCCAACATTCCATTGGCTTTCTTGATCACCTGCTGCACCTGCATACTAACTTTTTGATTTTCTTGCACCAAGACCCCCAGATCCCTTTGTACTGCAGTACTTTCCAGTTTCTCGCCATTAAGATAATAACTTGCTCTTTGATTTTTCCTGCCAAAGTGCATAACCTCACATTTTCCAATATTGTATTGCATCTGCCAAATCTCCGCCCACTCACCCAGCCTGTCCATATCCCCTTGTAGGTTTTTTATGTCCTCCTCACTCTCTACTTTCCCTCCCATTTTTGTATCATCTGCAAACTTTGATATGTTACACTCGGTCCCCTCCTCCAAATTGTTAATATAGATTGTAAAGAGTTGGGGACCCAGCACCGACCCCTGCGGGGGGAACAACCGAGATTGAGGGGGGTGGATCAACAGAGATTGAGGGGAACAACCGAGATTGAGGGGGGGGGGATCAACAGAGATTGAGGGGAACAACCGAGATTGAGGGGGGGAACGACCGAGATTGAGGGGGGGAACGACCGAGATTGAGGGTGGGGAACAACAGAGATTGAGGGGGAACAACCGAGATTGAGGGGGAACAACCGAGATTGAGGGGGAACAACCGAGATTGAGGGGGGGGATCAACAGAGATTGAGGGGGAACAACCGAGATTGAGGGGGAACAACCGAGATTGAGGGGGAACAACCGAGATTGAGGGGGGGGGGGAACAACCGAGATTGAGGGGGGGGGGGGGGGAACGACTGAGATTGAGGGGGGGTAACAACCGAGATTGAGGGGGGGTAACAACCGAGATTGAGGGGGGGTAACAACCGAGATTGAGGGGGAACAACCGAGATTGAGGGGGGAACAACCGAGATTGAGGGGGGAACAACCGAGATTGAGGGGGGAACAACCGAGATTGAGGGGGGAACAACCGAGATTGAGGGGGGAACAACCGAGATTGAGGGGGGAACAACCGAGATTGAGGGGGGAACAACCGAGATTGAGGGGGGAACAACCGAGATTGAGGGGGGAACAACCGAGATTGAGGGGGGAACAACCGAGATTGAGGGGGGAACAACCGAGATTGAGGGGGGAACAACCGAGATTGAGGGGGGAACAACCGAGATTGAGGGGGGAACAACCGAGATTGAGGGGGGGGGGGAACAACCGAGATTGAGGGGGGGGGGGAACAACCGAGATTGAGGGGGGGGGGGAACAACCGAGATTGAGGGGGGGAACAACCGAGATTGAGGGGGGGAACAACCGAGATTGAGGGGGGGAACAACCGAGATTGAGGGGGGGAACAACCGAGATTGAGGGGGGGAACAACCGAGATTGAGGGGGGGAACAACCGAGATTGAGGGGGGGAACAACCGAGATTGAGGGGGAACAACCGAGATTGAGGGGGAACAACCGAGATTGAGGGGGGGGGGGGGGGGGGGGGGAACGACAGAGATTGAGGGGAACAACCGAGATTGAGGGGAGGAACAACCGAGATTGAGGGGGGGGAAACGACAGAGATTGAGGGGGGGAACGACAGAGATTGAGGGGGGGAACAACCGAGATTATGGGGGGGAACAACCGAGATTGAGGGGGGGTAAACGACAGAGATTGAGGGGGGAAGAACGGTCAGAAACAGACAAAAAAAAGCCAGAGTGCACAAGCTATTTGGTTCTTTATAGCTTTCTGCTTACAATGCTGCAAAGAAACCACAGAGAGAATTGCATTTTTTTTTAAACCGTTGGGAGAAAACACAGCAGCTGAAGCACAATGCAGTAGAGATTAGAAGGATTGGTGGATGCTGTCCCTGCGTGCAACTTGGACTGTGCATTAAGAACATCTCGCACGGAGCCACGAGTGAGAACATGGGCTTAAAGTTAGGCTGTGCCACACTTTACCAGGTACCTTCATTTGTAGAAATTCATCTACTGGCAGGAGCGGTTCTTAAACTCAAAAGGTGGCATTAAACCTTAATCCTCAGGTCAAGAAGTCAAGGATACAATCGTAAAAAGAACAGGATGAATACAATGCATTGAAGTAGGTTGTAAAATATATATCTACCTATTTCATATATGCTATTTTAAAAATGAACCACATGTCACGGCCATGATGTGTGCAGCCCTTTAGCAGGCCACTTTAGGACTGGGCACTCAATCAAAAGTTAACAAGTACCTGATTTAGACCAGATGTTTTCAATTTTTATGCTGCTATTCTACAGATGTGACAACATGACTCTCAACATATTAAATTGAATACATATGTAAGTGGTCTAGTCTGCATTCTTACAAGACAGTCATGATTTACTTCAAAAGTAATTCATTGGCAGTAAAACAGTTCAAGACGTCCCAAGAATGTGAAATTGCACTACATAATTTCCTCATACATGCGAATGCATTATCAATAATTAAAACAGAATGAAGTAAAACAATCCCAAACATCAGCTTCTGTACTCGTCTATTCTAATCACTAATAAACACGTGCATTCATTGGGTGCTAAAAATGTGTATACATAAAAGGTGAATACGTCAAAAGTGCAGAATGAGGAGCAACTATATACTCATTGCCCATGGCTAGAATGGTGCTGTGGACACTGCCAAGCCTGCACTAGTGCAATGCACCCTCAGCCCAGCCTGCACTAGTGCAATGCACCCCCTCCCCAGCCCGCACTAGTGCAATGCACCCCTTCCCCAGCCTGCCCTGGTGCAATGCACCCTCAGCCCAGCCTGCACTAGTGCAATGCACCCTCAGCCCAGCCTGCACTAGTGCAATGCACCCCTTCCCCAGCCTGCACTAGTGCAATGCACCCTCAGCCCAGTCTGCACTAGTGCAATGCACCCCTTCCCCAGCCTGCCCTGGTGCAATGCACCCTCAGCCCAGCCTGCACTAGTGCAATGCACCCTCAGCCCAGCCTGCACTGGTGCAATGCACCCTCAGCCCAGCCAGGCTTGCACCTCTCCGCCCTCACAGCAATCTGCCAATGTGGTCACGTGGGCCGCGTTCCCCCTGGCGACACCAGTGACCGTCAGCCTGAGCCCTCTTCTGTCAATTAATCCACCACCCCCTTCAAAGATCCCAGACCCTCCTTAAATACGTCGGTAAAACATTTTCTTTTGAAATGATCAATAAAGGCGAGGTTGAAGCCTGATTGCTGAAGGAGTTTAAATGAGGCCGAGGCGCCGCCCCCCCCCCCCCGCGCTCGCTCCACCCCCCGCATGGTTTGATAGTCGTTGTGACATTGACCGCCACCGGCGTGATGTCATCCCCGATCAGTGTGACATCATCAACAGTCGATGTGATGTCATCCAGCCACGTTGTCAATTGTCATTCCATATATTTCAGTGGAAGATCTCTTCAGTGGAGAGGTGGGCGCTCGGAGACGTCAGAAGCGACAACAACAACTTATATTTATATAGCACCTTTAACGTAATGAAACATCCCAAGGCGCTTCACAGGAGCGATTATCAAAACAGAATTTGACACCGCACCACATAAGGAGAAATTAGGGCAGACGACCGACAAGCTTGGTCAGAGAGGTAGGTTTTAAGGAGCGTCTTAAAGGAGGAAAGAGAGGCGGAGAGGTTCAGGGAGGGAATTCCAGAGCTTAGGGCCTCGGCAGCCGAAGGCACGGCCGCCAATGATGGAGCGATTATAATCAGGGATGCTCAAGAGGCCAGAATTAGAGGAGCGCAGAGATCTCGGTTGGGGGTGGGGGGGCGTTGTAGGGCTGGAGAAGATTACAGAGATTGGGAGGGGTGAGACCATAGAGGGACTGGAAAACAAGGAAGAGAATTTTTAAATCGTGGCATTGCTTCCCCAGGTGACAATGTAGGTCAGCGAGCACAGGGGTGATGCGTGAATGGGACTTGGTGCGAATTAGGACACAGGCCACAGAGTTTTGATGACCTCACACTGATCCATCCGTGGCTAAGTAAAGAAGTTAAGGATAGTATTAGATTAAAAAAAGAGGCTTATAATGTTGCGAAGAATAGTAGTAAGCCTGAGGATTAGGAGAGCTTAGAAATCAGCAAAGGATGACCAAAAAATTGAGAAAAAGGGAGAAAATAGAATCTGCGAGTAAACTACCAAGAAATATAAAAACAGATTGTAAGAGCTTCTACAAGTTTGTAAAAAGGAAGAGAGTAGCAAAAGTGTTGGTCCCTTAGAGGTTGAGACAGGTGAAATTATAATGGGAAATAAGGAAATGGCAGAGACTTTAAACAAATATTTTGTATCTGTCTTCACAGTAGAAGACACAAAAAGCAGACCAAAAATAGTGGGGAACCAAGGGGTTAATGAGAGCGAGGAACTTAAAGTAATTAATATCACTGGAGAAAAAGTACTTGAGAAACTAATGGTACTAAAAGCCGACAAATCCCCTGGACCTGACGGCCTCCATCCTAGGGTTCTAAAAGAGGTGGCTGCAGAGATAGTGGATGCATTGGTTGTGATCTTCCAAAATTCCCTACATTCTAGAACGGTCCCACCGGATTGGAAGGTAGCAAATGTAACCTTGCTATTCAAGAAAGGAGGGAGAGAGAAAATGGGTAACTACAGGCCAGTTAGCCTGAGATCAGTCGTCGGGAAAATACTGGAATCTATTATCTAGGAAGTGGTAACAGGGTACTTAGAAAATAATATGATTAGGCAGAGTCAACATGGTTTTATGAAAGGGAAATCGTGTTTGACAAATTTATTAGAGTTTTTTGAGGATGTAACTAGCAGGGTAGATAAAGGGGAACCAGTGGATGTAGTATATTTGAATTTCCAAAAGGCATTTGATAAGGTGCCACATAAAAGTTTTCTACGCAAGATAAGGGCTCATGGGGTTGGGGGTAATATATTAGCATGGATAGAGGATTGGTTAATGACAGAAAACAGAGAGTAGGGATAAATGGGTCATTTTCAGGTTGGCAGGCTGTAACTAGTGGGGTGCCGCACAGATCAGTGCTGGGGCCTCAGCTATTTACAATCTATATTAATGACTCAGATGAAGGGACCGAGTGCAATGTATCAAGGTTTGCTGACGATACAAAGCTAAGTGGGAAAGTAAGCTGTGAGGAGGACACAAAGAGCCTGCAAAGGGTTATAGACTGGTTAAGTGAGTGGGCAATAAGGTGGCAGATGGAGCATAATGTGGGGAAATGTGAAGTTATTCACTTTGGTAGGAAGAATAGAGAGTATTTTTGAGAGGTTATTCAATTTGGTAGGAAGAATAGAAAAACAGAATATTTTTAAATGGTGAGAAACTATCAGAGATGTAGGTGTCCTTGTACAGGAAACACAGAAAGTTAGCATGTTGGTACAGCAAGTGGTTTGGAAGGCAAATGGCATTTTGGCCTTTATTGGAAGGGGGCTGGAGTACAAGAGCAAGGAAGTCTTACTGCAATTGTACAGCGCTTTGGTGAGACCACACTTGGAGTACTATGCAGAGTTTTGGTCTCCTTATCTGAGGAAGGACATACTTGCCTTGGAGGTGGTGCAACGAAGGTTCACTAGATTGATCCCGGGGATAAGAGAGTGGTCCTATGAGGAGAGATTGAGTAGACTAGGCCTATAATCCCTGGAGTTTAGAGTGTTCAGGGAGTGTCAGCAGGCTATGTGTGGAGGCTATAGCTGAGCCTGCTCCTATTCACTTTCCAGCAAGGAACAGAGTTTAGAAGAATGAGAGGGGACCTCATTGAAACATATAGGGGTAAAATTTGGTTGGTTAGCGACTCCGGGGGGCGCCAACGGGGCGCTAGGAACTTAGCATCAGTAGTAGCGAAAATGCTAGAATCTATTATTAAGTACGCGGTAACAGGGCACTTAGAAAATAATAGGATTGGGCAGAGTCAACATGGATTTATGAAAGGGAAATCATGTTTGACAAATCTATTAGAGTTTTTTGAGGTTGTAACTAGCAGAATAGATAAGGGGGAACCAGTGGATGTGGTGTGTTTGGATTTTCTGAAGGCATTCGATAAGGTGCCACACAAGAGGTTATTCAACAAAATTTGGGCTCATGGGATTGGGGGTAAAATACTAGCATGGATTGAGGATTGGTTAACGGACAGAAAACAGAGAGTAGGAATAAACGGGCCATTTTCGGGTTGGCAGGCTGTAATTAGTGGGGTACTGCAAGGATCAGTGCTTGGGCCTCAGCTATTCACAATCTACATCAATGATTTGGATGAGGGGACCAAATGTAATATATCCAAGTTTGCTGATGATACAAAGCTGGGTGGGAATGTAAGTTGTGAGGAGGATTCAAGGGGATATAGACAGGTTAAGTGAGTGGGCTAGAACATGGCAAATAGAATATAATGTGGAGAAATGTGAAGTTATCCACTTTGGTAGGAAAAATAGGAAAGCAGAGTATCTTTTAAATGGTGAGATTGGGAAATGTTGGTGTTCAGAGGGACCTGGGTGTCCTTGTACACAAATCACTGAAAGTTAACATGCAGGTACAGCAAGCAATTAGGAAAGCAAATGGTATGTTGGCCTTTATGACAAGAGGATTTGAGTATAAGAGTAAAGACGTCTTACTGTAATTATATAGGGCCCTGGTGAGACCACACGTGGAGTAGTGTGTACAGGTTTTGGTCTCCTTGCCTTAGGAAGGATATACTTGCCATAGAGGGAGTGCAGTGAAGGTTCACCAGACTGGTTCCTGGGATGGGGGGATTGTCCTATGAGGAGAGATTGAGTAGACTAGGCCTATATTCTCTGGGGTTTAGAAGAATGAGAAGTGATCTCATTGAAACATACAAAATTCTTACAGGGCTTGACAGGGTAGATGCAGGGAGGATGTTTCCCATGGCTGTGGAGTCTAGAACCAGGGGTCACAGTCTCAGAATAAGGGGTCGGCCATTTAGGATTGAGATGAGGAGAAATTTCTTCACTCAGAGGGTGGTGAATCTTTGGAATTCTCTACCCAGAGGGCTGTGGAGGCTCAGTCGTTGAGTATATTCAAGACAGAGATCGATAGATTTTTGAATATTAAGAGAATCAAGGGATATGGGAATAGTGCAGGAAAGTGGAGATGAGGTAGAAGATCAGCCATGATCTTATTGAATGGCCAAATGGCCTACTCCTGCTCCTATTTCTTATGTTGTTATTTAGATTTTCATCTTCCTGAACTCTTACAATATGACAGAAGCATTTACATTAAAGCTATTTAAACATGAGGTGGTCTGCACTGAAAGGGGAAAAGTACATGACCAGATATAAATAATGTGCATTCCCTACCAAGTGATCGGTTCCACCAACTGGTCCCACTAAAGACACAACCTCTTCTGCTTAAAAGCAGGCTGGTAGCAAGATACACAGTAAATATTTAGATTTGATAGAAAAGCAACAATTCTTAAGAGGCCTGCTTTTTTCCAGTTCTGATGAAAGGTCATCGACCTGAAACGTTAACTCTATTTCTCTCTTCACAGATGCTGCCTGGCCTGCTGAGTTTCTCCAGCATTTTCTGTTTTTATTTCAGATTTCCAGCATCTGCAGTATTTTCTTTTTGAATTCTTAAGAGTGCCCTGTAATCGTCTTTACTTTGCTAACCTCACCTCCACACTTTTGTTCATCAATAAAAGTAAATAAATCCATGAGGGGGGAAAAAAGGTCTTCAGCACTTTTACAGCCATCATAATGAGGCTACTTGTTACTTACATGATTTAGATCTGCCAGCATCAGAAAACATACTGTAGTTACATAAATTAAATCTTAAAGGAACTAAGCAAATGTTTGTGAATTACAGAAGTACCACATATGTCCTAAATAAGGTTTACAAACATAAATCTTTCAATTGTGTTGTAATTTAAACATACATCTCCCTTATTATAATTTAATTTTCAACAATCTAATACATTTACAATTATATTAAATCTGGTCTTACAGTGAAAATGAACGACCCATTACAGTGTTGAACCATCTGTGAAGGAGCATATTCCATACACAGAACAGACTAAGCTTCAAAGCTGTATTGCCTTTCTGTACTCAAGTGAGAAGTCGCAGACCAGGTTATAGTCCAACAGCTTTATTTGAAATCACAAGCTTTCGGAGCGCTGCTCCTTCGTCAGGTGAAGTCACTTCACCTGACGAAGGAGCAGCCGCTCCGAAAGCTCGTGATTTCAAATAAAGCTGTTGGACTATAACCTGGTGTTGTGCGACTTCTCACTTTTGTCCACCCCAGTCCAACACCGGCATCTCCGCATCATTTCTGTACTCAGATCATGGATTAAACTTGGCTGTGGCATTTAAACATGGGTCTTGTATAGAATTCTGGTATAAAAACAGAAAATGCTGGAAAATCACTGCAGATTTGCCTAGATGTGTAAAGCGAAAAGACAGGTGCACTTTTCTAACACAGCTCCATTCTGATTGTGTCTCCACCTGAAATTTTAATTACCTTTCTGCTTTGCAGATGCTGACAGACCTGCTGTGTATTCCAATTGTTTGCAGTTTTTTTCCTTGATTCCCTGTCCTGTCTGTCAATGAGTATGAATCACTTAACATTACAGCCAACCTCCCCTACTAGCTGAAAGAATGTGGTCGGCAAGCTGCGAATGATTTAAAAATGGCAGAATGAGGGCCAATAAGTTGTTTTTTTAAATGGTATCTTTGCATTGCTTCCCTTTTGTATTTAAACTCAAAAATGCCCCCGGGTAGCTAGTATGCAGAAGTTGAAAGTTGGGAATCCATTCCCAAATGATGCTGTACAATTCGGGTATTTCGATTCTGTGAATTGGGCAGGTGTATGCCCATTAGGGCAAAGGACCCAGTATCTGAAAGCATGAGAAGCTGTGCCTGTGATGGAGTTGGCGGTTCACGGTGTACTTATGTTGCACTGTATCGGGCTGTTGAACTTTAACCAAATTACCGAGGAAGAACCATTTCAAGCCTGTGTGATGGAACCACTTCGCTCCTCTGTATGAGCAGGCTGAACCGCTCAACCCAGCGGCAGTCACAAAGCATAGCAGCCCCCAACAACAAGTCCAATTCTGTTTAAATTACAAAACGGAAAATGCCCTTGTTTGGTGGCAGCGGTAGCATCAACTTATCTACTTCACCTGTGGTTCAAGTTGCGACATTCGGTGCCAGCAGCATGGTCGTAGTAAGCACATAACTAGAAGACGCTGCTCTTTGAAATGTCCGATTTACATTGTACTCCTTATTAACATTTGACATGGTGTGTGCGTAGAATTTTTCTGCACAGTGTGCCTGGTTGATTTGTAGGATTAGAATAGTGTCACATTGGGAGGGATCGCTAAGTGGAGGAATTTAAAACTCCTTCGAACCCATGAATTTGCTGATGACACAAAGCTAGGTGGCAGTGTCAATTGCGAAGAGGCTTCAAAGGGATCTCGATAGGCTCAGTGAGTGGGCGAGAACATGGCAAATGGAATATAATGTGGATAAATGTGAAGTTATCCACTTTGGTGGAAAAAACAGAAAGGCAGAGTATTTCCTAAATGGTGAAAGATTGGGGAATGCAGATGCTCAAAGGGACCTGGGGGGTCCTTGTACATGAGTCACTGAAAGTGAATGTGCAGGTGCAGCAAGCCATTAGGAAGGTAAATGGTATGCTGGCCTTCATTACAAGAGGATTTGAGTACAGGAGTAAAGAAGTCTTACTCCAATTATATAGGGCCTTGGTGAGACCACACCTGGAGTACTGTGTACAATTTTGGTCTCCTTACCCAAGGAAGGATATACTTGCCATAGAGGGAGTGCAACGAAGGTTCATGAGATTGATTCCTGGGATGGCGGGACTGTCGTATGAGAAGAGATTGAGTAAACTAGGCCTGTATTCTCTTGAATTCAGAAGAATGAGAGGGGATCTCATTGAAGCATACAAAATTATTACAGGGCTTGATAGGGTGGATGCTGGGAGAATGTTTCCCTTGACTGGGGAGTCTAGAACCAGGAGCCACAGCCTCAGGATAAAGGGTAGGCCATTCAAGACTGAGATGAGAAGAAATTTCTTCACACAGAGGGTGGTGAATCTTTGAAATTCTCTACCCCAGAGGGCTGTGGAGGCTCAGTCATTGGGTATATTCAAAACAGAAGTCGATAGATTTCTGACTAGTAAGGGCATCAAGGGATATGGCGATAGGGCCGGTGAATGGAGCTGAGGCAGAAGATCAGCCATGATCTCATTGAATGGCGGAGCAGGCTCGAAGGCCGAATGGCCTACTCCTGCTCCTATTTCTTATGTTCTTATGTTCTAATTGTAGTACAGCAATAGCCATTCAGTCTGACAAGATAAGCATAAACGTGCTTTTGGAACTTGAGAATATCTATCGATCATGCCTAGGGGGGTATTTGTTTACAAAAGTCGAGTTCATTTTGCATACCTAGCTCTCAAAAAAGACTCAGGGTTTTAATTCTTATTTTAACTACAGCAGGTTGGAATACTTTCCATGATTTGGTGAGAACTAGATCAAAGGCCTTTCAAAACAGAAAAGTAAAAATTTGTTTTGGAAAACAGTTTTGTTGAATTATAACCTCAACAACTATATTAATATGTTGTGGGTCTTCTCCAACAGTCAGGCACAGTAGAGCGCACACAGGTTTTCCGAATTCCTTTTAGGAGGAGAAGGTTCGGGTGAGGATGTCTTGATTTTGTTCCTGGTGTAAAGTCCCGATGCCAACTGCAGGTGCTGGAAGAGATGGCCTGCTTACCAACTTCAACTAGAGGCAAATACAAAAAATTAGAAGAGTTAATGCATTTTTTTTTTGCAATGAATTAGAAACAGAGAGAGGCAATATTGCAACAAATAATAATTGTGGGAAAATACTAAATGGACTGGGCTATAAAAATGCAAGCAAGTTTAAGTGGCCAAAATAGAAACTGCATCTAACCGACATCAAGCAATTCACCATCACTGGCGGCCAAATATTTTGGCTTGGTAATTGAGTCACTAATGAAGTCTGTATCTTTTTCTGCCCTGCATTGGCTTGCACTCTGTCCTGGATTAAAAACGTGGATTATCTATATTTTTTGAGATCGTTGGCCTCCGCCTGTTCCCCATCTACCTTTCACTCCCCAGCAGTGTCGCAGGTAGGCAGGGATCAGCTTCCACATGTACACTGAGGACACCCAGCTATAATTCACTGTCATTAACTCAAATCCATGACCATCACTGTGCTGTCTGACTGCTTATCGGACATTAAATCATGGCTGAGCCAGAACTTATTCTAACTTAAGAATGGCAAGACTAAAACTATCCCTGTTCCTGCCAAAAGATTTGCACACTAGTCCCGATTCCATCTCCCCTCCGTGACGGCTGAATGCAATCTCATTGTCTGATTTTGAGCTGAGTTTCAGATCCCATATCGACCCATCACCAAGACCACCTGTTTCCAACTTCACCCACCTCTACCCTGACATCACTTCCACTGCTGCCGAAACCCTCCTGATCACCTCCATGCTCTGTTTCTCCAATGTTCTCCTTGCTAGCTGCCCATGCCCCACCTTCCAAACACTCCAATTCACCCAAAACTCTGCCAACTGGATTTTATCTCGCACTAATTTTTTTTTTTGTTTTAATTTGTTTATGGGATGTGGGCGTCGCTGGCAAGGCCAGCATTTATTGCCCATCCCTAATTGCCCTTGAGAAGGTAGTGGTGAGCCGCCTTCTTGAACTGCTGCAGTCCGTGTGGTGAAGGTGCTCCCACAGTGCTGTTAGGGAGGGAGTTCCAGGATTTTGACCCAGCGACGATGAAGGATCGGCCGATATATTTCCAAGTCAGGATGGTGTGTGACTTGGAGGGGAACTGGAGGTGGTGGTGTTCCCATGCACCTGCTGCCCTTGTCCTTCTAGGTGGAAGAGGTTGCGAGTTTGGGAGGTGCTGCCGAAGAAGCCTTGGTGAGTTGCTGCATTGCATCTTGTAGATGGTACACACTGCAGCCACAGTACGCCGGTGGTGGAGGGAGTGAATGTTTAAGGTGGTAGATGGGGAGCCAATCAAGCGGGCTGCTTTGTCCTGGATGGTGTCGAGCTTCTTGAATATTGTTGGAGCTGCACTCATCCAGGCAAGTGGAGAGTGTTCCATCACACTCCTTACTTGTGCCTTGTAGATCGTGGAAAGGCTTTGGGGAGTCAGGAGGTGAGACACTCGCAGCAGAATACCTAGCCTCTGACCTGCTCTTGTTGCCACAGTATTTATGTGGATGGTCCAGTTAAGTTTCTGGTCAATGGTGACCCCCCAGGATGTTGATGGTGGGGCATTCGGCGATGGTAATGCCGTTGAATGTCAAGGGGTGGTGGTTAGACTCTCGCTTGTTGGAGATAGTCATTGCCTGGCACTTCTGTGGCACGAATGTTACCTGCCACTTATCAGCCCAAGCCTGAACGTCGTCCAGGTCTTGTTGCATGCGGGCATGGACTGCTTCATTATCTGAGGAGTTGTAAATGGCGCTGAACACTGTGCAGTCATCAGCGAACATCCCCATTTCTGACCTTATGTTGGAGGGAAGGAGATGAAGCAGCTGAAGATGGTTGGGCCTAGGACACTGCCCTGAGGAACTCCTGCAGCGATATCCTGGGGCTGTGATGATTGACCTTCAACCACCACAACCATCTTTCTTTGTGCTAGGTATGACTCCAGCCAGTGGAGAGTTCCCCCCCCCCCCCGATTCCCATTGACTTCAGAGTTGTATTAGGGCTCCTTGATGCCACACTAGGTCAAATGCTGCCTTGATGTCAAGGGCAGTCACTCTCACCTCACCTCTGGAATTCAGCTCTTTTGTCCACGTTTGGACCAAGGCTGTAATGAGGTCGGGAGCCGAGTGGTCTTGGCAGAACCCAAACTGGGCATTAGCGAGCAGGTTATTGGTGAGTAAGTGCCGCTTGATAGCACTGTTGATGACACCTTCCATCACTTTGCTGATGATTGAGAGTAGACTGATGGGGCGGTAATTGGCTGGATTGGATTTGTCCTGCTTTTCGTGGACAGGTCGTACCTGGGCAGTTTTCCACATTGTCGGATAGATGCCAGTGTTGTAGCTGTACTGGAACAGCTTGGCTAGAGGTGTGGCTAATTCTGAAGCACAAGTCTTCAAAATCCAGCTGCTCTATCAAACCTATCTTCAAGTAACCTGCAATGGCTCTTGTCCACTAACACATTGAATTGAAAATTCGCAATCATTTACAAATCCCTCCACAGTCATCTCTCTTCATGTCTGCAACCTCCTCCAGCTCTATGTGCCAACACATCCCCACTGCTGCTCCATCTCTAGCCTCCTCTGCATTCTGCCCTTCCTCTGAACCACTTATGTTGGTGGAGCTTTCAGCCGTCTTAGTCCCACATAAACTCTCACTCTCTCAAATTCTCCACCTTGCTACTTCTCTCCTTCGAAAATCTCTTTAAAACCCTTTCACCTTGCCTTTAGTCACCTAACATTTTTCTTTTACTGCTTAGCATCAATTTTGTGCCTCTGAAGCATTAGAGGCATTCAACAAATGCAACTTGTTGTTGGATGAGCAAAAGCTATTCGATCACCAACCTCATTCTTTCCATTGACCATCATATCGTGGACTATACCTCACCCATTTAATCTCTTACAAGAAAGTTCATCATTAATACTCCCTGATTTCCAAGCGTTAACAAGCAAAACTGGAATATTTATCCACACATCTTCACTGTCCAACAATATTAACGTTTTGAGCGTTACTCGGATGTATATGGTAGCTTACCTTGCATCCTAACTGTTTTTCAAACCTGGGAGATACAAAAGACCATGGGCCCATGTTCTGTGGTTCTTCTTGACTCCATACAACGTCTGAAAAATAACTTTCTAGTTCAGTATTCATAACATGTAAAGGCTTTCTCAAGGCAATTTGACTGTTGTGTTTGCTAACATAAGTTACTGTGTAATTAAAAATAATTAATTGCACATTAAGTGCTGTGAGGTCTGATAGGGTGCTATACAAATACAATTTTTTTTTCAGTGCATAAATACTTTACCCACACATATTAGGAAGATTCCTACATTTGATCCCAAGTCTGTACTGCATGAGGTGATCTGAGCCAGAGTGGCAGGAGCAGTGCTAAACTTGGCCTCAACATCTCTAACTTAGGGAGAAGAGAAAATAAGAAAAAACATCCACAGTTCACTCTCTTGATCATTACCTACTGCTAAGAACATAAGAATTAGGAGCAGGAGTCGGCCATATGGCCCCTCGAGCCTGCTCCACCATTCAATAAGATCAGGGCTGATCATCGACCTCAACTCCACTTTCCCGCCCGATCACCATATCCCTTGATTCCCCTAGAGTCCAAAAGTCTATCTATCTCAGCCTTGAATATACTCAATGACTCAGCATCCACAGCCCTTTGGGGTAGAGAATTCCAAAGATTCACAACCTTCTGAGTGAAGAAATTCCTCCTCATCTCAGTCTTAAATGGCCGGCCTGTTATCCTGAGACTATGCCTCCTAGTTCTAGACTCTCCATAGAAACATAGAAGATAGGAGCAGGTGTAAAGTGCCTAATCGAAAGATGAGGTGCTGTTCCTCGAGCTTACGTTGAGCTTCATTGGAACTTTACTTCAATTAGGCACTTTACAGCCTTCTGGACTCAACATCGAGTTCAACAATTTCAAACCATAACCTCTGCCCCTATCTTTTTTTCCATTTTTTTTCTCTCTCTCACAGGGCAGCTGTCTTTCATTCTGCCAGTGCCATTTACACTTCATCTAGAGCCATCTTTTGTTTCTTAACTTGTCCCATTACCATCTCCTTTTGCCTTGTACCATCATCCCTTTTGTCTCTTAATCTCTCCTGCCTTCCATCCTATCGCAGATCTTCCTTTTTGTTCTTTCCTCCCCTCCCCCCTTTCCCTGCACTTGCTTAAAAACCTGTTCCATCTCCAGCTTTTTCCAGTTCTGACGAAGGGTCATCGACCTGAAATGTTAACTCTGTTTCTCTCTCCACAGATGCTGCCTGGCCTGCTGAGTATTTCCAGCATTTTCTGTTTTTATTTCAGATTTCCAGCATCTGCAGTATTTTGCTTTTGTATTGGAATTGTAGAATCTGGAGATAACAAAAGCATGGATGAGGGTTTCAGCAGCAGTTAAGCTGAGGCAGGAGCAGAGCTGAGCGATGTTCGAGGTGCAAGTAGGCCGTCTTTATGATGGGAGAGGATATGGAGTTGGAAGCTCAGCTCAGAGTCAAATAGGAGACAGAGGCTGCAAGCATGATCTATATATCGAAATCAAGCATGTAGCAACTGTACAACTTCTGTGGAACCCCCAAAATTTAATTAAGGTGACTGCAGGCATGCTGTGGAATATAATGCACCCAAGAAACCTCAATACAAAAGCAAAATACTGCGGATGCTGGAAATCTGAAATAAACACAGAAAAATGCTGGAAATACTCAGCGGGTCGGGCAGCATCTGTGGAGAGGGAGACAGAGTATTCCCAGCATTTTCTGTTTTTAACTCAAGAAACCTTGATGTTTAATGAAGGATAAACGTTGCTAATGCTCAAAATTGCATGCACATTAGTGCAGTCAATAAAAAGCGAGGGGTTACATTCCGAGATTGCAGACGCCCCCTCCACAGGCAAGTAGCTCATCAACGCATTATTGCCTGGCTTACAGGCAAGGCACTGAAGGGCTGCTGGCAACCCAGCCTGTGTCATTATTTTCAGGGGGAAAAAAAAGGGATGTATTAATAAAGGTTACACCAACGGAAAAAGAAATTAATGTCGCACGCAAGGAACAATTTTACCAGAGTTTTTCTGAATGTGCCTGGTTTGCACGGCATATTCACAAACTCTTTTCAGTAGGTTTCAAGGCGAGTGTAGTATTTGCTGAGCAGCCCTGACCTTTTGCATTTTTATATTTATCCAGTTGCTGCTGAAGTGCTTCCAGTGGGAAGGGGCAGAGCTCTTCCACCCTGATGAGGGCTGTGTTGTGCGCCGCTCCTCCTGAAGACTCTCTGTGTTTAGCCAGAGTGTAAAAGTGTTTGCCGGAACACACCACCACTTGGGTCACACTGAAATAAATCATTCAAAAAGAAAACAAAAGCGATTAAAAGACTGTTGTGAGAACATGGTATCACTGCATCATAAAAATATACGATTGTCTGTAAAACAGAAATTATCAATGTACTAAATAATGAAACGGAGAATCTAAATGTTTTTAGATAAATACTAGAATTGGTGATCGTCAATGAGTTCAGACTTCTGTTATTTATATGGAAAACATTAAAACTCAAAAATTTCATTTGAATTATGACATCAACCCTCACCTTAACCTGTAAATAAAAGGGCAGCTGTTACACACAGAATGTACTGCTCATTAAAGCAATTACTGGAGAAAACAGTCTGGTTTGTAAAATGTGCACTGTAGAAATTCTGACTGAAAGAACTTAATAATACAAGGATTACATTCACTTTAAGGCGGTGAAGAATGTGTTGCCTTGGTTACTGAGTTAGTAACACAGTTGTCTAAGCTGTTTAATTTCCACCCCCTTGCCCCATTTCCAAGGTAATACGTTCTGTGGAGGACCCAGGCCTCTGCTGGTCCAGCTGTGAGCTAATTGCAGAAAGGTAGGCTGCACCTGCCTTGGTAATATACTCTCTTCACATTCTCCCTCTGCTCCTGGGAATTCTGCTGGGCAAATCTAGACATTAGGTCTGCAAAGAAACATGTGCTGGAAAGAGGAAATTAACCAAGGCTGCCACACACCCCTCACTGTTGCGGTGCCATACCCATTTGATCCATTTGTACCATAGACCACACAAACTGCTAAATACTTTGCCTGGAGATTTGCAAAAGCCAGCAACCAGACTTTTGGCTTAAAGGGGGGGAAACTGAAATTTAAAGATCCTATTTTAATATTTTAAAAATCAAGAAGCCTGACAAATTATTAATAATTTATTCGTCTGAATTGCCACATTAAGACATGGCTTTATAGAATTCCTTATTACATCTGAAATTACTTCGTATACAAATTAATCGTCACTACACATCAGAGGAAATTATGTGGACAAATGCAACAGCCATTTTGTGCATGGCAAGATCCCACAGGCAGCAATGAGATGAGTGTGTTGTGATGTTAGTTGAGGGAAGAATGTTGGTCAGGAAACAATGATTTGCTACTCTTTGAATAGGGCAATGGGGTAGTTCTGACGAAGGGTCATCGACCTGAAACTTTAACTCTGTTTCTCTCTCTCCACGGACGCTGCCCGACCTGCTGAGTGTTTCCAGCATTTTCTGTGTTTATTTCAGATTTCCAGCATCTGCAGTATTTTGTTTTTGTATTTGGTTTGGCATCTCCTCTAAAGGATGGCACTTCAAACAATGCAGCATTCCATAAAGGCAAAGATTTGTATCTGTATAGATGCCTCAGTCTGGTTACATTTTACACTTCAATGCGACTTGTCAGAGGTAGCCTAGGAGCAGGGATTTTTCACATTGTGAATGGAATATCGGACTGTGGACATGAATCCCAATTTATGATACTATTGGATTGGAACTTCATCATCAAAGGAAGGATTCAAAAATATCTGCGCTTAGGCCATTTTTATTATTTACAAATTGAGAAGGGTCTAGGCTGTTAATTGTATTCAAGTGGTGTACTCTTTTGGTAGGGACCATAAACTAATAAACTGTAACTAATAAAACTTTAAATGAAACTTAACAAATTAAATTAAAATTTTGTTGGCCGTGGTGATGATGCACTCCAGTCCCTGCGGTGCCCACCGGTCGCAGAAGGCCTCGAGCGTGCCGGCGGACACCGCGTGCTCCATCTCCAGGGCCACCCGGGCGCGAACGTGGTCGCGGAAGAGAGGCGGGCAGTCGGGCCGAACAACCCCCTCGACCGCCCGCTGCCTGGACCAGTTAATGGCCACTTTGGCCAGGCCCAGGAGCAGTTCAAGTGGTGTATAGCAATTGAGTGTTAATTATAGTCAGGTGGTGGGAATTAATTGGGGACTCTCTTGCTTATACTGGCGAAGGGTTGTGACCTGAGCTTAGGGGTGCATAGTATGTAATATGTGTGTGTGTCTCTCTCTCTCTCTGTAAATAAAGGTTTGTAATTAACTAAAGATTAGGCTCTAGTGTTCTATCCTTCACCACCTGGCGAGCCGACTCTTACAAAGGCTCCAGTGCAGGATAACCAGCGAGGTTGAAAAGAGTAGGAGAGAAGGTGAGGTTAATCGAGTAGTAATTAGGTGACATCAGCTTGAGTTTTAAAAGTCTGTACAAAGACTGAGTGAAGTAAGGAATTCTAGTGTTGAGGGCCTGGGAAAGAATGAGTTAATAGGAAATAGTGTACTGAGACTTGACTTCCAGGGATTTTAAAGCCTAAAAGATTGGAAACAAAATAAATATGATAGTCATGTGTTGTATTATTATGCGGTAATTCAGATGAATAGACACCTTCTTGAAAGTGATGCAAATACCAGATGTTAATGCTATGACTTTATATGTACACGTACACAAGGATATAAGTTCACTCGCATTCACGCTTGAAAATGCATGCAATACATTTGGCCATTTAGGCCACTTGCTGTAGATTGAAATGCCTGTAAAGCTGTTGAGGCATCTTGCTTCCGTCAGCTATTCTTCACGTTACATATGGCTACAAATACCATTAACTATGGGAAAAGTCATAAAACTGCATCTCCTGCAGTGTTGTCACTAGACTTATTTAACCAACTGATATAATACATTCACTACAGGAAGGGAAGAAAAATAGTGCAGCTGTATGAAAATATAACGTACGCCACCATTATCATTTACTGAGATCCCAGTGACAACAGTTGTACATTCCACCTAATATAAACTCTATTCGAAAGTTTGTGCTAAACATTCACAGAAAAGGTTTGTGACCATTTTGGAAAGAGAAACTAAATTACTTTTTCGGCTCCACCGATGAATCCCCGATGACGGGTTTAAATGTGGTTCCAGGTGCCATCTCATCCAACCTGGAGACCGCAGCCTTCAGAAAGAAAGAATACAAGTTAGCGTTCAGAAATATTAGGTATCACATGAAAATAGTTCTATATTACAATTATAATAGGTCTGCAACAGCATCGGTCAAGCCACATGAAAGAACTATTAAAACTATCACATTCATTCTTGACTAAATATAAAATGTGTTAGTTACGTATTTACATATTTTCATTGGCCTCAATACAAGTTAAACCTGTTATTCTGCAGGACACCAAGTATGAATTTATTGATATATAGTCATGTAATTAGATCACTGTCTGGGAAATATAGGTTTTATTTTTCCAGATTCGTAATTGGGTGTTTTCACAAATGAGGAAACAAAGATACTTCAAGGTAACTTTAGAATGGAGAAGATATGAGATAGTGAGACTAAGGATAGAGTCATCAAAATAAGGTAGCAACTGTTGGGGAGACTAACATGAGACTTGAAGAAACAGTGTCTTTGAAGCATTGGAAGAAACAAAATTCTCTCATTGAAAGTCAGAGAGAAGATCAAGTAGTAGCGACTGCACCATTGCGAGGACTAGAAGCTGTGAGCACTGAGAGTATTTGATTTGAGTTCATGAATGTAGAATGGAATAATCAGCTAAAAGTGGATAGGTTCAGAAATGAATGGAGATAATCAATATGAAGGTGGAATGGACTGGCAGAGCTCTGAGGGACCCCCATTCTCCCTATTCCCCCGTCATATGTTCCCCATAATCTCACTCTTTCCTTGCCCCTATTTCCCCTCCCCTCTCTTTCCGCCCTCCTCCCTCTTCCCCTTCTCTCCCTCCTTTTCCCCTTCATCCATCTCTCCCATCATCCAGGACAAAGCAGCCCGCTTGATCGGCACCCCATCCACCACTTTAAACATTCACTCCCTCCACCACTGGCGCACCGTGTCTGCAGTGTGCACCATCTACAAGATGCACTGCAGCAACTCGCCAAGGCTTCTTCGGCAGCACCTCCCAAACCCGTGACCTCTACCACCTAGAAGGACAAGGGCAGCAGGCGCATGGGAACACCATCACCTGCAAGTATCCCTCCAAGTCGCACACCATCCTGACTTGGAAATAATCGGCCGTTCCTTCATTGTCGCAGGGTCGAAATCCTGGAACTCCCTCCCTAACAGCACTGTGGGAACACCTTCACCACACGGACTGCAGCAGTTCAAGAAGGCAGCTCACCACCACCTTCTCGAGGGCAACTAGGGATGGGCAATAAATGCTGGCCTTGCCAGCGACGCCCACATCCCAGGAACGAATAAAAACATAATTGGCATCAGTGGCGTAAGTATACGAATAGGAGGACTGGCAACGATTCCCATTCTTAACTAAAGTCAGGCTCCACCCCTAACCACTGGAAGTGCACATAACTGAAGACAACATTTGGCTCAGCTGTGATGGAATAGCCCGCTGCCACTCATTGTCGACTCGCACGTGAAGAATTACTTCTTCCACGGCTAGAAGCCATATCCCAGCAAAGAATCAATGCTTCAAAAGGTGAGGAAAGGAGAAAATAGGCGAGAGATGGAAAAAGTGGTGCTGAATATTTTTTTGTTCCTGAGGTGTGTGAAATCCCGGCGAAGCTGCATTTATTTGCCCATCCGTAGTTGCGCTGAGAAGGTGGGGGGCTATTTTTAGCAATTACTTTTACAACAGAGCAACTTGCTAGGCCACTTTAGAGGGCATTAAGAGTCAATCAGGGTGGACAGGAGTTGTGAGTGGGACAGATCGGGCAGGGGTGACGAGATCCCTTCCTGAACAATACAAGTGAACGAGTTGGGTTTTTACAACAGTCCAGCAGCTTACGTGGCCATTTTGTTCTCTGGTGCCAACCCAGATTTGCTGTATTCAATTTCATGACTTGCCCTGCTGGAATGTGAACTTGTGACCTTTGATTTGCTAGTTGAGTATCATAATCACTCAACTACCAACCCAGCCTGTCAAACTTTACAAAAGGCAAATGGGACACTGCTGCCATATTTCAGAAAAATAAATTGTACAACGCCTTTCATGTCCTCAGGACATTACCAAATGCTTCACTGCCAATGAATTACTTTTGTTTAACGTCTTATTCAATAGACCGCATCTCCGTCAATGCAACGCTCGTTCAGTACTGCACTGAAGTGTTAGCCTAGATTATGTCCTCAAAATCCTGGAGTAGGGCTTAAACCCACAAGAGGCATCAGTGCTACCACCAAAAGCATCAGCCCCAAACTACCCGTATGAGTAAATTGGGCCCAAGGGGGAATTACAAATACATAATTTTGTTCAGTGTGTTGCCAAAAACATTTTAGCTACAGAGTTTGTGGTTTGCTTCCCGTATATTTACAATCTATATTAATGACTTGGATGAAGGGACCGAGTGTAATGTAACCAAATTTGCTGATGATATAAAGATAGGTGGGAAAGCAAGTTGTGAAGAGGACACAAAGAATCTGCAAAGGGATATAGATACGTTAAGTGAGTGGGCCAAAATTTGGCAGATGGGAGTATAATGTGGGAAAATGTGAGGTTATCCACTTTGGTAGGAAAAATAAAAAAGCAAATTATTATTTAAATGGAGGGAGACTACAAAATGCTGCGGTACAGAGGGATCTGGGGGTCCTTGCACATGAAACACAAAAAGTTAGCATGCAGGTACAGCAAGTAATTAGGAAGGCAAATGGAATGTTGGCCTTTATTGCAAGAGGGCTGGAGTATAAAAGTAGGGAAGTCTTGCTACAACTGTACAGGGCGCTGGTGAGACCACACCTGGAGTACTGCTTACAGTTTTGGTCTCCTTATTTAAGGAGGGATATACTTGCATTGGAAGCAGTTCAGAGAAGGTTCACTAGGTTGATTCCTGAGTTGAAGGGGTTGTCTTATGAAGAAAGGTTGAGCAGGTTGGGCCTATACTCATTGGAGTTTAGAAGAATGAGAGGTGATTTTATTGAAACGTATAAGATTCTGAGAGGGCTTGACAGGGTAGATGCAGAGAGGATGTTTCCCCTCGTGGGGGAATCTAGAACTAGGGGGCATAGTTTCAGAATAAGGGGTCGCCCATTTAAAATGGAGATGAGGAGGAATTTCTTCTCTCAGAGGGTCGTGAATCTGTGGAATTCTCTACCCCAGAGAGCTGTGGAGGCGAAGTCATTGAATATATTCAAGTCGGAGATCGACATATATTTGAGCTACGGGGGGGGGGGGGGTCAAGGGTTATGGGGAGCGGGCGGGAAAGTGGAGTTGAGGCCAAGACCAGATCAGCCATGATCTTATTGAATGGAGGAGCAGGCTCGAGGGGCCGAATGGCCGACTCCTGCTCCTATTTCTTATGTTCTTATATTTAACAAAATTCACAGCAAAAGAGGCAAAGGAAAATGTTTACAGGACGAACTTGGTAAGCATACAGCACTAATAGTGCCCAGTACATTTGTGATCAGATCAGAAGCGTTACATGTACTCACTGGGAGACGCAGCAGCATTTTTGGAGAAGCTACAATAAGGGGTTTCCGAAAGTTTCTAATCATCTGCCGGCGCAGTAAGTGAAAGTACTGTGCTGGAGTAGTCGGATGTACAATGAACATATTTACATTATCTCCATCAACACCTTCTTCCTTGCTGTCGCACATCTGTTGGGAGAAAAGAAAGTTTATCACGAAAAGTTGTGTTGTGATGGTTCTCCACTACGTTATTCTTTAGCAGTGGTGGACCCACCTCCAGTTAAAAACAAAACTGCCAGTCCGTGGAAATAAAAAGAACTCGGATTGAAACAGCACCCCTTCAGGACGTTCCAAAGTGCTTTACAGCCAATTTGAAGTGTTGTCACTGTTGTAATGTAGAAAATGTGGCAGCCAATTTATGCATTGAATTTTGGGTTCCGCACCTCGGGAAAGATATATTGGCCTTGGAGGGGTGCAGTGCAGATTCACAAGTATGATTTTAAATAAAGCAAAATACTGCGGATGCTGGAAATCTGAAAACAACAACAGAAAATGCTGGAAATGCTCAGCAGGTCAGACAGCATCTGTGGAGAGAGAAACAGAGTTAACGTTTGAGGGTCATCGACCTGAAACGTTAACTCTGTTTCTCTCTCCACAGATGCTGCCTGACCTGCTGAGTATTTCCAGCATTTTCTGTTGTTATTTTCACAAGTATGATACCGGGGCATAAAGGGTTAAATTATGAGCAGGGGTTTGCATAAGCTTGGCTTCTATCATCTTGCATATAGAAGATTGAGGGGGTGATCTGATAATAAGATTTGACAGGGTAGATACAGTGAAACTATCTCCTCTGGTGGGGGAATCAAGAACAAGGGATATCATTAATTCTAAGCTAGGCCGTCCAGGAGCGAAATTAGGAAGACATTTTTCACACAAAAGGGTAGTAGAGATCTGGAACTCTCTTCCCCCAAAAGGCTGTGGATGCTGGGACAATTGGATTTTTCAAGTCTGAGATCGATAGATTTTTGTTAGGTACGGATATCAAGGGATATAGAGCAAAGGCGGGTAAATGGAGTGGAGGTGCAGATCAGCCATGATCTAATTGAATGGCGGAGCAGGCTCGAGGGGCTGATTGGCCTCCTCCTGTTCCTATTGTGAACCAACTATTTTTTCCCTTCTTATAAAATCAATTAATTGTGGGAGCCTCTATTCTATTCGGCTGGAAGTCAGGTATTTCGGTCAGTTGGGTGCCGGACTTGGAGTTAAATCGTAGCAGGGTTCACAGCTTTTCATCCTGCTGAGTTGGATAAAATGAATGCCATGCCTTACGATGTGGGTGGGAATCAGGCTGCATGGGACTATAGTCAGTGTCTGCTATAGCAGTTGATCAGTTCATGCCTAATGGAGACCAATCTTCATGGATAATCTCACACTGTGCTTGGATCATACATCCAATGAAAAACGTGCGCTTGGTTCGTGTATTGATCCATGTTGTATTTTAATACCATATTTAAGGAGTAGTTAGGATACATTATGGCACAGATGTAAGGATGGCTTACCTGCAGGAAACGTTCTAAATGACAGGAGGAGTGTTCTGGGCCTGCACCATCATAGCCGTGGGGTAGAAGAATAACCATTCCACTTTGCAACAGCCACTTTGCCTCACCTACCAAAAACATAGCATTTAATGGGGACACAAAGTCAGACTCTGTTTCAAGAGATTTTCAACTAAGACGAATAATTAGCACTCTCCCAAGTATTGGAATGTGTAAGTTCTCAGTGTCCTCTTGAAAGTATCTCACGCATGGAGCGAGTGTCACATGTTCACCCATTAAACTAGTCAACTGAACAGACTGGGAACCTACCGATCAATAATTAGCATCTTAATAAAAGGTTGGTCATTTTCTTCTGATCTGGATAGCCTGACCCTTTCCCCCAGGGAGCAGCTCGGAATTGACAAACAGCTGGCAATCTAAGGACACACCCCTAACAGCAAGTAGTCTCGAACTCTTTTAATTGAAGCCTTAAAGAGACACTGGGGCAACCCAGTGTCACCAAGCCAAATAAAAAGCTAACAAAAGTGCCCCCTTTTAGGGGCACAACTAATAAAATCCAAATCACACAACAGAAAGGAAATTAATTAAATTAAATAATAATATTATTTACAGTGTCAACTACGCACTCCAGTCCCTGCGGTGTCCACCGTTTGTCTACCGGCAGACACAGTGTGCTCCTTCTCCAGGGCCATCCGGGAGCGGACAAAGCCGCGAAAGAGAGGCAGGCAGCCAGAGCGCCCACCCCCACCGGCCGGGATCAAGCTGGACCTGTGGATGGCCACCATGGCCAAGCCCAGGAGCAGATCCACGAGGAGGTCTTCCGCACTGGGTGGCCAAAGATCAGGAGCGTGAGACTGAAGGGGAGTCAGAAATTGAGGAGCAACCCCTTTGAATAATGTAACAGGGGCATAAGTAGCCTCTAATAGTCTCAGGTACTCTCTATTTACAACAAGTAGACCTTGTGGACTTAAAAGGACAGGCTGGATAAAACACAGCTCCATCATCGTAGGAAGCAGCTTTCCTTGAGGCAGTCACTTATCAGGAAAGGGCCATTAAGATGTAAACAGCATGCTTGATATAATATAGCACATTGTTACATGATATTGGTATAACCCTCCTATCATTATAAAAGCATATCCTCTGGCTTACCAGAGTAAATGATGCGGAGATGCCGGTGTTGGACTGGGGTGGACAAAATTGAGAGGTCGCACAACACCAGGTTATAGTCCAACAGTTTTATTTGAAATCACAAGCTTTCGGAGCTATCGATCGCCCCTACTTCACCTGTTGGACTATAACCTGGTGTTGTGCGACCTCTCAATTTTTACCAGAGTAAAGCCATAGAAGATATGCAAATATAATTTAAAACGAGTTGCTCACACAAGGGTTTCCTCACCGACAAAGTTTGAAAATGTTGTGGTGCTCTCTTCCTACAGCTGTCCTTTCTGCTTACTTCCCACTCTAATTCCGTGTGTCTTCCACTGTTTCCCTCTTTCTTTCTCCCTCTCTGATTGATTCTTGCTCAGTCATCTCTGTATTTGTCTCCAATTGTTTCTTGATCTCTTTCCCTGTTCCTGCAAGTCTTTCCTTCCTATGCCTCCTCTCTCAATTTTTCAGTATCCCTCCGACACATGTTCCAGCACTGATTTAGTCGATTAGTACACAAGGTGGCAGCGAGCACGTACTCGATCAAAGTTGGCAGCTGGGACTGGAGACGGAGAGGCAGGCAGCAGGTCAACAAAGGGCATCCAAGAACTGTTGCAACACATGTGGATAAGAGGGAAACTCAGGGCCGAGACGAGGAAACATAGAAAAATAGGAGCAGGAGTAGGCTATTCGGCCCTTCGAGCCTGCTCCGCCATTCAATATGATCATGGCTGATCCTCTATCTCAATACCATATTCCCGCTCTCTCCCCATACCCCTTGATGCCTTTTGTGTCTAGAAATCTATCTATCTCCTTCTTAAATATATTCAGTGACTTGGCCTCCACAGCCTTCTGTGGTAGAGAATTCCACAGGTTCACCACCCTCTGAGTGAAGAAATTTCTCCTCATCTCAGTCCTAAATGTCCTACCCCGTATCCTGAGACTGTGACCCCTCGTTCTGGAACCACCAGCCAGGGGAAACATCCTCCCTGCATCCAGTCTGTCTAGCCCTGTCAGAATTTTATATGTTTCAATGAGGTTTTCAACATTTCAAACAGGCCACAGGCCATTAAAATCTCCTATCCAGAGCATGCCATGCATAAACTGCTCCGCTATTAAAATGTCCTTACAATCTGACCAATCCATCTGGGAGGATACTTTGTTGAAAACCTCACCTCCAGAGATAAATGTGTCAAATATAATTTGAGCACCGTTGAAAAAGTCCCCAAATTGGGCTTCCCATATTGGCAGCAGCTTCGGGCTTTCAATACTCATCCCATACTCAAAGCCCAGCACCGCCTCTTCAGACAACGGGCTGTTGCACACCTGATGCAAAGAAGATACGGCAAGTTATTTTTCTTATACATATTATTATTACTCCCTTTACATTGTGTCAACAGATTTTTTTATTTATACTAGTTGATATAAAATTTTTAGTATGACAACATGCATTTTCTTCACTGATATGATTAATGTTAAGCTGAAAGTTTTTTTTTAAAGTCACTGAGATGTACGTGCACGCCAATGGAGAGCGGGGCAGGGCTCAGGAGCACAGCCACAGTTCTCTGCGTAATGGATTCCTGATCTTAGCAGGATGCGTGGAGGTGATTTCTTGCAGAGAATGGGGTAGAAAAAGAACGGCTACAGCACAGGTCACTTCTTCTGTACCTTCCAGTTATTTAAGATGAGCACATGTGTAAGAAGCCTTTCTTTCAAGGAACAAAATGAAGCATTTGTTTTTCTCCACCTGTCAAAATACCGCCCCCCCCCCCCCCACCCAACCCCAATCCATAATATACTTTTTTGCCGACAAGAAGAAGACACGTAGGGGGTAATTTTCAACTTCAGCAACTTCTTTAAATCATGACAAGTGCGTAACAGTGACTTGTGAATTTTCCCTGATTTCCTGTGGGAATCCACTCAGCACCTCCCCAAAGGCACAACTGAAACTAGCATTACAATGTGTTGGGAATCACTCCCAATGGATTCGTGACAGCGAACTGGAGATGTAACACACTGGGCCAACAATTTGAAGCCACTGCCTGCAATACACTTACTGCCGCAGCGCGTTGTTTAAAATCACCGAGTTTAATAAAATGGCAACAATTCTTAATTTGCTTCAAAACGAAAAAGGAGTGATGTTGTAACTACTGTAGTAGTTTATAGTAAGAAAACAGGAGCAGGGGTAGGCCATTCGGCTCTTCGAGCCTGCTCCGTATAACAGCTATCTCAGGGGGGTTATTATGTTCTGAAGATTTAACTCTGAAATTTAACTTTTTTCACCAATTTGCACTTCAGATGCGAAGATGTTTATGATCAAGTTTCATATGGTGGGTCCTTAATACGTTAAAGCATTCTGACCAAGGGCAGAAATAAACTTGCATCTTCTTTGATGAACACAAGAAAATTAAATTGGCCATTCATTTACTAACTTAAATGTGAACCGTTAGTCGTCAGAGCAGCTTCAAGGAACGGCGAAACATGTAATGGGCAGAATCCTCCAAACTCTCTGCGGTTTCTATCATTTTTAAGCAAGTGGCTGGAACTCTTTAGAGCAGCTTATTGAAATTAAAAAAAACACATATCTACTGGCTCCGTCACAAACAAGAAAGCTTCAAATTTGTCCACAAGCAAATGCCTCCCTTCTGTTTTTCAGAAATGAACGACGCTGTAAATCGGGATCTTTTACCTCAAAAAATCCTTTTTGTTCTGGACTCATATGGTTGAGCGGGATGCAAGTCTCGCTCGTTTCCTGGCAAACGACCATGGCGTGCCGTTGACTGAACGTGCCACGACCAACATCCTGTCCGCTTATGCGCACATTAAAATCTTGGCAAAATAAAATGTGTTTTAGCAAATATTTCCAATTTACACACCTACAGGTTGGTGAAAGTACTAAAGAGTAGTACAGTAACATGTTATTTTTTTTTAAAAAGTTACATTAAAAACAAATCACAGTTTAAAAACTACAAGCCCAGGTGTCAATAATACTTTTAACCTTGTTATTTTTCCCAATTCTCTCCTCAGATCTGTGGAATTCACTGACTCTTGCTGGATTATGTTTCCGGGGTCAATTCTTCTGTGTGAGCAGAATGTGGAAGACATCACGGTAGCATAGTGGTTATGTTACTGGGCTAGTAATCCAGAGGCCTTAGACTAATGATCCATGAGACATGAGTTCAAATCCCACCACAGCAACTGGGAAATTTAAATTCAGTTAATTAAATAAATCTGGAATAAAAAGCTAGCATCAGTAAAGGTGATCCATGAAACTAGCGGATTGTCGTAAAAATTAACGAAGGAAATCTCCCGTCCCGGTCTGGCCTATACGTAACTCCAGACCCACCCACAGCAATATTGTTGACTCTTAACAGCCTTCTGAAAAGGCCTAGCAAGCCAATCAATTAGGGATGGTGAATGAATTTTAAAAAATTCACACTTTCCAGATTTGTTTTCCTCTCCGCAGTCAAGGACACAGAGCCTTAACTCCTACACTAGGCCAAGATAAGTTAACTCAGTGTAAGATTTCTTGAAAATAAATGCGATCAAATATGTTATCTACACCTCTCCTCGTAGGTTTCATACTAGTATTCAAGCACCATTAACATATTATTCCATAAGGACCCCTTCAGATTGCTGCCATCCACTTGTGTCTTTTCTGTAGTGGAATTGAAAGAACATAAGAAATAGGAGCAGGAATAGGCTACTTGGCCGCTCGAGCCTGCTCCGCCATTCAATAAGATCAAGGCTGATCTTGGGCTCAAAGCCATTTCCCCACCCGCTCCCCATAACCCTTCGCTCCCTTATCTTGCAAAAATCTGTCTATCTCCACCTTAAATATAGTTAATGACCCAGCCTCCACAGCTCTCTGGGGCAGAGAATTCCACAGATTTACGACCGAGAGAAGAAATTCCTCCTCATCTCAGTTCTAAAAGGGCGACCCTTTATTCTGAAACTATGCCCCCGCGTTCTAGATTTCCCCATGAGGGGAAACATCCTCTCTGCATCTACCTTGTCGTGCCCCCTATATGTTTCAATAAGATCACCTCTCATTCTTCTAAATTCCAATGAGTATAGGCCCAGCCTGCTCAACCTTTCCTCCTAAGTCAACCCCCTCATCTCTGGAATTAACCTAGTGAATCGTCTCTGAACTGCCTCTAATGCAAGTATATCCTTCCTTAAATAAGGAGACCAAAACTGTACGCAGTACTCAAGGTGTGGTCTCACCAATACCCTGTACAGTTGTAGCAGGACTTCCCCGCTTTTATACTCCAACCCCCTTCAAATAAAGGCCAACATTCCATTTGCCTTTTTGAAAACTTGCTGTACCTGCACGCTAACTTTTTGTGTTTCATGCACAAGGACCCCCAGGTCCCTCTGAACTGTAGCATTTTGTAATCTCTCTCCATTTAAATAATAATTTGCTCTTTATTTTTCCTGCCAAAGTGTATAACCTCACACTTTCCCACATTATACTTCATCTGCCAAATGTTTGCCCACTCACTTAGCCTGTCTATATCCCTTTGCAGGTTCTTTGAGTCCTCTGCACAACTTGCTTTCCCACCCATCTTTGTATCATCCGCAAACTTGGCTACATTACACTCGGTCCCTTCATCCAAGTCATTAATGTAGATTGTAAATAGTTGAAGCCCCAGCACCGATCCCTGTGGCACCCCACTAGTTACCGTTTGCCAACCGGAAAATGACCCTTTTATCCCGACTCTCTGCTTTCTGTTAGTTAGCCAATTCTCTATCCATGCAAATATATTACCCCCAATTCCGTGGGCTCTTATCTTATGCTGTAACCTTTTATGTGGCACCTTATCGAATGCCTTCTGGAAATCTAAATAAACCACATCCACTGGTTCACCTTTGTCCACCCTGCTCGTTACCTCCTCAAAGAGGCCTGTCACTGGTAACCGGAGTGAGCCTAATACACTCAGCGTAGCCCAGCATAAGTTTATTCACCATCATGATGTTTTTATTATAACTGGACATTTTAGTCCCAGTTAGTCTCTTTCAAAATTATTACCTTGACAAAGCAAAGTTCCAATAGCCAGTGCTTCTGCTGCAGACCAGTCCAACTTTGTGCCCTCTTCCAGTTTCTGCAATCTAGCCTAAACAGATATTAAGAGGAATAAGCGGACTACATTTATTTATACGTGATTCCACAACCTCCGGTTGCACATCCTGCGGCTCAGGTAATTAAGCCACTACTGTGAGATGTTCTGCAGAAAAAGCAACTTGGAAAAATCCTGACATGGATACTTTCATTAGGCTTCTTTCCATTCTGAAATGGGTTTTGCCGTGGCTCAGTGGTAGCATCCTTCCCACTGAGTCAAATGATTCAGCACATAATCTAGGCTGACACTTCAGTGCAATACTGAGGGAGTTCTGCGCTGTTGGAGGTGCCGTCTTTCAGATGAGATGTTGAATTGAGGTCCCATCTACCCTCCCAGGTAGATATAAAAAGATCCTTTTCAAAAGAAGAGCAATTGAGCGCTCCTGGGCAAAGTATCTCTCTCAATCAACAATCTCTAAAAACAGATTCTCTGGTAATTTATCTCATTACTGTGCACAGATTGGCTGGCATGTTTCCCTACATTACAACAGTGACTACACTTCAAAAGTACTTCCGTGGCTGCGTAACACTTTGGGACGTCGAGGTTGTGAAATGCGCTATATAAATGCAATCTTTCTTTGACGTAACAATGCTGCTCAGTGGCGACTTAAAAGGGACTCTCCGACTGAACTACTTCATTTCCGTTTACAATAACATATCGATGCAATTTGAAAAACTTCAATCCTTAAAATAAAACATCTATAAAGCGAGCGATCATGATTTTATGGGCGGAAAAGGGTGAAATTAATAAATCTAAAATTCTGTTCTCTATGTGTCCAGGACACTGCTCAGAGGTAGCAAAAGGTGAATGAGGTACTAGGTTACAATAGCAGAGGGATAAAGTATAAAGTAAAAGGAGCACGCATTGTACAAAGCATTGGACAACCTCCATCTAGATAACTGTGTGCTGTCCTGGTCAAGGAATCACAGGGAGGATATTATTGCTCTTCAGAGAATACATAGATGAGCGAAGATGATTTGGGGTATCAGCCATTTAAGCTATGAGGAAAAGTTCCACCTATTGAAGGGGAGACTTTGACCTAATTGACATTTCCGTGTTATAAAAGGCAATTGTCAAAACTGATCCAGTCAAATTGTTTACTATGGTAAAGAGTTCAAATACCAGGGGACAAAAGTTACAAATTAGGAAATAAAATAAAAAATTATTACAGAATTACCACAATGCTGAACTTAAAATGACATTGCTGCTAATTAAGGGAGCAGAATTTTATAGCTATTTCCGATTCCTATTGAACAATAAGTATGTACAGCAATACTGGGAGAAGATCACACAATTTTCCTAAGAGGAGATCCCAACAATCCAATGTCAGACCTGAACCAAAAATCAGCGGAAGCCCAATGTAGTAAGATAAATGTACAGCAATATAGTATAAACTGCCCAAGACAACTGAATTACTGACCAACCAAAAGGAAATACAGACTTAAAAAATGAAGAATGAGTGCTATGCTGTGCACAGCACTGCATGTGACAAGGGGTCTTAACTGATCATCCGTTAGTTTAGAATCAATGCGCGCTTCAATAATTGAAGTGTGGTTCCCCCCCCCACCTTCTAAAACCTACTTGTACGTGTGTCTTCATCAGGTGACTGTGCATGGTTATTTCCTCGGGAACCTCCACAGACTTGGCTCCCACATACTTGAGCAGGTCGATGGGCATTCCAGTGTCCCACGCGCTGATCCTGACTGAGGGCTCCGCCAAGCCACTCCAGTGGGCCTGGAGGTTGGGAGCAGTCGGGCAAAATGAAGTCGTGTTTGCCAGGTGGTCGTTTAGTTTAGAATAGTAAGAGGTTTTAATGTTGGAAACTTCCTGCTCAGTCAAGAGGCCATCTGCTACTAACTCCTCCGAGTACAAGTCAGGAATACTTTTACGGGATCTGTGGAAAGCAGAAAGAAAAATAAAGTAGCACAACGTGGAGCATTCTGAAGAAAAGGACGACATGTAGAACTAGAAGTCACAGTGGAACTAGACGTCACAGTGGTGCAGTCGGTTTTTCAATGGGTTGTGCTACATGATAGCAGAATGTGGATTTGTGCCCAACAAGCCAATGGGGAATTTAAATTCAATTAAATTATTCTGGAATAAAAAGCTAGTATCAGTAATGGTGACCATGATGATTATTGTGAAAACCCATCTGATGCACTAATGTCCTTTAGGGAAGGAAATGTGGTCTGATTTACCTGGCCTGGCCTATATGTGACTCCCGACCCACAGCAATGTGGCTGACTCTTAACTGCCCTCTGAGATGGCCGAGCGAGCCACTCAGTTGTACCAAACCGCTCACAATGGAAGTACCCTTACCGCACAGACTGCAGCGGCTCAAGGCGGCGGCTCACCACCACCTTCTCAAGGGCAATTGGGGTTGGGCAATAAATGCTGGCCTTGCCAGTGACGCCAAACATCCCATGAATAAAAACAAAGTGGGGTTTCTCTCTATGGGGAGACTGTGTGTACACCAGACCAGGCAAATCAAACTCTACTTGTGTATATTTCTCAGTAATTTCATTTGGAGACTTGGTGATGGATTTCTGCATGTATCGGGCAAGTGTCGCTGCTCATGATGCTGTCTCCTCTACATTGGGGAGACCAAACGCCGATTGGGTAATCGCTTTGCTGAACACCTCATATCAGTCCGCAAGAGTCACCCTGAGCTTCTGGTCGCCTGTCACTTTAATTCTCCGCTCCACTCCCACTCTGCCCTCGGCCTCCCTCACTGTACCTATGAAGCTTAACAGAAGCTCAAGGAACAGCACCTCATCTTTCGATTAGACACTTTACAGTCTTCTGGACTCAACATTGAGTTCAACAACTTCAGATCATAACCACTGCTCCCATTTTTTTCCAGACAACAGGTGCTTGTAATGGTTCTGCTGTTGCCATTTACGCCTTTTCTAGACCCATCTTTTGTTTCTTTACTTGCCCCATTTTGCCTTGCACCATCATCCCTTTTGTCATTTAATCACTCCTGCCCTCCACCCTATCACAGACCTTCCCTTTTGTTCTTTCCTCTCCTCCCTCTCGCACCACCCCTCCTATTTTCCCCATGCTCTGTACTTGCTTATAATCTGTTAAATCTCTAACTGCTTCCAGTTCTGACGAAAGGTCATCGACCTGAAACGTTAACTCTGTTTCTCTCTCCACAGATGCTGCCTGACCTGCTGAGTGTTTCCAGTATTTTCTGTTTATAATTCAGATTTCCAGCATTCGCAGTATTTTGCTTTCGTTGCAAGTTAAATCAATGCGTTTTAGTGAAATTCACAGTTTAGTAAAATTGCCCAAAATGAGAAATGCTTAGAGTCATAGGGGGAGGAATTGAGTCGCGCCCCCTTTGGGGTGCTAACTTCGCCAGGGCGCTACTTTTAGCGCCTCGAAAAAATGAGCACCCCCGCGGCCGAAATTCATCGGTAGCGCCCCAAGAGGGAAGGGGGGCCCTACTGGAAGCGCCCCACCTCCCTCTTGGGGCGCTGCGACGGAATATCGTGGCGCTGCACACATCGCGCCACGGTACTGCAGGCCTTCCTCCCCTTCTTAAAGGGGAGGGGCCTAGCGCAGCGAGACCCGGGGCCCAGCTGGGCCCCCGGGGATCGGGAGTGCCGGCAAAAGAGCCCGGCACTCAAGGGAAGTGCCAGGCTCACGGAGTGCAGCCGGCACTCCGCGGGGGGGGCTTCAGAGGAGGCCGGGGACGGCAGAGGGGGCAGGTGCTGGCAGGCAGCCAGCAATAAAATTGGTCGCCCGACACCTCGCCTTTAATTCGCGCTGCCCCGGCCACAGGTAGACCCCTGACCCCATCGGACATAGCGTCCGTCGGTAAGTCAGGGGACGATACCAAAGATGGAGGTCGGGGCGCGAGCCGGGCGCTGCGCACGGAGATGACGTCATCGCCGATGGCGCAGCGCCGTGGGGCGCTAACGGTTACCGCCGCCGCAAACCTCCCGCTGAATTTTGCCCGGGCACACTTAGGGTGCTAACGGGAAGCGCAAAGTAACCGAATTTTTCCCCCATAGAGTCATAACGGCACAGAAGGAGGCCATTCGGCCCATCGAGTCCGTGCCGGCTCTCTGTAGAGCAATCCAGTCAGTCCCATTCCCCCGCAAGTTTATTTCCCTCAAGTGCCTATCCAGTCTCCCCTTGAAAACATTGAGTGTCTCCGCTTCCACCACTTCCGTCAGCGAGTTCTAGGTCCTCACCACTCACTGCGTAAAAAAGTTTCTCCTCACATCGCCCCTGTATTTCTTGCCCAAAACCTTAAATCTGTGTCCCCTAGTCATTGTACCATCAACTAGTGGGAACAGCCTTTCCCCGTCTAGCCTATCCAAACCAGTCATAATCTTGTACACCTCTATCAAATCACCCCTCAACCTCCTTTGCTCCAATGAAAACAAATCCGGCGTCTCCAAACTGTCCTTGTAGCTAAGATCCCCCATCCCCGGAACCATTCTGGTAAATCTCCCCTGCACTCTCTCTCGAGGGCCTTCACATCCTTCCTAAAGTGTGGTGATCAGAACTGGACGCAATACTCCAGCTGTGGCCTAACCAGCGCTTTATAAAGATTCAGCATAACTTCTCTACTTTTGTACTCAATACAGGTACCTCTATTTATGAAACCCAAGATCCCATATGCTTTACTAACCACTCTCTCAATATGTCCTGCCACCTTCAGGGACCTATGCACATTAACTCCCAAGGTCCCTCTGTCCCTGCACACTCTTTAAAGCTGTGCCATTAAGTGTATATTGCCTCTCCCTGTTCCTTCTGCCAAAATGCCTAGTCCCCAGGTTTCCCCTGAATTATGTCGCCTTTGAGTTTTGCTGTTCCTGTGGTAGTCATGTTCTGGAACGCAGGCATACGTACATAATACATTACTTATCTAAGCTCATGGTCAGAATGCACTCATGGACCAAGGTCAAAATCTGTGATACATTATAAACTGAAACTCACGGTCGGAGACAGGCAGCAAGGGTCACTTTGCAGTGCAGCTGCCACAACAGAGCAGAATGCAGGCTTGATTTCCTCCCCCACCCCCGCCACACCTCAGAGTTGCTGATGTCAGCCACACTGACACAAGGATCGAAAAGAAAAGTGGGGTAATCATCCCTGGGCCCAGGCCTTTGCTGTACACATCTGGCAGCCTCTTTACACCAGCCTTGAGGAAGATGTGGGAAGCGATCAATGTGCTTTCGCACAGCTGGCGATGATATGATAGGAATCAGATTAAACAGTCTGGGGGGGAACGGTAGCGTAGTGGTTCTATTACTGGACTAGTAATCCAGAAGCCTGGATTATGTTCTGGAGACATGAGTTCAAATCCCACCATGGCAGTTGGGGAATTTAAATTCAGTTAATAGTGATGGTGACCATGAAACTACCAGATTGTCATAAAAACCCATCTGGTTCACTGATGTCCTTAAGGGAAGGAAATCTGCCGTCCTTACCTGGTCTGGCCCACTGCAATGTGGTTGACCCTTAACTGCCCTCTGAAATGGCGTAGCAAGCCACTCAGTTGTACCTAACTAGCACTGGATGAGTACCTTCACCTCACAGACTGCAGTGGTTCAAGAAGGGCAATTAGGGATGGGCAATAAATGCTGGCCTTGCCAGCATCATCCGGTGAATGAATGAAACAAAACCAAACACAGATGCAAATCAGAAAGTAAAGGGCAAATTGTATGTGGGGAAATCACCCTGCAACACAACATTTTAGAATGCAACATAGATTTTGACTTTGGAGGCAGTACATCACACTATTATTCTCCTGAGTTTTTACCTTTGTCTCTGTATTTCTTAAATTATTTCTATCCAGCAACAATTATATATCAAAAAATCCATTTCGTGCAAGGACACATCAACATGGAGCAGATATAATCCTAAAAGGCCGATCTCTCATCGTGAGCTGATTCGATGTACTTCCATTATTTGCTCTTCTCCATCAGTACTCAACACGACCCTATATGGCTTGAAGTTCGACAAGAAAGTCAGAGAAGTGTCCACAATTTCAAGGATAATGCTATTTCTTATCCATGATCATGTCGGGCAAGACACATTTCAGTCAGTTTACTGCCTTGTAGATCCCAAGGAAATACAGTCTGAGCTGAGCAATGGGAATGTGAAGGTACCATAGTGCCACAGCTAGCCGAAGACCAAGGTATTTCTTGTTACAAGGGGTGCAGGTCAGTGATTAGATTAACAGGCAAGCATCACTATTACTGTGGACACGCCAACACAAGAATCTCAATTGGAATGTTTACATAGGATTATTGAATGGAGCACGTGACCCACATATTGATTCTAATCTATAAAATAGATCCCATGGCACTATTTCGAAGAAGAGCAGGGGAGTTATCCCCGGTGTCCTGGCCAATATGTATCCTTCAACCAACATAAAACAGATTAGGTCATTATCACATTGCTGTTTGTGGGAGCTTGCTGTGCGCAAATTGGCTGCCACGTTTCCCACATTGCAACAGAGACTTCACTTCAAAAGTACTTCATTGGCTGTAAAGCGCTTTGAGATGTCCGGTGGTCGTGAAAGGCGCTACAGAAATGCAAGTCTTTCTTTCTTTAAAACAACTAGAAGTGCAGCAAATAAAAACAGGTCAATCTTGCTACTCCGGTGAAAGGTCCCACTCAAAATATTAACCTTTGCTCTTTCAGTTGAGCTGCTGTGTTTTTCCAACATTTTCTATTTTTATTTCAGCTTCTACAGTTTTTCTTTCTGCGGATAGATACAATGCCCACTAATACTTTATCGATATGGATGTGTGTTCCAGAGCTCATCAATAAATATGTATTTCAAAAAACTCTGATTCCATTCTTTACTGTACCTGATGATTTTGTACATGGTAGGGTTTGTGAAGGTTGGCTCATCCAGCTCGTTGTGGCCCCACTGCCTGTAGCAGAGCAGGTCGACGATTACGTCTTTGCGGAAACGGCGCTGATACTCAACAGCCAGTCTTGTGGCTCGAATCACTTCTTCTGCATCATCTCCATTGACGTGAAGAACGGCACAATTAACCATCTTACCTGGAAGTATCAAAAAATAAACATGTTGTTTTCAAACTAAACATAGTTGACAGAGAAGGGAAGCACACTTTAGCTGCACAGTGTGACCCTCATTTGAAGCCAGCTTACGGTGATCAGATGAACTCTCCTCTCTGTCACTATAAGGATCCCAAGTGAAATGCATCCTCCGCACAAAGCTGCCTTTATTTTGTCAATTTCACTGGGAGGGGCCAGGAGAATTGTAACGCAAGAGTTGCTACATTGATGCAGAATGGATGCTCTTCTGAGTTCGGGGTTAAGCTACGTTGTTAGGGAGAATGTTAGGTCCAAACGCGTTTGGTACATTTATAAAGAGACCAAATGCTGAACTTCAGTTGTGGCAAAGGGTATCAGTTTCGCATTGACACCAGTGTTTCTGTCAACTTCAAGAAATCATCTTGAAGCAAGATAAAGAGGACAGAGCAAGCTTTGTACAAGCAGAGCAAGTTTTCTCAAAACTTAGAAAGTAAAACTAATTGTGAACCAGCAGACAACCTCACTCTTTCCTGTTGTAGCAAATGTAGAATGGAAGCTTTGATATCGTCACTGCAGACAGACCTGAAGACCCCCAAGATTCGATCTTAAAGCTACAAATGGACCTACGGTTCCATATTAAAGCTCTCCTCAAGTACTCAGAGGAGCCTGTAATTCAACAAGCTGAGTTAAGACTCGAGGGGGAAAAGAATCATTACTGTACCAGGGATATGGCTACACAGACTGGTACATCAGTTGTTGTTATAAATAGGGACCAATAAATAGGGAGCAGAATCTCTCCTGAACTCTTCAATACAACAGCTATTAAGAGTGCAGAAGTTGTATAACTCCTGCCTAACCTTTAGAGTTAATGTTGACAATTGTAATTTTTTTTTTTTTACACTTACACTACTGGAGTCATACCTAGCACAAAGGAAGATGGTTGTGGTTGTTGGTGGTCAATCATCACAGCCCCAGGACATCGCTGCAGGAGTTCCTCAGGGCAGTGTCCCAGGCCCAACCATCTTCAGCTGCTTCATCAATGACCTTCCCTCCAACATAAGGTCAGAAGTGGGGATGTTCGCTGATGATTGCACAGTGTTCAGTTCCATTCGCAACTCCTCAGATAATGAAGCAGTCCGTGCCCGCATGCAGCAAGACCTGGACAACATTCAGGCTTGGGCTGATAAGTGGCAGGTAACATTCGCACCAAATAAGTGCCAGGCAATGACTATCTCCAACAACAGAGAATCTAACCACTGCCCCTGGACATTCAATGGCATTGTCATCGCCGAATCCCCCACCATCAATATTCTGGGGTTCACCATTGACCAGAAACTTAACTGGACCAGCCACATAAATACTGTGGCCACAAGAGCAGGTCAGAGGCTAGGTATTCTGTGGCGAGTGTCTCACCTCCTGACTCCCCAAAGCCTTTCCACCATCTACAAGACACAAGTCAGGAGTGTGATGGAATACTCTCCACTTGCCTGGACAAGTACAGCTCCAACAACACTCAAGAAGCTCGACACCATCCAGGACAAAGCAGCCCACTTGATTGGCACCCCATCCACCACCTTAAACATTCACTCTCTCCACCACTGGCGTACCGTGGCTGCAGTGTGTACCATCTACAAGATGCACTGCAGCAACTCGCCAAGGCTTCTTCAGCAGCACCTCCCAAACCAGCGACCTCTACCACCTAGAAAGGCAAGGGCAGCAGGCGCATGGGAACACCACCACCTCCAAGTTCCCCTCCAAGTTACAAACCATCCTGACTTGGAAATATATCGGCCGCTCCTTCATTGTAGCTGGATCAAAATCCTGGAACTCCCTCCCTAACAGCAGCTTCACCACACGGACTGCAGCGGTTCAAGAAGGCGGCTCACCATCACCTTCTCAAGGGTGATTAGGGACGGGCAATAAATGCTGGCCTTGCCAGCGACGCCCACATCCCAGGAACGATTTTAAAAAAAGTTTGATTACTAACATACATTCCATCAGATTATGTTAAGTTGATCACAGCTGCATCACATCACTACAGATCTCTGAAAGCTGGGTTTTGTGATTATGGTTGTGATGAAGAAGTTAATAATTATAGCGTGATCAGTCATACCGTCACTTTGCATCGATATAAAGTGGTTTTGGGTGCACATCAACTGTAAACTGACAGTATAATTCAGGTGGCTATGCAGTGCACTGTATCCCTGAAGAGTGAGGCCCCGCAGGAAGCCACCTTGCAATGGTTCTAGTGCACAAAGTGCAGTAATGTGGCGACACTTACTTTCAGGTTTCCACACACAGCTCGGATCCAATACACATCATTGGTGACTGGCTGCACAAGACTTTTGCCGATTGCAATCTGGTTGGTCCTAAAAGCCAAGCATCAGAGCTCGGAAAATTCAATCGCCAGCTGGTGCTAACTTTTCCTGACCTGGTTGCCTTCGAATTGGCACCAGAACTGTTGTTTATGTGCAGCACATGATGATAATATAATTATTAGCTTCTTCATCATGGGCATAATCACATAACCTAACTTCAGAGAATTAAAGTGGTGCAGTTCTAGCTGTGATCAACTTAACGTGGTCTAATGGAATGCATGTTAATCAAACTAATAACAAAAAAGTGTACAACGATCAGCATTTACACTGAAGGTTCGGCTGGAGTTATCACAGGGAAGGGAAAGATAAATGTAAACAGAAATAACCGCTCCCAGGCAATGTTCTCTGTAAGCTGGGCTTTGCTCCGCGTGGCCTGTTTATTTCAATGCGGGGTCCCTTTAAATTTCTGCGCCTGTGCGGTGTTTACAATGTGAAAGCCGGTGAGCGGTCCGGGCGGGACCCTGCAGATTACTGGGTGTGCGCAGCTTAGAGGGAACGTTGCTCCCAGGTAGAATGTTTTCATGGTAAAAGTAGTCCCCTCTACATTTACTCTTTTCTTCAAAAAGATAGTTCTCCAATTGTTTCCTCCTCCAAAATTACACCGAGGGCCGAGTCACAAAACTCTCTTTACGAGGTTAGTATTTGTGAAACAATATCCGTAACGGACCCACTTGTGACGCCTCGGAGTATGGATCCACAACACGCCAACTCCCAGAGCAACAGTCTCCATCGGTTTGGTCCCCGGGCTACAGGTTCGCATCTTACTTCTTTCACCGATGATCAGTAATTACAATGTGCGTGAATGAGCTTACCCACATCGCTGTTGTACAGCGAGGACTTGGCCCTCTCGGCAGGGGTGGTGTAGCCCAACTGATTGTTGACGATCAGGTGAATGCTTCCGCCAACTCGGTAGTGGGGGAGGTTCGACAGAGTGAAGGTTTCCGCGACAACACCTTGTCCTGGGAAAGAAGCGTCGCCATGTACCTGTAATATGGGAGGGTGAGGGGAGAGAAAGCCCATCATCTTCAAACAGCTACACAAGCAGGAGAGGTTATTCATTTAGCTTTGAAGCAACAACGTTTCAGAATTTAAAAAAAAAGTGTATGCACAATCTGAAAAATGTTAAATATTTCTGGATGATTCTGAACTGGTATGCAGAGTACATCTGAGGTAGTGTCAGAGAATATTCGTACAATATGTAAACGCTCAACAAAGTTTCAAGAGGGGGGCAAGGGATTGCTGCGCAACCTGCTTTTTTGAATGGGACATCGAATAGAGGTCCTGTCTGCTTGCTCAGGTCGGCTTGAAAAAGACTCCACGGCACTAGTCAAAGAGCAGCGGGGAGTTCTCTCAGTGTCCCGCAGAAATAACCACTCCCAGGCAATGTTCCCTGTGAGCTGGGCTTTGTTCCGCGCGGCCTGTTTATTTCAATGCGGGGTCCCTTTAAATTTCTGCGCCTGTGCGGTGTTTACAATGTAAAAGCCGGTGAGCGGTCTGGGCGGGACCCTGCAGATTACTGGGCGGCCGCGCGCGTGTGCGCAGCTTAGCGGGAACGTTGCTCCCAGGTAGAATGTTTTCATGGTAAAAGTAGTCCCCTCTACATTTACTCTTCTCTTCAAAGATAGTTCTCCAATTGTTTCATCCTCCAAAATTACACCGAGGGCCGAGTCACAAAACTGTTCCAACACTTCCAATAGCACTAATAAAGCATCAACTGCTGGTGCACCTCGATATCTGTGGGGCTTTGCTGCTGTAGAATAACGACTATCTTTGCCTACAATAGTTGCTACACTTCAACAGTAATTAACTGTGTGGCGTGTTGGGAGGCATTTATGGAATGAGCTCTTATACAAATGCATAGATAATTTTTTCCATTTAAAAATTAGCTTCTAAAAACAATTCCTCTTCCTTCTGGCCAGGACGTTCTAGCTGTGATCAACTTAATGGAATGCATGTTAATCAAACTAATAAAAAAAACAAAAAGTTGTACAACTATCAGCATTCACACTGAAGGTTCGGCTGGAGTTATCACAGGGAAGGGAAAGATAAATGTAAACAGAAATGCAGTGATTGTGTCAACGAAGTCAGTTATCCAGCTTTTTTTAAAAAAACGAACCGACCGCATTGACTACGTTTCCTCGGAGTTTATTCCACAGGGGTGTGTGTGTATAGCGCACAGACGTTCCTGACCTGTACACATATGACTTTGTCTCCTGGCTGTGCAGAGCCGCTTGGTGAATAATCCCCATCTTGCCGAGACTGCTGCCTGCCACGGGTTTTACCGACAGCAACCGGGTTGACTGCTTCCAGATGGGAAGGGTTGGGCAGCACGCTGACATGAAGTGGCTGGTCCAAGCCAAAGTCCAGGTCCAGAGAGGATGTAAGATGAGACAAGACGTCTCCAACGGCCGGGGAATTTTCCGGAAACTCGCTCAATCCACGCATTTTACGAAACATCAACTGGAAATAAATCCAAAAAGATTTTTCAGCGCCCAATAAAATGGAGCAGGTACATTGCCAACGGAAACCCAAGTGTGATGCTGCATTTAGAGGCATGGAGTTTAGAATACAAAATAGGAAATTCGACATCATAAATACAATAGTAAACATTACGTTAGTAGGTTGTTTGGCAGTAATTATAACTTATCAAGGAAATAATGCATAATTTGCAACAAACATATATTCCTCTCGGGCACAGAAACCCAAAAGGAAAAGTGATCCAACCATGGCTAACAAAAGAAATTAAAGCTAGTACTAAGTCAAAGGAGGAAGCTTATATAGTTGCCAGAAAAAAGCTGTCAGCCTGAGGATTGGGATCTTTTTAGAAATCAGCAAAGGGGGACCAAGAAATTGATAAAGAAAGGGAAAAAGGAATATGAGCACAAACTAGCGAAAAATATAAAAACGGATTGTAAAAGCTTCTATAGGTATGTGAAAAGGAAAAGACTGGCAAAGGTAAATGTAGGTCCTTTACAGTCAGAGACAGGAGAATTTATAATGGGGAATGAGGAAATGGCAGAAAAATTAAATAAATACTTTGTTTCTGTCTTCACAGAGGAAGACACAAAAAACCTCCCAGAAATACGAGAAAACCAAGGGTGTGGCGAGAATGAGGAACTTAAAGAAATTATTAGTAAAAAAACAGTACTAGCAAAATTAATGGGACTAAAAGTCGATAAATCCCAAGGACCGGATGACCTACATCCTAGGGTTTTGAAAGAGGTGGCCATTGGGATAGTGGACGTATTGGTTGTCATCTTCCAAAATTCTATAGATTCTGGAACGGTTCCTGCAGATTGGAGGATAGCAAATGTAACCCCGCTATTTAAGAAAGGAGGGAGAGAGAAAACGGGGAACTACAGACCTGTTAGCCTCACATCAGTAGTTGGGAAAATGCTGGAATCTATTGTAAAGGATGCAATAACTGGGCACTTAGAAACTAATAGTAAGATTGGGCAGAGTCAACATGGATTTATGAAAGGGAAATCCTGTTTGACAAACCTATTGGAGTTCTTTGAGGATGTAACTAGTGGAGTAGACAAAGGGGAACCGGTAGATGTGGTGTATTTGGATTTTCAGAAGGCCTTTGATAAGGTCCCACACAAGAGGTTGGTGAACAAAATTAGGGCACATGGAATTGGGGGTAATATACTAGCATGGATTGAGAATTGGTTAACAGACAGAAAACAAAGAGTAGGGATAAACGGGTCTTTTTCAGGATGGCAGGCTGTGACTAGTGGGGTACCGCAAGGATCGGTGCTTGGGCCCCAGCTATTCACAATCTATATCAATGATTTGGATGAGGGGACTAAATGTAACATTTCCAAATTTGCTGATGATACAAAGCTAGGTGGTAGTGTCAGTTGCGAAGAAGATGTGAAGAGGCTTCAAGGGGATCTCGACAGGCTCAGTGAGTGGGCGAGAACATGGCAGATGGAATATAATGCGGATAAATGTGAAGTTATCCACTTTGGTAGAAAAAACAGAAAGGCAGAGTATTTCCTAAATGGTGAAAGATTGGGGAATGCAGATGCTCAAAGGGACCTGGGTGTCCTTGTACATGAGTCACTGAAAGTGAATGTGCAGGTGCAGCAAGCCATTCGGAAGGTAAATGGTATGCTGGCCTTCATTACAAGAGGATTTGAGTACAGGATTAAAGAAGTCTTACTCCAATTATATAGGGCCTTGGTGAGACCACACTTGGAGTACTGTGTACAATTTTGGTCTTCTTACCCAAGGAAGGATATACTTGCCATAGAGGGAGCGCAACGAAGGTTCACGAGATTGATTCCTAGGATGGCGGGACTGTCGTATGAGAAGAGATTGAGTAAACTAGGCCTGTATTCTCCTGAATTCAGAAGAGTGAGAGGGGATCTCATTGAAGCATACAAAATTATTACAGGGCTTGATAGGGTGGATGCTGGGAGAATGTTTCCCTTGGCTGGGGAGTCTAGAACCAGGAGCCACAGCCTCAGGATAAAGGGTAGGCCATTCAGGACTGAGATGAGAAGAAATTTCTTCACACAGAGGGTGGTGAATCTTTGGCATTCTCTACCCCAGAGGGCTGTGGAGGCTCAGTCATTGGGTATATTCAAAACAGAAGTCGATAGATTTCTGACTAGTAAGGGCATCAAGGGATATGATGATAGGGCCGGTGAATGGAGTTGAGGCAGAAGATCAGCCATGATCTCATTGAATGGCAGAGCAGGCTCGAAGGGCCGACTCCTGCTCCTATTTCTTATGTTATCACGTCATAAAAAATTCACTTACACCTGAATCCACCAGCACTAACGTTTTCTGGCATGTTTAGTGGGTAACGAGTGGGTAAGTGTAGCAATTTCACGCCCTTACATGGATTTCAATGCCGTGTCTATCAGCGCGAATCTGTTATCACGCAGCCTGTGGAGGAGCAGGGTAACTCAGACAGCAACTTCCAATTTCCATGTTTAACTGCGCACGTGCGGACTCCGGAAGTTGCTGTCCGATTTACTCCATAATAATGGTGAGCGCTGATGGCCTCGCTGTTATTCGCGACGCAAAAATGCAGGCCAATATCTCCCGCTGGAAGGGCAAATGCTCGGCTGTGATGCCCCTCAGTCAAAATGTCTGCCGAAATTCACCATCCAGGTTCACAAATGAGCAACGACTGGTGGGTGAGGTGCCAGAATGTGAACACCCCCACTATAGATTTGTATACCAGCATGGAGCCAATGCCTCCTGGAGAGGAGAGAACGTTGGAAAGAGAAATTAAAAAAACACAAGTAATGTTCAAGCATCTCAACACCAGAATTCAGAACCACTCAAAATAAGCATATTGTAACATAGGAAGGTTGTGGGTTTAAGTCCCCACTCCAGAGACTTGAGCAGAAAAATCTAGGCAGACACTCCAGTGCAGTGCTGAGGGAGCTTTGCATTGTCGGAGGTGCCGTCTTTCGGATGAGACGTTAAACCGAGGACCCTGTCTGCTCTCTCAGGTGGACGTAAAAGATCCCATGGCCACTATTTTGAAGAAGAGCAGGGGAGTTATCCCCGGTGTCCTGAGGCCAATATTTATCCCTCAATCAACATCACTAAAACAGATGATCTGGTCATTATCACATTGCTGTTTGTGGGAGCTTGCTGTGCGCGAATTGGCTGCCGCGTTTCCTTTGCTGTTTGTGGGAGCTTGCTGTGCGTAAATTGGCTGCCGCGTTTCCTACATTACAACAGTGACTGCACTTCAAAAAGTACTTCATTGGCTGTAAAGCGCTTTGGGATGTCCTGAGGTCATGAAAAGCGCTGGAGAAATGCAAGTCTTTCTTTCTTTATGGTAAGCTGACTGAACTTTGCCCTCTTGTTGCCGTGCAAAAGTAAAAGGGCGTGAACAAGGATACTTGCATCTGAAAACACTAGTGCCAAATAATCCGTGTGTACCTGAATGCTTCTTTAACAGTTTGTAGCCGCCCTGCACATACCTTAGGCGTGCCTTAGTCTGATTTTACAGATTACGACATTTTACCCAAGCCTATTTCACACGTTCCAATCATATCTTTCGGGCTTTTTCCAATTATCGTCTAACCTCGGGTGGAAATTGCAGGAGTCCAGTCAGCAGGTTCAGTCGCCCTCGGTGAGGCATTCCCAGCACCACGTCAGTCACACCATTGAATGCCGCCATTCGGAACAATTCATGGAAGAACCCCATCATGCTTTCTGCTCCCTCGCCGCCATAACGTTTCACAGTGGAAAATTTAGTGGCCAAGAAATGGTCAAATTCCTGGTGAATAAACACAAGTCATTAGTTAGCCTAGTTACTGTCATTACATGGCCCACCCACAACATAACAACAACAACAACTTGCATTTATATAGCGCCTTTAACGCAGTAAAATGTCCCAAGGTGCTTCACAGGAGCGTTGTAAATCAAAATTTGACACCGAGCCACATAAGGAGATATTCGGGCAGATGACCAAAAGCTGGGTTAAAGAGGTAGGTTTTAAGGTGCGTCTTAAAGGAGGAGAGAGAGGCGGAGAGGTTTAGGGAGGGAATTCTAGAGCTTAGGGCCCAGGCAGCTGAAGGCACGGCCACCAATGGTGGAGCGATTAAAATCAAGGATGCTCGAGAGGCCAGAATTAGAGGAGTGCAGATATCTCGGTGGGGGGGAGTTTGTGGGGCTGGAGTAGGATACAGAGATAGGGAGGGGAGAGGCCATGGAGGGATTTGAACAAGAGGATGAGAATTTTAAAATCGAGTCGTTGCTGAACCGGGAACCAATGGAGGTCAGCGAGCACAGGGGTGATGGGTGAACGGGACTTGGTTCGGACACGGGCAGCCGAGCTTTGGATCACCTCAAGTTTACGGAGGGTAGAACATGGGAGGCCGGCCAGGAGTGCGTTGGAATCGTGAACACACAAAAAGAGATGTGTTAAATTGTTAAAACAAATAAAACACATCCAGGGAACAAAATCATAACCAATTCTAGAGTTATTCGTAAGAGGATGACTGGGTAAATTATTTTTAGTGAAGTTGCATAAGAAGCCTCCTCAATGGAACAAACACTTTAGGAAGGATGTGAAGGCCCTTGAAAGGGTGCAGAGATTTACCAGAATGGTTCCGGGGATGGGGGATCTTAGCTACAAGGACAGGTTGGAGAAGCTGGATTTGTTTTCATTAGAGCAAAGGAGGTTGCGGGGTGATTTGATAAAGGTGTACAAGATTATGACAGGCTTGGATCGGCTAGACGGGGAAAGGCTGTTCCCACTAGTTGACAGTACAAGGACTAGGGGACACAGATTTAAGGTTTTGGGCAAGAGATACAGGGGGGATGTGAGGAAAAACTTTTTTGCACAGCGAGTGGGGAGGACCTGGAACTCGCTGTCGACGGAAGTGGTGGAAGCGGAGACACTCAATGTTTTCAAGGGGAGACTGGATAGGCACTTGAGGGAAATAAACTTGCAGGGCTACGGGGATAGAGCGGGGGGAATGGGACTGACTGGATTGCTCTACAGAGAGCCGGCACCGACTCGATGGGCCGAATGGCCTCCTTCTGTGCCGTTATGACTCTATGATTCTGTCCATCAGGACGATTCCACCAACAGATCGTGTATAATTTGCATCGTCAAGGGCTCAACCCAACTGAGTGAGGTGAATGATCACGTGGAAAACTTCAAAGAGAAGCTCTGTGAAATTTTTCTCTCTCCTTAAAAAAAGTAAAAACTTAAAAACTCCAATATATCAGCGTGACTCATTGAACCCTGACCGTTCACAGATGGTATTTCCACGGTCCCAACATTATGCTCCAGATTTGATTATCTGTGTCTTTCTGGCTTTTGATGGGTCTATACCACTCATCTATCATTGTGTGTTCAGGCAAGAGAGTGGAATATCTACTAATCTAACTCCAGGTTTAGTAATTTTATACTTATACCCTCTAGTCCTGGGTCACATTGCACAGGTGGGCACAAGCAGGGATGTGATCAGGAGGACCAGGCTGCAGTGGCGCAAACCTTTCAATTATCTCAGTAGATCACGAAATGCTAGTACAAAGCCACACTCAACCTCATCCTGCTGCAATCTCACTAGTCACCCCTCACACTCACCCTAGTGCAACCATACCAACTAACAACACACAAGGGTAGGCACATGGGTGTTTCATGCAATGTTCATGTAAAGTTTCTGTTAATGTGCTGTCAAACATTGAAACCTTTATTTTCAATACTTTGCATTCTTGGACAGTTTTGTGTGCACCTTTGGAAGTGGTTTAAGGAGTTGCAGTGAATGGTGAGACATAACGGTACCTCCGGAATGGTGATGAGTGTGAAAGGAATGGCTTGGGCATTGTAGGGATGCTTTATGGTGTTGGTGTGGGGTGGTGCCAACCTGGCGCATCATGTGGCAGCCAGGGTGTACAGCGTCAAGTGAAGTAAATCTGGCCATGGTGAAGCCATCCCTGGCTTCCTGGGCAGCAATGTGGTCGGGTGCTGATGCCCTGTGTCCTGTGCAGCATTAGGTGATTGCGGAGAAGGTTGGCGTTGTTGTTGGTGTGCCTGGTGCTGCTGGTGTTGGGGCTGATCGTGATGGGATTCTGAGGACCAAAGTGAGAGAGTATAAAGGGCACCCATGCTGATGGAATAGATGGCAGGTGAAGTAGAGATGATAGAAGCAATGGTGAGAGAGGTAATGAGGTCAGACTGGATGGAGATTGTGTAAAGACTTGCAGCATTCTGAATCTGTTGTAAAAATGCAGTGTGGAAGAGTTTGTGGTTGAGGGAAGATATCTCTAAGGTGGGAGCTTTTACTGTACATTTGAAGCTGTCAACTCAACAGCTGATTCAATGGCCACTGAACTCCCACCTCAGCTTGACAGACGTGGTCTACGACCAGCGTGGACCCAGTGGGCGAGCACGTAAAATCAAAAGGTGAGCTCAAATGTATTCTTAATGATCTCTAAACATGGTCATAATGACATGAATTGGGTCGCCCGCCGCTGCCGGTCGGGTCTGCTCAGCGCTGACAGACCCGACATCGTGGAAAGGTGCGTGGCGGCGGGTTCAGAGCGGGTTCCCAACCCGCTGGGGATAAAAAACACTTTCCCACCCGACCCGCCACCGATCGCGCCCGCTGACCCCCCTCCCCACCCGGAAAATCTCAGCCATAGAAATTTACAGCACAGATGGAGGCCATTCGGCCCATCGTGTTTGGGCTGTTAAAAAGACAATGGAGCAACTTCAGCTTTAACCTGGAGCTAGTTGAGTAGATCTCCCACTCTCTTGCCTGAACATGGTGATAGATGTGTGGCATCGACCCATCAAAAGCCAGAAAGACACAGATAATCAAATGTCTTCTGGAGCATAATTTACCCTCCAACTTGACAATACTGAAAGAGCTCGCACTGCAGTAATGTACAAAAGGGAATAAAAAGCAACAAGCTGAGTACATTCAGAAAGGAACAAGCTACAAAACTGATTTTAAAACGAATGACGTTTATTTTCTGCCCTGTGCAACCAACCCACGTGCCCTTTTGACGAAGGGTATCTGCCTGAAACATTAACCTGCTGATTCTCTTCTGGAGACGCAGACAGTCCTGCTTGGCTTGTGCCTCCACTATTATTGTGGAGCAGGGGACGGGGAGGGGCTGGCGACAGTATTTACAGGTGCACTGAAGAGCCAAACTGGGATTAATGTGCCATGATAATTGCCAACATACAACCTTGCCAATTAGGAATGCTTACAATGTATTCAGTTCATTTTTGTTTCTTTCAAATCCTTTTCAATTGTAGAATGACTTTGCTCAAGGAATATAGGGGGGGGAAGATATTCCCTTTCTGCAGAACACTCTTACGATACTGCTGCAAATATTGAACAGGAGGAAAGTTTCTCCCAAAGTTATTATCCAAGACTATTTTCATTCCACTGTATTTGCACTGTTCAAAATAAAGGTTGTAAAATTTCAGAAAGAACTGAAATATCAATTTTCAAATGATTTTTTGTGATGACCCAGTAAAGTGAACTAGAATGTATTTTACTAGTCCAAGTTCCTAACAGAAAATACCAGGCAGGTTGGGGCAGGGGTGGTAGGGGGGGTAGAAGACTCAAATCAAATCGCTGGGTCAAAATGCTGGAACTCCCTCCCTTACAGCACTGTGGGAGCACCTTCACCACACGGACTGCAGTGGTTCCAGAAGGCGGCTCACCACCACCTTCTCAAGGGAAATTAGGGATGGGCAATAAATGTTGGCCTCGCCAGTGACGCCCACATCCCATGAACGAATAAAAAAAAAAATCTGCCACTTAACTTACATAAATCACTTTATTATTCAATCTTTATTTTATTTAACCTTGTTAACTTCCACTCCCAATGGCAACTACTCCTCTTCTCCCATCCTCCATTCAGTTCGAACACTTCTCAGTTAGGCCTATATTCTCTCGAGTTTAGAAGAATGAGAGGTGATCTCATTGAAACATACAAAATTCTTACAGGGCTTGACAGGGTAGATGCAGGGAGGATGTTTCCCCTGGCTGGGGAGTCTAGAACCAGGGGTCACAGTCTCAGAATAAGGGGTGGGCCATTTAGGACTGAGATGAGGAGAAATTTCTTCACTCAGAGGGTGGTGGATCTTTGGAATTCTCTACCCCAGAGGGCTGTGGAGGCTCAGTCGTTGAGTATATTCAAGACAGAGATTGATAGATTTTTGAATATTAAGGGAATCAAGGGATATGGGGATAGGGCGGGAAAGTGGAGATGAGGTGGAAGATCAGCCATGATCTTATTGAATGGTCGGAGCAGGCTCGAAGGGCCAAATGGCCGACTCCTGCTCCTAATTCTTATGTTAAGTCTTACCTGAGACTCCAGCATCAATTTTGCTAAATGTCTTTTCTCTTCTTGGGTTAGAGTTTCTTGCTTGGCTTGTTCAAACCTTTGAGCAAACCATTCCCTCTCTGCCATGGTCTCCAGCTGGTTAATCTCAACAGATATGTGCCCACAGTAAGTCTGGTCCAAGTAAGCCAACACCTCTTCCAGGGTGGCTTCCTCCTTCAACAAGTTCAACATTCCTGGAGAGTAATTTAATATCAGCCTTTAGTACTGAGTTTGTTGTCTTTAAAAAAAAACAACACACTTCTACCCTCACCCCTCCACCTTTGCATTGTCCACTTTCTCTTTGCTATCACGGGGTGCCCCATCTGAAAAGAAGTTTTGCAAATTTTCCAGGAGATTATCTACAGCTGGAATTCATAGTCAGAGGCCTTCTGAATGGGACCTTAGCTCCATTAATGGGAAGCAGGAAGCACTGCATTACTAGGAAGTAGTGAGCAGGGGGGGGTAACAATTCTCACCTGTTTTCTCTTTTTCACTGAAAGTGTTTTGGTTCCAATACATATCACAATATACAATGTGCAAGCAGTAGTACACACGGCACATTGTTCGTGAGTGAGATTTGCTTAGGCTCTGGTCAGTCCCTGGTGAAGTCCATGATGCCAGGGAGTGTGGCAGTCAGTGGGTACTGCCATGCTTGCCCACAGTCAGAGTCTGGGAGGTTTTTATTGTACCACTTGTCACATCTGTTTCCTAACGAAGCACTCTCCTATTAAAAGGGTTAACTTATGCCGCTCATTTAACCTTTGGAATAGCAGTTCACGCCCACCAAAAAGGACAAACATGGCTCCAAGTCTTTACAGTTTCCTCTCTACCAGTTGACTAGATCTGAACTCATTACGAGACATACAAATCAAGGAGAGATAGAGAGAGAGAGAGAGAGAGATAGATATATATATATATATATATATTAGTGTGTATATTAAATGGTTGTCATGTTGATTTGCCTTAAAAGCCCATATAAAAACCTGTAGCTGTCTTATCCTGACCTCACAAGTTAAATAAATGTCCAATACCAGACAAAGGTTATTGGGTGGTTTAAAACTGACACTGTTACAAATGGATGTGTTTTATTTCATAAAAGTACTACTGTGTGTGTAATATGGAAACCTAGAGATTGATTGACAGAAAGGAGTAGATTTTTCTTTACCTGCCTCCCCCTCCTCCCTGGAGCCAGGGCAGCAGTAGAGGCACGAGTGGTCTTCATGTCCTTGAGTTGAAGCAGGAAAAATCTCATTCATCGTTGCGACCCTGACCAGAAACTCACGTGGGTGGTCATCACTTGAGAAGAGGGTTGGGGTTGGAGTTGGAGTTGGCTGTGCTGTTGTCTCCCTGACTGAATAGCCGGCCCAAATTGACCATTCAGGCTCACCACAAATGGACAACGGCCAGCACCTGACATCCATAAACCCACAATCTAGTAGAGTCAATACTTTCAGGAAGGGAGCAGGTTGAGGAGAAATTCTCTCCCTGCTTACTGCATATATTAATGTGGATAAGCATGTACAGCAGTGTATTATAGAACTTCAGATATTACTGTTGTTGCCATGTTTATATAAATACAACTGCATCAGAACCAGTCGGTTTTATAATAAACCCTGCACACAGACAGTTGCCTGCTCAATGGGAGCGACCAAAATTTAAAACTTTTTTTTTAAAATATAAAACGAGAACCGTTCATGTTTTCCTCTTTCCTTTGCAAGTTTCAAAACAGGAAGGAGCACTGCTCACATATGCAGAAATCACTGAAGGTTCACTTCCTCAGTCACAGTTTTATTTTTTTTCTCCTGAGAAGGGGTGGGGTTCCTGCAAGATGTTCCCTCTCCTCTCCAGAAGACACTTGATCGCTTTTTGCGCTGCAGATCCACAGATGTCCGACAGTCTCCAATGCCTCGCCCAAGTGGTCATTATTCATACACGAGCCTCAACAGTGAACGTTGGCAGGCTGTCCGACTGCACATACGCTGACCTCAGTCAATGCCCTTCCACATGCACTTCCAGCAAGGAGCAGGAATCTTTCTGACCCCTAGGGTGCTAAACCAATTGTAGCACCTGTACTGCCTCCCTGCCTGAGCTCAGCAACTGCAATACAGATCAAGGATTGAAGCTGGGACCATCTTTGGACTGTCTAGTTTAAGCACAGAATAAACTTGTCGAGCCTTTGTGTGGGGGTGGGGGAGCTTCGTCCTCAGTGTCCACAAATTATTTGCAACAGAAGGGGCAGAGAAACAACTTGCCTCGAACACTGCCCTATAACATAACCAGCAGCTGGGACATGTGCAACAGCAGCCTGGGTTTTTTTTTTAATTCGTTTTTATGGGATGTGGGCATCGCTGGCAAGGCCAGTATTTATTGTCCATCCCTCATTGCCCTTGAGAAGGTGGTGGTGAGCCGCCTTCTTGAACTGCTGCAGTCCGTGTGGTGATGATACTCCCACAGTGCTGTTAGGGAGGGAGTTCCAGGGTTTTGACCCAGCGACGATGAAGGATCGGCGATATACTTCTAAGTCAGGATGATGTGTGACTTGGAGGGGAACTGGGAGGTGGTGGTGTTCCCATGCGCCTGCTGCCCTTGTCCTTCTAGGTGGAAGAGGTCGCGGGTTTGGGAGGTGCTGCCGAAGAAGCCTTGGCGAGTTGCTGCAGTGCATCTTGTAGATGGTACACACTGCAGCCACAGTGCGCCGGTGGTGGAGGGAGTGAATGTTTAAGGTGGTGGATAGGGTGCCAATCAAGCGGGCTGCTTTGTCCTGGATGGTGTCGAGCTTCTTGAATGTTGTTGGAGCTGCACTCATCCAGGCAAGTGGAGAGTATTCCATCACACTCCTTACTTGTGCCTTGTAGATGGTGGAAAGGCTTTGGGGAGTCGAGAGGTGAGACACTCGCCGCAGAATACCCAGCCTCTGACCTGCTCTTGATGTTGATGACGGACGACTGAGGTAACGGACACAGAAGATCAACCATCCACAATATTGCAGTTTGGTGCACTGGCATCAATGTTCCCTTTAAGCTGCGCAGCCAGCTCACCGGCTTTTAAAAGGAAACATTCGCAGCACATGCGCGGAATTTTAAATGGGCCCAATAGCCCGTTAAAGGAGCCGCGCGGCCCAAAAACTACATTTGAGGGAACATTGAGTAGCTCACTTTACCACTCGGCACAGTTACAGTTTCAAAGATAACAAGATGGATTGTGATCGATTTTTGCGATTGAGTAATTAATGCCTTTTGCACTGTCCAGTTGTCTAGTAGCGCCCTCAGTCGTAAGAACCTATTCTTCCATTAGGCCAAGAAGGATATAGGTTCTCAGAAACCTGCCCTGAGTCTTTGCTCAATGCCGCTCTACAACACGACTGGAGCACATGGGTCAGTGTAGGATGGCTTGCCCTTATATTTTTGTCTATGCTTTTTGTTAAAAGCCCATCAGTGATTGGGTACAATGAAACTTCCGTGTCCGAGAACGAGTCATAAACGGAATAAGAACACAAGTCACTAGACTTGAATATAGGGGGTATGATTAAGAAGTTTGCAGATGATACTAAAATCGGCTGTGTGGGTGATACTGAAGAAGGAAGCTGTAGACTGCAGGAAGATATCAATAAATTGGTCAGGTGGGCAGAACAGTGGCAAATGGAATTCAATCCGGAGAAGTGTGAGGTAATGCATTTGGGGAGGGCTAACAAGGAAAGGGAATACACATTAAATGGTAGGACACCGAGTAGTGTAGAGGAACAAAGGGACATTGGAGTGCATGTCCACAGATCCCTGAAGGTAGCAGGCCAGGTAGATAAGGTGGTTAAGAAGGCAGATGGAATGCTTGCCTTTATTAGCCGTGGTATAGAATACAAGAGCAGGGGGTTGTGCTTCAACTGTATAAAACACTAGTCCGGCCTCAGCTAGAGTACTGCGTGCAGTTCTGGTCACCACATTACAGGAAAGATGTGATTGCACTAGAGAGGGTACAGAGGAGATTTACAAGGATGTTGCTGGGAGTAGAGAATCTTAGCTATGAGAAAAGACTGGATAGGCTGGATTTATTTTCCTTGGAACAGAGGAGGTTGAAGGGAGACCTTATTGAAGTGTATAAAATTATGAGGGGCCTGGATAAAGTGGATAGAAAGGACCTATTTCCCTTAGCAGAGGGGTCAAAAACCAGGGGGCACAGATTTAAAGTAATTGGTGGAAGGTTTAGAGGGGATTTGAGGGGAAATTTCTTCACCCAGAGGGTTGTGGGGGTCTGGAACTCACTGCCTGAAAGGGTGGTAGAGGCAAAAAAGTACTTGGATGTGCACTTGGGATGCTGTAACCTGCAGGGCTACGGACCAAGAGCTGGGAAATGGAATTAGGCTGGATAGCTCTTTGTTGGCCAGTGTGGACATGATGGGCCGAAATGGCCTCCTTCCGTGCTGTAACTTTCTATGATTCTATGAAGTAAAAGGTGAGAAACAGCCATTCAGCTCATCAAAGTCATCCCTCTCATATTCCAATTTCCCCAGTTTAGAATCCAAATAACGTCAGTGACTCCACTACCTTACCTGATAGATTACTGCTCTTTGAGCTAAGAATGGGCTTTTTCCTTCTAAAGAATGGGATTAAATTTACCTTTCACTAATCTAAACTTCATGTCCTCTTGTCCTGATTCACCTTGAAGTAATATTTTAGGTTAATTTTCTCCGTACCATTTAATACTTTAAGGGTCTCACTGGGGTTTTTTTTTTATATTCGTTCCTGGGATGTGGGCGTCACTGGCGAGGCCAACATTTATTGCCCATCCATCGTTGCCCTCGAGAAGGTGGTGGTGAGCCGCCTTCTGGAACCGCTGCAGTCCGTGAGGTGAAGTAACTCCCACAGTGCTGTTAGGTAGAGAAGCCGGTGCCTGGGTCGATGCCGGGCGATCCGTCCGGTTATATTCTTATTATTGGTACCCCCATAATCATCTTTCTAGACTGTATAGACCAAGCTCCTCTAACCTTTCCTCATAATTCATCCACTTTACAGGAGTTCTTTCTTACTCTTTACTCCACACATTCTCCAAGTCGTGTATTTCCTTTCTGAAATGTGGCAACCAGAATTGTACACAGTACTTTGATCACATACCCATATTCCATGATTCCCTGAAAGTGTGTCTGTAAAACACTATATTCACCATCAACAGTGGTGTCCAGTCTTAGGGGAAAAACCCCGTGGAAAATATCATGCTCCTGCAATCTCTGCTGTAACCTGGTGGAAACAGTGGGAAATTCTAATTTCTTCGAACAGAACTAGTCAGTCCATTTACTGAAGCAGACTCACCTTTTGTGTGGAACAGATCGTGACCCTGAAGTGCTTCAGTTAAGACCTGGATTTCGGGAATCATCTCTCGCACATCTTGACGCAATGGGTTGATTTCAGCTGCTTTGTGGCCATGTTCGCGATAAGCTGTCACCAGCCGTACTAAACCATGGTCAACTGGAAAATAAAAAGACAACGGACTGAATATTTGGAGGCTTAACGAGTAATAATGCCAGACTACAGGAGGAACAGTTTGTCCAAATGTTCAAAAATCACTAATACAATAGCAAAATACTGCGGATGCTGGAAATCTGAAACAACCAACAGAAATTGCTGGAAACACTCAGCGGGTCAGGCAGCATCGAGGAGAGAGAAACAGAGCCAACGTTTTGGGTCGAACCCTTCGTCAGAACCGGAAAAGGATAGGGAAGAGAGATTTTTAAGCAGGGGCAGGGAGGAGGGGAGGAAAGAACAAAGGGAAGGTCTATGATAGGATGGAAGGCAGACTTGGCAGATACCTGATCAAACACGAGAAGGGAAACAGAAAGCAATGAAGATGAACAAGCGTTCGACCCGAAACGTTATCTCTGTTTCTCTCTCCTCGATGCTGACTGACCTGCTGTTTGTTCAAGATCACTGTTTCTTTCATTTTTTTGATTAATGCAGCAGTTTTAGCAGAGATCTTATGTATAAATAGGAATTTGTAAAATGGCCATACATTGTATTGCTAAACACCTCCATTCTGTCCGCAATTGCGACCCTGAGATCACTTACCGCTTGAATTCTCTGACCATATCCTTCTACACTGTTCCAGTGAAGCTCAACGCAAGCTTGAGGAACAGCACCTTATCTTTCTACTCGGCGCTTTGCAGTCATCTGGCCTTCATTTTTTTATTCATTCACGAGATGTGGGCGTCGCTGGCGAGGCCAGCATTTATTGCCCATCCCTAATTGCCCTTGAGAAGGTGGTGGTGAGCCGCCCTCTTGAACCGCTGCAGTCCGTGTGGTGAAGGTACTCCCACAGAGCTGTTAGGGAGGGAGTTCCAGGATTTTGGCACAGCGAAGATGAAGGTGTGTCCCGTGCCGAGGTCGATGCCGGGTGGTCCGCCTGGTTTTATTCTTAGTATACTTCTTTGTAGCGGTTTGGTACAACTGAGGGGCTTGCTCAGCCATTTCAGAGGGCAGTTAAGAGCCAACCACATTGCTGTGGGTCTGGAGTCACATATAGGCCAGACTGGGTAAGGACAGCAGATTTCCTTCCCTAAAGGACATTAGTGAACCAGATGGGTTTTTACAGCAATCCGGTAGTTTCATGGTCACCATTCCTGATACTAGCGTTTTATTCTAGATTTATTTAATTAACTGATCTTCATATTGACTTCAACGACTTCAGACCTTAACCACAGCTCACATTTCATATCCAAAAGTAGGATGAGTGTTTCCATGGATGGGGCAGGGAGCACCATCTGTACACCACCTGTAGGGTAAGCAGCACCTCTGATGCCGACTTGCTAGATACCTGGGCCACTAAAGCCTTCTCCACTTGGCCAGGTTTTCATGTTCCACCTCTCCAACTCAGCTTACCTCCTTTAATTATTCACACATGCTCCAGGTCTCGTATATGTCTTTTATTTCCCTTATTATGCCTCCTTTTATCTTACACTATTATCATTTCTGTCAGTTATCCATCTCATCACTTTTCAGAATCTTTTCTGATGACTTCAGAGATTTGAATCTTGCTGACACTCCAGTGCAGTGCTGAGGGAGCGCTGTACTGTCGGAGGTGCCGTCTTTTGGATGAGACGTAAAACCGAGTCCTCGGCGGCTCTCTCAGGTGGACGTAAAAGATCCCACGGCACTATTTCGAAGAAGAGCAGGGGAGTTATCCCCGATGTCCTGAGGCCAATATTAACCCTCAATCATCATCACTAAAACAGATTATCTGGTCATTCTCACATTGCTGTTTGCGGGAGCTTGCTGTGCGCAAATTGCCACGTTTCCTACATTACAACAGTGACCACACTTCAAAAAGTACTTCATTGGCTGTAAAGTGCTTTGGGACGTCCAGAGGTCATGAAAGGCGCTATAGAAATGCAAGTCTTTCTTGCTTCCCTCGCTCTGTTCCTTCTTATAAGCTGTTCATCTGTTACATCTTTTCGTTCTGGTGAAGGGCTCTGCCAGAAACTTTAACTTATCACTTCTCTCCACCGGTGCCGTGCCGACTTGCTGAGTGTTTCCAACACTTTCTGGTTTCTGTTTATGATTCACTGATGCTTCTCGGGGTAGGGAACCTGGCCTACATGTGACTCCAGTCCACACTCTGTGGTTGACTCTTGGTGCCCTCAGCGAAACTAGGGATGGACGAGAAATGTGGGCTTACCAGTCCTGTCCAAATAGGCCCAACTGGTCTACGCCAGTGTTTATACTCCACAAGAGCCTCCTCCCACTCTAATTACTTCTTCCACCACCACCCTCCTCCGCCTGGCTGAACTTGTTCTCACATTGAACAACTTCTCCTTTGACTCCACCCATTTCCTCCAAATCAAAGGTGTTGCTATGGGTACCCGCATGGGTCCTAGCTACGCCTGCCTTTTCGTGGGATATGTGGAACACTCTTTGTTCCAGTCCTGCTCGGGTCTCCTCCCTCACCTCTTTTTCCGGTACATTGATGACTGTATCGGTGCCGTCTCCTGCTCTCGCCCTGAACTAGAACATTTCATTCACTATGCTTCCAATTTCCACCCTTCCCTCACCTTCACATGGTCCATCTCCGACTCTTCCCTTCCTCGACTTCTCCGTCTCCATCTCTGGGGATAGGTTATTGACAAACATTCACTACAAGCCCACTGACTCCCACAGCTACCTGGACTACACTTCCTCCCACCCCGCCTTCTGTAAGGACTCTATTCCATTCTCCCAGTTTCTCCGTCTCCGCCGCATCTGCTCTGACGATGCCACCTTCCATACCAGTGCTTCCGACATGTCTTCCTTTTCCTCAACCGAGGATTCCACTCTACTGTGGTTGACACGGCCCTCGACCGTGTCCATTCTATCTCCCGCACTTCTGCCCTCACCCCTGCCCCTCCCTCCCGGAACCACGATAGAGTTCCCCTTGTCCTCACCTTTCACCCCACCAGCCTCCACATTCAACGGATCATCCTCTGCCATTTCCGCCACATCCAGCGTGATCCCACCACCAAACGCATCTTCCCCTCACCTCCCCTTTCAGCATTCCGCAGGGACCGCTCCCTCCGCGACACCCTAGTCCACTCCTCTACCACCCCCAGCACCCCTTCCCCTTGCACCTTCCCGTGCAAGCACAGGAGATGCAACACATGCCCTTATACCTCCCCTCTTCCCACTGTCAAGGGCCCCAAACACCCCTTCCAGGTGAAACAGCGATTTACTTGTACTTCCTGCAATTTAGTATACTGTATTCGCTGCTCACGATGTGGTCTCCTCGACATTGGGGAGACCAAACGCAGATTGGGTGACCGCTTTGCGGAACACCTCCGTTCAGTCCGTAAGGGGGACCCCGAGCTCCCGGTGGCCTGTCACTTTAATTATCCGCTCCACTCCCACTCTGACCTCACCGTCCTATTACACTGTTCCACGGAAGCTCAGCGTAAGCTCGAGGAACAGCACCTCATCTTTCGTTTAGGCACCCTACAGCCCTCTGGACTCAACATCGAGTTCAACAATTTCAGACCATAACCTCTGCCCCTATTTTTTTTTCCAAGACGGCAGCTGTTGCTGATTCTGCCATTCCCATTTACATCTCCTCTAGACGCACCTTTTGTTTCTTTACTTGTCCCATTACCATCTCCTTCTGCCTCACACCATCAAACCCCTTAGTCATTTAATCTCTCCTGCCTTCCACCCTATCACAGACCTTCCCTTTTGTTCTTTCCTCCCCACCACCCTTTCCCTGCCTCTGCACTTCATTAAAACCTGTTACATCTCTAACTTTTTCCAGTTCTGACAAAAGGTCATTGAGCTTAAACATTAACTCTGTTTCTCTCTCCACAGATGCTGCCTGACCGGCTGAGTATTTGCAGCATTTTCTGTTTCTAACATTTTACCAGCCTGCATTAAACCAATGGCTGCTTTAAACGTCTGCACTAAAACTGGCAGCAGCCCAATCTCCAGCTATTGGAAGGGACACATAGAAGAAGCTGACAAAAACAAGCAGGACAACACTGGCTACAGCAAGGCACAGGCTACCCTTACACACCAATGTAGCTCTGGGTAACGAGAACATTGGCAACTTTTTTTTTTAAATTCGTTCCTGGGATGTGGGAATCGCTGGCAAGGCCGGCATTTATTGCCCATCCCTAGTTGCCCTTGAGAAGGTGGTGGTGAGCCGCCTTCTTGAGTTGCTGCAGTCCGTGTGGTGAAGGTGCTCCCACAGTGCTGTTAGGGAGGGAGTTCCAGGATTTTGACCCAGTGACAATGAAGGAACAGCGATATATTTTCAAGTCAGGATGGTGTGTGACTTGGAGGAGAACGTGCAGGTGATGGTGTTTCCATGCGCCTGCTGCCCTTGTCCTTCTAGGTGGTACAGGTCACAGGTTTGGGAGGTGCTGTCGAAGAAGCCTTGGCGAGTTGCTGCAGTGCATCTTGTAGATGGTGCACACTGCAGACACGGTGGTGGAGGGAGTGAATGTTTAAAGTGGTGGATGGGGTGCCAATCAAGCGGGCTGCTTTGTCCTGGATGATGGGAGAGATGGATGAAGGGGAAAAGGAGGGAGAGAAGGGGAAGAGGGTGGAAAGAGAGGGGAGGGGAAATAGGGGCAAGGAAAGAGTGAGATTTAGGGGAACATATGACGGGGGAATAGGGAGAATGGGGGTCCCTCAGAGCTCTGCCAGTCCATTCCACCTTCATATTGATTATCTCCATTCATTTCTGAACCTATCCACTTTTAGCTGATTATTCCATTCTACATTCATGAACTCAAATCAAATACTCTCAGTGCTCACAGCTTCTAGTCCTTGCAATGGTGCAGTCGCTACTACTTGATCTTCTCTCTGACTTTCAATGAGAGAATTTTGTTTCTTCCAATGCTTCAAAGACACTGTTTCTTCAAGTCTCATGTTAGTCTCCCCAACAGTTGCTACCTTATTTTGATGACTCTATCCTTAGTCTCACTATCTCATATCTTCTCCATTCTAAAGTTACCTTGAAGTATCTTTGTTTCCTCATTTGTGAAAACACCCAATTATGAATCTGGAAAAATAAAACATATATTTCCCAGACAGTGATCCAATTACAGGAAACTCTTGTTTAACCGGCACCTAAATATCCGGAATTCTCTCTTAACCGGCAAAAATCATACTCCGAAAACTCCTCTCAAATAACTGGCAATGTTGCCGAGTCTGAGTCCGAGTCTCCCGCGAACGCCGAGTTAGTCAGTGGGGGTAGTTCTCCAAAGTGCCACTACTCGGCCTCCTGGCACTGTCGGAAGTCCGAACACGGCAGTAACAGGAGTCTGATTTTTGTTTGTTAAAAATAGCCTCGGTAGATATAACTCTCCGTTATCCGGAACTTTTGATCAACCGGCACCACGCCGGTCCCGTCGGTGCCGGATACCAAAGAGTTTCCTGTACATGACTATATACCAATAAATTCATACTTGGGTGTCCTGCAGAATAACCGGTTTAACTTGTATTGAGGCCAATGAAAATATGTAAATACGTAACTAACACATTTTATATTTAGTCAAGAATGAATGTGATAGTTTTAATAGTTCTTTCATGTGGCTTGACCGATGCTGTTGCAGACCTATTATAATTGTAATATAGAACTATTTTCATGTGATACCTGTTGGGCCAGAAATTCGGCTCCCTGGCTTCCCGCGGGTGCAAGGATCGCGCGCTGCACCTACCTACCGCGCCTGCCATTGACCTCTGGGCCCATGGGGACTTCAGCTCCTGGGCCTCCTGCAGCTGCCAGCGCGCAGTGCTTATGTATCCCAGGGGCGTAGTTAGTGCGATGCGTCCCCTGGGATCACGTGGGCCATGGAGAGCCAATGGCAGCAGACCATCTTTCATTCATAGATTTGACAGGAAGACCTGTCAAATCTATGAATTGAAATCGGCCCCAAAACAACACCTAAACTTTAAATAATTTTTTTAAAAAACCATCACATTTTTTAAATAACTATAAGTTAAATAAATTAACTACTTTAAACAAAAATTTAAATTTTTGAAAAAATTAAAATACTTTTTAACAGTGCTAAAAATAAACTTACCTTTCTTTAAAGTATCTAAAAAAGATAAACCTGTTGAAAAAAATTTTTTAATTGTAATTAATTAACCACTTACCTTGTTAAAAACGGGTCTTGCGCCTCCTTTTTAAAAGCGCAACTTCTTCCATACTTACCTTCCTGGAGAAACCTGAAAAAAAAACGAAGTTCGCTGCGTGCACGCAGCCTCTCCCGCGGTTCACCTCTGAACCCCTCCCTTCACGAGACCGGAAGTTCCGGTTTCCCGCGCATGCGCAGTGCATGCAGGAAACCAGCACTTCAGGTGGCCTTACGGGTGAGTACACAGCGCGTACTCACCCGGCAAGTGCCAAATTTCTGGCCCAATATTTCTGAACGCTAACTTGTATTCTTTCTTTCTGAAGGCTGCGGTCTCCAGGTTGGATGAGATGGCACCTGGAACCACGTTTAAACCCGTCATCGGGGATTCATTGGTGGATCCGAAAAAGTCAATGGTGACCCACCAGAATGTTGATGGTGGGGGATTCGGCGATGGCAATGCCGTTGAATGTCAAGGGGCGGTGGTTAGACTCTCGCTTGTTGGGAAATAGTCATTGCCTGGCACTTGTGTGGGGTGAATGTTACCTGCCACTTATCAGCCCAAACTTTACATGTGAGGCTGAAATGCCAGAAGCTTGTAGAGTTATCCTCAGGATCTGATCCTGTAAATTCCTCCCAGTGCTATGGAGGAGTAAATATAAAGCGGAGAGGCAGCCATTTGCAGTGCAATGGGGAAACGTGAGGGTTCAGTGTCGGCAGCGCTGTGGCAAAGTCGCTGAAGCGCCTTCCGAAAACTGTTACCTTGGAAAGTAACAAAGTTTGCAATACTCGCTGACTCGGCGCCGGGACAAGTCTACAGACCCTCACCTCTATTCTAGTTACATTGTATACAGTCCAGTTCCGTCGAATTATAATCTCGGCTTTTAAAAGACAAAACAGCGACAAAAGACTGACCTGGAGTGGGGGCTTCCTCTCCGGTGAATTTAACGCCGCTGTCATTCCTGTGCGGTTTGTAACCATAAACCCCCCTCTCGCTGCGGTAAAAGCGCCTCAGGCTGACACTCTGGCACACGGCCCTCACAGGGCTGCCAACTCGCCCACTAAACATTGCATTGAGGATAGAAGCCGACATCCTTTGTGTTTTTTCCCACCCCGCACAAAATAAATAAAATTTCCGCCGGTGGCTTTCCCCCCTGGAGTCTGTGGTTTATAAATCCAGGACCTCACTACACGGGCATGTGCAACTGGATCACGAGAGAACGGAACAATTCCAATGGACACCACCTCCAGACTGTGATAGGTTCCAGCTCCCTGGCTACAACCACCTCCTCCTCCTTAGGGCAAGCAGCTCTGGCAACAGTGTGCATGCAGATTGTGATCAGCATTGTATGATCTGTTAAAAAAAATTGAAACACGTTTGACAGCATTTGACTCATTCCTTTCAGAATAATTTTATTTTTCAGTAAATTTTTGTTCATATTTTTTTCATGAAAACAGTTAAAAAAAGACTAGCATTTCTATTGCACCTTTCATCACGTCCCAAAGCGCTTTACAACCAATGAAGTACATTCGCTGTTGTAATGTGGGAAACACAGCAGCCAAAATTGCGCACAGCAAGTTCCCACAAACAGCAATGTGATAATGGCCAGATAATCTGTTTTAGTGATGTTGATAGTGGGATAAATATTGGCCAGAACTCCCCTGCTCTTCTTCAAAATAGTGGCTGTGGGATCTTTTATGTCCACCTGAGAGAGCAGACGGGGCCTCGGTTTAACGTCTCATCTGAAAGACGGCACCTCTGACAGTGCAGCGCTCCCTCAGCACTGCACTGGGAGTGTCAGCCTAGATTTTTGTGCTCAGATCTCTGGAGTGGGACTTGAACCCAGAACCTTCTGACCCAGAGGCAAGGGTGCTGCCCACTGAGCCATGCACGGCTGACACTTAATCACAGACTCAATCGCCCAATGATTTTTATGTATGACCTTTTTTACTCAGTGTACCGTCTGGCATGGTACTGAGCCTTCACACCAGTTTGGCTGCAGGATTGTCTCTGTTTTGAATTAACTGATCTTAGGTGAGAGTGACTGCCCTTGACATCAAGGCAGCATTTGACCGAGTGTGGCACGAAGGAGCCCTAGTAAAACTGAAGTCAATGGGAATCGGGGGGAAAACTCTCCACTGGCTGGAGTCATACCTAGCACAAAGGAAGATGGTTGTGGTGATTGAAGGTCAATTATCACAGCCCCAGGATATCGCTGCAGGAGTTCCTCAGGGCAGTGTCCTAGGCCCAACCATCTTCAGCTGCTTCATCAATGACCTTCCCTCCAACATAAGGTCAGAAATGGGGATGTTCGCTGATGACTGCACAGTGTTCAGTGCCATTCACAACTCCTCAGATAATGAAGCAGTCTATGCCCGCATGCAACAAGACCTGGACGACGTTCAGGCTTGGGCTGATAAGTGGCAGGTAACATTCGCACCACAGAAGTGCCAGGCAATGACTATCTCCAACAAGCAAGAGTCTAAACACCGCCCCTTGACATTCAATGGCATTACCATCACCGAATCCGCCACCATCAACATCCTGGGGATCACCATTGACCAGAAACTTAACTGGACCAGCCACATAAATAATGTGGCAACAAGAGCAGGTCAGAGGCTAGGTATTCTGCGGCGAGTGTCTCACCTCCTGACTCCCCAAAGCCTTTCTACCATCTACAAGGCACAAGTAAGGAGTGTGATGGAATACTCTCCACTTGCCTGGATGAGTGCAGCTCCAACAACACTCAAGAAGCTCGGCACCATCCAGGACAAAGCAGCCCGCTTGATTGGCACCCCATCCACCACCTTAAACATTCACTCCCTCCACCACCAGCGCACCGTGGCTGCAGTGTGTACCATCTACAAGATGTACTGCAGCAACTCGTCAAGGCTTCTACGGCAGCACCTCCCAAACCCGCGACCTCTTCCACCTAGAAGGACAAGGGCAGCAGGCGCATGGGAACACCACCACTTCCAAGTACCCCTCCAAGTCACACACCATCCTGACTTAGAAGTATATCGCCGATCCTTCATCGTCGCTGAGTCAAAATCCTGGAACTCCCTCCCTAACAGCACTGTGGGAGTACCTTCACCACACGGATTGCAGTGGTTCAAGAAGGTGGCTCACCACCACCTTCTCAAGGGCATTTAGGGATGGGAAATAAATGCCGGCCTTGTCAGCGACGCCCACATCCCATAAAAACTAATTTAAGAAAAGCCACAAATGGACGCACTAAAATTGGCCTCAATGTTGAGCAGTGAGCCACCAGCTGGAAAGTACATGTGGCAGTTCAGGGAGTACAGGACTGCATTCGACTGTGATCAAAGGTGTACTTCATAGTTGATAAGTTTTTAATTTATGAAAACGTTTACAGGACAAATAAATGGCATTTTGTGCTTATACATGGCAAGTATCACAATCATGATAACAACTTGTATTTTTATAGCGCCTTTAATGTAGTAAAACGTCCCAAGGCGCTTCACAGGAGCGTTAACAGTTAAAATTTGACTCCGTGCCATGTAAGGAGATACTAGGATAGCTTGGTCAAAGAGGTAGGTTTTAAGAAGTGTCTTAAAGGAGGAGGGAAAGGCAGCGAAGTTTATGGATGGAATTCCAGAGCTTAGGGCCTAGACAGCTGAAGGCACGGCCGCCAATGGTGGAGCAATTAAAATCGGGGATGTGAAAGAGGCCAGAATCGGAGGCACGCAGAGATCTCGGGGGGTTGTAGGGCTGGAGGAGATTACAGAGATAGGGAGGGGCGAGGTTATGGAGGGATTTGAAAATAAGAATTAGAATTTTAAAATTGAGGTGTTGCCAGACCGAGAGCCAATGTAGGTCAGCGAGCACAGAGGTGATGGCTGAACGGTGTGAGTTAGGACACGGGCTGCCGAGTTTTGGATGACGTCAAGTTTACATAGGGTAGAACGTGTGAGGCCAGCCAGGAGTACATTGAAATAATCAAGTCTAGAGGTAACAAAGGCATGGGTGAGGGTTTCAGCAGCTGATGAGCTGAGGCAGGGGCGGTGTCCCTACAATACATATAATGTGTGCTTTAAATCAATCCTGTCCCTGGGGTAAAGGTTTGGGCAGGTGTAGGTGGTTTACCTTGATGGTTCGAATCACCTCTCCTACTTAGTTCTAGACAACAGGAATTACGGTGAACAGGATTGGAACACAGACAAGCTTTTCGAACTCAACCGTACGGTGTTTAATAAGGTTAACACACACACCCGTCTCCAGTACGTAAAATGCCTGGTGGCGTAAAACAAACAGTACAACAATACAACTTGGCCCGTCGAACAGGCCCGTGTCTCGTATTAAGACGCCTAAAATCACATTGTGTTGCTATACAGAGTATAACATGGATTTGTCCCACAAACCCCGGAACATACACTATATAATACACAGAACCTCCCCACTAAGCCCCTCTGGATTGGTTGGGACACACAACACCCCCTCACACAGTACCGGTGGTCTTAAGGATGTGTGGGCTTGGACAATGCTCACCCCGATTGTCCGTTTTCTTGCTCGCTGCTTCCCTGTGTAGAACGTGTCTCCTGGTTCCGTATCGCCAATGCAGTATCCAAGTCCCAGTTTCGAGGTTCGTTCCTACAGTCGAAGAGCAAGGCAAGGCTCTTGTTGGTCGTGGTGGTTTCTTCTCTCCGTCTCAGACGGAGTGCTCAGTTCTTGGTTCAGAGATGAAGGCACGCGAAGGCGAGAGCAAGCGAGAGAGGCCAAAGCTGCCTTCTCTTATACCCTAAAAGTTCAGTGATGTCTTTTTAATCACCCTTCTTTGTCTGGTTTCCCGCCTTTCAGGGCTATCCCATCTAGGTGCTGGTGTTAATGGCAGATGATGGGCCGCACTTCTCACCCGATCCTGGGTTAAGTGATTTCCCATTGTTTCCCAGAGAACTCTGTCTGCTCAGACATTCTCCTGTAATCAGTTTGTAGGCCTGGCTGGAATCTCCTGTCCATCATGAACACCTGGGCCCCTCCCATCTTCTCCAAATAGGCTGCTGGTCAATCAGCAGTAACAATCATTCAAAATGTCCGATACAAAAATCCTTGGGGCCTGCGCTGATGCTTACACAGGTATGGTGCAGAGTAGTACGATTGCATTGTGGTGATGGCCTATGTGTATGGTTGCTGATTGTCATGACATAGCCATGGTGAGAAAATTATTGCTCAATGCTATTTAGGTAGTAGTTGTAGAAATTAGTAATATGTTTCTTTTATGGGTCAACGTTCTTGGTGCAGCTTCTTCCTCTTTTGTCGTGTTGCTGGTCGATAGTTCACAGTGCTCGGCGGTTTACTACTCCACTGCAGTGCCCTATCGTTCTCCTCTCAAGCTCGCAGTATCTTTCTTTTACAGTTTTCAGTGGGTTGTTGGTGTATTTTGCCAGATATGGTTCCTCCTTTTGGCAATAGATGCGGTTATCAGTTGCGGTCGATACAATTAACACAGTTCCATCAACCCAGCACTTCAGCTGATGCTGAGCAATATACAAGTCCGTCATGCTCAGCACCAGCCGTTCTGTGCTGATCACAGGAGCCTGCTTCTTACAGAATCTTTTACCAGAGGAATAGTTAAGGCAGAGAACATTACATCTTTTAAAAGAAAAAGTAGATAAATATGTGAAGCAAAGGACGATAAAGGGGAATGGGAAGGGAGCAGGGCAGGGATTAGTTTTGGATTGTTCTAGCAAAGAGCCAGGATAGACATAGACTGAGTTGTCTCTGTGTTGTAATGGTCTATGTTTTTGTGATTGCATGGTTCTTATGTCACCTATATAGAAATAATTGCGCATGCATATGTTAATGCCTTTCTGGTATGGCTTCCCTCCAATATATTGGCTGTTTTTAATTCATCAATGCTTAGAGATAGTCATTCTGAGGGAGTTAGCATGGTTACAGTTGATTGAAAGCAAACAAAAGAGCTTTTCTTTTTTTTTTTTAAAAACAGCCAATATATTGGAGGGAAGCCATACCAGAAAGGCATTAACATATGCATGCGCAATTATTTCTATATAGGTGACATAAGAACCATGCAATCACAAAAACATAGACCATTACAACACAGAGACAACTCAGTCTATGTCTATCCTGGCTCTTTGCTAGAACAATCCAAAACTAATCCCTGCCCTGCTCCCTTCCCATTCCCCTTTATCGTCCTTTGCTTCACATATTTATCTACTTTTTCTTTTAAAAGATGTAATGTTCTCTGCCTTAACTATTCCTCTGGTAAAAGATTCTGTAAGAAGCAGGCTCCTGTGATCAGCACAGAACGGCTGGTGCTGAGCATGACGGACTTGTATATTGCTCAGCATCAGCTGAAGTGCTGGGTTGATGGAACTGTGTTAATTGTATCGACCGCAACTGATAACCGCATCTATTGCCAAAAGGAGGAACCATATCTGGCAAAATACACCAACAACCCACTGGAAAACTGTAAAAGAAAGATACTGCGAGCTTGAGAGGAGAACGATAGGGCACTGCAGTGGAGTAGTAAACCGCCGAGCACTGTGAACTATCGACCAGCAACACGACAAAAGAGGAAGAAGCTGCACCAAGATAGTCACTCCGGTTCTCCCATGACAAGAGCTTGATCATTCCGCGTTGTGGACCGTGCTCCACAGTTGTAAGCATCGCTTTTAACAGTTTATATTGATATTATATGACAGACAATAAACTGGGCAAATTAAATTGCCAAAAGTATATTGGCGGGCAAGTTCATGGATTGCATTTGAGACAGTTTTCTAGGACAATTTGTCGAGGAACCAACTAGGGAACAGGCTATTTTAGATCTAGTATTGTGTAATGAGACAGGGTTAATTAGCAATCTTATGGTGAAGGATCCTCTGGGGAAGAGTGCTCATAATATGATAGAATTTCATATTGAGTTTGAGACTGATGTGGTTAAGCCTGAAACTAGAGTCTTAAATCTAGACAAAGCCCATTATATAGGCATGAGGGACGATTTGGCTAAGGTAGATTGGAAAGTTAGATTAAAAGATACGATGGTAGATAAGCAATTGCGAACATTTAAAGAAGTAATTCATAATTCTCAACGAATATACATTCCCTTGAGAAATAAAAACTCCATGGGAAAAGTGGTCCAACCATGGGTAACTAGAGAGGTAAAGGGTAGTATTAGATTAAAGGAAGAGGCTTACAATGTTGCCAAAAAGAGTAGTAAGCCTGAGGATTGGGAGGGTGTTAGAATTCAGCAAAGGATGACAAAAAATTGATAAAGAGGGAGAAAATAGAATGGGAGTAAATTAGCAAGAAATATAACAGATTGTAAGAGCTGTTACAAGTACATAAAAAGGAAGAGATTAGCAAAAGTAAACATGGACCCCTTAGAGGGAAAGACAGGAGAAATTATAATGGGGAATAAGGAAATGGCAGAGATGTTAAACAAATATTTTGTTTCTGTCTTCACAGTAGAAGACATAAAAAACATACCGGAAATAGTGGGGAACCAAGGGTCGAATGAGAGTGTGGAACTTAAAGTAATTAATATTAGTAAACAAAAAGTACTGGAGAAATTAATGGGACTAAAAGCCGACCTGGACCTGATGGCCTACATCCTAGGGTTTTAAAAAAGAGGTGGCTGCAGAGATAGTGGATGCATTGGTTTTGATCTTCCAGAATTCCCTAGATTCTAGAACGGTCCCCGTGGATTGGATGGTTGCAAATGTAACCCAGCTATTCAAGAAAGGAGGGAAAGAGAAAACCGGGAACTACAGGCCAGTTAGCCTGACATCAGTAGTTGGGAAAATGCTAGAATCTATTATTAGGGACGTGGTAACAGGGCACTTAGAAAATCATAATATGATTAGGCAGAGTCAACACGGTTTTATGAAAGGGAAATCGTGTTTGAGGGTGTAAATAGTAGGGTAGATAAGGGGGAACCAGTGGATGTAGTATATTTGGATTTTCAAAAGGTATTCGATAAGGTGCCACACAAAAGGTTGTTATACAAGATTAGGGCTCATGGGATTGGGGGTAATATATTAGCTTAGATTGAGGATTGGTTAATGGACAGAAAACAGAGAGTAGGGATAAATGGGTCATTTTTGGGTTGGCAGGCTGTAACTAGTGGGGTGCCGCAAGGATCAGTGCTTGGGCCTCAGCTAGTTAGAATCTATATGAATGACTTGGATGAGGGGAATCGAGTGTAATGTATCCAGGTTTGCTGACAATATAAAGCTAGGTGGGAAAGTAAGATGCGAGGAGGACGCAAGGAGGCTGCAAAGGAATATAGACCAGTTAAGTGATTGGGCATGAAGGTGGCAGATGGAGTATAATGTGGGGAAATGTGAGGTTATCCACTTTGGTAGGAAGAATAGAAAAGCAGAATATTTTTTTAAAAGGTGAGGGACTAGTAAATGTTGGTATGCAGAGGGATTTGGGTGTCCTTGTACACAAATCACAGAAAGTTAACGGGCAGGTACAGAAAGCAATTAGGAAGACAAATGGTATGTTAGCCTTTATTGCAAGGAGGTTGGAGTATAAAGTAAGGAAGTCTTGCTGCAATTATATAGGGCCTTGGTGAGACCACACCTGGAGTACTGTGTACAGTTTTGGTCTCCTTATCTAAGGAAGGATATACTTGCCTTAGAAGGGGTGCAACAAAGGTTCACCAGATTGATTCCTGGGATGAGAGGGCTGTCCTATGAGGAAAGATTGAGTAGAATGGGCCTATATTCTCTGGAGTTTAGAAGAATGAGAGCTAATCTCATTGAAACGTATAAAATTCTTAGAGGGCTTGACAGGGTAGCTGCCGAGAGGCTGTTTTCCCCTAGCTAGAGTGTCTAGAACTAGGGGTCAGAGTTTCAGGATAAGGGGTGGGCCATTTAGGAGTGAGATGAGGAGAAATCTCTTCACTCAAAGGGTTGTGAATCTTTGGAATTCTCTACCCCAAAGGGGTGCGGATGCTGAGATTTTTGGATACTAAGGGAATCAAGGGATATGGGGATCAGTAGGAAAGTGGAGTTGAGGTTGAAGATCAGCCATGATCTTATTGAATGGCGGAGCAGGCTTGAGGGGCAGTATGTTCTACTCCTGCTCCTAATTCTTATGTTCTTATGTTATTGTCTCAGCCCAGGGTCTAACAAACCAAAATTTCAATCTTATGATCCGTACAATTCCATGTTCCCCAACACTGCATAAAAAAATGTGTAACTTATCCCTTTACTCTCTTGGTGACAATGTTAAATTGATGACTCCTCATCACTGATTCCCAAATCAGACAAAATACCCATCATAATCTTAAAAACCTTTATTAAATCTCCTCTTAGCTAACATTGTTCACATGAAAATAGGGCCAGGATCTCAATTTTCTCCTTGTAATCATAGTTTACTATGCCTGGCATCATCCTGGTGAATATACACTGTACTATGGCTTTAAAGTCTCTTCTATAATAGGGCTCTAACTGGGACCTAACCATGGCATTGTATATATTTATTATTACCTCTGTATTCTTGTACTCTATGATCCTATTTATAAAACCCAAAAATTGGAACAGGACATGCTGTAAAGCTGGGAAAAAATGGAATGAACTGAAGAAGTATCAATTAGTCTCTAATTCTAAAGGAATACATTACTTTCCGACTCCATCCCCCTCCCTGGCCACTGTCCGAGGCTGATCTAGACTGTTCACAACCTCTGTGTCCTATTTGACCCTGAGCTGAGCTACCGACCCCATATCCTCTCCATCACCAAGATCGTCTACTTCCACCTCCGTAACATTGCCCGTCTCCGCCCCTGCCCATCTACTGCTGAAACCCTCATCCATGCCTTTGTTACTTCCAGACTCGACTATTCCAATAAAAACAGAAAATGCTGGAAATACTCAGCAGGTCAGGCAGCATCTGTGGAGAGAGAAACAGTGTTAATGTTTCAGGTCGATGGCATTTCGTCATAATCGCTTCCCCGGTTTCCAATGTTCCACACTTTCCACCCTCGGTAAACTTGAGTTCATCTAAAACTCTGCTGCCCATATCCTAACTCTTACCAAGTCCTGTTCAGCCATCACCTCTGTGCTCGCTTGGCTCCCGGTCCAGCAATGCCTTGATTTTAAGGTTCTCATCCTTGTTTTGAAATCCCTCCATAGCCTCGCCCCTCCCCATCTCTGACCTCCTCTGGCCCTACAACCCTCTGAATACTCTAGGGTCCTCTAATTCTGGCCTCTTGAGCATCCCCGATTTTAATCACTCCACCATTGGTGGCCGTGCCTTCAGCTGCATAGGCCCATGGAATTCCCTTCCTCAACCTCTCCACCTCTCCCTCCTCCTTTGTCGCTCCTTTAAACCTACTTCTTTGATCAAGCTTTTGGTCACCTGTTCTAATATCTCTTTATGTGGCTCAATGTCAAATTTTACTACGTTAAATGGGGGTGTGACCAACAATGAGGATGATACCAATCGACTGCAACAGGTCATAGAAAGGTTAGCAGAATGGGTAGAAAAGTGGCAGATGGAATTTAATAGAGAAGTGTGAGGTGATGCATTTTGGCAGAAGGAACAGGGAGAGACAATATACACTGAATGGCAGTTTTAAAGAATGTGCAGGGATAGAGGGACCTGGGAGTTAATGTGCATAGGTCCCTGAAGGTGGCAGGACATATTGAGTGGTTAGCAAAGCATATGGGATCCTGGGCTTAATAAATAGAGGTATTGAAGTAGAGAAGTTATGCTGAACCTTTATAAAGCGCTGGTTAGGCCACAACTGGAGTACTGCGTCCAGTTCTGGTCACCACACTTTAGGAAGGATGTGAAGGCACTTGAGAGGGTGCAAAGGAGATTTACCAGAATGGTTCCAGGGATGGGGGATCTTAACTACAAGCACAGGTTGGAGAAGCTGGATTTGTTTTCATTAGAGCAAAGGAGGTTGAGGGGTGATTTGATAGAGGTGTACAAGATTATGACGGGTTTGGATAGGATAGACGGGGAAAGGCTGTTCCCACTAGTTGATGGTACAAGGACTAGGGGAGACAGATTTAAGGTTTTGGGCAAGAGATACAGGGGGGATGTGCGGAAAAACACGTTTACGCAGCGAGTGGTGAGGACCTGGAACTCGCTGCCGACGGAAGTGGTGGAAGCGGAGACACTCAATGTTTTCAAGGGGAGACTGGATAGGCACTTGAGCAAAATAAACTTGCAGGGCTAAGGGGATAGAGCGGGGGAATGGGACTGACTGGATTGCTCTACAGAGAGCCGGGCACGGACTCGATGGGCCGAATGGCCTCCTTCTGTGCCGTTATGACTCTGACTAAAGATGCTATATAAATGCAAGTTGTTGTTGTTGAGTACAGAAGCAGAGTGGTGGCTGACTGTATTAGGTTCTTAACTTAGCTATATGCTAAGATTACAATTTAACCACAAACAACCTGCCAAATAAAAATGTTTATAGTACATAATATTTCATGGAGGCGACATTATAATTACAGAAATGGCATAGGGAGGGGAACTGACAATCACTGCGCAATCCATGTATGAATTCAAGTTCTATTTAAAATTTAATTCTAGCTTATTTTAACTTTTTTGGCTAATGTGATGCAAACAAACTACATGGTTTTTTTCATTCCTAGGATGTGGGCGTCGCTGACAAGGCCCGCATTTATTGGCCATCCCTAATTGCCCTTGAAAAGTTAGTGGTGAGCCACCTTCTTGAACCGCTGCAGTCCGTGAGGTAAAGGTGCTCCCACAGTGTTGTTAGGGAGGAGTTCCAGGATTTTGACCCAGCAACACTGAAGGAATGGCGATATATTTCCAAGTCAGGATGGTGTGTGACTTGGAGGTGGAGGTGTTCCTATTCCTAAGGACTCAATGCCCGATTCACCAATATGAAAGACATAATTTGCAGAGAAATTACAGAGGTGTAAGAACTACAGAGTAATAATAATGGGGGACTTCAACTATCCTAATATAGACTGGGATCGTAATAGTGTTAAGGGCAGAGAAGGGGAAGAATTTCTGAAGTGTGTTCAGGAGAACTTTCTTGATCAGTACGTTTCCAGCCCGACGAGGGAGGAGGTTTTGCTGGATCTGGTTCTGGGGAATGAGATAAGTCAAGTGGAGCAAGTGTCAATAGGTGAACATTTAGGGAACAGTGATCATAGTATCATAAGGTTTAGGTTAGCTATGGAAAAGGACAGGGAGCAATCTAGAGTAAAAATGTTTAACTGGGGGAAGGCCAATTTCAGTGGGATGAGAACGGATCTGGCCCGGGTAAACTGGAATCAAAGATTGGCAGGCAAAACTGTAATGGAACAATGGGCTGCCTTTAAAGAGGAAATAGTTCGGGTACAGTCGAGGTACATTCCACTAGGGGAAAGGCAGGGCAACTAAAGTCAGGGCTTCCTGGATGACGAAAGAGATAGAGAATATGATGAAGCAGAAAAAGAGCGCGTATGACAGATGTCAGGTTGCAAATACATCTGAGAATCAGGCTATATATAGAAAGGTCAGAGGAGAAGTGAAAAAGAAAATGAGAGGGTATGAGAATAGAATGGCAGCCAATATAAAAGGTAATCCAAAAGTCTTCTATAGGCATATAAATAGTAAAAGGGTAGTAAGAGGAGGGGTGGGGCTGATTAGGGACCAAAAAGGAGACCTATATGCATGGAGGCAGAAGGTATGTCTGAGGTACTAAACAAATACTTTGCATCTGTCTTCACCAAGGAAGAGGATGCTGCCATAGACATAGTGAAGGAGGAGGTAGTGGAGATACCTGATAAGATAAAAATTGATAAAGAGGAGGTATTAGAAAGGCTGGCTGTACTTAGTAGATAAATCACCAGGAGCATAGGGATGCATCCTAGGATGCTGAGGGAATTGAGGGAGGAAATCGCAGAGGTACTGGCCATAATAGTCCAATCCTCCTTAGATATGGGGATGGTGCCAGAGGACTGGAGAATTGCAAATGTTACACCATTGTTCAAAAAAGGGTGTAAAGATAAACCCAGCAACTACAGGCCAGTCAGTTTGACCTCTGTAGTGGGGAAGCTTTTAGAAACAGTAATCAGGGACAAAATTAACAGTCATTTGGATAGGTGTGGATTAATTAAGGAAAGCCAGCACGGATTTGTTAAAGGCAAATCGTGTTTAACTAACTTGATTGAGTTCTTTGATAAGGTAACAGAGAGGGTTGATGAGGGTAATGCGGTTGATGTAGTGTACATGGATTTCCAAAAGGCGTTCGACAAAGTGCCACATAATATGCTTGCCAGCAAAATTGAAGCCCATGGAATAAAAGGGACAGTGGCAGCATGGATATGGAATTGGCTAAGTGATAGGAAACAGAGAGTAGTGGTGAACGGTTGTTTTTCAGACTGGAGGAAGGTATACAGTGGTGCTCCCCAGGGGCCGGTTCTAGGACCACTGCTTTTCTTGATATATATTAATGACTTGGACTTGGGTGTACAGGGAACAATTTCAAAATTTGCAGATGACACAAAACTTGGAAGTATTGTGAACAGTGAGGAGGAGAGTGACAAACAGGCTGGTGAAATGGGCGGACTCATGGCAGATTAAATTTAACGCAGAAAAGTGCGAAGTGATACATTTTGGTAGAAAGAATGAGGAGACGACATATAAACTAAATGGTACAATCCTGAAGGGGGTGCACGAACAGAGAGACCAAGAGGTATGTGTGCACAAATCGTTTAAGGTGGCAGGGCAGGTTGAGAAAGCAGTTAAAAAGGCTTAAGGGATCCTGGGCTTCATAAATAGAGGTATAGAGTACAAAAGTGTGGAAATTATGATGAACCTGTATAAAACACTGGTTCGGCCCCAACTGGAGTACTGTGTCCAATTCTGGGCACCCCACTTTAGGAAGGATGTGAAGGCCTTAGAGAGGGTGCAGAAAAGATTTACAATAATGATTCCAGGAATGAGGGACTTCAGTTACGTGGATAGATTGGAGAAGCTGGGGTTGTTCTCCTTGGAGCAGAGAAGGTTGAGAGGAGATTTGATAGAGGTGTTCAAAATCATGAGGGGTCTGGACAGAGCAGATAGAGAGAAACTATTCCCATTGGTGGAAGGGTCGAGAACCAGAGGACGCAGATTTGAGGTGATTGGCAAAAGAACCAAAGGCGACGCAAGAAAAAACTTTTTTAACGCAGCGAGTGGATAGGATATGGAATGCACTGCCTGAAAGGGTGGTGGAGGCAGATTCAATCACGGCTTTCAAAAGGGAATTGGATAACTACCTGAAGGAAAACATTTTGCAGGGCTATGGGGAAAGGGCGGGGGAGTGGGACTAGCTGAAGTGCTCTTGCAGAGAGCCGGCATGGGCTCGACAGGGCTGAATGGCCTTCTTCCATGCTGTAACCATTCTAAAATCACGGCAATACACTCCGCTACTCCTGACGCAATTATCTGGCTTAACCACCTGAATGTAAAAGAATAGCTGTTGCTCTACATCAGCCATACCAAGTGGTGGATGGAGCTCCATACTGCAGAAAAGAACCACCTTCAGGAGAAGGGGGGAGGGAAATGAGGGAAAAGTGTTAATGTGGGAGAAATAACAAGTGACACCCAATATACAATAGAAACAGTGAAAGCATGACAACCATATTTGAAGATGTGTTTACATCTCAAGTGTGTCATAAATTGAAATCAAGTTTGTTTTTGAAACCCCCTAAAAAAAAAAGTGTAACATTCAAAAAAGGCAAAATATTGTAAATGCTGGCAGTCTGAAATATAAACAGGAAACCATGCTGGAAATACTCAGCAGGTCAGGCAGCATCTCTGTGAAGAGAGAAAGAAACAGAAAAGAGAGTAATCATAGAAATTCACAGCACAGGAAGAGGCCATTCGGCCCATCGTGTCTGTGCCGGCCGAAAAAAAACTATCTAGCCTAATCTCACTTTCCAGCGCTTGGTCCATAGCCTTGTAGGTTACGGCACTTCAAGTGCATATCCAAGTACTTTTTAAATGCAATGAGGGTTTCTGCCTCTACCACCCTTTCAGGCAGTGAGTTCCAGACCCCCAGCACCCTCTGGGTGAAAAAGGTTCTCCTCAACCCCCCTCTAATCCTTCTACCAATTACTTTAAATCTATGCCCCCTGGTTACTGACCTCTCTGCTAAGGGAAATAGGTCCTTCCTATCCACTCTATCTAGGCCCCTCATAATTTTAATACACCTCAATTAAGTCATTTCTCAGCCGCCTCTGTTCAAAAGAAAACAACCCCAACCTATCCACTCTTTCTTCATAGTTAAAATTCTCCAGTCCTGGCAACATCCTCGTAAATCTCCTTGTACCCTCTCTAGTGCAAGCACATCTTTCCTGTAATGTGGTGACCAGAACTGTACACAGTACTCTAGCTGTGGCTTAACTAGTGTTTTGTACAGTTCAAGCATAACCTCCCTGCTCTTATAATCTATTCCTCAGCTAATAAAGGAAAGTGCCGCATATGCCTTCTTAACCACCTTATTTACCTGTCCTGCCACCTTCAGGGATCTATGGATATGAACTCCAAGGTCCCTCTGTTTCTCTACACTTCTCAATAATATTTACTGGGTAAGAAAGACTTGCATTTATATAGTGCCTTTCACAACCACTGGACAGCCCAAAGCACTTTACAGCCAGTGAAGTACTTTTGAAGTGGAGTCACTGTTGTAATGTAGGAAACACAGCAGCCAATTTTCACACAGCAAGCTCCCACAAACAGCAATGTGATAATGACCAGATAATCTGTTTCAGTGATGTTGATTGAGGGATAAATATTGGCCAAGACACTGGGATAACTCCCCTGCTCTTCTTTGAAATAGTGCCATGGGATCTTTTACATCCACGTCAGAGCAGACGTGGCCTTGGTTTAACGTCTGATCCAAAAGACGGCACCTTAGACAGTACAGCACTCCCTCAGTATTGCCCCTCTGACAGTGCAGCACTCCCTCAGTGCCGCCCCTCCAACAGTGTGGCACTCCCTCAGTGCTGCCCCTCCAACAGTGCAGGCACTCCCTCAGTGCCACCCCTCCGACAGTGCGGCACTCCCTCAGTGCCGCCCCTCCGACAGTGCAGCATTCCCTCAGTGCCGCCCCTCCGACAGTGCGGCACTCCCTCAGTGCCGCCCCTCCGACAGTGCAGCATTCCCTCAGTGCCGCCCCTCCGACAGTGCGGCACTCCCTCAGTGCCGCCCCTCCGACAGTGCAGCATTCCCTCAGTGCCGCCCCTCCGACAGTGCAGCATTCCCTCAGTGCCGCCCCTCCGACAGTATGGCGCTCCCTCAGCACTGCACTGGGGGTGTTAGCCTGGAGTTTTGTGCTCAGGTCTCTGGAGTGGGGCTTGAACACAAAAGCTTCTGACTCAGAGGCGACCGCCGACCATCCCTCCTCTGCAGCGGCCGTTGAGAGCCGAGCTTTAAATATTCGGGGCTCTCGGGCCCGGCACCATGACAACAGCAGCTCGCGCCGCCACTTCCGGTTCCGAGCGAACCAAAAACAACGGGAGAGAAGGGAGAAGGGTCCTCATCGGCTCTTCCGCCCTCCTAACTGCCTGTCACCAACAATCGCCGAGGCGTCAACACCGTAAAATGGCAAAAGAAAAAAAAATCCCGCTGGGCTTTAATTTTTTTTTTCCCCCCCCTCCTCATATTTTTAATGGTATATCAAATGGAAAATGAAAAAAAATAATACACACTGGGAAAGTATTGAGTGCGTTTGTGGTGCGGCGCGCGGCGGGCGCGGGGTTGCGGGGTCCTGGCGGGGCAGTCGGGCAGTCAGTCAATCAGTCGGTGGGCGGGCTGGCGCTGAGCGGGCGGCTCCTCCCGGCGTTCCGAGACCCTTCAGCCTCTCGACGCTCAATCACAATCCCCCCCCTCAGCGGGCACCGGCCCCGGGCTAAATGTACGAGCCGGTGACTGTGCGCGTATTTTGGTTGTCACCCGAGGGAGGAAGGGTTTTTTAATTTCGGTCGGTGTGTGTGTGTGTGTGGCGCTCTCGGTCGGGCCTGTGTGACCCGGGTTGACTCTCGCTGTCCTCACTCACTGTCTCCAGACTAGACCCTGCCTACCTGCTGTGTGTGTTGAGGGTTTGCTTCCCACCTTTGTTCTTATAAAATATATATTTTTTAAATCGCCTAAAGGAATTGGGGTTTCCTATGGGAAGATTAATGTTTATATTCACTTCTGAAAGGTCTTATTTCAAGATTATTTTTGATTTCTTTGCTTAAAGGAGTTGGGGTTTCCTATAGCAAGATTTATGTTTATATTCACTTCTGAAAGGCCTTATTTCACGATTATTTTTTCATCTTCCTCTCTTTCTTCCCTCCCCCACCCCCCCACTTGTCTTTTATCAATTTCAGTCACAAGCTTGTTTTTTGTTGTAAATGACTGCTCCATGTCCTTAAATATTGACTAATTGTTCTTCATTTGGTTTTCTAGGGAAATACCACTACAGCATTGCTAATCGGCAGGACCTTTAGTCAATACTGGGGTTGAAATATTTTATGGTAGTATTCTATAGTCACTAACCCCGCCCCCCCCCAGTCTCGAAACTGAAACTTGCCTTTTGTCAATATTTAAACATTTGGATGCCTTATAGGTCATTAAATATCGCTTCTTAGGTGACTGTAGGACTATTGCATTGTAACCTGTTTATGTTATGTTTTACAGTAAATATTTATGTCATAAACTAATCCTATGTTCCTAATGACATCTTGTATAATCTTGAAGCCAGGTGAAATGTAAAGAACTATAAATATTGTTTGCAGTCTGTTGTGGTTTTTATAACTGATATGGGATTTTAAGCTAAAACACTTAATGGTTTGTAACAAAGTTGAAAATACCTAGCTTTAATTTTGAAATGAATAGTATAACAGAAAATTTGGTTGAAGAAACAATACATACAGCTTGCTATAGATATGGCAAGCTCTGTACATTGTTCCTTCAACCACATTTTCTGCTATACATATATATTTTAAAATTAATAGTTTATATACAGAGGATATTTAAAAGTTAAGCTGTGGGTTGGAGAAATAGAGATAACATCTCCATTTCAGAACATGAATCTTTGTAGATTAAAAAAATTAAATAGTACTGTAATTCCCTGTCCTTACAGAATTGTGCCGAGCGACACTGAAACAGCCATTTTCGCCCAATCCTGCCGAGTATCTCCAAGGCTAATCTTGCGCCTTACCAGTTCGTCTGTATACGGTAAGAGTTTGGTGTCATAGTAGGTGGAGAGGAAAAAAGTTGCGATCAACTGGATTTGTCTCTGTTGAATTCATACTACTGTAGTTCTGCCTTTGTGTCTTTCACATGCTACATCACTTGCCTGTTGGATGGCAAAAAAAGTGAATTAGCCCATTTAATTTTAGAATCGTAGAATTTTACAGCACAGAAGGTGGCTTATTCGGCCCATCATGCCTGTGCTGGCTCTCTGTAAGAGCTCTCCACCTAGTCCCATTCCTCTGCTCGTCCCATAGCCTTCACAATGTTTCTTTGACACATATTTATCCTCTTCCCTTTTAATTATGGATTTGGCTTCCAACCCACTATTTCTGGTCGGGCATTCCATGTCCGAACAACCCTCTGCCTAAAACATTTCTCCCTACCTCCTTGTTTTTCTGGTGATGATCATGAATTGATGCCCTCTAGTTACCAACTCACCAACCAGTTAAAATAGTTTTCCTCCATTTACCTTATCAACACCCCTCATAATTTGTAATTCCTAAGCTTTCTTTTACTCTGGATTCTGTGGTTGAAGCTCTCCCTGATTTTTGAGACGCTGTTTAACTGATTTATCATGAGGATTTGTTTTATCATTTAAAAAAAAACATTTAAGCTGCATGGCAAGAACTGGAGTGGTTTCAAAGTCTGGTTCTTCATCTAATATCACCACTTTGAACAATTTCTGAACTCTACTAAATTAAAGCAAAGAAAACCAACAATCCTTTGTTCTGGAGCCAGTTGCAGTGTACCTGGAAATGATTTGTGCTCAAAAGCATTATAGTGATTTCATAATGTGTATCGATGTGATATTACTCATCTCCATATATGGTAACAATGAGTTGAAGTGCATATTGAAATTATAACTGGTCAGAACTACCAAACTGTGTTTTGTGATTTTTAGAGTGAAACTGGACTCCCTTGGATTTTGCACCAGACAATCGTGTACCTGATGTATGCCTAGTTTATTGGAATGTGGCATTGAACATTTGAAGCTTTCCGCCTTCTCCTGGTGAGTTATTCTCCAGATTTAAACCGTAGGGTGATTTCACAAGTGTGATTGTGGAAACCGGTGGTTACAGTGGGAATAATATGACTGGTGCCAAAATTTGACTTCCACCTATGTCTGGCACAATTGAAGTGGTTTTCGTGGGACCGACTTGAAATCTGGTTCGTTTTGGCATAGTTGCAAATGTAGCTTAAAAAAATTATATTGGAAACAAATTGCTTAAATAGGGCTACGCTACTCCAAGATGATAGGTCACGTGAAAGCAGTTTTGTTAAATTTGCATATGGTACAGCCAGTTGGGTGCTCCAATGCATTTGATAGGTTGGCTTTTCCTCATATTAACTTGCCTTAATTACACAGTAAAATGGTTTAAAAAGTTCAGATTTGATTCAGTTAGATTAATTTTAATTTAAGGTTCGATAGGGTAGATGTAGAGAGCATGTTTCCATTTGTGGGGGAGTCATAGACATAGAAGATAGGAGCAGGAGTAGGCCATTCGGCCCCTCGAGCCTGCTCCGCCATTCGATGAGATCATGGCTGATCATCCAAACTCAGTACCCTGTACCTGCCTTCTCCCCATATCCCTTGATACCTTTAGCTTTAAGAAATATATCTAACTCAACCTTGAATATATTTAATGACTTGACCTCAACTACCTTCTGTGGTAGAGAATTCCACAGGTTCACCACTCTCTGGGTGAAGAAATTCTTCCTCATTTCTGTCATAAATGGCTAACCCCTTATCCTTAGATTATGACCCCTGGTTCTGGACTCTCCGACCATCGGGAACATTCTTCCTGCATCTAGTTTGTCCAGACCTGTCAGAATTTTATATGTTTCGATGAGATCCCCTCTCATTCTTCTATACTCCAACGAGTATAAGCTGAACCGACCCAATCTCTCCTCATATGTCATTCCTGCCATCCCAGGTATCAGCCTTGTGAATCTTCGCTGAACTCCTTCCATGGCAAGAACATCCTTCCTCAGATAAGGCAACCAAAACTGCACACAGTACTCAAGGTGTGGTCTCACCAAGGCCCTGTACTACTGCAGCAGGACATCCCTGTTCCTATACTCAAACCCTTTCGCTATGAAGGCCAACATACCATTTGCCTTCTTCACCGCCTGCTGCACCTGCATGCTTACCTTCAGCGACTGGTGCACAAGGACACCCAGGTCTCGTTGCACTTCCCCTTCTCCCAATCTATTGCCATTCAGATAATAGTCTGCCTTTCTGTTTTTGACACCAAAGTGGATAACCTCGCATTTATCCACGTTATATTGCATCTGCCACGCTTCTGCCCACTCACCCAACCTGTCCAAATCATCCTGGAGTTTCTCAGTATCCTCCTCGCAGCACACACGCCCACCCAGCTTTGTGTCATCTGCAAACTTGGAGATACTACATTTAGTTCCCTTATCTAGATCATTAATGTATATTGTGAATAGCTGGGGTCCAAGGACCGAACCCTGCGGTACCCCACTAGTCACTGCCTGCCACTTGGAAAAAGACCCATTAATTCCTACTCTCTGCTTTCTGTCCGCCAACCAGTTCTCTATCCGAGTCAATACCTTGCCCCCAATCCCATGTGCCTTAACTTTACACGCTAATCTCTTATGCGGGACCTTATCGAAAGCCTTTTGAAAGTCCAAATACACCACATCTACTGGTTCTCCCTTATCTATTTTCCCAGTTACATCCTCAAAAAATTCCAGTAGATTAGTCAAGCACGATTTACCTTTTGTAAATCCATGTTGACTTTGTCCGATCCTGTCACTGTTTTTCAAGTGCTCAGCTATTACATCCTTTATAATGGACTCTAGCATTTTCCCCACTACCGATGTCAGGCTTACTGTCTGTAATTCCCCGCTTTCTCTCTACCACCCTTTTTGAATAGTGGGGTAGCATTAGCTCCCCTCCAATCCATGGGTACAGTTCCAGATTCCATCGAATGTTGGAAGATGATCAGCAATGCATCTACTATTTCTAGTGCCACTTCCTTAAGTACCCTAGGATGTAGATTATCAGGCCCTGGGGATTTATCGGCCTTTAATCCCGTCAATTTCCCTAACACCATTTCCCTGCAAATACTGATTTCTTTCAGTTCCTCCCTTTCATCAGACCCTATGTTCTCCAACATCTCTGGGAGGTTATTTGTGTCCTCCTTTGTGAAGACAGAACCAAAATATGCATTTAATTGGTCTGCCATTTCTTTGTTCCCTATTATAACTTCCCCCGCTTCTGACTGCAAGGGACCTACACTTGATTTCACTAATCTTTTTCTCTTCGCACATCTATAACTATGTCCAAAACTAGTGGCCATAAATATAAGCTAGTCACTAATAAATCCAATAGGGAATTCAGGAGAAACTTCTTTACCCAGAGAGTGGCGAGAATGTGGGACTCACTACCACAAGGAGTGGTTGAAGCGAATAGCATGGATGCATTTAAGGGGAAGCTAGATAAGTACATGTAAGCGAATGGAATAGAAGGATATGCTGATAGGGTGAGATGAAGTAAGCTGGGAGAAGGCTCATGTAGAGCATAAACACCGGCATGGACCAGTTGGGCCAAATGGCTTGTTTCTGTGCTGTAAATTCAATGGAATTCTATGAAACATTGTAAAATTGAGAATCAGTGAAATTCATCGTCAGTTTTTGTTCATTCTCAGTTGCCTAAATTCAATTTATTCCTCGTGACAAACTGAAGCCACTCTCCTCAGATCACCCCCTTACAATTGATTTGTATCCTTCTTTCCACCATCTGGTCAGTAAAATTATTAATGAACCAACCCTATTGCTGCTGGCATTGAGAGGTCACAGCTGCTGCAGCCATCACACAGCTATTTCATGTAGAATGCTGGTTTTGAGTTGCTAGAAATGATTAATAACATTGCCAAAATCTTATCAACGTCTAGTTTGCATTGTCTACGCCAAAATGTTTTTCCGACTAGTTATTTAATGCACTTGTTATTCAATGCTATTGCAGAAACAGTGATACACAGATGGAGTATGACAGCTTAGTAGTGAGGCCTCATTAAAAAAATGATTCAATGAAAACGTGAGAAACAAAACAGGATGAGTGAAAGGGAGAGGAAAGGCAAAAGGTAAGCAAGTGGTAGAAAATGGCAGGAGGAACAAAGCAAATCTAAAGACAGTATTTTAGTTACGTGATTAGGTCATTTGAAATAGCTTGTGTTAAAACCTTTATTCAAATTCACACACAATTCTTATATTACCATTTTTTGCTTCATTTTCCTCACCTTCCCCCATAGCTGGAGTTGTAATAGATTGTCGCTTACTGCAGAACCAGATACACGCAAGGCTGTAGGAAATGGGTGTGGATTTTCCTTGACCAGTGCAGTTTATTCACATTCCCATTCCTTTTGAGAATTCAAAAAAAACCCACACAAATCAGATGTTTTAAGGTGGGATGTGGAAGACTCACAGGCTGCCTCTGCCGCTGCTGGACTCCTAATCTGCCGCTGCCTTCCTTGTCAAGAAAACATACAAAAACAAAAGGCCACTTGGTCCTTCAAGCCCACCCCATATAGACGCAGCATACACGCACATCCATTCTCTCCTCCCCCACCCTCCCCAACACGCTAATTTAGGAAAAACTCTGGTGGCTTCCTCTCTGAACTCCGAAGACACTCCGCCAAGCTTCGGGAGACTGCAGCAACACAAGCATCCCTAATCCCAGCTACTCTACACCTACTTTATATAGCTCGAGATGTTCCCCACTCTCAGGAACTTGTACTGCTCCCTTTTGATGGTCTGCAGGGAAACCACACTTCTTCAGACATTTTTGTAATCTGTTCTAGACTCTATGAAAAGAAATACTTCCAGGCATCTAACCTAACTCTCGGCTTTTGCCCTCTAGTTCTCCCATTCCTACCTCTTTTAAATAACCAGTTTTCTAGGATAGAGTCTATTTCCTTCATCATTTTAAAAACCTCAATCATAGTTAAAGTTTCTTCAATTAAAAAAGCTCCAATTGCTCGAGCCTGTCCTGACAGCTAAAAGTCTGGCAATTGGGTGTCATTTTGGAATCTGTAGCTATACCTAGTCTGTACCTGCATTTTGAGAGTGGGAGCTTAGATTAGTCCAGTGACAGGTACTAAACATCATTATCAGGGTATCAGATCAACCCGGATACACTCCAAGTTTAGTGCTTGTGATACTGCGGCTGGAACTCAGTCTGTGCTCAGACACAATATGGAAAGTTCAGTGTTCAGCCTGCATTCAGAGTGGTAACTTACTGCCCCCTTCTTGCTGATGTCCAGCCCACCGCTGAGAAATAGGATCCAGTGCTGCCATTGCCACTTTGGAAAATAAGAATTTGTTCAGTTGAATCCTCAGATATTTGTGTTGTCGGCTTGCTGCTGAATCATGATGCTCTCACCCCTCCAGATTTTTTTTAGCTGTCTTGCAAAGCATATTCAATAAGAAAACTTTTTAATTGAGTGTGGTCTCAAAAAGAATTCATTAATATTAAAGAGCACATTCTACAAAATAAGAATCTCGGCTCAAAATTCTTAATAATTATAAAGTTAAAAACCGCAGGTGTCATCTCGTCTCCTTGCCACAGAGATTCAAAGAGACTTATCTGTGTAAATTCAATAGTACGTGCTTTTGTTTCAAACATTTGAGGCTTTTTGCTATTGGTTAGTGAGAACCTGGGCTTGGTAAGTTGTATGGGATAGAAAATTTGTGGGTTGGAGAAATTGAGATCAGAGCTCGAGGGAAACAAAACTGGGCTAATAACGTAGAGGAGAGAGTTGTAATTGTCAGAGAAAAGTGAACTGAATTTTCAGTTTTAGCGGCCCCACTGAAATGAATGAAGCCTCAAAGGTTTCACATAAAGGATGGTAGAAGTTTGTAAATCTCTTTCGTAAATGGCAATTTATGCTAGGTCGATTGTTAATTTTAAATTTGAGCTTGATAGATTTTTGTTAACGAAAGATATGAAGGGGCATGGGGCAAAGGCAGGTACAGTATATGGAGTTAGGTCGCAGATCAGCCATGATCTCATTGAATAGTGGAACAGGCTCGAGGGGCTAAATGGCCAACTCCTGTTCCTATCATATCCCAGCCTAAGCCTGATTCATTTTATTTCTTGAATCTGACGTAACACTGCAGTAGAATCCATCTGCAGTGTTTGATCTGAAATTGGTGGGAGCTCTCACTTCGGGCAGTAAAAAGCTTTGATGTTTAACCTGTATAATTTAATTTCAGTGTTCATGTGATCGATCTCAAATTCCTATTCTCCTGACCCTGTTGATGCTTTTGTAATCCACTGGTTTTCAAATATTGGTCCCTGAACCCTGGTGGTCATCAGATTTCTTATTTTTCATTATTTGTTGATTTACTAGCATGCTATTTCTGCTGCTGTATATGTTAATAAAAAGAACATTTTCTGTGATTTATAGCACAATTTTATTTTAATTAGCTTTTAGGATCAAGGCAACTCCAAGATGACACACCTGCATATGGAAGTTTGCAGCCAAGTTGGGCTTCTGTAATGCCATATCTGAACCAAGCAGGTCCGCAGTGCTCCAGGATGCTGTTGATTGACCAGCAAGCCTGTCTAATTTAATTGAAGAGTTTAACTCTGCAATGGTTGGCCCTACTCCGTTTTAGCTGGTTGGACTCCAGCAGTACCCCTGGACGCACAAAGCTCTCTCGACTTGGGAGATTTTAGAAAGTCCTTATGGGTAGAGGGTAAACATATCATACTGGGCAGTCATAAATTCTGTGTGTATAGTGCTTAGTTTAGAGACTAAAGCGTAGTGATGGGTTTCCACGCATGTCGGACACGAGAAAAGAAAATTGTTTGTGTAGTTGAGACTGTCTTTTGTAAATTAGAATAAGGGCAGCCCTGGGAGTGTGTCCATATGCAAGGAGATCTCACACAGAAAAGTTTGAAAATCACTGTTGTAAGCCAGTTCTCATTCCTTTTAGCTCCTGGTAGACGTGCACCAGCACCTTTTGAGTTCTCAGTATGCGAATTGCTGCATCTTTGGACCATCCAGTCTCAAAAAAGCCTGTTATGGATCCAGATTGTTTTTTGATCAAAATTTGGTTTAAACAAATTACATTTGAGGAAATGAAGGGGTATTTAAAGTATATTAATCAATGTGGTATAATTGAAAACCTATGATAGACCTGTAAGATCGACAGCAGCACCACATGGACTGGGCCTTGTTTTGGGGAGGGTAGGAAGGTGGGAATGAATTATATAGTCTGCGTATTCTTGAGGGAAGGCTCGTACACCACGACTATTGTATTGGAAATACACAGTTTATGTTCTTGTACTGCTGCACTTGTTGAATTGGGTATCAAATAGAAAGTTGCGTGCTATCTCATTTATTTAATGGTTCTATCCCTCTCTATTCATCTAACAATTTTTTTTGTGTTCAACATGTCTGTACGCCATTTTTGAGGTTGCAGATTGGTACACAAGATGGCTGTATTTTATCGACCAGTGAAGTGGGAAATGTGACAATCACCCAATCAATGGGGCAGAGATTCTCTGGATGTTATTTTTTCACAGTAATGGTGACAACCTTGAGATCCCCAACTCAGTACATACAGGTCCCATCACTCTTGCTCTCCTACCCTAGGTTACCTGTGAGCAATGCTACCAGAAACGTACTAGATGAGTAAATGAGCTTTCCTTGTTTCACTCCTTCCAGATGAAACAGCGATTTGCTTGTACTACTTTCAATTTAGTATACTGTGTTCGGTGCATTGGGGAGACCAAATGCAGATTGGGTGATCGCTTTGCTGAACACATCCGTTCAGTCTCCAAGTGTGACCCTGAGCTTCTGGTCGCTTGCCATTTTAATTCTCTGCCCCACTCCCACTCTGACCTCTCTGGCCCCCGGCTTCCCCCACTGTTCCAATGAAGCTCAAGGAACAGCACCTCATCTTTCGATTCGGCACTTTACAGCCTTCCGGACTCTACATTGAGTTAAACAATTTCAGATCATAACCTCTGCCCTCCTATTTTTGGACGCCAGGTGCTGGTAATGGTTCTGCTGTTGCCATTTTCAGCTCCTCCAAACCCATATTTTGTTTCTTTATTTGTCCCATTACCACCCCGTTTTGCCTTGTACCATAATCCCTTTTGCCATTTAATCTCTCTTGTCTTCCACCCTATTACAGACCTTTCCTTTTGTTCTTTCCTCCCGTCTCCCCCTTTCTCCGCCTCTGTACTTGCTTAAAACTGGCTACATCTCTAACTTTTGCCAGTTCTGACGAAAGGTCATCGACCTGAAACGTTAACTCTGTTCTCGCTCCACAGATGCTGCCTGACCTGAGTATTTCCAGCATTTTCTGTTTTGAGTTCAGATGTCCAGCATCCGCAGTATTTTGCTCTTTATTCCTTGTTTCACATCTTGTTTGTTTTTGACAGAATGTCAGGAGAGCATAAGAAGTCTGCAAGCATGGAAGAGAAGGATGTTGCAGTTTTCAGCAATGAGAATCGAAGCAGTAAAGACAAGGACGGTACCGAGAGGAGGGCCACCTCAAATCGGGAAAAAGGACGGGATGATCTTAAGGCCAACAGCAGAAGGGAAAGCGTAAAGGCAGCAGAGGAGAAAAAGAAGAGGCAGGAGGATGAAAAACGCAAAAAGGAAGATGAAAAACGCAAAAAGAAGGAAGAAGAAAAGTTAAAAGCAGAGGAAGAACAAAGGAAGAAGGAAGAGGAAGAAAAGAAGAAACTAGAGGAGGAGGAAAGGAAAAAACGGGAGGAGGAGGAAAAAAGGCAGAGAGAAGAAGAAGCAGCAAAGCAGAGGTAAGATTGTTTTTTTTGAGATTTTAAAGATAACTGATAAACGTAGAGTTAACTTGTACTTTAAATCAACTTTTTTTTTAAGTACATAATGACCTTTCCTGATGCTTTTAAGTATCTTCATTGTTTTTTTAAAAATTCTTTTATGGGATCTGGGCGTCGCTGGCAATGCTAGCATTAATTGCCCATCCCTGTGTTAGCTAAGTTTTCTGATTATGGATCCTGGGTGCTCTGGGCTACATCGAAACTTGGACGAACACCAAGCACACACACACAGGCACACATCCAAAATGTCATAAAAACCTTTGTGCACAGGGATGGTGCTTAAGATTCAGACAAAGCCAGAGTGTGCAGTGTTATTGGGGCAGCTCAGGTAAAACCTACTTATTCATTACCCGTGTTAATTTGAAAGATTGGACTTGTGTTATGTACCGTGGTGACATTGATCTGTATCATGACCTGGAAAGAACTTGGGGAAAAAAGGAACTTGCATTTCTATTGCGCTTTTCACAAGCTCAGGATATCCCAAAGTGCTTCACAGCCAATGATCTACTTTTTGAAGTCATCTTTTTGAAGTGGCAGGTGTGACTCAGTGGTAGCACTCTCACCTCTGCGTCAGAAGGTTGTGGGTTCAAGGGATGAGATACTGGTGATTGCCCGTGGAACTGTGCACATATCATAATCTAGGCTGGCACCCCGTGCAGTACTGAGAGTGTTGCACTGTCAGAGGTACCGTCTTTCAGATGGCCCTGTCTGCTCTCTCAGGTGGACGTAAAAGACCCCTTGGCACTAGTTCGAAGAAGAGCAGGGGAGTTCTCCCTGGTGTCCTGGGCCCATATTTATCCCTCAATCAACATCACTAAAACAGATTATCTGGTCAATATCACATTGCTGTTTGTGGGAGCTTGCTGTGCCCAAATTGGTTGCTGCGTTTTCTACATTACAACAGTGACTACACTTCAAAAAGTACTTCATTGGCTGTAAAGCGCTTTGGGGCGTCCGGTGGTCGTGAAAGGCGCTATAGAAATGCAAGATCGCTCTTTCTTTAATCAGAATGAAAAAGGGTTAATTCAGAGCACATTTACAAGTTAAATTATAACCGTAAAACGAGGGGCAAATGTACAAACCGATAAAAGGCAAGTTCAAGACTGATGTGGGGAGCTCTTCTTCATGCAGAGTGGTTAATTCCTAGAATAGTCTTCTGGGTATTGAAGGGGAATCATTTGAGAGGCAGGTAAGTGCTGTCATAGAGGACCATGGATTTCTGTGGAAAGATGGGCTGAATGGCCTCCTCATCTGTAGTTACCTTATGATTTTTGGGAACTCTCTTTGGTTGCAAAGGAGAGCTGTCTGTCTATGGTACAGATGATTGTGACCTTACTGGTGAAGTTCAAGCAAGTTATTTTTGTAATATCCTGCTGCAAGATTATGTAACTTTGTAAGAGGTATGAGTTGTAAGAAAAGACTGAAGAAACTTGGGCTTTGGAAAGGAGGGGTGATCTTATAGTGTACAAGATTGTTAAGGGTATAGAATCAGTTAACCCAGAGTATTACTTCAAATTAAACTGCAAGGATCGAACTAGAGGACACAGGTTCAAATCAGAGAAGGGTACTTCTAGAACACGTATCAGGACATTCTTCTTCGTGCAAAGAGTGATCGACATGTGGAATAAACTTCTAGGTAGAGTCCGTACGTCCATTTGGATCTCTCTGGATGGGTGAATCAAATGGGCTGAAGAACCTTCCTCATCTATAATCCTCTTGTGAACCTTTTATTTGTTCATATCACTGTACCTGTTTTGCATGTTCATGACCAATATGTTCTGTGTACTAGTGTGAACAATTGAAATAACTCCCTTTAGTGTTTCTTTTGGTGCAAGGATGAAGAGATGCTATAAGCATCAAGGTGACAACACAGTCACAGGATTCAGATGAATCTTTGCATCTGCATTGCAGGTTATGACCTAGGAATTACGAGGCTGAGCTACAATTTTCTAATTTCCTTCTAGATTTTAAGGTGTTTAAAAATAATTAGAATGCATACATTTTCAAAATGCTGGAACTTGGTTTGTAGTTTTATAGTACTGTGTTCAGATTCTGAGTCTTGCTTTGCTTTTCTCTCATTCTGTAGAGAAATGGAGGAAGCATATCAGTTGCATCAAGAGGCTTGGGAGCGTCATCAAACAAGAATAGAACTCCGCAGCAAGAACCAGATTGCGCATGACAGCCGTCCAGAGGAGAGTTTCTTTACCAGGCTGGACTCGAGCCTGAAGAAAAATACTGCGTTTGTCAAGAAGCTCCGAACTATCACTGAACAGCAGAGAGACTCCCTCTCCAGTGATTTCAACATCCTGAACTTGAGCAAGTACATTGCGGAAGCTGTTGCATCTGTCGTAGAAGCCAAGCTGAAATTATCTGATGTGAATTGTGCTGTTCACCTTTGCTGTCTCTTCCACCTACGATATGCTGACTTTTCACCCTTGCTTCTACAAGGCTGGAGAAAGCACTTTGAAGCCCGGAAGGAGGAAAAAACTCCAAACATCAGCAAATTGAGGACTGATATGCGCTTCATCGCAGAACTGACGATTTGCGGAATTTTCACCGACAAAGAAGGCTTGTCGCTCATTTATGAGCAGCTAAAGAACATCATTTATGCTGATCGTGACACTCACACTCATGTCTCTGTGATTATCAGTTTTTGCCGACACTGTGGAGATGATGTTGCTAGCCTGGTGACCAGAAAAATGAAGTTTGCCTCTGAGAAATACAACCTCAGCTTCCCTCCCAGTGAGATAATCAGCTCTGAGAAACAGCAGCCCTTCATGAACCTGTTGAGGGAGTACTTTACCTCGCTCACCAAACATCTTAAAAAAGACCACCGAGAATTGCAGAATCTGGAGAGGCAGAACAGGTGATTCCATGCACATTTTCTTCGTCGTTTTAAGTAGTCTTAATGTTACTAATGGATTTTTGCTGTGTCATGTGAACCTCTTGATGAAGGTGGCCATCATAGTGATCTTGATGCAGTGTATGATAACATAAGAATTAGGAACAGGAGTAGGCCATACAGCTCCGCGAGCCATTCAATAAGATCATGGCTGATCTTCGACCTCAACTCCACTTTCCTGCCTGCTCTCCATATCATTTTGATTCCTCTAGAGTCCAAAAATCTATCGATCTCAGCCTTGAATACGCTCAACGATTCAGCATCCACTGCCCTTTGGGGTAGAGAATTCAAAGAATCACAACCCTCTGAGTGAAGATATTTCTCCTCATCTCAGTCTTAAATGTCCGACCCCTTATCCTGCGACTATGCCCACTAGTTCTAGACTCTCCAGTCAGGGGAAACAACCTCTCGGCATCTACCCTGTCAATCCCCTTCAGAATCTTGTATGTTTCAATGAGATCACCTCATTCTTCTAAACTCCAGAGTATAGGCCCATTCTACACAATCTCTCCTCATAGGACAGCCCTCTCATCCCAGGAATCAATCTAGTGAACCTTTGTTGCACTGCCTCTAAGGCAAGTATATCCTCCTTCAGATAAGGAGACCAAAACTCTGCACAGTACAATTGCAGTAAGACATCCTTACTCTTGTACTATGATGACAATAGTCTAATGGCAAAATGCTTAAAATATAAGTTAACAAATTCTGTCTAATCCAATGGCATTAAAGCAGATTTGAGTTTGGCAGTATGCACAAGTAGCAGAAAAGAGAGAAACTGAGGAAGCAAAGCTAGAATGTATTGACAAAATGTTGTCACTCCCCTTTGACTGGTAGTGGCACTTTGCTTACACACAGCAACAGAAAATCATATATACTCAGCTTGAATATATTTTGCTGTTTCTGATGTAAGTAGTTTTACTGACGCACTAATCATTACAATGACCAAAAGAATCACTGTACACAGAAAGCACTCTGAGACGTTCCTCGGCTTGAGGATTGATATAAGTGCATGCTATTGATGTATTGTAGTCTTAATAGTCTTTGAAGATCACAATCTGGAGACACCAAAGAAAGAAAAAGAAAGATTTGCATTTCTATAGCGCCTTTCACAACCACCGCACGTCCCAAACAGCTTTACAGCCAATGAAGTACTTTTGAACTGTAGTCACTGTTGTAATCTAGGAAACGCTGCAGCCAATTTGTGCACAGCAAGCTCTCACAAACAGCAATGTGATAATGACCAGATAATCTGTTTTAGTGATGTTGATTGAGGGATAAATATTGGCCAGGACACCGGGGATAACTCCCCTGCTCCTCTTCAAAATAGTGGCAATGGAATCTTTTGCGTCACCTGAGAGAGCAGACGGGCCTCGGTTTAACGTCTCATCCAAAAGGCGGCACCTCCGACAGTGCAGCGCTCCCTCAGCACTGCACTGCAGTCAGTGTCAGCCTCTTTTTTTTTTTTGCTCAAGTCATCATACACTGCATGAAGATCACTATGATGACCACCTGCATTAATAGGTTCAGATGACACAGCAAAAATATAATCAAATATGATCAAATGTGCTGGTGATAACTACCTATCTTTCATTTACCAGATGTGCTAGTCTGTGACGGGTGGCCAACCAGCAGCTCAGGAGCTGCACGTGCCTCTCCTGTGCCTCAATTGTAGCTGTTCGAATGCTTTATTTAGTTGCCATGCCGACAAATACAGTTCTGATCCCAACAATGCAAAATAACAAAGCACAAAGCATTAGCCCTAGCAAAGCAGGCAGCCTCCCTTCCATTTTGCTCTAGTTAATCAGTATGTGTATTAATTTGGAATGTTAATATGGATTAAGCAGTTCTTTTTAAAAAGCAGTTTGTTCTCATTGCACTATTTTTGTGTCTCAGTTTCCCCAGTTATTTGCATGTTGATAACCTGCTTATAGTTGTGGGAAATGTCCCTAAAGAGACAATCCTGTGATTGTCAACTCAAAAATCTTAAATTGGCTGAGAGTGGCTGTGGTAAAAGAACTAGAGCTGGAATCTCTTGTGCTAGGGATAAGGATACGGTAGAAGACTAGCAACACAGAGGTTGAGAGATCTGATCCCACCATGGCAACTTGTGAAATTACATTCAATAAATCTGGTTAATTATGGTCTCGTGTCAGGAAAAATGAGCATCAAAACTGCCAGATTATTGTAAAAGCCCCAACTGGTTCACGAATGTCCTTCAGGGACGTAATCCTGCCACCCTTCTCTGGTATGACCTACATTGAGCAGATAGGAAGGACCTATTTCCCTTAGCAGAGAGGTCAATAACCAGGTGGCATAGATTTAAAGTAATTGGTAGAAGGATTAGAGGGGAGTTGAGAACTTTTTCCACCCAGAGGGTGGTGGGGGGCCTGGAACTCACTGCCTGAAAGGGTGGTAGAGGCAAAGACCCTCATCACATTTAAAAAGTACTTGGATAGGCACTTGAAGTGCCGTAACCTACAGGGCTACGGACCAAGAGCTGGAAAGTGGGATTAGGCTGGATAGCTTTTTTTCGGCTGGCGCAGGCATGATTGGCTGAATGGCCTCCTTCTGTGCCGTAAATTTCTATATGCACTGGAGTCGCACGGAATCAATGTGTGGTTTACTCTCAATGCAGTCTGAAGTGACCAAGCAAGCCATTCAGTTGCAAACAGTTTCTGCAGAACAGAATCATGAAAGAAAAATTAGACCTATCAACAATTGGTGCAAACTACCGTGATCCCATTTCCCCACTCTTTTCTGCATCCTTGTATATTTATTTTCAAACACTGATCCAGTTCCTTTATAAATGATGTTCTGGTCTTTGCCTCGGTAGCCATCTGTGGTAAAACATTGCATGTTCTTGTAACCCTATGTGGAAACAATATTTTTCTAACCTACCCCTTCCTCTTTTAGTGATGGACTTGAGTTCATGCTCCCTTCTTGCAGATTGACCCCAGTTGAAACAGTATTTCAATATAAGCAAAACTAGAGGCCATCAATATACGATAGTCACCAAAAAATCAAATAGGGAATTCAGAAGAAACTTCTTTACCCAGAGAATGGTGAGAATGTGGAACTTGCTACCACAGAGAGTGGTTGAAGTGAATAGTATAGATGCATTTAGGGGCGATAAGCATATGAGAGAATAGAGGGTTATGCTGATCAGGTTAGATAAGGAAAGATGGGAGGAGGCTCGAGCGGAGCATAAACACCGGCATAGACTGGTTGGGCCGAATGGCCTGTTTCTGTGCTGTATATCATATGTAATCCTATGTAAGTTTGTAATTCTCTATTTGATCTCCCATTTAACTTTAGCTGCTTGAGAAAAATGCCCCAGTTTTTTATCCCTAACCACCCTCAGTATTCTGGAGTATAGCCCATCCAGGGCTTGTGACCTGCTAACTTTAAGTCCCATTATCCCCTTTATTACAATTTCCTTTTTTAATATTTAGAGATTCTGCTACATTGCTTCTGACACTGCTGCAGTCCTGCTTTAAAACTTCAATAAACACTAAGGTGAAATGTTGTTAATATTCCTACCACTCTTAATCTCTATTATAAAATTTCCTTTTCTGTCCCTTTCTTCGACTATTCTTTTGCTTTTGAAATGTCTTTGCTATTACTTTTTATGTTGACTGCCAGCCTTTTTTCATACTCTGAACCCTTTTGCTTTTCTTCTACACTTTTGCTATTTCTCTTTTTATTTTGTGTTAATAGCCTTACTATGAATTAATATAGCCCTGGTATGCGTGTTAATGGCCTTAATATTGTTGTATGCCTCCTTCTTGGGCGGTAACTTTGACCTCATGCCTCCTGTTCATCAATGGGATTCTGGTCTTTCCCGTACCCCTTTACTCCTGGACAGAATGGGCTTTGTCTGTACTGTACCCATCTCACACTGAAATATTACCCATTGATAGTCTGGTGTCTTGTTTTTCTTTCCATCTAATAAATATGGGGTAGGTCCCCTTTCATCTATCTAAAATATCCTCTTTTCCAGTCTGACACCTTTTGTTTTTTGCTCCAATTTTTCTTCATCTATTTTGCCTGTAAACTTAATTATGGCATTATCTTCGTTCTCCTACCTTCAGGTTCCTTACTTGTCCCGATTCATCACCCAGAGCCATATCGAGTACTGCATTTTTCCTCTTGGCTTTTTAAAAAAAAACAACTGCTTATCACAGTCCTCCCAGATTTTATCATTTGTACTTCATTAAAAACCTTGGTGTTTCTTATCCCAGTGGTGACCTCGACACTGGAATGGTGCTGCACTGTAGTCTTTCGGATGAGACGTTAAACTGAGGCCCCGTCTGCTCTCTCAGGTGGACGTAAAAGGTCCCACAGCACTAAGGGGGAGTGGGGCTAACTGGATTGCTGTTCGGCGCAGTCTTGATGGGCCAAATGGCCTCCTGTGCTGTACTATTCTGAGATTCCATGATACTGCACATTAATTCCACTAGAGATGTACAGCTCTGGTACAGGGTTACTCTTGCCAAGGATATCCTGTTGGAAATGATGCTGAAGGGCCTTTCTAAATCACATAACATAAGAATTAGGAGCAGGAGTAGGCCATTTCACACTTCGAGCCTGCTCCGCCATTCAATAAGATCATGGCTGATCTTCTACCTCATCTCCACTTTCCTGAACTATCCCCATATCCCTTGATACCCTTAATATTCAAAATACTATTGATCTCTATCTTGAATATACTCAACGACTGAGCCTCCACAGCCCTCTGGGGTAGAGAATTCCAAAGATTCATCACCCTCTGAGTGAAGAAATTTCTCCTCATCTCAGTCCTAAATGGCCGACCCCTTATTCTGAGACTGTGACCCCTGGTTCTAAACTCCACAGCCAGGGGAAACATCCTCCCTGCATCTACCCTGTCAAGCCCTGTAAGAATTTTGTATGTTTCAATGAGATCACTTCTCATTCTTCTAAACTCTAGACAATATAGGCCTAGTCTACTCAATCTCTCCCCATAGGACCATCCCCCCATCCCAGGAAGCAGTCTGGTGAACCTTCGTTGCACTCCCTCTAAGGCAAGCATATCCTTCCTTGGGTAAGGAGACCAAAACCGTACACAATACTCCAGGTGTGGTCTCACCAGGGCCCTATATAATTGCAGTAAGACGTCTTTACTCTTGTACTCAAATCCTCTTGTAATAAAGGCCAACATACCGTTTGCTTTCCTAATTGCTTGCTGTACCTGCATGTTAACTTTGTGATTTGTGTACAAGGACACCCAGGTCCCTCTGAACACCAACATTTCCCAATCTCGCCATTTAAAAAATACTCTGCTTTTCTATTTTTCCTACCAAAGTGGATAACTTCACATTTCTCTACATTAAATTCCATTTGCCATGTTCATGCCCACTCACTTAGCCTATCTATATCCCCTTGAATCCTCCTTGCATCCTCCTCACAACTTACATTCCCACCCAGCTTTGTATCATCAGCAAACTTGGATATATTGGCCCAGAAATTCACCTCTCCGCTTGCCACGGGGGTAAGGATCGCGCGCGTTCTTACCTACCGCGCCTGCCGTTGTGTTTTGGGCCCACGGGAACTTCGGGTCCTGGGCCTCTCCCAACTGCCGGCGCGCAGTGCGTGCGTGTCCCAGGGGCGCAGTTAGTGCGATGCGTCCCCTGGGATCACGTGGGCCATGGAGAGCCAATGGCAGCAGACCATCTTTCATTCATAGATTTGACGGGAGACCTGTCAAATCTGTGAATTGAAATCGGCCCCAAAAGAACAGCTAAACTTAAAATAAATTTAAAAAAAAAACACCATCACATTTATAAAATAACTATAGTTAAATAAATTAACCACTTTAAAGAAAAATTAAAATTTTTGAAAAAATTAAAATACTTTTTAAAAGTGATAAAAATAAACTTACCTTTCTTTAAAGTATCTTAAAAAGATAAACCTGTTGAAATTTTTTTAAATTATTCTTAATTAACTACTTACCTTGTTGAAAACGGGTCTTGCACCTCCTTTTTAATAGCGTAGTTTCTTCAATACTTGCCCTCGCGTAGAAACCTGAAAAAAAATCTAAGTGTGCTGCGTGCGCGCAGCCTCTACCGCGCACGCGGTTCACCTAGGAACCGCCCCCTGCACCAGACCGGAAGTTCCGGTTTCCCGCGCATGCGCAGTGCATGCAGGAAACCTGCACTTCGGGACGTCTTACGGGTGAGTACGCACTGTGTACTCATGCGGGAAGGGCTGAATTTTTGGCCCATTACATTTGGTCCCCTCATCCAAATCATTGATGTAGATTGTGAATAGCTGAGGCCCAAGTACTGATCCTAGCGGTACCCCACTAGTTACAGCCTGCCAACCCAAAAATGACCCGTTTATTCCTACTCTCTGTTTTCTGTCCGTTAACCAATCCTCAATCTATGCTATTATATTACCTCCAATCCCATGAGCCCTAATTTTGTTTAATAACCTCTTATGTGGCACCTTATCGAATGCCTTCTGAAAATCCTAAATGCACCACATTCCCCTTATCTATTCTGCTCGTTACAAACTCAAAAAACTCTCATATTTGTCAAACACAATTTCCCTTTCATAAATCCGTGTTGACTCTGCCCAACCCTATTATTATTTTCTAAGTGCCCTGTTACCACGTCCTTAATAATAGATTCAAGCATTTTTCCTACTACTGATGTCAGGCTAACTGGTCTGTAATTCCCCGTTTTCTCTCTCCCTCCTTTCTTAAATAGTGGGCTAAGTCAGAGTCTTGCCTGTAATCTACCCTGGTGATGCAACTGTTCATGGTAAATCTGCGAACCCAGCACCAATTCCTCTTTCTCACTTTGTCCATGTTTTACTCTGGTCAGTCACTAACAAGAGGAAATGGAGACCAATTTGGCCCAGCCTTCCAAAAACCTGTTAAGTGTCAGCCTTGGCTCAGTGGGTAGCACTCTCACCTCCTGAGTCCGAAGGTTATGGGTTCAAGTTTCACTCCAGAGACTTGAGCACATCATCTCGGCTGACACTCCAGTGCAGCGCTGAGGGAGCGCTGCATTGTTGAAGCTGCCGTCTTTCGGATGAGATGTTAACCAAGGCCCTGTCTGCCCCCTCAGGTGGACGTAAAAGATCCCATGGCACTATGAAGAAGTGCAGGGGAATTATCCCCGGTGTCCTGGCCAATATTTATCCTGCAACCAACATCACATCTGGTCATTGTCTCATTGCTGTTAGTGGGAGCTTGCTGTGCGCAAATTGTCTGCCGCATTTCCCTACATTACAACAGTGACTACACTTCAAAAAGTACATTAGCAAAATACTGCGGATGCTGGAAAATTGAAACAACAACAGAAAACGCTGGAAAAACTCAGCAGGCCAGGCAACATCTGTGGAGAGAGAAACAGAGTTAACATTTCAGGTCGAAAACCCTTCGTCAGAACTGAGTAAAAAGCAGGAAATGAAACAGATAAAAAAGCAAGTGGGAGGCTGGGGGGAGGAATAAAAGAACAAAAAGGGGTGGTCTATGGTAAGTAGAGACATTGTTGACTGTAAATCACTTTGGGACGTCCTATAGAATCGTAGAATGATACAGCACAGAAAGAGGCCATTTGGGCTATTGTTCCTGTGCCAGCTCTTTGAAAGAGCTATCCAATTAGTCCTATTCCCCTGTCATTTCCCCATAGCCCTGCAATTTTTTCCCCTTCAACTTTTTATCCAATTACCTTTTGAGTTGCTATTGAATCTGCTTCCACCACCCTTTCAGGCAGCATATTCCAGATCGTCATAATTCGCTGCGTAAAAACATTTCTCCTCGTCTCCCATCTGGTTCTTTTGCCAATGACTTTAAATCTGTGCCCTCTGATTACTGACCCTTCTGCCATTGGAAACAGCTTCTCCTTATTTGCTCTATCAAAACCATTCATGATGATATGACAAGCGCTATATGAATGCAAGACTTTATTTAATCTATTAAGAAACTGTCCTGAATGTATTTTATGAATTCCTTCCCATTTTGACTGCCATTCATGGGGTTATCTGGGCTGCCTCTAGTTAGTTGTTTCTTTTAATTTTGAAAATCTCTGATTTGGCTGCAAATCACTCGTCCATTTATTTCTCGCTAGCTGACATTCTATAATGGAAGCCCAATCTTGCTGGACAGCTCTTATTATTTCTCAGTTCAGCCAAGAGGAACACCACCTTCAATAACCTTTCTACACTGCGTTATATACTAGATTTGTACAGTGAAAAATACTTATTTTAAGAAAAAAAGAAATAGGAGCAGGAGTAGGCCATTCGGCCCTTTGAGCCATTCTGCCATTCAGTAAGATCATGGCTGATCTTCGCCCTCAACTCCACTTTCTTGCACTATCCCAATATCCCTTGATTCCCTTAATATCCAAAAATCTATCGATCTCTGTCTTGAATATACTCAACGACTGAGCCTCCACAGCCCTCTGGGGTAGAGAATTCCAAAGATTCACCACCCTCCTGAGTGAAGACATTTCTGCTCATCTCAGTCCTTATTCTGAGACTGTGACCCCTGGTTCTAGACTCCCCAGCCAGGGGAAACATCCTCCCTGCATCTACCCTGTCAAGCCCTGTAAGAATTTTGTATGTTTCAATGAGATCACTTCTCATTCTCTAAACCCCAGAGAATATAGGCCTAGTCTACTCAATCTCTCCTCATAGGACAATCCCCCCCCATCCCAGGAACCAGTCTGGTGAACTTTCATTGCATTTCCTCTATGGCAAGTATATCCTTCCTTAGGTAAGGAGACTAAAACTGTGCACAATACTCCAGGTGTGGTCTCACCAGGGCCCTATATAATTGCAGTAAGACGTCTTTACTCTTATACTCAGATCCTCTTGTAATAAAGGCCAACATACCGTTTGCTTTCTTAATTGCTTGTTGTACCTGCATGTTAAATTTCAGTAATTCATGTACAAGGATACCCAGGTCCATCTGAATATTTTATTAGTTAAATTTGTACACTTCTGTAACACTCTGATGGCCTTTGGTATATTGTAAAAACAAAGACTTGCCTTTATATAGCGCCTTTCACAACCTCCGGACGTCCCAAAGCGCTTTACAGTCAATGAAGTACTTCTGAAGTGTAGTCACTGTTGTAATATTGTACATTGTTCATGGCGTCTGTCATTAATTGTGATCCAGTAAACCTCAGCCCGCTTTCTAAGACTCCTTTTGTACAATTATCAAATACTGCATGCACTAAAATCAGCAATCAGAAACTTGACCTCATCCAGCTTGGCTCTCTAGTTATTGTTCTTGAAAGCCTTTTTTGTTTTCTGTTCTCCCAAGTGATTGGGAAGGCCTCAAGCAGATATATTTGGTGCCACGTTGTGGCCAAAACTTGCATTACATCCAAATCATCAAAGGTATTGTCGTCCTTATGAAATAATACGTTTGCAAATTTATTTTGAGTAGTGAGTAGGTTTGAATAATTGACTTTTCAAACTGAAATTCAGCTTGAAGTTAGTTTTTTAAATTTTGTTTGGAAGTTTTGTGGTAGTTCCTGAAGGTGATTTGGGAATTCCATCAGGCTTCAGTTTATTCAGGTTTAGATATATTCTCGTCTAGGGGAGAGCTTGCCAGGAATAGTAATATATTTTGTTGCTAAACTCTCTGTAGTGAATGTTTAAGTGAACCAATCTTTTGATGTTACATGATCAATTCACATCTATCCTAGTCAAGAAAGAATTGAGCTTGTAATCTGTAGTAGGTCTCCTAAAATCTGCTCCATACGTCGCAGTTGGAGAAAGTCATTTAGAGTGAAACTTGGTTGAGGTATCAGCAAAATCTATACGTCACACTGATATTTGCAGCGCTCCCCTTTCCCATTAGTTTAACCCATTCATTATATACTGCCCATACATGTTTTGACTTTTTATTAATGGTTAACTAAAATGATTTAGTAGTTGCTAATCATTCGGAAATTCCTTTTTCAGTAAAATATGGATGTACAAATTTGGTTTCTCAATTGATTTTCAAAATTCATAATTTTTCAACTTTTTGAAAGAAGTAATAAAAAAAGACTTGCATTTCCATAGCGCCTTTCACGACCACCGGACGTCCCAAAGCGCTTTATAGCCAGTGAAGTACTTTTTGAAGTGTAGTCACTGTTGTAATGTAGGAAACACGGCAGCGTTTTTGCGCACAGCAAGCTCCCACAAACAGCAGTGTGATAATGACCAGATAATCTTTTTTTTTTAAGTGATGTTGGTTGAGGGGTAAATATTGGCCAGGACACCGGGGGTAACTGCCCTGCTCTTCTTCAAAATAGTGCCATGGCACCTTTTACATCCATCTGAGAGCAGACCTGAGGACAAATGTTTGTGTATCTCATGATTAACATGACAGCAGAATCGAGCTCTGTGACCAGATTTCCTTTTAACTTCTGTGTTTGTGTGTTTGTTAGGCGAATCTTGCATTCAAAAGGAGAGCTGAGTGAAGATCGGCACAAGCAGTATGAGGAATTTGCCACCTCCTACCAGAAGCTGTTAGCCAACACACACAGTCTGGCTGATTTGTTGGATGAGAACATGCCTGAACTTCCCCAAGATAAATCTGCACAGGAAGGTAAGGACATCAGAGTGTTGCTGTTTTGGTGTCAGGATAAAGTGTGAACTCTACGGTACCATCCAATTATGTGACGGTGTCCCGATTCCATCAACAGTTTAAATTAATTTGTATTCAGATAAACAGCCAAAATACAGGTAATAGGCTTGGAAGATATTTCTGTTAGTGAAAATGCACCTTTACATAGGATTACATAAGATATACGGCACAGAAACATGCCATTTGGCCCAACCAGTCCATGCCGGCGATTATGCTCCACTCGAGCCATCTCATGTCTTTCCTCCTCTAACTCTGTCAGTATAACCCACTATTCCCTTCCCCCTTGTGCTTATCTAGCCTCCCCTTAAATGCATCTACACTATTCCCTTCAACCACTTCCTGTGGTAGCAAGTTCCACATTCTCACCACTCTTTGGGTAAAGAAGTTTCTTCTGAATTGCCTATTTGATTTCTTTGTAACTATCTTATATTGATGGCCTCTAGTTTTGCTGTTTCCCACAAGTGGAAACACTCTCTCTGTGTCTACTCTATCAAAACATTTCATAATTTTAAAGATTTCTATTAGGTCACCCCTCAGCCTTCTCTTTCAAGAGAAAAGAGACCCAGCCTGTTCATCATCCTTGTAAATCTTTTTGCCTGCTCCTTACTGTACTATAAAGCAGTTTAATCAAAAACATGTCTCTGGCAGCAAAGAATGTGGCTTTGAAAATCCAATACAAAAGGTGTTGGTCAGCTCCATGAACGTATTTAGTAGATTTATAGGAACAGCCACAAGATGTCACTAAATGACAGTTGTTGCATAGAATGAAGTTCTGTAATTTTATTTAACAGAACATGGCACAGGCATAGACATCTTCACACCTGGGAAACCTGGAGAATATGACCTTGATGGAGGAATCTGGGAGGATGAAGATGCACGCAATTTCTATGAAAACCTAATTGACCTCAAAGCCTTTGTACCTGCCATATTGTTCAAAGATAATGATAAGAACTCGCAGAACAAAGATGCCAGCAAAGAAGATCCAAAAGGTAATGTGTGCGCGCGCGCGTGCGTGCAATATGGAACATAACTTTGGGAATTTCAGCATCCAAGATAGTTTAAGATATGTTCTGTGGCTCTACAGAATCTTAGAATAGTACAGCACAGAAGGAGGCCATTTGGCCCCAGCAAGTCTGTGCTGCCTCTTTCAAAGAACAATCCAGTTAGTCCCACTCCCTGCACTTTTCCCCCTACCCCTTAACATACTGTCACTTCCTGGTATTTAAATGTGGATTACCATTTGGTAAGTATGCAGTGATACGGGAGAAAGTACACAACCATGATGTGATACAAGGTTTAATAATGAGAGCCACGTCTTCATAACACACCATAATAGTTTTTTTTTTAAACAAGTATGTTATAACTGAGAAAAGAGAAAAAGCATCCATTTTGTATGTTGGGTGCACTTTTGTCACTTGCTTGTTTGGCACCAGCATTTTGCCCCAATTTTCAATCTATTTTGTTTTTCAGGATTCAGCAAGAAATTTGACCGCTTTATCCTGGACGTTAGTCCTGAGCAATGTTCCCTTTAATTTTCTTTGGGTGCGCGGCCCCTTTAACAGGCTGCGCGGCCCATTCTAATTTCTGCGTGTGCGCGGTTTTTCCCATTGTAAAGCAGGCAAGCGGCCTGTGCGGGACCTCCAGACCGCTGCACGGCCGCACAGCTTAACGGGAACATCGGTCCTGAGGTAATTCAAGTTGGGTGGAGTCTGTGACAGTGCAAATTATACGTACTCTTGTTGGAAGGACCAGAACTTATTTTGTGAGTGACCTCTCTTGGTCATGAACCCGTATTGCCACAATATATTGGGCCAGATTTTGCTGAAGTGGGGCATCTCATTAGACTTGTCCCTTCCAATTTAGGTTTTAACATTTTTTGCCACAAAATTGCTGGAAGTGCGAGCTGATAACAGCACAGCGTGGGCAACAAGGCATCTGGGACCTTGGTGAACAACACTGAAAGGACTGTGAAGGAGGGTGAATTAGAGTGGGTGAATGCCATGTTAAATCAGGTACAGAAAGAGAAATAAAGATTGGAGTAAAAGGAAAAAAAAGAGACTTTTTCTTGGAAGTTAGTCCTGAGATTATTCAAGTTGGGTGGAGTTTGTGCTGATGAAAAGTAAGAAAAACAAAGTAAAAATTTGACATTTTTCAAATCTCCTAAAACAATTCTCAACCTGAAGGTATGAGACTCTTATAATTGTTCACTTTCTGGCCAAGAGAAGTTGATTGGCAGTCATTAACAGTTATCATGTCGTTAAAAGGGTACTTGCAATGTTAATTACTAGACTTAACTTTCTGTGGCGAGATTAATGTGCAAATGCAGCAATTTAATGAAATTCACAGGGAGGTTGCAATTCACGGGGTACCTCGTCTTCGCTTCAAGCTGCTGACCGATTTGAGCATTAATAACGTTGTGTGTTGTTCAGATGCCGTTACTTTTTCAGCAAAATCTGGCCCATTGAGTAGATTACATCACCAGCTTTTATATTGGTGACTGATACATCCCAAGGACAAATGGACTCCTAGCTACTGGATTGTTAATGGGTCTCACTAGCATATCAGCAGGCTAAAATCGCAGCAGGCTTGTACTTTATCATTTCATGAACCTGGTGCAGCATTAGTGATGAGCAAAGTTAATGTGTGATGTATATAAGGAGAAACAAGGTGTCCTATTCTACCTTGATGACATAGCCTGCTGCTCCAATTACATGTTGCAAACCAGTTTGCTTAATTGCAACAATTAAGTGACATTCCTATCGCAGATTTAAATGAGCTAAAAATATCGGATGTGTACACGTATTGAAATAAAACAAGCGGAATTCACTTTTTGAAAATTATGCTGCAACCTATAATAGTTTATTTATTGCACTGAGTTTTATTCATTGAATATAGTTTAGAAGTCTGCCAACAGTGCCTCTTAAAGCTTTGTTCAGCTACAGAGAACTCTTTTTTTGAATGCTCTCGGGACTGTGTTCATTGGCACCCTTTTCAAGTGTTTATGACCTAATCTCTGCTGACAGCAATTTGGAGCAGTGGTTCTTGATAGCTCAAAGGAGCAAGAGTCAATGCCAGTATTGTCCAGACAGGGTGATTCAGCCCTACGAGTGTCAGCTGTGGCTCAGGTGGTAGCACCCTTGCCTCTGAGTCAGAAGGTTGTGGGTTCAAGTCTTGAGCACAAAAATCTAGGCTGACACAGCAGTGGAATACTGAGGGGAGTGTTGCACTGTCAGAGGTGCCGTCTTTCGGATGAGGCGTTAAACCAAGGCCCTGTCTGCGCTCTCAGGCGGACGTCAGAGATCCTATCGCAATATTTCAAAGAAGAGCAGGGGAGTTATCCCCAGCGTCCTAGGCAATATTTATCCCTGAATCAACATCAAATTGGCTGCCGCGTTTCCTACATTACAACAGTAACTACATTTCAAAAAGTACTTCATTGTCTGTAAAGCACTTTGGCACGTCTGATGCTTGTGAAATGTGCTATATAAATGCAAGTCTTTTTTTCTTAGCAGTGCTGTTGCAGACTATTATTACACATTGAAGGTTTCTTGAGATAATTTGGCAAAAGTTATGGCATATCTTTGGTAGTAACTTTTTTTCCACTTTGACTAACATAATTTATATTAGGTTAATAAGAATGTCTGTGTTGGAATTTTGCCTCCAAAAAATTATTTAAAAAAAGTTTTGGTTTTCTTCCCTCACAGTGTTTTTCATCTCAGTAATTTTTCCTGCTTTCTATCTCTTACTGTTCCTTGGCCGTGCTTGTGAACAGACAGCTTGCTAGCAAGTCTTAGCAGCTGGATCAGAAACAGCATTAACTATGAGGTGAACAAGAATAATAAGTCAGGTATCACAGGAACAGGAGGAGGCCATTCAGCCCCTTGAGCCTGTTCCGCCATTCGATGAGATCATGGCTAATCTGCAATCTAACTCCATATACCTGCCTCTGGCCCATATCCCTTAATACCTTTGGTTAACAAAAAGCCATCAATCTCCGATTTTAAACTAACAATTAATCTAGCATCAATTGCCGTTTGAGGAAGAGAGTTCCAAACTTCTACCACCCTTTGTGTGTGGAAGTGTTTCCTAATTTCACTCCTGAACGGTCTGGCTCTGATTTTTAGACTACGCCCACTCGCCTTAGAATCCCTAACCAGCGGAAATAGTTTCTCTCTATCTACTCTATCTGTTCCCCTTAATATCCTAAAAACTTCAATCAGATCACCCCTTAACCTTCTAAATTCTAGGGAATACAACCCTAATTTGTGTAAAATCTCCTCATGATTTAACCCTTGAAGTCCAGGTATCATTCTGGTAAACCTACGCTGCACTCCTTTCAAGGCCAATATATGCTTCCTAAGGTGTGGTGCCCGGAACTGCTCACAGTACTCCAGGTGTGGTCCAACCAGGGCTTTGTATAGCTGCAGCATAACTTCTGCCCCCTTGTATTCTAGTCCTCTAGATATAAAGGCCAGCATTCCATTAGCCCTTTTTGATTATTTTCTGTGCTTGTTCATGACATTTTAATGATCTATGTACCTGGACCCCCAAGTCTCTTTGGACATCCACTGTTTTTAGCTTTTTACCATTTGGAAAGTACCCTGTTCTATCCTTTTTAGGTCCAAAATGGATGACCTCGCATTTACTTACATTGAAATCCATTTGCCCATTCACTTAATCCATCAATATCCCTTTGTAATTTTATGCTTTCATCACCACACAAATTCTGATTTCATGCTGTTGTGCAGTTAGCCAAAATGCTAAGTTTCTTTGCCAGTTAGGGTGCATTTACACTTCAGGTTTTCTCTTCACACTAGCACTAAACTTGTGTAGTGGAAATATGGAGTGAAGTCTTGATCAGAACCCAGTTGAAATAGAGTGAATCGCTCTTCTCCTCGGGCCCTAACTCAGGATTTAGGCTGCATTTACACTACAACTGTAGCATCAGTGCAAAGAGAATTCACTCTGCACTAATACTGCAGTTATAATGTAAGTGCATCTCTTGTGAAATTCAAATTTCAATGTGGGGAAAAAACATTACTTTTTAATAATGTTCTTCCATTGATGACTACTGCATGATGTTTAAACCCTATTCACCAAAAGTTGAAAGCTATAAGGTTTTTGTACTAATTCTCCAACCATGTTATGGATTTTTTGGGTGCACATAATACTGTGGCAGTCCTTTTGTAAGTGTTCACTCATTGCATTCGCAACTAATTCAGGAATATGAGAATAGGATTCTAAACACTGAGTTTGGCATCTTGTGTTTGTCAATGAAGAGTGTTATCGACTCCAGTCAAACTGATCATTTGCGTAATTGAATGTTGACATACAATTCATACATGTTTTGTATTGAGAACAGAGACCTAGCTCTCTGGTGAGCGAATATGTGGTACTAAATCATCCAAGGCAGGAAGTACCAGCATTGGTTTATTCTGAGTTAGCTGTACTCAAATGGGGTTACGGTGTGTGGCACCCATATTCCAGGGCTGGGGCAGGGGAAAAATCAGCCAGGCTTTCTATATCTGACTGCTGTCCAGTAACCCTTTCTGCAAGGTGCGTGTAGGTAGGTGATGCATGCATAATGGATTGGCTCACCTGCAATACCCTGCAGTTAAATAACCTGCTCACATGGAGGGCAGGTAAAGTTACAGAGTGTTGTTGGTACCTGTGCAGCTATACCCAACTTGAGATGCCATCTTCAGAAAAGGGAGAAAATTGAAGAGGGAGAAGAAAGAAGATTACGTTGCTATGTGAAACATGGTTGGTGGTTTGGAAAAAAAAAAAAATAACCAGGACTTTGCTCAGTTAAAGCAGCATAGAGGAATATCAGAGTACAGCTTTCACTGTTTTATAGTTTTAAAATAAATGGGCCACTTTGAATGTCCAGTTTTGGGATAGTATTATCACAAAATGTTTACGTGAAAAGTTTGCAAAATCCACCACAAAGATCTTTACGTACAGTCCATTCACTTGTTTGTAACAGATTCTAAAGATGGAAAAGATTCTAAGGATGGAAAAGATTCCAAAGAGGTGGTTGCTACAGAGGAACTGGAGCTGGAACTGGAAAATCTGGATATTAATGATGAAGTAATAGTAGAAGAAGGAACAGATGAAACTGAAGACCTCAGTCAAAAGCTTCTGGAGGAGCATGGTAACACTATATTTTTAACTACTTTAACTAACCTGTACAGTCTGCTGCTTCCACTATGTGACTGAGCTGCATCTAACCTCTACATAGAGCTGAGACTGCCTTTTACATTTAACGTTCTGATATTTTCCTTATTTCTAGAATGAAATAATTTTTAGAAACAGGGAAATGCCATTAGGCCCAACCAGCCTGTCTCTTTTGAATTGTCTGTCTTGACAGCATAGGGTTGCTAGCTGTTGATCAGTCTCTCGCCGATATGTTCCTGCATAGTTTTAATATTACTTTCTGCTTTGACTTTTGTCTGTCAAGCGGGCTGAATAGCCTGGACTCCACTCACTGCCCCAAGGTAAAGAAAATCTGAATTTAGGCATTCATGAGGCAGAATGTATTTTTACTTTTACAAAAAAAAATCTGACTGGAAGTGCAAATTCTGGAGAGTGATGGAGCACGGTGCTGATTACTAAAGCAAAAGCAACACCAGGGAACATTGGAGGACATGTTGGCTGGGAGCTTTTTTTTTTAAACTCTTTTTAAAAATCTACTTTTGCTCCCTGGCTGTGTCTGATTTTAAATGGGCAATGGGAGCTGTGTAAGCTCTGATTCTTGTACTCAGAAAGTCCACTGAAACTAATGTAACTGGCTTTTTAAAAACCTGTTAAAACAGGTCCTGGGAAAGTGGATGTTGCCCCTATTTGGGAGTGCCTTTGTGGTCCAGCGCAAAATGTCTGGGCCAGCTATAATCCACAGGTGATATATTATGTGCCACCACCTATCGAGACCAAAATGAAGTAACCTAGAAATGTAGTGAAACCTGATAACTTTCTGTAAAAGTTACAATCTACGTGTCAATACTCTTGACATAATGACGACTCAGTCGGTTAGGATATGATACTTTTTAATTGGGTGGCTCAGAGAGATTTTATATTAAATTTGTTTTCGTAGGATTTTTTATATTAATATTTTATCCTAGCTCTTTATGGAAATGGAGTTTTTAGATACTAATGTGATAGCAGAGGTAACTTTTCACTTAATTATGTTCTAAACGTTTAGCTAGATATTAGCTTCTGGTATCTGCTGTGTGCCTTGAGAGCTTAAACTCATGCTTGTCATTTATCTAATGACTATTCTTCTTCTGGGACAGGCTGGACAAAAGTAAGGTGTTTCTTTGGGGTCGAGGTGACTACAGGATGATGCACTTGATACTGGAGAATTGGATTCAAGTCATCCCTTTGTGACAGACACTGTAAATTGATATCTACGCCAGGGCACTGTTAATGGTTGACCAGCTTATCTAGCTTATTAATTGCACCTAGTGCTGTAGAACTGCTACTGGGAGCTCGAATTCCTCCCACTTGGGCCTAGGTAACCATGCAAGCCAGTGTCTTAATAAGTAGTTTGGTCCTGGTTGGATGAGCAGTCGGAAGCTTATCGTGCTCTGCTTGGCTCGAAGCCTCACCAGCATGGTTTGAAGACTTCAGCATGGTGATGGATTTCCATGTGTGTCGAGACACTCATCCGACCAAAATAAGTGTTTCTTGGGTACTGAATATTGCTGACAGATGTTCAGCAATGTCTGACTGGCATGGACTGGATAATCTTGGGCTGACTGTACTTGTCTGTCTTGTTCTGAAGAATTCAGGAAACACATTACTAGTTTGTGAGCTGACATATTTGACCTAGGAATGTTTTTATATTTTTACTCTCCTTTCTGCTTTAATTGCTCCTTTTCCAGTGAAGAGCACCTTTCTGCTCCCTAGCCTTTGCCAATGTTGAGAAGCAAGGAGTTGCATGAGAGTAATTTACATTGACTGGTACTCTGTTGTTCTACACCCATAAAGCAGCAACTGCTCTAACTTCTTCTCAAATCATGTAGCCAAGATTGAAAACCAACAGTTAATCTTGAGCATGAAGCCATGTCCTACTACCCAGAGATCCATCCCAAGTCCTGCAAATCTGTCAGTAACAACTTTTGTTTAAAGGTGCAGTGGTACAATGTTTTGGAACAGGTAACTTTAATCTCGTAGTGAAGAAGAACTGTGGGGTTACAAAAGCAAAATACTGCAGATGCTGGAAATCTGAAATAAAAACAGAAAATGCTGGAAATACTCAGCAGGCCAGGCAGCATCTGTGGAGAGAGAAACAGAGTTAATGTTTCGTCAGAACTGGAAAAAGTTAGAGATGTAACAGATTTTAAGCATGTGCAGGGGCGGGGGGAGGGGAGGAAAGAACAAAGGGGAAGGTCTGTGATAGGATGGAAGGCAGGAGAGATTAAAAGAGAAAAGGGATGATGGTGCAAGGCAAAAGGAGATGGTAATGGGACAAGTTAAGAAACAAAAGATGAGTCTCGATGAGGTGTAAATGGGGATGGCAGAACCATCAACAGCTGTCGTGAAAAAATAGGGGCCGAGGTTATGGTCTGAAATTGTTGAACTCCATGTTGAGTCCAGAAGGCTGTAAAGTGCCTAATCGAAAGATGAGGTGCTGTTCCTCGAGCTTACGTTGAGCTTCATTGGAACAGTTGAGGCCGAGGACGGAGAGGTGGGAGTGGAGCAGAGATTTAGTGACGGGCGATCAGAAGCTCAGGGTCACGCTTACGGACTGAACGGAGGTGTTCTGCAAAGTGGTCACCCAATCTGCGTTTGGTCTCCCCAATGTTGAGACCGCATCGTGAGCAGCGAATATAGTATACTAAATTGCAAGAAGTACAAGTAAATTGCTGTTTCACCTGGAAGGAGTGTTTGGGGCCCTGGACAGTGGGAAGAGAGGAGGTAAAAGGGCATGTATTGCATCTGCGCGTGCACAGGAAGGTGCCAAGGGGAGGGGGTGATTGAGGAGTGGACCAGGGTGTCACGGAGGGAGTGGTCATTCGGAATGCTGAAAGGGGAGGGCAGATGTGTTTGGTGGTGGGGCCACGCTGGAGGTGGCGGAAATGGCAGAGGATGATCCGTTGAATGTGGAGGCTGGTGGGGTGAAAGATGAGGACAAGGGGAATCCCTGTCGTAGTTCTGGGAGGGAGGGGAAGGGGTGAGAGCAGAAGTGCGAGAAATGGAATGGACACGGTCGAGGGCCATGTCAACCATGGTAGAGGGGAATCCTCGGTTGAGGAAAAAGGAAGACATCGCTAGTATGGAAGGTGGCACCGTCAGAACAGATGCGACAGAGACACCGAAACTGGGAGAACGGAATAGAGTCCGTCCAGGAAGCGGGGTGGAAAGAAGTGTAGTCCAGGTAGCTGTGGGAGTCAGTGGGCTTAAAATGGATGTTTGTCGATAGCTTATTCCCAGAAATGGAGACAGAGAAGTCGAGGAAGGGAAGAGTCGGAGATGAATCATGTGAAGGTGAGGGAAGGGTGGAAATTGGGTTGAACTCTAGGGTTGATTGGTCAACCAACACTCAGTTGTCAATCTCAACTGAACTGCTGTGGAGATAGACTGAGAAGATGCAATCTGACCTGTTGCTGTGGATCTCGTGGCTGGCCCAGAGCAGTTACTGTGACGGACTGGAGCAGATTGCCTGCTTGTCATCTTGGTTGCTGGTAACTGGGATAGAAGTATTTGTAACTTTCAAGAAAAAAACGACATAATGCAAAATATTGAAGTGTGCCATTATTAAGACGTATCAGCATTATGCTGATACTGCCTCAATAAAATTAATTTTTTGTCATTTCTTCTTCTGGTTCCATTTTTAAGTGTGAAAGTGCCTTTATCCTCTGTATCTGATGTATGGTGATTATATTGCAGAACAAGATGAAGAAGAAGCCAGCACTGGTTCTCACCTGAAACTGATCGTGGACGCTTTTCTGCAGCAGCTACCCAACTGTGTTAACCGTGACCTGATAGACAAGGTACATTTAGAGTCCTGTTTCATATAGAAACTTCATGGACCTTGTACAGCTACATTTTGTTTGTATGCATGACTTCACTTATGTGCTGTCAACCATTTGGAAATTGCAGAATTTCCTTTGCAGCTGGTGTGACTAAAACACAGGATAAGCTTCTGTTATATTTCATTTATTGGCCATAGATTTTAAAAAAAAAATTTCAGGCTAGGACTGCCTGTATTTCAACTGTAGATCAGAGTAGTCTGTGCTCCGGTCGACTGGAGTGTTGCTCTACACTAGCCGTGAAGAGTGCGCTCGACGTTTCTTTTCATTTTTTGGGGTTCTTATTTGGTGCATCAGTTGAGATTGGGAACTTGGCTGTGTTTGTGTGAAGGGGCTGGGGATCGTATTTGCATCTTGTTTCTCTGTGGGACACGGCAGTGGTGCTTTGATATTTACGCTACTGCTCTGTGCAAGGTAGAATTTATTCTACATCCTTTAGATAACCTAACGATGTATGACATTATTTCTGGTTCCACTGACGGTAGCAAAAAAAAATCATTACAATACTGCCATTTTGAAAATCCTCTTCTGAGATTCAAGAGCCAATTTTACACATCCCCTACTCATGGGAGCATCAGCTGTGCAAATTCAGAAATTGTAGGCAAATAATTTTCCGGACAGAAAATTGTGAGGGCTATATCTAAGATTTCCTGATTATATAGGACTGGCAGGCGAGGCTTGCCTCTGCTGGTGTGTTTGTGTTAAATCGGACCTCAAGAATTTTCCCTGCCCAAAGATGTAGCAATTTTAACATTGTAGCATGGGTGTGAAATGAGGTTTTCTCTGACCAAAGATAGAGATAAAAATGTGCAAGCTACCTTTTTAAAAAATCAAAATTAATGGGGCATACAGCACTGCATTTCTGAGAACCATAGAAGATTACAGCACTGAAGGAGGCCATTTAATTATCATCCTTTTCTGGCTCTTTGCTAGAGCAATCCAAAGCTAATCTCACTGCCCTGCTATAGTCTTGTATTTTGTTCTGCTTCAAATATTTATTCAGTTTTCTCTTAACGGGTGCAATGGTCACTGCCTCAGCCACTCTCGCTGGCAAAGCTTGCATGCTTCAGTGACTTTCTGTGCGTGAAGAAATTTCTCCTAAACTTTCTACTCAGAGTTTGAAATTGATGACTCCCCTAAATCATCTTAGTATTCTCTGTTTCAGTATATACAGATGATTAGGACTTGGGCTGAGCAAAGGAATGAGATACTGAGAATACAAATGGATCCAACTCTGACCACTGGGGTACACCATTTGCAGTCTTTCTTCAATTCAAGCAACCTAGTTGACCGTAACTCTTTGTTCCCTGTCCGTCAACCAATTTTCTATCTATTTCCTTCAATGCCATACGTCTGAATTTTGTGAGACCCCTTCACAAACTCCTTTTGAAAATCCATATACATTGCCTCTAATGTATTCCCTTTATTTATCCAATTGGTCACTTCAAAAAAAAATTCTATGAGAGTTGTCAAACATGATTTGCCTTTGACAGATTCATTCTGGCTGTTCTCAACGAACCCATGAATTTCTAAACGTTTACTAATTTTATCTCAAATTATGGATAATAAGGGTTTACCCACAACTGATAGACTAACTGGCCTATAGTTAGCTGGTTGATCTTTCTCTCCCGTGTTGCCAGTGTGAAGTTGCAAGTGCCACTTTCTGCAGTGGAGTCGCTTTCCATGGGTGACTCCACAAAGTGCCTTTGCAGTAAAGGCTTCCAGCAGTTACATACATCAAGGTAGGTTTTTTTTTAAATGAAAACATATTGCACAAAGTTTTTTGGGGGCAATGGACTTTTCTCTCTCTGCTGCATGTAGCAGAATAATGTCCCTTGGAGAGCGCATTATTTCTGTTTCTGAAACCAGAGATTACTTCGACTAAAAGGTACTCTACTTTGCTCACACTTGCCTTGTCTTTTAAGTGAGTCTCCTCTGTAGTATATATGGACTAGTAATTTGCTACAAAAGGAAACTCCACGTTTTTTTTGAAGTGCCAGATATATTCAGATCCTATTTCACTTGTTATTATCCATCTGGGCCACTCTGCTTCTGCTTCTTCTGTACTCCGAATCTGCTGAGTTTATGACCGTTCACTTGGAATTGTTGCTTTTGTTTCTCACTGTTGGGATCCCTGTGTGTTGCCCACAAAGGTGATTTTTTTTTTTATAGTTCCTGATAGTAATTTTTTATGAATTGCAAAGAAATGTGCAAAGAATTACATAGCTTTCCTTTATTGGCAATGTTTCTTGAAGTAATGGGGAGAGCAAATTGTAACCTTGTTCCATACGCTACCATTGTCTTCCAAAGGGTTCCTCTTTATGCTGCAATCTATTCTTTGATGATTAAGAACAGAACAATTGTAGAACTTTTATTTTAGTCCTGTAAATAATATTGAGGGTGAAATTCCTCCTCTTAATTTTAGTGGAAAAGTCAGTGTGACAATAAACAGGAAGTTTTTGAATAGTGAGCGCTTTTTTAACAGTTATTTCTTCTTAGAAATTGTTCAGCGACTGACAATGAAGCCCTCAGTAGGCACAAGCATTCGCAGGTTATTTTGACTATGAAACTTTATAAATAATCCATTTGGTCTTTGGGCAGTACCTCAACCCTTTCTCTACAAATGACGGATAGGTTTTGCATTCATTTTAAGGAAAGTTACTTAGAATTTTTAAATTGTAGTAAAACAGTTTGATCTTTTGATGCAAAGGCCGCATCACTTTAAAGGAAAAAAATCCACATTGCTATTTGTGGGACCTTGCTGTATGCATATCATTAGCTGCAATACAACTCTTGCCTTATGAAAAGTAGAGACCAAAGTTGACGTCTTTGGCAGCTGAATTAAAAAAAACTCTAGAATCGACAAATCTTTTAATTCTTTTTGCACAGGCTGCAATGGATTTCTGCATGAACATGAACACAAAAGCTAATCGAAGAAAATTGGTCCGAGCACTCTTCACTGTACCCAGGCAGAGGTTGGTGTATTATTGCTGTAGCATTTTATTTTTGATCTCGGGATGTCGGCGACGCTGGCAAGGCCACATTTAATGCCTAGCCTTAGTTACCTTGAGAAGGTAGACGTGGATCCTTCTTCTTGCCCTGTGCTAATGATGCTCCCACAATGGTACAAGGCGGGGAATTCCAGGATATTGTCCAGCGACAATTAAGGAATGGTGATTATATGTCCAGGTCAGGAAGGTTGTGTGACTTGGAAGGGAACTTGGAGGTGGTGGTGTTTCCACGGCATTGTTGTTCCTGTCCTCCTTGGTGGTGGATGCATGTGAGATTTTTTTTTTTCAGTAAGATGTGTACAGATATTAAAATGTGCCTAAAATTGCTCTGCCTATTTACAGTTGCTTTATAATTACTGAGGGAGTGCTGCATTAAACCGAGGTTCCATCGATCCTCTCGGGTGGACGTAAAAGATCCTGTGGCACTATTTCAAAGAAGAGCAGGGTGTCCTGGTCAATAGTTAGTCCTCAATCAACATCACAAAAACAGATGATCTGGTCATTATCACATTGCTATTTGTGGGACCTTGCTGTATGCAACTTGGCTGTCATGTTAGAACAGTGACTATACTTCAGAGAAGTACTTCATTGATTGTAAAGTGCTTTGGGATGTTCTGAGGCCATGAAAGGCACAATATAAATGCAAGCTGAATAATGGTACTTAACACCTGAGGAGCCAACCGCAGTATTATTGATAGATGCCATATTCTTCTCCCAGCACCTTGGAACTGAAACAAGCTATGAATGACTGCAACCTCGTTTTCAGAGGTGCATTCCTGCTTTAAATAGGCCTCTGGGTGACCCGGTGGAAATTGTTCCCCAGAGGTGGTGGGTTTCCATTCAGGTTGGTCATTTTGGTGAGATTATAACAAGGGCCGGGCGTTTTTGGCAGAAACAGGTGATTTTTAAACTGAAACCAAAATTTACCTGCCGAAAACTGACCAGGGGTTTCATTATAATTATCTCCGAGTTAAGCCTTAGTTTGCTTTTTTTTTTTAAAACCCCACTGTAGACAGAAAATTATATGATCTTGTTTTTATAGTTTGTCACCAGCAGTTAAGATGTGCCTAAAATCATTTATTTAATTGCAACCTGTTGCATTTTGCTGTAGAGGGCACAAGAGGCCATCTTTTGCACTGAATCTTCCAGTCTATATACTGTATGCTGTATTTCTTCAGAATTTGCCAGTTCTTTTTATGTAATCCATTTTTCGAGTATTCTATATACAATTTGACATCTAGTTTACTCAATATAAATAGAAATTGAACTGTGTGCTCTATTTATAATACAAGATTTCAGGGTTCATCGTACTTTTGATGTTGTACCTGGTTTGGGGAATGAGAATTCCATCCCACCCCAGCAATTGAGCTAATGCAGCTGATATCCGAGCGATCAAAGATTAAAAAAAGGGATTGTTGCATTAGTGGGGTTCACTGTTCCCTCTAATTTTTTTGGCCCCGCGTGGCCCCTTTAACGGGCTGCGTGGGCCATTCAAAATTCTGCGCAGACATATTCTTTTTTGTTTAAAAGCTGGCTCACCGGCTGCGCAGGGCCTCGAGCACTGCGTGGTTGCGCAGCTTAAAGGGGAACATTGGTGGGTTTGTACCACAGGCCCCTTGATTGTGGGAGGGAAATGCAAGGGGAAATCTGTAGACAGCTCGGAGATGAATAAGAATAACAAAATTATTGCTCTAGGAGATTTTAATTACCCACTTATTGGTTAGGACACAAAGGAACTAATAGAAAAGAAGGAATGGGATTCCTAAAATGCGTACAGGACTTCTTCCTCAAGCAGTACATTCGTCTGAACACAAGGAGAGAGGCGTTGCTCGATCTAGTTATGACTTGTTCAACAGATCAGGTAGATGAGTTAAATGTAGGTGAGCACGTTTGGAGCAGTAATAAGGCTTAAGGTCCAAATGGAAAGGGAAAACGCGAGTAAAGAAAGACTTCCACTTATACCGCACCTTTCATGACTTCAGGACGTCCCAAAGCGCTTTACAGCCAATGAAGTACTTTTTGAATTGTAGTCACTGTTGTAATGTAGGACAAAAATAAGTGCACCAGTTTGGCACAGAGCAGATGAGTGAGGTGGAAAGAACAATTGACATACAGGATAGTAGATCAACAATGGGATGTTTTTAATGTGATTGGAAAGATGAAGAATAAAAAATGCTATTTAAAAAGCTTCAAGTTTCAGGGTGCCTTGGATAAATAGATCAGAAAACAAACAAAAATTGAAGGAAGTGGGCATATCAAGTCGATAGGTATTCCAAACATTATAAAAATGAGAGAATATGAGAAAATTGGGGGAAAAGGTTATGGGAGGGAGTAATGATAGAATCTCAAAATATGTTAAAAGGAACGTTGAAGTCTTCTACAAATATATCAGTAAAAAGAGAATTGTTAAATATGTAGCGGGACCAATGAGATGACAGGATAGTGAGTTTGAGAAGTGGAAATTGGCGGGGATATTTAACAAGTAAATGCAATTTCTAAATTTGTGGATGACACCAAATTGGGGGGGGTTAGTTAATACTGAGGAGGACTGCAACAAATTACAGGAAGATATTAATAAACTTGCAAAATGGGCATATAATTGGCAAATGAAATTCAACACACATAAATATGAGGTATTACATTTTGATGGGAAGAGTAGGGAGGTCACTTATTACTTGGTGGGGTAGAGGAGCAAAGGGATCTCTGAGTACAAATACACAAATCACTAAAAGTAGCGACAAAGGTTAACAAGGCCATTTAAAAAAAAAACGGGCAATAGGATTTATTTCTAGAGGGATAGAATTGAAAAGTAGGGCAGTTATGCTAAATTTGTATCGAACCTTGGTTAGACCACACTTGGAGTACCGAGTACAATTCTGGTGATATTATAAAAAGGATATAGAGGCACTGGAGAGGGTGCAGAGAAGATTTACAAGGATGATACCAGAAATGCGAGGGTATACCTATCAGGAAAGGATGAACAGGCTGGGTCTCTTTTTTGCTTGAAAAAAGAAGGCTGAGGGGTGACCTAATTGAGGTCTTTAAAATTATGAAAGGTTTTGATAGAGTGGATACAGAGAGAATGGCCCAGAAATTGATCTCGCTCTGTTCCCGCGGGGGTAAGCCTTCCCCGCGATGTCTCACCTCGCTTGTGCTTTTTCAGATCCAGCTCGCACGAACTTGATGTTCCAGACATCAGCTGTGCTGGGCTTGCGTATCCCAGCGGCGTAGTGAATTCGTGCGAGCTGTGGGATCACGTGACTCAGTTAGAGCCAATGGCAGCACACCATCTTCCATTCATAAGTCTCACAGCATGGCTGTGAAATCTATGAATCTTACACCCCCCCAAAATAACAGCTAAACCTCAATTAAATTTAAAAAAAACCATCACATTAATAAAATAAGTATAGTTAATTAAATTAACCATTTTAAATAAAAAATTAAATTTTTGAAAAAATTTAAAATCTTTTAAAAAGTTATAAAAATAAACTTACCTGTCTTTAAAGTCTCTAAAAAAGATATACCTGTAAAAAAAAAAAAAAAATTCAAAAAAATACTTAATTCACTACTTACCTTCTTAAAAGCGGGTCTTACTCCTCCTTTTTACATTTCCAAAATCTTCCCTACTTACCTACGCGTCCAAAGCATGAAGTGCACAGCGTGCGCGCAGCCTGTAGCGCGCACGCGATGCACCCAGGACCCGCCCCCTTTTCAGAAGAGCAATTGCCGGTTTTCAGCGCATGCACAGGGCATGCAGAAAACCGGCAATTGGAGTGGGAATACGCGAGAGTACGCAGTGCGTACTCTCGCGTCCTGGGATCAATTTTCGGCCCAATGTTTCCACTTGTGGGGAAGAGCATAACTAGAGGCCATCAATATAAGATAGTCACCAAGCAATCCAATAAGGAATTCAGAAGAAACTTCTTTACCCAGAGAGTGGTGAGAATGTGGAACTCGCTGCCACAGGGAGTGGTTGAAGCGATTAGTATACATGCATTTAAGGGGAAGCTAGATAAGCGCATGAGGGAGAAGGGAATAGAGGGTTACGCTGATAGTCAGATGAGGAAAGACGGGAGGAGACTCGAGTGGAGCATAAACGCCGGCATGGACTGGTTGGGCCAAATGGCCTGTTTCTGTGCTGTATATTCTATGTAATCCTATGTTTACAAAAGATAAAGCTTATTGGGGAGGAAGTAAATCCTGAATTGTTTAAAAGTGAAATGGGAGATATCATTAAAAAAAAAGGAAAGCATTAGAGCAGTTAATTTAAAAATAGGAACGTATTAAAGGAGTTACTTAAGCTAAAGGAGGGCAAAGTGCCTGAATCAGACTGGATACATCCAAGGATCCTGAGCGAGAAATACAGAAGCCCGAGAAAGGTGCCAAAGGACTGGAGAATGGCCAATGTAATGCCTGTTTTCAAAAAGGAAGAGAGCTAATCCGGGTAATTACAGACCAGTTAGTTTAACATCTGTGGTAGGAAAACTTGAAATGTTTAAAGATGAAATTACTAAATATCTAGATGAATAGAAAATAATTAGAAGCCACCAACAAGGATTTCTGTAAGGAAGATTGTGCTTGACAAACCTGATGAGTTCTTTGAGGAGGTGGCAGATATGGTGCATGTAGAATGAGGGAATACAGATATAAAATTCAATGTAAAAGATTTAGGACAGAAAGCGGGAGAAACCTTTTTCCACCACGGGTTGTGAGGCTGTGGAACAGCCATCAGTTGGTGATTGAAGCAGAGTCCATGTCAACATATATGAATAGGTTAGATAGGTAATTGAAGGAGAGGCAAATAAATAGATATGGGAACAGGGCAGGAACATGGGATTAGGTCTAATGCACGTGCTGAGGATTAACACCAGCACGGATTGGATGGGCCAAACGTTCTATTTTGTGTTGTAATATCTACGTTATTCTATGCAAGAGCTCTGAAGAAATTCAACTTCATAAAATCTGAACGCACGAATTCTCCAATAATCAAGAATGCATTTGGTATATGATGTAACTTGCTTATACTGTGTGCAAATGATCTTTTTCACTGCTAATTTTGCTATTTAGTGTGGTTCATTTTCTAATCAAGTCTTTATTCATGTCTGGTTTGTGATAATAGTTTATTGTTTCTTCTGCAACATCTATATAGAATGGATTTTACGTGTTTTCCCCCCCCCAGGGATTGGAGATGTGGATAAATTAAGTGTGTTGGTTTTGAAAGATGGCAAAGTAAGGGTTATCGTAGCATTCCTGCTGGGTTAGAATAGCTTAATGATTAACTACATCAAATGTGTGAAATCCTTGCTTAATTTCTTTTGCAAAATAACTGATTGTGTGTTTTTTTTTTTAAAAATAGGCTATATTTTCTTGTATGTTATACTCAAGTTATTTTTAGAGACCGTATTTTTAGGGGAGGGAGGAGGGCTTGGACAGTACCGGAAAAGATCATTTATTTATAATCATGACAGGTTGGTACTGTTTTGGCACCTGGGATTGAAGTGTCCTTAAAGTGCTATCTAATAGGAAAATTCTGTTGCCTTGGTCATCTGACTGGCCTGGTAACGACATAAATTTGGAATTGCCTGGTTGTGAGTTGGTCAAAAGATTGTTTTAACAGTGAAAGTTAATTTGTGGTGCCAGAGTGGCTGTGAAAACTGTGCCAAACTTGTATTCGTGACCGTCAAACTCAGCTTATTAGCAGGAGTAACATTTTACGAGCACAGAGGGGAAAACTGTTTAAAAATTGCGAAACCCATCTGTGGAGCTCAATTGTGTTTTGCAGAACCAAAGAAAGTGTATTAGTACAGTCCCCACCACTTGCACCGTCCCTGTTTAGCCCCGAGAGCTGCCTACATTGGGCAAATGGTGCTAACCATTTACTGTACCACTACCATAGGTGTCGATTACAAACATGTAAAAAATAGTAAAGACAGACTTGCATTTCTATAGTGCCATTGACGACCACCGGACGTCCCAAAGCGCTTTACAGCCAATGAACTGCTTTTTGAAGTGTAGTCACTGTTGTAATGTAGGAAACGTGGCAGCCAATTTGCGCACAGCAAGCTCCCACAAACAACAATGTGATAATGACCAGATTGTCTGTTTGTGATGTTGATTGAGGGATAAATATTGGGCCCAGGACACTGGGGATAACTCCCCTGCTTTTCTTTGAATTAGTGCCATGGGATCTTTTACATCCCCCCCAAGAGAGCAGACGGGGGGGCCTCTGTTTAATGTCTCATCCAAAAGACGGTACCTCCGACCGGGCAGTTCACACTCCTTCAGTACTGCACTGGAGTGTCAGATGTATTAAGCGAACCGGCTATTCCGGGCAGTTCAAGCAGCTGTTTGGGGTCATCTTATTCCGTCCACCGCCATTCGCCCTGCAGCACTGTTTCAATGTATTTGAATCACCCCCTTCTTAAATGTTAATTTTTGAAAAAAGTCACAACTGCGGCGGCAGCGATTCAGGAACTTTGGAAGTGACTAAGGCAGTTTGTGGGCAGTTCTGAAAGACATTCACGATCACATAGGCTGAGCTTATCAAGAAAAACAAGGATGCTTCAGATTTAATCCCAAACAGGATTTAAAAAAAAATTATGATATAATAACTGCTGTTTAAATTTATTTTTTTACGTTTTACAAGCACTTAACAGCGGCTTTTGAGTCAACATTGCTTACACGTGTCATGCTGCTTTCTGCTGGTTCTTAGAGCTTGACAATATTCCTTATAACGTCTTATTAAAAGTGGTGGCACTGGCATTATTTTGGGTAATAAAAAAAAATACATTTTCCTTTCTGGGGTGAATTTAAAAAGTGAGTGATGCCAGTGATGGGGAATGAAACACTTTTCACCGTGAGTCAACATTAAGTATGTCTACATCAGGTACAACACGTCCAGATACGAAACAGCAGCAACAACATGTATTTATAAAGTGCCTTTAACGTAGTAAAACATCCCAAGGTGCTGCACAGGAGTATTTTAAGACACAAATTTGACACTGAGCCACGTAAGGAGAAATTAGGGCAGGCAACCAAAGGCTTGGTCAAAGAGGTAGGTTTTAAGGAGCGTCTTAAAGGAGGAAAGTGAGGTAGCGAGGCAGAGAGGTTTAGGGAGGGAATTCCAGAGCTTAGGGCCTAGGCAACAGAAGGCACGGCCACCAAAGGTGGTTAAAAAATCTAAACTCCAATAAAGGTCCTGGCAAAAAGTCTGTCAAATGTGAGACCAGCCATTGCGTATAGCGGGCAAGTCATGTTCACGCGAACGTGCCTGTTATAAGCAGTAGGGACTGTAAAACTGTATTTGACATTTTAAGCTCAGTCTCTGTGGACTTTCTATCCGTCAATAGTGAAAATAAACCGACTCTGGAGTGAACCTGTAACTATATTTTTCAAATGTTCTGCTTATTTTGATAACTATACTGTCAACAACCTAACTGCATAAAGATGCCATGAACAAAACTCCAGGATGGGTCACACGCAATTATTTGTAAGAGGAAAAATAAAAGATGTAAGTGAGTGGAAAACTGGGTGGCATCTGAGGTTAGGTCTAAGGGTACTTTAGATTTTTTTTCTTTCGGATCTGGACACAGTGGACAGAGTGGAGAGAGTCAGTTCAAGCTGTCACAGGACAGAGTGAAGAGAGTCTGTTCAAACTGTCACAGGACAGAGAGTGAAGAGAGTCAGTTCAAACTGTCACAGGAGTGTATTGTTTTAATTTAAATTAATTAAAGGGTAAATAATAAATTTAATTAATTACATAGAATGGGAGAGCAGGTGATGTGTTACTGCTGCAATATGTGGGAGCTGGTGGACACCATTGATGTTCACGGTGATCACATTTGCAGTAAGTGTTGGCTGCTCGAGGAACTCCGGCTCCGTGTTGATGAGCTGGAGTCCGAGCTTCAAACACTGCGACACATCAGGGAGGGGGAGAGTTACCTGGACTCTGTGTTCCAGGAGGTAGTCGCACCAATTAGATTAACTAATTCAGATGTAGCCTGTGGTCAGGGACAGGAGGGTGTGACTACGAATGAGGCAGGTACGGGGATCCAGGAGGTAGTGTTGGAGGAGTCGCAGCCCTTGCTCTTGTCCAACAGGTTTGAGGCTCTTAGTCCCTGTGAGGACGGGAGCAGGGACTGCAGGGAGGATGAGCAACCTGGCCACAGCACCGTGGTACGGGGAGCCATTCAAGTGGGGGGAGTAAAAAGAAATGTTGTAGTGGTAGGGGATAGTATCATTAAGGGGATAGATGGGGTTCTTTGCAGCCAAGAGCGAGAGTCCCGAAGGCTGTGTTGCCTGCCCGGTGCCAGGGTTAAGGACATCTCCTCTGGGCTGGAGAGAAACTTGGAGTGGGAGGGGGAAGATCCAGTTGTCGTGGTCCATGTTGGTACCAATGACATAGGTAGGACAAGGAATGAGGTTCTGCTGAGGGAGTATGAGCAGCTCGGGGCCAAATTAAGAAACAGAACCTCTAGGGTAGTAATCTCTGGATTACTACCTGAGCCACGAGCAAATTTGGCAAGGGTAAATAAAATCAGAGAGTTAAATGCGTGGTTCAAAGACTGGTGTGGGAGAAATGGGTTTTGCTTCCTGGGACACTGGCACCAGTACTGGGACAGGAGAGAGCTGTTCCGTTGGGACGGACTTCACTTGGCCAGTGCTGGGACTAGAGTCCTGGCGAATCGAATAACTAGGGCTGTAGAGAGGGCTTTAAACTAATTAGTGGGGGGGAGATTTCAAGAGAGCAAAAAATAAAAATGTCAGCGGAGAAGGCAATAGAGCAAAGTAGCAGTGGGGTAATTAAAAACCAGAGCGTGTCAGGAAGGGACAGAATATATAAAGATAAAGGTAAAGTAGTAAAGGGGGTAAAAGCAGGAATAAATTGTCACAAAATATTTTTTAAAGTTCTTTATCTGAATGCACGCAGCATTCGTAACAAAATAGACGAGTTGATTGTACAAATAACTGCACATGGGTATGATCTAGTGGCCATTACAGAAACATGGCTGCAAGGTGACCATGACTGGGAACTAAACATCCAGGGGTATTTGATTATTAGGAAGGAAAGGGAGGTGGGGTGGCTTTGTTAATAAAGGATGGAATCACTGCAATAGTGAGAAATGATATTGGGTCAAAGGACCAGGATAGCGAAACAGTTTGGGTGGAGATGAGGAATAATAAGGGGAAAAAGTCACTAGTGGGCGTAGTCGATAGGCCTTCTAACAGTTGCAACTCAATTGGTCGAAGTATTAATCAGGAAATAGTTGGGGCTTGTAATAAGGGAACAGCTATAATCATGGGAGATTTTAACTTTCATATTGACTGGACAAATCAAATTGGGCAGGACAGCCTTGAGGAAGAGTTCATGGAGTGCATTAGGGACGGGTTCCTTGAGCAGTATGTTACTGAACCAACCAGGGGGCAGGCAATCTTAGATCTGGTCCTGTGTAATGAGACAGGATTAATAAAAAATGTCCTAGTAAAGGATCCCCTTGGAATGAGTGACCATAACATGGTTGAATTCCAAATTCAGTTGGAGGGTGAGAGAGTTGGATCTCAAACCAGCGTACTAAGCCTAAATAAAGGAGACTATGAAGGTATGAGAGCAGAGTTGACTAAAGTGGACTGGGAAAATAAATTAAGGTGTAAGACAGTACAGGAGCAGTGGTGTACATTCAAGGAGGTATTTCACAACTTTCAAGAAAAATATATTCCACTGAGGAAAAAGGGGCGTAAAAAAAAAAGACAGCCATCCGTGGCTAAGTAAAGTAATAAAAGATAGTATCCGACTAAAAACAAGGGCATATAAAGTAGCCAAATCTAGTGGGAGGATAGAAGATTGGGAAGCATTTAAAAATCAGCAAAGAATAACTAAAAGATTAATTAAGAAAGGGAAGATAGATTATGAAAGTAAACTAGCAAAAAATATAAAAACAGATAGCAAGAGTTTCTACAATTATATAAAAAGAAAAAGGGTGGCTAAAGTGAATGTTGGTCCCTTAGAGGACGAGACCGGGAAATTAGTAGTGGGGAACATGGAGATGGCAAATACGCTGAACAAATATTTTGTATCAGTCTTTACAGTAGAGGACACTAAAAATATCCCAACACTGGACAAACAAGGGGCTATGGGGGGGAGGAGCTAAACACGATTAAAATCACTAAGGAGATGGTACTCGGTAAGATAATGGGACTTAAGGCGGATAAATCCCCTGGACCTGATGGCTTACATCCTAGGGTCTTGAGAGAAGTTGCGGTAGGGATTGCGGATGCATTGGTGGTAATTTTCCAAAACTCCCTGGATTCGGAAAGGTCCCAGCAGATTGGAAAACTGCTAATGTAACACCCTTATTTAAAAAAGGAGTTAGACAAAAGGCTGGAAACTATAGACCAGTTAGCCTAACATCTGTGGTTGGTAAAATGTTGGAGTCCATTATTAAGGAAGCAGTAACAGGACATTTGAATAAGCATAACCTAATCGGACAGAGTCAGCATGGTTTTATGAAGGGGAAATCATGCTTGACAAATTTGCTCGAATTCTTTGAGGACGTAACAAACAAGGTGGATAAAGGGGAATCAGTGGATGTGGTGTATTTGGACTTCCAAAAGGCATTTGACAAGGTACCACACAAAAGATTGCTGCACAAGATAAAAAATCACGGGATTGGGGGTAATATACTGGCATGGGTGGAAGATTGGCTATCTAACAGAAAACAGAGAGTTGGGATAAATGGGTCATTCTCGGGTTGGCAATCAGTAACTAGTGGTGTTCCGCAGGGGTCAGTGCTGGGACCCCAACTCTTTACAATCTATATTAACGATTTGGAGGAGGGGACCAAGTGCAACGTATCCAAGTTTGCAGACGATACAAAGATGGGAGGGAAAGCAGTGAGTGAGGAGGACATAAAAAACCTGCAAAAGGACATAGACAGGCTAAGTGAGTGGGCAGAAATTTGGCAGATGGAATATAATGTTGGAAAGTGTGAGGTTATGCACTTTGGCAGAAAAAATCAAAGAGCAAGTTATTATCTAAATGGAAAGAAACTGCAAAGTGCTACAGTACAAAGGGATCTGGGGGTCCTGGTGCATGAAACACAGAAGGTTAGTATGCAGGTACAGCAGGTGATCAGGAAGGCCAATGGAATCTTGGCTTTTATTGCAAGGGGGATGGAGTATAAAAGCAGGGAAGTCTTGCTTCAGCTATACAGGGTACTGGTGAGGCCACACCTGGAGTACTGCGTACAGTTTTGGTTTCCATATTTAAGAAAAGATATACTTGCTCTAGAGGCAGTTCAGAGAAGGTTCACTCGGTTGATTCTGGAGATGAGGGGGTTGACTTATGAGGAGAGGTTGAGTAGGTTGGGCCTCTACTCATTGGAATACAGAAGAATGAGAGGCGATCTTATCGAAACATATAAGATTGTGAGAGGGCTTGATCGGGTGGATGCGGGGAGGATGTTTCCACTGATGGGTGAGACTAGAACTAGGGGGCATAAACTTAGAATAAGGGGCTGCCGTTTCAAAACTGAGATGAGGAGAAACTTCTTCACTCAGAGGGTAGTAAATCTATGGAACTTGCTACCTCAGAGAGCTGTGGAAGCTGCGACATTAAATAAATTTAAAACGGAGATAGACAGTTTCCTAGCTGATAAGGAATTAAGGGTTATGGGGAGCGGGCAGGGAAGTGGACGTGAGTCTAGGTTCGGATCAGCCATGATCCTATTGAATGGCGGAGCAGGCCCGAAGGGTCGTGTGGTCTACTCCTGCTCCGACTTCTTATGGACGTGTTGTACCTGATGTAGACATACTTAATGTTGACTCACGGTGAAAAGTGTTTTATTCCGCATCATTGGCATCACTCACTTTTTAAATTCACCCCAGAAAGGAAAATGTATTTTTTTTATTAAAAGGATAAGCTAGAGTTAACATTGGTTGTTTTGATGGATGTCGTATTGCCAAATGCTGAAAAATGCAGCGATAATCAAGGAGTGCATTTTTTACTGCCCTATTTGTTAAATCAGTAACGATATTGTTTTCAAATGCTTAGTTAATTGAACATGTTTATGCATTTTTAGCATTTATGGAATGATCAGGTCATCTGGTTTTACTCCGGGTGGAATGACGCTCTAAATTTTCATTCTTGTGTTTTGCTGGCGTTGAACTTTTAAAATAATGATTAGAGTAAGAATTGTATTTTTATTCAAGAAATGTGTATTTAGTTTTAAGACAGAATTAGCCTCTACCTGATGTATAAAATGTTTCATGTGAGTTGATGATTTATTTAAAAACCTACCTTCCTTTAGGTTGGACCTGCTTCCATTTTATGCCCGTCTGGTTGGCACTTTACATCCATGCATGGCTGATGTGGCAGAGGACCTCTGCGCCATGTTAAAGGGAGACTTCCGATTCCATGTATGTTTTAATTTCTTCTTTGAGAGATCACTGCTGTGTTTCTTTAAATATTTGGTGTAAGGAACCGTTCGTTTAAAATTAATTTCTCAGTTGCAACATGAACACATTTGCTTTAATAGGATGCAGTATATAGTGGACTGTTGGTAAAAGGTACTAATCATTTTAGTTTGTATAAATGCAGCATTGTATGTGCCAGAGGACAAAATAAACATTTATAATAAATATTCAAGTTGCTTGGGTGATTAGTATCCATATGTAAATTGAACACACTTTTTATTGTATGCTTCAGGTCAGGAAGAAGGATCAGATCAATATCGAAACTAAAAACAAGACTGTACGGTTCATTGGGGAGCTAACAAAGTTTAAAATGTTCTTGAAGAATGATGCACTTCATTGTCTGAAGGTGAGTCTGGAATATCTTTTATCCATACATATTTCACTACTTGAGACCTAGAATCATAGAAAGTTACAACACGGAAGGAGGCCATTTCGGCCCATCGTGTCCGCGCCGGCCAACAAAGAGCTATTCAGCCTAATCCCACTTCCCAGCTCTTGGTCCGTAGCCCTGCAGATTAGAGCATCCCAAGTGCACATCCAAGTACTTTTTAAATGTGGTTAGGGTTCCTGCCTCTACCACCTTTTCAGGCAGTGAGTTCCAGACCCCCACAACTCTCTGGGTGAAGAAATTTCCCCTCAAACCCCCTCTAAACCGTCCCCCAATTACTTAAAATCTGTGCCCCCTGGTTTTTGACCCCTCTGCTAAGGGAAATAGGTCCTTTCTATCCACTTTATCTATGCCCCTCATAATTTTATACACCTCAATAAGGTCTCCCCTCAGCCTCCTCTGTTCCAAGGAAAACAAACCCAGCCTATCCAGTCTTTCCTCATAGCTAAGATTCTCTACTCCCGGCAACATCCTTGTAAATCTCCTCTGTACCCTCTCTAGTGCAATCACATCTTTCTTGTAATGTGGTGACCAGAACTGCATGCAGTACTCTAGCTGAGGCCTAACTAGTGTTTTATACAGTTGAAGCATACCCCCCCCCCCCCCCCCGCTCTTGTATTCTGTGCCACGGCTAATAAAGGCAAGCATTCCGTATGCCGCCTTAACCACCTTATCTACTTGGCCTGCTACCTTCAGGGATCTGTGGACATGCACTCCAAGGTCCCTTTGTTCCTCTACACTACTCAGTGTCCTACCATTTAATGTGTATTCCCTTTCCTTGTTAGCCCTCCCCAAATGCATTACCTCACACTTCTCCGGATTAAATTCCATTTGCCACTGTTCTGCCCACCTGACCAATTTATTGATATCTTCCTGCAGTCTACAGCTTCCTTCTTCAGTATCAACCACACAGCCGATTTTAGTATCATCTGCAAACTTCTTAATCATCCCCCCTATATTCAAGTCAAGATCGTTGATATATACCACAAAAAGCAAGGGACCTAGTACTGAGCCCTGCGGAACCCCACTGGAAACAGCCTTCCAGTCACAAAACACCCATCAACCATTGCCCTCTGCTTCCTGTCTCCGAGCCAGTTTTGAATCCAACTTGACACTTTGCCCTGGATCCCATGGGCTTTTAACTTTGTGACCAGTCTGCCATGTGGAACCTTATCAAAAGCCTTGCTAAAGTCCATATGCACTACATCAAACGCACTACCCTCATCTACCCTCCTTGTTACTTCCTCAAAAAATTCAATCAAGTTTGTCAGACACGACCTTCCCTTAACAAATCCGTGCTGACTATCCTTGATTAATCCGTGTCTTTCTAAATGAAGATTTATCCTGTCCTTCAGAATTCTTTCCAATAATTTTCCCACCACCAAGGTTAGGCTGACTGGCCTGTAATTACTTGGCCTATCCTTTTCTCCCTTTTTAAACAAGGGTACCACATTAGCAGTCCTCCAGTACCTCACCTGAAGCCAGAGAGGATTGAAAAATGATGGTCAGGGCCTCTGCTATTTCCTCTTTTGCTTTGCTTAACAGCCTGGGGTACATTTCATCTGGGCCTGGGGATTTATCCACTTTTAAAGATGCTAAGCCCCTTAATACTTCCTCTCTCTCTATGTTTATTTCATCTAATATTTCACACTCCTCCCCCCTCCGATAGCAATGTCTGCTTCGTCCCTCTCCTTGTGAAAACAGACGCAAAGTATTCATTAAGAACCCTACCGACGTCTCCCGCCTCCACACACAGATTACCCTCATGATCTCTAATAGGCCCTACCCTTTCTTTAGCTATCCTCTTACTCTTAATATATTTATAAAACATCTTTGGGTTTTCCTTGATTTTACTTGCCAAGAATATTTCTAGCTCTTTCTTTGCTTTCCTAATATCATTTTCAATTGCACCCCTGCACTTTCTGTACTCCTCTACAGATTCTGGAGTATTTAGCCCTCGGTATCTGTCATACACCTCCCTTTTTTTCTTTTTCCTACCCTGTATGTCTCTAGACATCCAGGGAGTTCTAGATTTGCGCACGTTCTTCAATTGAACTGAAATCTAGTAGGATTAAACAACAGTTTCTGAGCACTTCCACTTACTTATGTAACGATGCCAAGTAAAATCTATGATCTTAAGATTAAATTGTCCTTGGACTGACGCAGGTAGCAAGGGCACAAATCGTGATTATTCCTTCGGAAGGTTCAAATCTTGTAAGGTGGGGGGGGAAAAAAAGCTACTCTTGCACTGCTGTGGCAGAGGACCTCAAATAAATAGAAGCATAGAAGATAGGAGCAGGAGTAGGCCATTCGGCCCCTCGAGCCTGCTCCGCCATTTAATGAGACCTCAGCTAAGGATACCAAAACTGCACACAATACTCAAGGTGTGGTCTCACCAAGGCCTTGTACAACTGCAGCAAGACATCCTTGCTCCTGTACCGAATCCTCTCGCTATGAAGGCCAACATACCATTTGCCTTCTTAACCGCCTGCTGCACCTGCATACTTGCCTACAGCGACTGGTGCACAAGGACTCCCAGATCTCGTTGCACTTCCCCTTTTCCCAATCTATTGCCGTTCAGATAATAATCTGTCTTCCTGTTTTTGCCACCAAAGTGGATAACCTCGCATTTATCCACATTATACTGCATCTGCCATGCATCTGCCCAATCACCCAACCTGTCCAAATCATACTGGAGTTTCTCTGCATCCTCCTCACAGCACACACGCCCACCCAGCTTTGTGTCATCTGCAAACTTGGAGATATTACATCTAGTTCTCTCGTCTAGATCATTAAAATATATATTGTGAATAGCTGGGGTCCTAGCACTGATCCCTGCGGTACCCCACTAGTCACTGCCTGCCACTCGGATAAAGACCCATTTATTCCAACTCTTTGCTTCCTGTCTGCCAACCAGTTCTCTCTCCAAATCAGTACCTTACCCCCAATTCCATGTGCTTTAACTTTGCACGCTAATCTCTTATGCGGGACCTTATCGAAAGCCTTGTGAAAGTCCAAATACACCACATCCACTGGTTCTCCTTATCTATTCTACCAGTTACATCCTCAAAAAATTCCAGTAGATTAGTCAGGCATGATTTACCTTTTGTAAATCCATGTTGACTTTGTCCGATCCTGTCACTGTTTTCCAAGTGCTCTGCTATTACATCTTTTGTAATGGACTCTAGCATTTTCCCCACTACCGATGTCAGGCTTACCGGTCTATAATTCCCCATTTTCTCTCTACCACCTTTTTTAAATAGTGGGATTACATTAGCTACCCTCCAATCCATGGGAACTGTTCTAGAGTCTATAGAATTTTGAAAGATGACCAGCAATGCATCTCATTGTTCATGGTGATCATTCCATAAACACAAAAGTTTGACATTTTTACATAAAAATGAAAACTCCAAGACTTTTTACTTGATTGGAGGGAAAAAATGATCTTTGTTTATTCTCTACTATGAACAGATGCTCTTGGCTGACTTTTCTCACCACCATATTGAAATGGCCTGCACACTCCTGGAGACGACTGGCCGTTTTCTTTTTCGATCACCTGAATCCCATTTGAGGACTAGTGTTCTTTTGGTAAGATGTGTACACTGAGAATACGCAAATAAAGTTTTTTTTTAATTGGTTTTGATTACTCTCACTTTTTGTGGAAGGCACAGTGTGTATTTTGCTTTGCCCTTTCAGGTCCAGCTTTGACCTGTTTTCAGGTGTGTGTTTGGTTAGGTCATCTGCAGCCGTCCTTGAGCAATAGTGCTTTGTAACTGGCTGTTTTGATATTAGAAGAGCAAACAATAGTGATTCGTTCCAATTTCTTCCTTGTTGGGTCATGTTTATCCTTTGCTTCATGCCTCCCTCTAAATGAGCCTTGTTTAAATTGGGAGTTCACTATTTGGATGCCCCATTACATTAATATCCAAAATTAACTCATTTATATTCTTCTAAAATTGTGAGGATTTTCCATTCTCATTGTGAGTAAGGCCAAATACATAGCCAAAAAAGTGTCCCCTGGAATTAAATCATGAGTGTAAACAGTCTGGGAGAGGCTGTACTTGCATTGTTTCCTTTAGCAGCATACGGTTACACTGGGTGGACATAATATGTCTGGACCTTTTTTTTTCTTGCTGTTGATGTATCCGTGCTCTTGGTTTTATTTTGGACTCAATACCCGTTGAAGGTTTAAGGACATGAGCCCACTCTTTTAGCAATGCATTATTTAAACAGCAGTGGGCTAATTCACAAGTTAGGTTTATACAGCTCAATGTTTATATCATGGCAAAGTTAATCACTTCATATTACATAGAAACATAGAAACATAGAATCTAGGAGCAGGAGTAGGCCATTCGGCCCGTCGAGCCTGCTCCGCCATTCAATATGATCATGGCTGATCATCCAAATCCAGTACCCTGTCCCTGCTTTAATCCCCACAGTACACATATCCCATCCTATCTCCATAACCCCACATATTTAATCCCCCCTAACACTAAGGGTCAATTTATCATAGCCAAATCAACCTAACCCACACATTTTTGGACTGTGGGAGGAAACCGGAGCACCCGGAGGAAACCCACGCAGACACGGGGAGAATGTGCAAACTCCACACAGACAGTCACCCGAGGTCAGATTCGAACCCGGGTCTCTGGCGCTGTGAGGCACCAGTGCTAACCACTATGCCACCGTGTTGCCCTAATTACATTTTACAGTCAGTGATGAAATTTGATTCAAGACTCCAAATTGGCTAATTGCTGATGTATGGAGTGTGATTTTTAACTTGTATGCTTTCTAGATTCTAATTTAAATAATTCTGTTGGTTGTTTTAAATAACTTACAAGTTTAGGAAAGCGCCTCATGGTAAGATAGTGCTGGCTGATTTAAAATCCATTCCGTACTCCTCATGTTCTCATTGTGGTGCCGGCCATATTTTGGTATTGGACGTACCCGGTGAAAATTCCAAAACGCACAATGAAGTAGGCAGTCTGGCAAGCTAGACTATTAGCCCCTTAAGGCAAGTTCTCAAAATATTAACTTTGAGTGCCAAATTGAGGGTGTTTTTGTAATAAAATTTTACATTTTGCTTTTTTTGGATTCTTGTTGGTGGTTGACCATAATTAGCAAGAGTAATAAATGGTATGTTAGCCTTTATTACAAAAGGATCGGAGTATAAGAATAAAGAAGTCTTACTGCAATTATATAGGGCCTTGGTGAGACCACACCTGGAGTACTGTGTACAGTTTTGGTCTCCTTACCTAAGGAAGGATATACTTGCCTTAGAGGGATTACATAGGCTATATGACACAGAAACAGGCCATTCGGCCCAACCAGTCCATGCCAGCGTTTATGCTCCACATGAGCCTCCTCCCGTCTTTCCTCATCTAAATCTATCAGCGTAACCCTCTATTCCCTGTTTCCTCATATGCTTGTCTAGCCTCCCCTTAAATGCATCTATACTATTCGCTTCAACCACTCCCTGTGGTAGCGAGTTCCATATTCTCACCACTCTTTGGGTAAAGAAGTTTCTTCTGAATTCCCTATTGGATTTCTTGGTGACTATCTTATATTGATGGCCTCTAGTTATGCTCTTCCCCACAAGTGGAAACATTATCGACTCTATCAATTTTTCATAATTTTAAAGACCTCTATTAGGTCACATCTCAGCCTTTTATCAGGGAGTGCAATGAAGGTTCACTGGATTTATTTCTGGGATGAGGTGATTGTCCTATGAAGAGAGATTGAGTAGACTCTGCCTATATTCCCTGGAGTTTAGACGAATGAGAGGTGATCTCATTGAAACATATAAAATTCTTAAAGGGCTCTACAGGGTGGATGCTGGGAGGATGTTTCCCCTGGCTGGGGAGTCTAGAACCAGGGGTCACAGTCTCTAAGGGGTCGGCCATTTAGGGCTGAGATGAGAAATTTCTTCACTCAAAGGGTTGTGAATCTTTTGAATTCTCTACCCCAGAGGACTGTGGATACTCAGTTCTTGAGTATATTCAAGACAGAGGTCGATAGATTTTTGGATACTAGGGGAACCAATGGATATGGGGTTAGGGTGGGAAGGTGGAGTAGAGGTAGATCGTCAGCCATGATCTTATTGAATGGCGGAGCAGGCTTGAAGGGCCGAATGGCCTACTCCTGCTCCTATTTCTTATGTTCTAATGACAGCACACTGATAATTTCAAGGTAGACTCTAGTCTTAGTATGAGGGTTGGTATATAAACTTTTTATGTCCGATTAAGTTTGATTATATAGCGTACTTTTTTTCATGTTGGTACATTTTTCAACTTGAGACTAGAAAGGTTTGAATTGGAAATAAAATGTTCTCCCAATTGTTGTACCCAGTGTAAGCATCAAGCATGGCTACATGCAGAGTAAGGATCCCCTACTCTGCCCCAAGGAAGTGCCTCATTCCTAACATTTGAAAAGTGAATTTTCCGTTTCTTGCACCAGCTATCCTCATGACCTTTGAGTGTGATTGCTAATTTGTACAGGATTGTGGCCAGTTCTGTGTTGTAGATTTGTGCTCACCAGGATCTGGGGTTGGCATGCATCAACTCTCAAATTCGGATCTGTATAGCCAGTTATAAGACTTTGCGTCATTATTCTAAAATGGATTTCAGCCCAGATTACAGAGATGAAAGGATAGCCCCAGTTCTATTCACAACCCTATTCTTTTGCTTAAATATTCATTTGATGTTGCAATTAACCAACTCTTTAAGTAATTCTTTAGTCTTTAATATGATTTTCTGACGTGTGCCAGTAATGCTGACCCGTTTCAATGCCCTCTCTTTAGGAGCAAATGATGCGCAAGAAGCAGGCAATGCACTTAGATGCTCGTTATGTTACCATGGTGGAAAATGCATACTATTATTGTAATCCACCACCTGTTGAGAAAACAGTGAGGAAGAAGCGCCCTCCCCTTCAGGAATATATCCGCAAACTTCTCTACAAGGACTTGTCCAAGGTCACAACTGAAAAGGTAACTGCTAGTTAATTAAATTAATCATTCACTCCGTTAAATATATTATTTTCCCAAAAGCAGGTTTACAAAAAATGCAATATTGAGATAGGCATTCTGTTGAGTGTATCTTACTTAGAACTTCATTGCACCTTTTTGTGTAAGTAAATGAATTTAAAACATAAATCATTGCTCCAACAATGTGGCCGACAAAGTTCTACACCATTATTGTATGTTTGACTGAGCGTTAGCCGTGGCTCAGTTGGTAGCACTCTCGCCTTTGAGTTGGAGGGTTGTGCGTTCAAGTCCCACTCCAGAGACTTGAGCACAAAATCTGAGGGAGTGGTGTGCTGTCGGAGGTGCAGTCTTTCAGTTGAGATATTAAACCGAGACCACGTCTGCCCTTTCAGGTGGATGTAAAAGCTCCCATGCCACTATTTCAAAGAAGAGCTGGGAAGTTCTCCCTGGTGTCCTGGGCCAATATTTATCTCTCAACCAACATCAGTAAACCAGATTATCTGGTCATTATCACATTGCTGCTTGTACATTCCTAGCAGTTGCCTCCAAACTCCATCTTCTCAACCTGTGACAGTCCCATTTTGTGAATAGTTAGTGGCCACTGCGATGGTGGAATCAAGTCACTATTGAATTTGCTAATTAGAAGCACCACACGATATCCTTTGTTTTTGTACACACTTTATTTAAGCTCCCATTATAGAACGCTGAAATCAACTGAACGCGAGATCTCTGTGGGCAGCTTTCTTCAGGGCCAGCGATGAAGTGCACTGACGTCAACAAGCTGCCTAAGCAGCCAGCTTAAACACAATAGGCTTAACTCTCAAAGTACTTTACACTTCATTTGTTATGATAATCACATGAGGTGGTTTTTCTGGGGGATATGTAGTAGTTAACTTCTAGTGAAGAACATTTTTTCCTCCCGCTACCTTCATGGGATGTGGGCGTCGCTGGCAAGGCCAGCATTTATTGCCCATCCCTAATTGCCCTCGAGAAGATGGTGGTGAGCCACCTTCTCGAACCGCTGCAGTCCATGTGGTGAAAGTACTCCCACAGTGCTGTTAAGGAGGGAGTTCCAAGATTTTGACCCCATTTATTATTTTCTCTTTTGAAGGAATGATTCTTGCTAGGTTTTACGTAATAGGCCCCGAGGACGCCTCTCACCTGGTTGTTCTTCATTTGGAAACAAACTGAATGTCAGCAAGCTAACCACAGAGGGCTGAGCCTGATTGTGACCTCAAGCAAAATTTACACCCATGGGTTTTTAGCAGGACGTCCTAGTTAGTGATGAGGATCGGGATCTTCCCTTCCCTAACCTGGGGCTGCTGAGGCCAACTGCAGTTCCTCTGTTGCTGCTCCAGCTGAGCTGACCTATCTCCACACAGGTTGGGTATTGAACCTCGCTGGCCTGCATGACAGTTCCATGCTAAGTAGTGCATTTATCAACTAAGCCATTGGAGAGCATTGGAAGAAATGTATGTATTCATCAAAGGGTTAACATTTGCAAACCGAGTGCCGCAAATAGCTCAAATGTTTTCTGATTATGCAAAATTGTGGTTGCTCCAGACGAGACACTTTATTGGAGTGGCAAAGAAACAAGGCTTGTAATTCAATGCTGGCTGATTCTGACCTGGAGCTGATCTTCACCGTTCCCTCGCCAAATAACAACTAAACTCTGATTACCCTGAAGCTGTAATACTGACGCAAAAACAGTGTCTCTTTGTATTTAAAAAAAAAAGGCAGTTATTTAATGCTGGGTGTTTCAGATCTGGAGCGTCACCAAACAATTGATTGTCTGAAGCTCACTTACATAATACCAATTAGCTTTTATGGCCTTAAAGGGAGACAGCAGAATATTCTCAGCATCAGAAAATTACATTGGCCCGTAATTTGCGGTCAGCGGCGAAGCAAAGGCGCTCTCCGCTGGCCCCGAAGAAAGCTGCCCACAGAGATCTCGCGATCTCTGTGGCGAGAAGTTTGCCTTTTTCGGCGTTTAATTGATTTCAGAGCAGTGTTGTGAGAATCCCCAGTGAAGAGCTGCAGTGATGTCAACAAGCTGTCTAAGCAGCCAATCACATTGAATAGTTCTCACAGACAGGAAATGAAAAGCTGCTTTTATCCAGACTTTTTAAAAATGTTAGAGAGCGAAATAAAGATTGGGGCTCTCATGGGGATAAAGTAGAAGCTGAAATATCATGAACAAAAAAATTACAATTTTTATCATAATGGCAAAATTTGACACTCAACAAATATAAAAAATTTAGTTTTTCCCGGCTAGAACGGTTGTTCAGCAGTCAATACGCTGTTAAAACCCCAGTTACACCTAATCCAACAAGGTCTAACATTTAATGGGGTATTTAACAGCCTCGGTTTAATGTCTCATCTGAAAGATGGCACCTCCGACAGTGCAGCACTCCCCCTCAGCACTGCAGTGGAGTGTCAGCCTAGATTTTTGTGCTGGAGTCTCTCGCGTGGGACTTGAACCCACAACCTTCTGACTCAGGCGAGGGTGCTACCCACTGAGCCATGGCTGACACAGTCATACCTACAAGGCAAGGGGAAGAAAAGTTTTAAATTTGCAAGTGAACAGTGACTCTAATTTGTATATCTAGGTACAGGAAACTCTCTTTTAACCGGCACCCAAATAACCGGAAATCTCTCTTAACCGGCAAAATTCTTGAGTAGGTAACCGGGGTTTTCCTTCATCTCTCCTTTAAAAAATAACTTTAAAAAAAACCCGAGGCGTTTGCCTTGTATCGGAGCATGTAGATTGGGAGGGGAATGTGCAGCCCGGGTAGGCAGCGGACACGACAGATGGTCAGCTGGCGGTCCCCGGGAAGACGGAGCTCCGAATGCAGGCGCATGTCAGTGTGTACGGGGCTCTCGTACGTTGGGAGATATAACTCTCCGTTATCCGGACTTTTTGATTAACCGGCACCACGCCGGTCCCGTCGGTGCCGGTTAATAAAGAGTTTCCTGTACTAGGTACATTTAAAAAACGATACCTAACAAAACTTTCATGTCGTAGGTCTTGAGACAGATGAGAAAGTTGGCGTGGCATGATCCAGAGGTGAAGGAATATGTTATTAACTGTATGGTCAACATCTGGAACGTGAAATACAACAGCATCCACTGTGTTGCTAATCTATTGGCGGGATTAGTGCCATACCAGGAAGACGTGGGAATACACGTTGTGGATGGAGTGCTGGAAGACATCCGTCTGGGAATGGAGGTGATGAAATTTTGCTTAAATATTAAGCAATGTGAAAAAGAAATAAAACCTAGTCCTGTCTCCAAAATTGATGCTATTCATGTCTAACAGAAACTGCTGCTAACTACATTAGGGTCGTCGCCAATGTTCCCCTTGATTTATTTTGGGTGTGCGGTCCCTTTTAATGGGCTGCGCGGAATTTTGCAGTCAAAATTTTGCGCATGTGCAAATCTCCCATTCAAAAGCCGGTAAACGGCCTGCGTGGGACCTCCAGACAGCTGTGCGGCCTCATAGCTTAGTGGAAATGTTGGTCGTCGCAATTAAATGAGATTCCTTGTAAGGACACAATTTTTTAGGTGCTGCAACTGGTAATATTCCTTTTTTTCTTTTTCTCTCCTAAAGATGCTGATTAATACTGGGGTATAGTTCTACAGATGCCGGTATCCCTCTGATACCTTGAGCAAGTAGCATTTCTTTATGTTGAGTCTACATTGGATGTTGGCAGGGCATTTGATCATGGGAGGACATTATAGCTGATTCCAACCCTGTCACATGCACTTGCTGGCAGGGATTGCTTGATGGCAGTCAAGAGCAGGAAACCTGTTTTGGGGGCAGGAGTGAGAAGGTTTTCTACTTTATAATCCAGATCAAATTGTAGCACCCTCTGCCACCTTGACTGAGATCAGGTAACTTAGTACTGATAGGGGGACCAAACTGAAGTTCAAAATGTGTCCTCAATTCTAGCAGTCCCTGCTGTTTCTACACATGGATTTTACACATGTCAGCATGTAATGACAAGCTCTCTCTGTTTTTCAGGTCAACCAACCCAAATTCAACCAGAGGCGTATCAGCAGTGTTAAGTTCCTCGGAGAATTGTATAATTATAGAATGGTGGAGTCTGCGGTCATCTTCCGAATTTTGTATTCCTTTATTACATTTGGTATAAGTGCTGATGGCAGTGCAACACCTCTGGACCCACCAGAGCATTTATTTCGTATTCGACTGGTCTGCACTCTGCTGGACACTTGTGGACAGTACTTTGACAGAGGATCCAGCAAGCGGAAGCTGGACTGTTTCCTTGTATATTTTCAGGTATTTTTTAATGACTTTGAAAACAATACCTTCACAAACTTTGTTTAAATATTGTAGTAGATAGTATATAGCTACACATTAAAACTTTTGAGTTAGTAATGCTATCACATTCCCAGTTAATTGAAATTGAAAATGTCAGCCAGTGGCTCAGTGGGTAGCACCCTTGACTCTGCTGTCCCATTCCAGAGACTTGAAACCGAACATCTAGGCTGACACACCAGTCCAGTACTGAGGGAGTGCTGCACTGTCGGAGGTGCTGTCTTTCAGATGAGACGTTAAAATGAGGCCCCGTCTGCGCTCTCAGGTGGATGTAAAAGACCACATGGCACTATTTCAAACAAGAGCAGGGGAGTTATCCCCGGTGTCCTGGCCAATATTTATCCCTCAATCAACATCGAAAACAGTTTATCTGATAGTTATCTCTTGCCATTTGTGGGAGCTTGCTGTGCGCAAATTGGCTGCCATGTTTCCTACATTACAACAGTGACTACACTTCAATAAGTACTTCATTGTCAGTAAAGTGCTTTGGGATGTCTGGTGATCCTGAAAGGTGCTATAGAAATGCAAGACTTTTTTCTTTCTATGAATGGGTAACATTGATTTGCTCCAGAGGTGACGCTATATTGACTCTCGGCGTGATACAAAAAGCACAACTAAATGGTATACCATTTCCCCATACTAATTATTAGCAAAGCCATGTGGAATTCAGTAATATATTTTAAATGGTCTCAGCAATACATACAGGAATGTGGAAAAAAATCAAAAGATTTGGTTATGCCAAATTGTGCTGAATTTTGTTTGGATAGCGCACATCTTTATAGCGGTTATCTGTTAAATGTCAGATTGAAATTTAAGCAATCAAAAGAGAAGTTAAGTTTCTGTATTATAAAAGCTAGTTTTTGTCTCCCTTCCAAATTGTGTTAAGAATACAAACACAAAATTCTTATTTGGTAGGGGATATTTTTAGTTTAAATTCATCCTACGGTTTCAGATCACCGTGCTGAGGAGCAATGCAACTTTTCATGGAAACCTGTATTTTTAAAATTTTCTTGTAAAGACTATTCAGTCTCTGTTGAAGACTAAGCATCTGGTCAAATAAAATTAAAAGGAAGTCTCCACAAACACTTTAAAAAATGCATGTTTTAGCCGACTGAGGACCAATATTCCCTTTAATTTTATTTCGGGTGCACTGTCCCTTTAACAGGCTGCGTGGCCCATTCAAATTCCCACGCATGCGCAATCAGAAGAGAAGTCTATTTAAAAACCGGTAGGACAGCCGCGCAGCTTAATGGGAACATTGCTGAGGACCAAGCTACTGCTCTGCTCAAAGTGCCAAGTCAGATTGAAAGAAAATAGAGATCTGGTTTCTAACTAATGCCCTGTTTGTATTTATAAAGATAATGTGGTTAAAAATAAATGGGATTTGTCAAGTCAACTGTAATTGTATATCACTGAGAACATCAACTGGAAGAGACAGGTTCTACACTTAAATAGTCAGAAATTGTGATGGTCTCCATTTTGGAGTATTTTTTGGAGGTGGCAGAGAACTTGTGCCTCACTAAAGAAAGACTTAAAAAACCTTGCATTTATATATAGCACGTGATCATATCTCTGAAACATCTGTGTTTTACACACAATAACTTTTGCAGTTTCTATCATGCAAGTAAATACCTCTGCATAGCAAGATTCCGCAAATAGCAATGAGATAAATGATCTGTAGATCTGCTTTTGGTTTTAATATATGGAAGCGTGTTAGCTTGGACTCGTGGAGAACGCGCTGCTCTTCAAATGATACCATGGGATCTCGGTTTTAATTCAGTAGTAGCACTCTTGCCTCTGAGTCACAAGATCATGGATTCAAGCACCCCTCCAGAGACTTGATTACATAATCTAGGCAGACACCAAAGTGCAGTACTGAGTGAGCACTGCACTGTCAGAGGTGTCGTCTTTCGGTTGAGACGTTAAACCGAGGTCCTGTTTGTCCTCTCAGTTAGACATACAAGATCCCATAGCACTATTTGAAGAGCAGAGGAGTTCTCCCTGTTTCCCGGCCAATATTAGCCCTCAACCCACATCACTAAGGTAAATTATCTAGTCATTTATCTCATTGCTGTTTCTGGGAGCTTGCTGTGTGCAAATTGGCTACTGCGTTTCCTATATTACAACAGTGACTACACTTCAAAAATACTTCAGTGGCTGTGAAGTGCTTTGGGACATCCTGAGCTCATGAAAGGTGTTATATAAATGCAAGTTCTTTAATATCCATCTGAACTGGCAGACTGAGCCTGTGTTTAATATCTCATCCAAAGGTTGGTGCTTTGGACAGTGGATTCACTCACCGCTGTGCTGAAGTATCACTGTTCAGGACCCACAACCTCCTGACTCAGGCAAGAGTGCGACCCACTGAGCCAAGCCCTGTCAACTGAACACTTAGACCCTTGATGTTTGAACAAATTCTAGTTCATGTCATAGACTCATAGGTACTCTAGGTAACAGAAAGGTGCTTTAACCAACTGGAGGGCAAAAGTGGAGGTCAGAAAGCATGGCCGTTGTCAGTCTGACTGACCAAAGCTCTCCCCCACTCCCTTGTACCTGTCAGACAGCAATTTTAATTGCAGTTACGTGCAGTGCCTCCTAGGTGTCTGTTAAAATTGGAAGGGGGTGCTGCTGTTCAGTTACGCTGATGGCAACTATGTTTTTCAGCTGCTTCTGCCTTCACAATGCCACTGTTTAGAATGCTGTCAGAAATGGAATTGGTTGCATCTGTCACTGAAAACGGCTCCATTTATAGAGGCAAATAGGAACTAAATGATACGTTTGGCTCCTGTTAGCTACTATGGTTAGAAAACCTGTTCACACATGGTTTGTGTGAATAACAATGCAAGTCACCTAGCGATTAGCTCTAACATGAGACTGTTATTTAATTCCTTCGCAGTTATTTTGCAACACTTCTGAAACTTTTTACTTTTGTTCTCTGCAGCACATCTGCACCTTGTCCAACCTTTTTTTATTGCATCTCTTTTCCCGATCTAATTCTAATTACAATTGTTTTATTTATTTATTTCAATATCTTAATAAAAAGTTGGAATAATTAGGTGTAATCTCATTGGGGTTCCATTGTAGATTTCATGCAGCTACTGTCAATTCTCTTTTTAAATTAATAATGTGGACTATTTTGTTTCATACTTATTGAAATCATGATATAGTTTCTGTACATACTAAAAGAACTTGAGCCTCATGTTTATGCCTCTGTAGCGTTACATCTGGTGGAAGAAGAGTTTAGATGTGTGGACAAAGGATCACCCTTTCCCTATTGATGTTGACTACATGATAAGCGACATACTTGAGCTGCTTCGACCAAAGATGAAATTCTGTGGCTCCCTTGAAGAGGCCATCAAGCAAGTGCAGGAACTTGAACGTGAATTCTTAATTAAACTAGGTAAGGACAGCTCAATTTACATTGTGATGGCTTTGCACTGTACGCTCAAATCCTTTCACTGCTCTTCAATCCTTTGCACTCTTAGTCAACACAAAACTAATGTTGTGTTGACTGCCAATCCAGAATGAAGAAGCAAATCTACTACTAGAACACTAACTAGTTTCTGACTGGGCTTTTGATACCTGATCAAGACTTAAATAATATCGATGAAATAGTTCTGGTTTCTTGCGCATCTTCTACACATCATTGGAGTGAAGCCTTTGCTCAAGTTGGAAAAGGAAATCACAAGGGCAATGTCCCTTTGAAACATTTAACAAGAGGGAACTCCAGTTCTTCCATTTCTCTTCCCTCAGCGCCCCCCCCCAATTCCCTGATGCTGTCAGAAACTTTCCACTGCATTGATCTGAAAGAAAAATACGTTTCAGGAATGTTTTCGGACCCACTGGTTTTTTCTTGATTAATATTGTTTTTTTTTGTTACCTCTAGACTTGACTATTCCAACACGCTCCTGGCTGGCCTCCCATCTTCCACCCTCCATAAACTTAAGCTCATCCAAAGCTCGGCTGCCTGTATCCTAACTCACACCAAGTCCCATTCACCAACCACCCCTGTGCTCGCTGACCTACATTGGCTTCCGGTTGAGCAACGCCTTGATTTTAAAATTCTCTTCCTTGTTTTCAAATCCCTCCATGGCCTCGCTCCTCCCCCCCCCCCCCCTTATCTCTAACTCCATCCAGCCCTACAACTCTCCAAGATATCTGCGCTGCTCCAATTCTGGCCTCTTGCGCATTGCTGATTTTAATTGCTCCATCATTGACATCCGTGCATTCAGCTGCCAAGGCCCTATGCTCTAGAATTCCCTCCCTAAATCTCTCCACGCCTCTTTCCTCCTTTAAGACGCTCCTGAAAACCTACATCTGCTCTAATATCTCCTTATGTGGCTCGGTGTCACATTTTGTTTAATAACGCTCCTGTGAAGCATCTTGGGACATTTTACTACATTAAAGGCGCTGTATAAATACAAGTTGTTATTTTCTCTCAGTGCCCACACATTCAGCTGGGGTCAGGGAAGGAACCTTGTCTGATTTTTGTCCACTGTATCCTAAGAGTGCTGAGGTAAATTTGAGTGCCCCTAACACTGCCCTGGTTGAGAACTGCTAAATTAGTATCTATTAGGGATCAATCATGGAATCTTACTGTTATGCTCAGATATTCACTGCCTTAACAAGATGAGCCATTGGCAGAGCCCATATTTTCTGCTCACTAAATAAGAAACCAGATAATAAGCTGAGTTGCAGCTAAGCTTTTGTCTGAACTTCTATTGTGGGAGGAATAATATATATACACCAGTGGGCACCAGGTGGAAGTTGGATTCCAGCTGATAAACTTGCGCAAAGTATTCTGGCACAGGTGGATATGTGTCAGTACAGGTATTTAGAGTTTTAACAATGTTGCTGGATGATCTGGCAATACAGTTCTTGTAAGTCAGTGTTAATTTTGAGACTTTGTAAATACTGAGAACTTCGTGTTGAAAGGGCTCTTGTTCTTTGTCTCATGTATTCAGTGAGGGTGGGGAAGGAATGCCTCAGATAAAGGTCTTTTGTTACAATAGCTGGCAAGCATATCACTTACCGATACTGTGTCTAAGATATTGTTGCATTTATGGTACAGCAAGAGGTGAGTTAAATTCTTGGAATTTTTGTCACACCAGACTATATTTTGGGTAGTATTTTTTTGCTGATCACTTAATTTGCTGAGAGTTTGACTTTATGTTTTCCTGTTTGCTATTGAATTTAGCTCCTTTTCATTTTTAAGTTAAAGGGACAATTACTTGCCAAAAAAAACGAGTTTGGGGAACTGATTTATAGCTGCTTTTTCATGTTAATAACCATTACCAGTACTGTGGTAAGCTCAAATGGTGTAATGTCCATTTTTTATTTTGAAGATTAAGATCTGAAATCTGTTTAAACTGATGTTCCTACAAACCAATCTCATTGCCTACGTAAACTCCATAAAGTATGGATGTGGATTCTGACCTGGCTTTAAGTAAGTCCACGTCAGGTATAATGTTCCCTCTAATATTTTTTTCCGTACGTGGTCCCTTTAAATTGCTGCGCGGCCTATTCAAATTTTGCGCATGTGCGGTTTTTACAATGGAGAAGCCGGTGAGCGGCCTGTGCGGGACCTCACGGACACTGCGCATCCACGTGGCCACGCAGCTTCGAGAGAACATTGGTCAGGTGTAGGTTTCATCTCCAAGCCAAATCGGAGGCGGCAAATACTAACACCAAGTTTATGACTGACTTTGTACAGTTTGAAGCTTTGCCCTCCCCTAGATAAAAAGAGGTCCTTTTCTATAGTGTGAGGTGGTTTCACCAGCAAGTGGGACAAGGTACCAACCAGCCAAAAACACACATTAGCCTATCCTCCTACACACACGCACACATTGATAGTGCCGATTCCTGCAGTAGTCTGGTTGACCGACAGACTTGCATTTATATAGCGTCTTTCACGACCACCGGACGCCCCAAATGCTTTACAGCCAATGAAGTACTTTTTGAAGTGTAGTCACTGTTGGAATGGAGGAAACGTGGCAGCCAATTTGCGCACAGCAAGCTCCCACAAACAGCAATGTGATAATGACCAGATAATCTGATTTTAGTGATGTTGATTGAGGGATAAATTTTGGCCAGGACACCGGGGATAACTCCCTTGCTCTTCGAAATAGTGCCATGGAATCTTTTACGTCCACCTGAGAGCAGACGAGGCCTTGGCTTAACTTCTCATCCGAAAGACGGCACCTCAGACAGTGCAGCACCCCCTCAGCACTGCACTGGGAGGGTCAACCTAGATTTTTGTGCCCAAGTCGCTGGAGCAGGACTTGAACCCAGAACCTTCTGACTCAGAGGTGAGAGTGCTGCCCACTGAGCCACCGCTGACACTGGTTGGGTGTGTAGCAGACCTCCAACCAGCTGGGGTCATCCTCCCCTCCCCCAGCCTCCAGTTGTTTACAATGGAACTGCTCCAGCACCAGAAGTAATATTTGTTTAGTCCTGGAAGTTGGTAAATAAATTGAGATCCAAAGACTGCAAAAAATATAGGATTTTGTATTGTGCTCATCATGCTAAGGGACTTTAGTGCTGGAGAATGGAACACTTTTCCATTTATGCAACCAGTCTTGGCATGAAGCACTCCCAAGTCAGGTATGGAACAGCTAGCTACAGATTAAAGCTCCGTCTACTTTACCCCAACATTGTGCCTCAGCCCCAATTTTGGAATAGAACTGCCTACTGCACCAGTGTGGCATTTTTTCTATTTCCAACAGCAGCCAATCTGTGTCCCCTCTCAAACTGCCAATTGGTGCCAAACTAGGGGAAATTTTGTGTTGTCGGACCATGCCACGATGGAATACATATCATCATCGAATCTTGGAGCACAGAAGGGGTCCATTTGGCCCATCACACCTGTACCAGCTCTCTGAAATGCATAATGCACTCCCTCAGTCACTGAAGCGTCAGCGTGGTTTTGTACTCGAGGCCCGGAGTGGGGCTTGAACGCATGACGTTCTGACTCAGAGTGCTACCACGGAGCCAAGACTTTAATATTCTGCAGCTCTGAGACTTGAGCTGGTGATTCCCTTATTTTTCAGCCTTTAGCTGTTGCGGTTCGCATTGTCAATATTTTCTGTGATGGAAATCCCCCACCATACCTTGGACTGTTCTCGCTATTGTTCAGTCTTGCATTTCCTTTAAAACTCATGTTCAAACTTTTTAAATGTTGCATTATAATGAGAAAGTTGGTACAAATGTAGTTAATGATTCAACTGTTGGGTCTAGTATCTAATTTACCTCCATCAACAGAACTTGCTAATGTAAAAAGTTGACATGTTTTCCAAATATTCTTTTTCAATCTATCCTGCGTATTTTTAACTGCAGTCCTTCAGAGTTCAAATAAAGATTAAGGAGTGTTTCATTCCAGTTCAATTTTTATGAGATATACGTAGTCTAACCCAAGTGCTTTTGTTATTTGAGAATTTCAGTCTTGGCATGCACATGTGGAATGTTAAACTTTTTAAATGGCGCTTGTTTATCTCTCTTTTTCCTCCCTTGCCTGAAGAGTTATTGTACAATGAACAATTTGCCGCATGAGTACTGTAGAAGTTTTGAGCAAGTGGGTTGATGGTTTCTATTTTGTTCCGATTGTCCAGACAGACTCAAGCTCTCATCTCTGTCCTGAGTCTCATTGCAAAGCTGAATGTGTGACTTGGGCACTTGCCAATGTCTAGGGATCATTTTAGCACAAGGCAAAGTCGAGGGCTAAAACCAGGCTGCACAATAAAAACAGAAAATTATGGAAAAGCACAACAGGCCAGTCCAGAAAGCGAAAGAGAGTTAATGGTTCAGGTGTCACTCAATCAGAACTCTGATGTGCTGCAGCCAGTTTTTTTTCATCTGCACAACAATTTTTTTCCCACCCTGTGTTTACCTAATTCTCTCCGCTTCAGGTAGCAGCTCTGATGCAGAACATTGAATGTTTTGGAGTCTATCTGTTGCTTTGTATTGAAGGGATTTGCAGATGTTCTCAATAATTCTCTTATTATCTGATTGAATGCAAGACATTTTGTAAGGTACAACATCCTTGAACTTCCCTTTTTCCCCAGTGGGATGTTGGAGCTGCAGCATGCTTGAAATATTTTTGCCATTGAGTCATGTGAAGAATAAACAGCTGTGATGACTGTAACGTGTTGAGTGCTAAGAGTGCAAACTTCGATAACAACTACGATTAGCAAAATGTAATGAGATAAAGGAGAGCGATCCAGTCCATGAAGTCCTTTGTTTAAATCCCTATCGAGGAGCTGCACAAACCATTTTATCTTCCTTCAGTTGTGGTGTTCTCTCATTTTCTCAGCAGTTCTTCAGTACGTGAATACATAATCTAAAGTGTCAGCTGTGACTCAGTGGGTAGCACCCTCGCTTCTGAGTTAGAAGGTTGTGGGTTCAAGTCCCATTCCAGAGACTTGAGCACAAAAATCTAGGCTGACACTCCAGTGCAGTGCTAAGGGAGTGCTGCACTGTCGGAGGTGCCGTCTTTCGGATGAGACGTTAAACCGAGGCCCCGTCTGCTTTCAGTTGGACGTAAAAGATCCCATGGCACTATTTCGAAGAAGAGCAAGGGGAGTTCTCCCCAGTGTCCTGGCCAATACTTACCCCTCAGACAACGCCACCACAACAGATCAACTTGTCATTCATCTTATTGCTGTTTGTGGCACCTTGTGGGCAAATTGGCTGCAGCGCTTGCCTGCCTAACAACATTGGCAGGCAATACACGTCAACAGTAATTAATTGGACGTGAAGGGCTTTGGGACATTCTGAGGAAGTTAAAAGATGCTACGTAAATATAAACTATTCCTTCCTTTCTTTTGACTGCATCAGTGATTATTACAGCAGTTGGCTTTTCCTTCTGTCAAAATGCATGATATGTAATTAGTACAGCATGTCCATCAGAAAAGTTGCTGATGACTAAATAAACTTAATGCTACGGTACTGAATTTAATTTTTTTGATTTTATTCCAGTCAGTGAGTGCTGGTATGTTAATGTGTCCAGATGAACTTTTCATCATCTTGTATTGGGAAAAAATTAAAATTTTAGTATTGGTTGAATGTTATAAAAGGGTAAACGTATAAGATATGGTCTGTACAACAAATTGACAACGCTTCACAGGGCCTGTTAAGCAATCCGCCACAATGGTTTATTTTCCATATTGCACTACTCGTAATTTTTTATTTATACCACTCATTTTGTGCTGAAGAGGTTGAAATTTACATAACTGCTCTGGGGAAGGTTCACAAAGGTTTAATTGCGAGCCACACTTCAATATTTGAAACCCTCGTCCATGCCTTTGTTAGCTCTAGACTTGACTATTCCAACGCACTCCTGGCTGCCATCCCACGTTCTACCCTCTGTAAACTTGAGGTCATCCAAAACTCTGCAGCCCGTGTCCTAAATCGCACGCAGTCCCGTTCACCCATCACCCCTGTGCTCGCTGACCTACATTGGCTCCTGGTTAAGCAACGCCTCAATTTTTAAAATTCACATCCTTGTTTTCAAATCCCTCCATGGCCTCACCCCTCCCAATCTCTCTAATCTCCTCCAGCCCCACAATCCTCTGAGATCTCTGCGCTCCCCTAATTCTGGCCTCTTGAGCATCCCTGATTTTAATCGCTCCACCATTGGTGGCCGTGCCTTCAGCTCCGAAGGGCTTAAGCTCTGGAATTCCCTGCCTAAACCTCTCCACCTCTCTACCTCTCTTTCCTCCTTTAAGACGCTCCTTAAAACCTACCTCTCATCTGCCCATATATCTCCTGATGTGGCTCGGTGTCAAATTTTGTTTTATAACACTCCTGTGAAGCGCCTTGGGACGTTTTACTATGTTAAAGGTGCTATATAAATACAAGTTGTTGTTGAACATTGCTAAAGTCAAAAATGAAATTTATACATTTCCATGTGAAATTTTGTTTAATTGCCTAACGTCCTCTAAGTATGGGATACTTGTAGCCATTAAATGCTTCCAACACTTTTCGAAGACTCTGGTACCCAAAATTTACACTGGCGTGAGAGTTCAGGCTTCACCACTGACCACAATATTTGTAGTTGATGCACGGTGGAGTTCTGTTGCAGTCTTTGGCTATCGTAGCACTTTCAAACCTGTATTTAAAAAATAGTTAACTTGTAAGTGTACTTTAAAAAAAATTATTAAAAGACATGCAGGAACCTGAGCAACTCATGTCACAAGTGGTGGGAGACATGCAGGCTTAAGATTCAAGGCATTTCAGTATAAGTACCCTGTAGGACACTAAATACAACAGTAGGTGTGTGACAGTTCGAACAGTGAAAGTCCCCATCACAGCAACCTACAGATGTCACAGGTTTGTAAAAAAAAAAAAGTGCACACTTTGATAATGGGATTTGTTTTAGGTGTTTTTAGTGGAACTGAATTGAATATATTAATAAGTGAGTACTAGTAACATTATTCTTAAAGCAGTAATATTTTTTGCACTCTGACAGGATCTATTTTCGTTGAGCCAATGTTATTAATTTCCTATATTTTGTGAGTTAGTCATCTTTTCATTAGCAAACACTTAATATTAAGTGGTGTGTAAAATACTAAATGTATTCCTGTAAAGCACAGTACAGTGGAAATTGAAGTTAAGCATCTCTAATGAATTTCAAACAATTAGGAGTCTGATTTTAGCTGAGGAAAGATTGGACAGGCTGGGGTTGTATTCTTTGGAGCAGAGGAGGTTGAGACGAGACTTGATTGAGGTGTATAAAATTATGAGGGGCCTAGATAGAGTGGATAGGAAGGACCTATTTCCCTTAGCAGAGAGGGCAATAACCAGGGGCATAGATTTCAAGTAATTGGTAGAAGGATTACAGGGGATTTGAGAGATTTTTTCACCCAGAGGGTGGTGGGGGGTCTGGAACTCACTGCCTGAAAGGGTGGTAGAGGCAGAAACCCTCATCACATTTAAAAAGTACTTGGATATGCACTTGAAGTGCCGTAACCTACAGGGCTACGGACCAAGAGCTGGAAAGTGGGATTAGGCTGGAGAGCTCTTTTTTGGCTGGCACAGACACGATGGGCTGAATGGTGGCCTCCTGTGCCATAGATTTCTATGATTACTGTATTAGATCTCTTCTTAACTTTCCCTGCTCTAATGAAAAGACCTCTGTTTCTCTAGCCTTTCCTCTTATCTAAAGCCCCTTATCCCTGGTAGCATCAGAATATCCCTTGCACCCTCTCCATGTCCTTGAAATCAAAGACCCAAACTGGACACTATTCTAACTGCAACCTAACCAGTGATGTGTATAGGCTTAGCATTATCTTGTTGCTTTTGTAATTCTATGGGAAATATAGTCCTGTTTATGTCAGTGACATGACATTCATTCCTGCCACTGCCCATTGTTTTAAAAAATCAACATAAGCTGCACTGGACCTCCCAGTAACTTGTTACTGAGGAACTTAAGAATAGTCTTGAGTGGACCACCTGGCCATCCCTTTGTGGAATTCATAGATGGAATGTAACAAAGGAACTTCCACTTAAAACTGAAGAAAAATAATCTACAATACACATCTGATGTGTTGAAACATTTAGATACAATGCAGCAAACAACTAGTTGGTTTGATCAGTGTTTTTGATTCGTTCCTGGGATGTGGGCGTCGCTGGCAAGGCCAGCATTTATTGCCCATCCCTAGTTGCCCTTGAGAAGGTGGTGGTGAGCCGCCTTCTTGAACCGCTGCAGTCCGTGTGGTGAAGGTACTCCCACAGTGCTGTTAGGGAGGAAAGTTCCAGGATTTTGACCCAGCGACGATGAGGGAACGGCGATATATTTCCAAGTCAGGATGGTGTGTGACTTGGAGGGGAACTTGGAGGTGATAGGGTTCCCATGACAAGAGATCATCCATAGTTTTTGTTTACATACACGTGTGTAGTGTAAATTTCATGAGTGGGCAAGGTGGCACAGCATATGATTTGGTAGCGATGAGTTGCAGATGTCAGCTTTTTCTTAAACGGAGGTGCTGAGGGTTGCAAATCTTCGGAATTCGCTACCCCAGCAAGGCTGTGGATGCTCAGTCGTTAAGTATATTCAAGACAGAGATCGATAGATTTTTGGATACTAAGGGAATCAAGGGATATGGGGATAGTGCGGGAAGGTGGAGTTGAGGTAGAAGATCAGCCATGATATTATTGAATGGTGGAGCAGGCTCGAAGGGCCGAGTGGCCTACCCCTGCTCCTATTTCTTACGTTCTTATGATTGGAGTCCAGAACACTCTTGTAATTCACTTTGTCATGGGGAAGGAGGGAAAATTGGTGAGGTCAGTTTCTGCTGAATTAATGGTTAATTGGTGGGGGTGGCAATGGCAGAACCTTGTGAGCAGGACACCTACTTGCTCCTTTCACCATGGAATTAGTGACACGTGTGGGAATTTAAGAATGAAAAGAAAACCGAAAAGTGAGATTAATGACTGATCGGAGTCTACTGCATGGAATTTAAGGAACTATTTTGGCGAAGTATATTTGCACTTGTATCTAATTTTAGGACATTTCAAATGGTCCAGGGTGCATGTAAACCTGATAGCTGGTTTATAAGATTAAAGAGTTACTTTATCTGAAAGAATTTTTTTTTAATTGAATTTGGTATATTTTCGTAGGGCTGGTTATTGATGGGAAAGATTCCAAGTCAGATAAGCTGTCCGGTCTGGGAGAAGGGGAAGAAAATCAGGATGATGATGATGACGATGAGGAGGAAGAGGGCGGAGCAGAAACAGAGGAACAGTCTGGAAATGAAAGCGAAATGAATGAACATGAAGAAGAGGTATGATTTGTACTGATATTTCTCCGAGATAGCTGCGCTCCTCTAATTCTGACCTCTTGAGCATCCCCAATTTTAATCGCTCCACCATTGGTGGCCATGCCTTCAGTTGCCAAGGCCTGAAACTCTGGAACTCCCTCCCTAAACCTCTCTACCTCTCTTACCTCTCTCTCCTCCTTTAAGACGCTCCTTAAAACCTACCTCTTTGACCAAGCTTTTGGCCTTCTGCCCATATCTCCTTAAGTGGCTCGGTGTTAAATTTTGTTTTATAACGCTCCTTGGGACGTTTTACTGCATTAAAGGCGCTATATAAATATAAGTTGTTGATGTCAAAATTATTGTCTTAAATGGATGGCAGACAGGAGTGAATGATTATGATGGTGCATTTTCACTATCAAATTGGCCTTGCCAAACATTTTATTTTAATGCTGACATACGTACTGAGCAATAGTTTTAAAAAGAAATAATAAACCGTTATTAAATCATCCTCCAAGCTGTAATTTGTACTAACAAAAAGGGGAGGGTTGGGAGATGTCATATGGGCTGCCTCTTCAGACGTGGCTGGTCACCATCTTGAAAATTCTCTTGGTAGAGAATTCACAATTTTCTTGTACTGCTATGAGTGAGCTACATGAAACTATTAAGAACACTTGGTCTCGTGACATTATGACACCAAATTTTCTTGACTAGAAACGCATGTTGCTGTTGGTACTTTTTTTTGTACATTTGACTGTAACTAAGTTACTGTCCTATGAATTTTGCACTCTTGGGAAGACATTCCAATGCAGTACTGTGTTATTGGAGGCATGAGCCCCGTCTGCATGTTCCTGTTCAAGTGGATGTTAAGCTCCCATGGCACAATTTGACTACCAATATTCCTCAACCAAACCCATCAAAAACAGATTAACTGGCCATTCATTTCATTACTGTTTGTGAGATGTTTGAGAGGTAATAAGAGTTTACCGCTCTTAATTCAAACTTGCTTAATTCAAATCATAGAATGGTTACAGCACTGAAGGAGGCCATTCGGCCCATCGAGCCTGTGCCGGCTCTCTGCAGGAGCATTTCAGCTAGTCCCACTCCCCCGCCCTTAGCCCTGCAAATTTTTCTCCTTCAGGTAATTATCCAATTCCCTTTTGAAAGCCACGATTGAATCTGCCTCCACCACCCTTTCAGGCAGTGCATTCCAGATCCTAACCTCTCGCTGAGTAAAAAAGTTTTTCCTCATGTCGCCTTTGGTTCTTCTGTCAATCACCTTAAATCTGTGTCCTCTGGTTCTCGACCCTTCCGCCAATGGGAACAGTTTCTCTCTATCTACTCTGTCCAGACCCCTCATGATTTTGAACACCTCTATCAAATCTCCTCTCAACCTTCTCTGCTCTAAGGATAACAACCTCAGCTTCTCCAGTCTATCCACATAACTGAAGTCGCTCATCCCTGGAACCATTTTTGTAAATCTTTTCTGCACCCTCTCTACGGCCTTCATATCTATCCTAAAGTGCGGTGCCCAGAATTGGACACAATACTCCAGTTGAGGCCAAACCAGTGTTTTATACAGGTTCATCATAACTTCCTTGAACAGCTAATTTTTTTAGCAATAAATTCCCCTTTGCTGTGTTATTTACATTGATTAATTCAAGTTATTGGATAATTTAAAGTTTTAGTAAATAAGCAACTAAATTATAAGGTGTATACTGTGTGGCTAAGCCAGAATCTTGTGCCGATCTTATTCTGTTGCAATGTTGCAAGTTTCATTGGTTGGATGTTAGAGGACTAATGGAAACATAAACAACACTGTGATTGGTTCAATTTGCATGTGCATCCACTACTGGATGTCGGACAAGCAAGATAATAAATCATAGAATATTAAATGACATGTTCGATATAAAAAAAATCAAACAAAAATTTTCTGACTGAAGTTTTTGACTATTCAAATAAACGCGATTAATCCTCCTCTGGTACAGTGGATCTCACTCAGCATTGCCCTCGGTGTTGAAAGAAAGGTTGATTTGCAGCTCTCATTTGACATTCCTGTTTGGAACTGTACATATAATTATTATTTGGCTGCGTACTTTAAACCTGATCATTATAAAAAGAAACTAGTAGAATCAGTATCAACTATTTGCTTCAAAGGCCGGTGACTGAATTCTGATGTTTGTTTTTACTAGCGTGACCTTTGTTTTCTCACCGCTAAAGACGTGCAAATGCTCTGAAGATATTTCAGTCTCATTTCCTGAGGTTATGAATAGTTGGGGCACTGTACATCTAATAGCTTTACATACTTTTTTCCTTTTCATTTGTGCCACCTGTCGGGATGAAAAGCAAACACTTTAAATGAACCCTCAAGCTCAGCTCACCAAGGAGCTATCTTGCTGTGCAGCAGTGCTATCAGATTGGTCCTTTAAAAATCTGCCAGATGCTGAGACAACCAGATTAGTTCTGAGCCTCAATTGGCTTGCTGAAACAGTGGCCTTTTGAAGCTAATTTCAAGTTGTCTGTGACCAATTTTGGGTGCTGTGCGGCCCACTTCCAGAATTGGATAGTGTGGCCCTGGGGGTTCAGGAACAAATCATAAGTAAAATTGAAGAAAATTGCAATGAAGACTGTGCACGTGCTGACGTTTTCTCTATGTGGGAAGAAAATGTCTTGTTTAAAATGAGAGGTCGCACAACACCAGGTTATAGTCCAACAGTTTTATTTGAAATCACAAGCTTTCGGAGCTATCGATTGCTCCTTCCTCAGGTGAAGTCATTTGTTTAAAATGAGCATTGCAGCCTGTGCAATATTGGCATCACCCAGAGATGATGTGCTTCTGATCTTGTCCTGTCTTCGGGACTTGTTATTGTTGCTCAGAGTACTCAGAATGCCTAATTTGTTAGTTAATACTGTGTTGATTAACACCTTTTTAAAAAAAAAAGTTGGATTATATCTGTTTCGCAACTGGGCTAATGGTAAATACAGTTGGAGATGATCAAATGCTATGGAAAGTGATGATTTCTGAGCTGCAACCAAGGAAATATCCTGTTAAAGAAAGGCAAATGATTTATAATGTGTCATGCAGGCTGTAAGGTTAGATGAGTTTCTTTGGACGGGTGGAATGCTGCAAAAGAAACCTTGCAAGACCTTTACCTCTGGAGAGTAAATGATTAGAGTCCATCATGGAGTGGCTTGTGCATGGTCTAACCAAGGAATAACCATATTTTCTTATCTTGCATATAATTATTTATTTGAACACATGAGTATAATTTCATTTAGTTTGTATTCAACGGAAGAGAACTTTGGTATTTATGTTTTTTTTTTCTTGCATGCTCGTGTATGAAATACAGATAATAGATTAAACTAGTCTAATTTTTTATAATTTTTTACCATTTCCCTTCCCATAATCTAGTTATGGCAGCTCATTGCGATTACTCTTTGCTTCGACACAATATTTTTTTGAAGAAAAAAAGTTTTCTATTTTAGGATGCTTCTGAGAATGAAGAGGAAGATGAAGAGGAGGAGGAAAACACAGATTACCTGACTGACTCCAATAAAGAAAATGAAACTGATGAGGATAACAATGTAAGTGTAACCAGTGAACCCAGGTAGAACCATCTGAAATATTTGCCCCTTCTTTACCGAGATACCTTAATTTTGAGCGCGCTCACTGAGAGCAACTGATGTATTTTTACAAAAAAGAACAAATTTAAGTTTTTTTGGCCAATTGGATAGATAAAGGGAAGTGTATAAGGATTTGCAGAAGGCATTCGATAAAGTATGAAACAGGAGGTCTGTTTTAAAAAATGTGGCATCACAGCTCGAAAGTTGGTTGACCGACAGGAAGCAGAAATTGAGGGTTGCTTGACTTGGAGAAGGGTTGGAAGTGCTGTATCCCAGGGATTGGTCTTGGGTCCAATTTGTTCTCTATGTATAGCTTGATTTAAACTTGGGAGTACAACGTTGAAATTTGCTAACTATACAATAGTAAGGAGTACTACCCTCCGTATACTTGAGTTCATCCAAAACTCTGCTGCCTGTGTCCTAACTCGCACCAAGATTTGTTCATCCATCAACCCTCCCCCCATGCTCACTGACCTACATTGGCTCCCGGTTCAGCAACGCCTCGATTTTAAAAATTCTCATAATTGTTTTCAGAATTCTCATCCTTGTTTTCAAATCCCTCCATGGCATCAATCCCCATGGCATCGACCCCTCCCTATCTCTGTAATCTCCTCCAGCCCTACAACCCTCCGCGAGCTCTGTGCTCTTGCACACCCTCGATTTTAATCGCTCCACCGTTGGCAGCTGTGCCTTCAGCTGTCTAGGTCCTAAGTTTTGGAATTCCCTCCATAAAACCTCTCTGTCTCTTCTTCCTCCTTTAAGACGCTCCTTAAAACCTACCTCTTTGACCAAGCTTTGGGTCATCTGACCTGATATCAAATTTTGTTTTATAACGCTCCTGTGAAGCGCCTTGGGAAGTTTTATTATGGTAATGGTGCTATATAAGTACGAGTTGTTGTTGTAGAGGATGGTGTGAAATAGGCCAATAAAGGTTGTGCATCAGACCTAATCGTAATCTGGGAGTACAGGGGGAGAAAAAGTTCTGAAGGTCCAGATTAGGACCAATATGTATTTGTGTAACTTGTTTCACAAATGTGAAGTAGGAGGAACCTCTGAGACAAGTTTACGGGTACACAAATGGAGGCTTGGTGAGGATGGACTAATTTAGTTGGGATAAGTTACAGTTGAGGTTAAGCCCTTTCAACAGTCTAGTTTTAAGTAGGACTTTTAAACAATGTACTCTTGCTAAAAGGTTGAGAAGTATTTATTTGCAGCAAATTTTAAAGGAGGGTTGCTACCATGTTTTTACGTTTGTTTTCCCAAATGGAATAGAATTTTTTTTCATGATTTTGTTATTGGGTGACAAAGTTAATTAAAGTCAGTACTCTGTTTGTTTATATTTGAATTATTTTTGTTATGCAGGAGGTGATGATCAAGGGTGGAGGCCTAAAGCATCTCCCCTGTGCAGAAGATGAAGAATTCATTCAAGCTTTGGATAAAATGATGCTTGAGAATCTGCAGGTACTTCATGCATATAAATTGCAATATGGCATGTAAACATTCAAATTGTACCAACTTGATGTGAGCCTCTGAAACTTTACAATGAAAATTTTAACTTTTTTTAACTTTCTGTTTTAAGGTAATAATAGAAAATGCTGGAAATTCATGGGCCAGTTAGCATCAGAAAAAAGTTAACATTTTGTGTGGCAAATTAGTTCTGCTGAAGGGTCCAACTTAAAACTGGTTTCTCTTTCAGATTCTGATTGTCCTGTGTATTTCCAAAAGAAATCATTATTTCAGATTTGCAACAGTTGCATTTTTTCTTTTATCTATTCTCTTGGACCCCATGCCATTCTTAATTCTCTGGGTCAAGGGGAAAGGCTAGTGTCCGTTTCTCTCCGGATCGCTCTCGAAACAGCCTATTGGAGGTGTGCAATAGCTAAAAGTAGGAGGATCATCTTGTATCCGTGTCTCACCTTCCTTAGGTCTCCTTCCTATTGGAGCAGTTTCTCAAAAGATAATAGACCCAACAGCAGCACCATATGAGTGCAATTCTATTAGCTGTTACACTGGTCTACTCCTCCATTGCTGAGATACTGAAATAGTAACTTTCCCTTCAGATTTTCAATTCCAGTCCAGGCTGCAGTTGCTGATGAAATCCGATAGATCCCAACAGGCTAAGTACGAGGAGAGGAGATTTGAAATCTGTGCAAGCCGGCGAAAGTCATGAGGGAAAGTTGCTATGTGAATATCCCAGCTAATGATAACTAGAGATTATCTGCCTTGGATTGGGGGAGGTGTGGAAGCAGTTGTCTCTTGGTTGATGGCCACCAAATAGCACTCCTGACCAATGTTCCCTCTAAGTTGTCTTTGTTGTGCACGGCCTGTTTATTTCAATGCGCGGTCCCTTTAAATTTTCCGCACATGCACGGTATTTCAGATGGAAAAGCTTGTGAGCGGCCTGCACAGTACCTTCCAGATTACTGTGCGGCCACGCACGTGCACAGCTTAGAGGGAACATTGCTCCTGACAATGGAAGACAGCAGCGCACTCCATGGCAGACTCAGTAATCCATTGTTTGTTTACTCACCAATAACCTGCTCACCGATGCTCAGGTTGGGTTCCGCCAGGACCACTCGGCTCCAGACCTCATTATAGCCTTGGTCCAAACATGGACAAAAGAGCTGAATTCCAGAGATGAGGTGAGAGTGACTGCCCTTGATATCAAGGCAGCATTTGATGGAGTGTGGCATCAAGGAGCCCTAGTAAAATTGAAACTGGGAATCAGGGAGAAAACTCTCCACTGGCTGGAGTCATACCTAACGCAAAGGAAGATGGTTGTGGTTGTTGGAGGTCAATCATCTCAGCCCCAGGACATTGCTGCAGGAGTTCTTGAGGGTAGTGTCCTAGGCCCAACCATCTTCAACTGCTTCAACAGTGACCTTCCCTCCATAAGATCAGAAGTGGGGATGTTCGCTGATGATTGCAGTGTTCAGTTCCATTTGCAACTCCTCAGATAATGAAGCAGTCCATGCCCATTCAGAACAGTCGCTGGGTCAAAATCCTGGAACTCCCTCCCTAACAGCACTGCGGGAGTATCTTCACCACATGGACTGCAACCGTTCAAGAAGGTGGCTCACCACCACCTTCTCGAGGGCAATTAGGGATGGGCAATAAATGCTGGCCATGCCAGCAACGCCCACATCTCAGGAATGAATCTTTTTTTAAACTTGGCAATAAGAGTTCCCCAATTACTTTGATATTTTGGGTTAGACTTGTTTGCAGTTTGGGAGCGTGCCAAAGGATGATTGTCAGAGAGCCTCAGTTCTCACTTTTAAACACCTCCTATGCTGTTTTAGTGGAATGTAATTATATATACACCTCACCCTGATCTGTCAAAACTTCCTAAAGAATTATTGGCAGAGAAAGATTCTTTTGTGCCTGTCGCTTTCCACTGCCCTGTAGCATAGCCTGCCTGCAGTAGCCTGCTGATACTCAAATGTCAGACTGTCGCACATAAATGGCAGTTACTTGGGCGAGGTAATTGAGAGTGCCTTCTGTACTCCAGCAAGAAATCAACTCCTTCAGGAAAGGAGGAGGAAAAACAAATGCTTCAAGAAAAGTTTGACATAATTGTTTAGGAGATTTCTATGAAATTCCTTGGACCCCCCACAACCTTGACTGGATGATAAAAGTTCAAACTCTGCTAATGGCTCAGTCTACCATATTGTGTGTTGTTGAGCCGTGCTGACCAGGGATCTCCACTGTGGAATCTGTAGTCCATGTTGAATTTGGGCAAAAGTGGAGACACTGTTATTGGTCCCAGGGTAGCGAGGAAGTGAGAGAAAATGTGGCCTGGCTCTCGATTGTTGCCCAGTAAAGTATATGTAGTCTTGTGGGACGGCAAGATTGTATTTGGCCGTGATGGCACCAGCTTGAATAGCGAAACAATAACCGTCCAAGAATTTTAAGAAATTTCCGTTCTGGAAAGGAAAATCGCACTTAATATGCTCAAAGAATTAAAGTTAAAACTCAATTTCATAGATCTTCCATCGCACTTCTTTATCATCCACCCTTTAAACAATATTGTCTTTTCTGATTTTTTTTATTGAGTTATTTCACACGCAAGCAATAAGAGGCCAGTAAAAATTGTTTATTTTTCTTCTTCCTTTGCTACTTTGTTCTCTGATTCTTCCCCGCCTCCTTTACCACTTCTGTCCCAAAGGTTGCATTTCAATCCAGATCATGGTTCCATGATGCCGGCAGGCCTCTGGTACCCTAGCCCAAATGCCATTTATAATTTGTGAACCTGGATAATAAATGTTGAACTAGTCAACCTCGAACGTTACAGCTGAGCTCCATCCCATCCTCTCACAAAACCACAGACATACTTTAGTTAGGGTTTACTGCCCCTACACTGAGCCCAGTAGCAGTGTCTCCATTGCTTCTTCGGCTCGGATCAGTTAATGCAGCATGGATTGCGGGCTCAACTTGGAATGTTCATGGTTTGTGGTTGCTCAGTATTAAGCCCATGGTACGCTGAGCCATTGGTAGGATACATGTCCTTTTTACAGACTTACTGAAGTTTCACAAGGTTGTGGGAACCCAATGAATTTGAGAGAAGTATCTAAAATCTTACAGCCAAGACCAGTCCTAACGCCACATATGCACCAGATGGCCACTAGATAATGAAGTGGGAACCTTGAGCAATTTTATCCTACCTAGCACCGGGAACGGTAGCATAATGGTTATGTTACTGGGCTAGTAATCTAGAGGCCTAGACTAATGATCCAGAGACGCGAGCTCAAATCCCACCACGGCAGCTGTGGAATTTAAATTCGGTTAATTAAATAAATCTGGAATTTAAAAAAACCATGTTGTAAAAACCCATCTAATGTCCTTCAGGGAAGGAAATCTGCCGCTCTAACCCGGTCCAATATGGTTGACTCTTAACTGCCCTCTGAAATGGGCTAGCAAGCCAGCAAAAACTCTAACAGCACTGTGGGAGTACCTTCACCTCACGGATTGCAGCGGTTCAAGGCGGCGGCTCACCACCACCTTCTCGAGCAATAAATGCTGGCCTTGCCAGCGACGCCCACATCCCATGACTGAATAAATAAATAAAAAACGTGACCCTAACATTAGTTGTGGTGCCTCCTCCCCATTGATTTAGTAGAACTCTTTTATTATTTGTTCTTGGGATGTGGGTGACATTGACCAGTCTGCATTTATTGCCTGACCCTAGTTGCCCTGAGAAGGTGGTTTGTCCTTGAACTACTGCATTCCTTTGGTTGATGGTGTTGGGAAATTCTAAGATTCGACAATGAAGGAATGCCAGTTATGTCCCAATTCAGGATAGTGTTTGGCTTGGAGGGGAACTTGGAGGTAATGGTGATACTGCTCTTGTCCTTCAAGGTGGTATAGAGCTTCATTGTGGAAAAACATCTAGTCACTGAGCACTGCTGTTCGATTTACAAGTTTTTCATCCTGCATGAAAAACTGGTTAGCTTTGAGCGTAGTAGGTATGCATGATAGTCATTTTACTATTAAAAGCAATAATTGTTTGCCTAGAATCAACCTTCTTTGTGAGGATGGGGGGGGGGGGGGGGGTGGGGGAGAAGAGAGAACATGCAGTTCTTTGCGCTGTCAGCCTAGTTACATCATGGCCCAAAAATTAGTGCCGCTACGCGAGAGTACGCACTGCGTACTCTCGCGTATTCTGTCTCCAATTGCCGGTTTTCTGCATGCACTGCGCATGCGCTGAAAACCGGCACTTGGTGAATGGAAAAGGGGGCGGGTCCTAGGTGAACCGCGTGCGCGCTACAGGCTGCGCGCATGCAGTGCACTTAGTGGTTTCAACGCGCAGGTAAGTACGGAAGATTCTACACATTAAAAAAAGGAGTAAGACCCACTTTTAACAAGGTAAGTAGTGAATTAAGTATTTTGAATTTTTTTTAACAGGTATATCTTTTTTAGAGACTTTAAAGACAGGTAAGTTTATTTTTATAACTTTTTAAAAGATTTTAAATTTTTTCAAAAATTTTATTTTTTATTTAAAATGGTTAATTTATTTAACTATACTTATTTTATTAATGTGATGGTTTTTTTTAAATTTAATTGAGGTTTAGCGGTTCTTTTGGGGGGCTATAGTATTCATAGCTTTCACAGCACTTATGTGAAAGTTATGAATGGAAGATGGTGTGCTGCCATTGGCTCTAACTGAGTCACGTGATCCCACAGCTCGCACGAATTAACTACGCCGGTGGGATACGCAAGCCCAGCACAGCAGCTGTCCAGAACATCAAGTTCGTGCGAGCTGGAACTGAAAAAGCCAACGCGCAGTGAGAGATCGCGGGGAGGCCTTACCCTCGCACGAAGGCTTCCTCACGAATTTTTGGGCCCATATGATTGGACGCTTGGATATAATGCAGTCTTTTTTTAAAGTGCAAACCATCAAATAGTTTTCTTTTAAATTACAAACACGTGAAACCTTACGTTATTGTACATGATCTTATTGAATGGCGGAGCAGGCTCGAGGGGCCAAATGACCTACTCTTGCTCCTACGTCTTATCTTATTTTAATGTTTTGCTACGTTAATGGCGCTATATAAATGCAAGTTCTTGTCGCAAGTTGGCATTTTAATAGTCTTAAGTCTAAATGAAAACAAGTGTTATGTGACTGACGACGTTCCTGCTAAGCTGCGCAGCTGTCTGAAGGTCCTGCGCAGCCCAGGACCTACTTTTCTAATGGGAAATACACGCACAAAATTTTGAATGGGCCGCACAGCCCGTTAAAGGGATAGCGCACTCAAAAAAAAATTAGGGGGAACATTGGTGACTGGGGTAGGATTTAAAGAGTAAATTACTTCAGCTAATAGTTACTTTTTAATAACATGAACAATTATTACTCCACAGTGTTGAGTCTTATTTTCCAGTCCACTGAGCATCAACTAACTTGCCATCGCTGTGGTATGGGGGAGTATTATTTTCCATCACAAGTCTAGGTTTAGGAATGAAACTAACTTGCTGATCCATTGTGTCGTATGCACTGCCGTCCAAGTTGTAATCTGATGAAAGAGTATATTTGGAATATTCAGTTCAGCAAGTTGTTTTATTGTTTAAACAATGGAGCCTTACCTTCAACATAGCCCTTTAAATTAGAATTCCAATAGTCTTGTTTTTTGTTAATTTCTGTTTTCTGAGTAATTTTGTTTAATAGAGAGTGTTAATGATGTTGGGGAGCATGAAAATTAGACCTGAGCTTGAAACAGTAATTGTGCATCATTTTGTGAGGGGCTGAATTAACATCAATAGAGAGTTAGCCCTTACCAGCCCAGAGTAATCTACTTAGCAACTGTGTTTAAAACATTTCTAACTCCAAATCAACAGGCAGATAAAAGCAACGTTCTAAGATCCTTTTGTTGTTTAAAATCGCAGCTTACTGCCAGCTTGGTTAAGTAATTACATTGGAAATAAGTATTTTGTAACTGAGGTAGCTGAATCTAGATTTGTCTTGCCAAGTGTGTATTTTAAGTGGCAGGCATTCTGTTTTTAATGGTGCACTCCAGGTACAATTTTAACATTTTTAGAAATGTTCCGAGTCACAGAAGTGAGTTTGTGAATGAATGTTCTGACAGCGTAATCTTCGTCAACACTTTTAACATTTTCCTGCATTACACAGTAAACAGTGGCAAAGTTAAAAATCCAGAAATCATTTAAACTGGAATTAGAAATATCCTCTGCAATCCCTGGGAGGAAGTCAATGTATGGTGATGCCTTTTGGGAGAAAGTAAATGCACGATGATGCCTCAAAATGCCTGTAGTTGCAACTAACCAAGCTTGATGCGATGACTTATGAAAGATTTTACAATTGATTGAGGCAATATGTGCTGAATAATGACAACTACTTGTGATTTTATAGTGTCTTTAACGTAATAAAATGACCCAAGGTTCTTTGCACAAGAGGAAGCAGACTCCTACCAATTATAGAAAAGATGGCCCATAGCAAGGTTGAAAAGAATTAGTCTGCTGATGTTCTGTGTTCACTTCTCAGACACAAAGAATGTCAACTTGGGTAATTTACCAGAGAGATGGCTGTGCCAGCACTTATGGGACCACACCCCACCATGAGTCCCCACCTTCCAGAGGGGAAGAAAAAAATTATGATCTGTAATGTTTACTGAAAAAGTGGCAATCAAAGTCAAGTCCTCTTTAAAATTTGAATAATTTCCTGTTATCAAGATGATCTTTGTTTTATGTGCTGCAAGCTCACAGCTGAAAACAAACTATTGATCTGCTTGCCAAACAAAAAATAAATTACATCAGCCAACTTTCAGGCTCAAATGGGCAGGCAATGTTGATTTCCTTTTGTGCCCAATTGAGCAAATAGTGGATTACTGTGAAGATCTATGGAAGCTGTTGAATATGTGGAGAATGTGAACATTAAATGCCCCATGGTGCAAAACTGAAGATTTTTACAAGCAGTAGTCTCTACTACAACGGCACCAGCAATTGATATTTTTAATAGAATAAAACGTCACAAAGTTTCTGATGTAGGGGAGCGTGGATGCCAAGCAGCAGAAGAGCTGGGAGATGACCAAAGGCACAGTTGAAAGGATAGATTTTTGAAGAAATTCCTTAGAGTGGAAGAGCAAATGGCAAAGTAAAGGGGTTCAGGGATGGGCTCAAGGTGGCTGAAGACTTTGTCACTGATGGAGGAGGGGACAGGAGGGAGAGCTGGATGCACTGAAAGCCAAAGCCTGAGCACCATAGGGCTGGAGGAGATTTTAGAGCTGGAGTAGGGCAAGACCATGAAGGGACTTTTAAACAAGGAATTTGGAGTGTTGAAGGACTGAGAGCTGATCGGAGAGGACAGTGGTGTGATGGCTGAGCAAGATTTGGCATGGACAGCAGAATTTTGATACATTGGAGTTTGTGAAGCTTGAGAGGCCAACGAGAGTGTGTTGGAGAAATTGAGACTTTGAGGTAACAAAGGCATTGGGGCAGAAATTCCGTTCTGTGTACTCACCCGTAGGGCCAACGGAAATGTCGGTTTTAGGCATGCACTGCGCATGCGCTGGAAACCGGCATTTCCGATCTGTCAAGAAAGCTCTTGACAGATCCTCCGGCTGCCAGGGAGAAGGGCCTCTGCGGGTGGAGAGTTCCGTTTTTTGGAGATCCTCTGCCCGCAGAAAACACTTACAATTCTTGCGCCTGGTAAAAGCAGGCGTAAGGCCTGCTTTTACCAGGATAAGAGTTGAAAAAAGTTTTTTTAAAAATTTCCACTGATTTATCATTTAAAAATACTTTAAAGAAAGGTAAGTTTATTTTTAGCCCCGTTAAAAACTTTAATTTTTTTCAAAAAATAAAAATTTTGTTTAAAATACTTAATTTATTGTAATTACAGTCATTTTATAAATGTGATTTTTTAAAAAAAATTTAAGGTTTTACTGTGTTTTTGGGGGTGATCTCTATTCATATATTTGACAGGTCTTCCTGTCAAATGTATGAAGGGAGATTCCCTTCTCTGATTGGCTCCCCATGGCCCACGTGATCCCAGGGACGCTGCGAACCGCCTGCATCTCTGGGATACGTGGGCCCTGCGCACCGGCAGTTTGGAGAGGCCCAGCAACGGAACTCTGCGCCTCCCGGGAGCCCTCCGGTCCAGGCGCAGATTTTTCCAGATCGCAGGCCTGCGATCGGAATTTCTGGGCCAATTGTAAATGCTTCAGCAGTGGTGATGGAGAGATAGGAGGAGGTGGGCAATGTTGTGAAAGTGGAAATATCTGGTCTTTATGGAATTTGAAACTCAGTCCCCTCTCGATTAGAACACTGAGGTTAAACACTAGTCCAGCCCAAGCGAGCAGCTGGCAAGTGGAATGGAGTTTCGGCAAAGATGCAGAGTTTTTCTTGGGACTAAAGAAGGTGATTCTATCTCCTAATAAGTTCAATAAATTCTGGTTTTCCCATAACTTGGTGTCAGATTGGCAGTCTGATAAAACAGGGAAAGTCCTTGGTCTTGGGAGGAATGGTAAAATTGCGAGTTATTAGCATACGTCTGAAATCTGACCAGATGACAGGGTAATGTCCCTGAGGGGCAGCATGCAGGTGAGCAAAAGCAGGAGCCAAGCATGGTAACTTCGGCATTCCAGATAATTTCCGAAAATATGTGTTTCAAGTACACTAATATTTTATTAAACATGTAGTGTAATGCACTTTTTTCTGTTCAAGAAAAAATACATTTTTTGTTAACTATAGGTTTTTATGATTTATGTGTAAAATTTTATGGTAAGACTTGGTGGCCCGTATAGTGCTCTCGTCAGACCGTGCCTCAGGTACTGCATCCAGCTCTAGCCACTAAGACACAAGGGTGACATTCAAGCGCTAAACGTAGTGCTGAGAAGAGGTGGCCACAGAGCCGATCCCGACTGTCAAAGGGTTGAGCTATGTGGATAGACTGGATAAACCTGGCTTTGCAGCTTGAAAAGTAAGTATCCGAGAGGTGATTTTATAGACGTTGAGGGTAGCTAAAAGAATAGAAAAGCTCAATGTGGAATATTACTTTAAATTAGTGTCAGCTGTGGCTCAGCGGGTAGTACTCTCGCTTCTGGTTGTCAGAAGGTTGTGGGTTCGACTCCTGCTCCAGAGACTTGAGCACAAAAATCCAGGCTGACACTCCAGTGCAGTGCTGAGGGAGTGCTGCACTGTCAGAGGTGCCGTCTTTTGGATGAGATGTTAAACCGAGGCCCCGTCTGCCCCCTCAGGTGGACGTAAAAGATCCCATGGCACTATTTTGAAGAAGAGCAGGGGAGTCCTGGCCAATATTTATCCCTCAATCAACATCACAAAAACAGTCTATCTGGTGATTATCACATTGCTGTTTGTGGGAACTTGCTGTGTGCAAATTGGCTGCCGCGTTTCCCACATTACAACAATGACTCCACTTCAAAAAGTACTTCATTGGCTGTAAAATGCTTTGAGACGTCCGGTGGTCGTGAAAGATGCTGTATAAATGAAAATCTTTCTTTTATTATATTTGAGATAGGATAAGGGGACACAGACTCAAGCTGGTAAATGGTATATTTAGGACTGATGTCTGGAAATGTTTCTTCACACAGTGATCAAGATTTGGATTACACTTCCAGGAAGAGTAGTGGAGGCAAAAACTCTGGAACCTTTTAAGAAACAATTAGATGCTGAAATAGCATCTAATAAGATCTCTCTGGATTAATGAGTGAAAATTGGGCTGGATGTCCTTTCTCATCTTGTAATCTTAGTGAAGAATAAATGTGGAGGAGCATTGCTCTTTATTTAATGACTCCTAGTGGAAAGAGCATGTGTGTCCATGTTGAATAATGCCAGGATTGGGCTTGGCTGTTATGCCTCCAACAATCAAATGGCATAGTAACATTGCTTGGGTTCTCTCTTTAACAAATGATCCTTTGGGCACGATCTAGAAGATTGATGACATTTTGAATTGTACAGTACCATGAGTCAGCACCCTCAGGATGGAGGGGAGATTGAGGACTTCAACATGGAATCAATTGCTTTTGCTGAAAGATGATTCTATATATTCATTACAATTGAGGGGAAAAATTATTGGTCTTTAGTTTCATTTCAGACTTGTTGTGACCTCCAGTCCTGCACTCAGTCATGTGCTGCATTAACACTGCAACCACAGCGTTGGTGCAACGCAGTTTCACTTCACACCAATGCCAAGAAGTTATTGTGTAAATCTGGAGTCAGGTTCAGACCCGAACTCTCTCTCCTCCAGGAAATCTCACTGCTTCACTCCAGACTCAAGTTGAGCCTTATGTTGGTGTAAAGTAAAACTATTTAAGATCCTAGTACTGGAATACTTCTGTTCATAATAGCTGCACAAACTGGAAACTTTCAGTGAATCATCAATAATCACACCAAGTTTTTAAGCTTTGCTGATGAAAAATAATGCATAGTAGAAGAGGAAACATAAAAGATAAGTACATGATAGTTATTCATCATTTAGAGCTGTTTTAAACTTGAACTGCCATTTCTTAATCCATTTGCTTAATTGGTCCAGATTGCTTGTGTGTTGAGGCCATCTTTCATTTGAGCCTCCTCATTATTGGTTGTTGAGCACAAAATCTTAACTCTTCAGATTTGAATGGGATTACTCTCTAGAATTATGCACAGCAGAATATTTGCTCCGGGAGTGAAGTAAATATGATTGTACAGTATTGCCAATTTAACTAGTATGACGTTTATGCTGATGCTTTAACTTGGGCTACTGCCCAGTGATCTCTTGGCAACAAAGTTTAAAATTAAAGAATGACTTTAAGAAGTACTTGCATCAAAATTATTCTTTGTATTTTTCTTCTGCAGCAGCGAACTGGCGAGTCAGTCAAAGTACACCAATTAGACGTGGCTATTCCACTCCAGCTAAAAAGCCAGTTGAAGAAAGGACCTCCACCCCAAGGAGGAGGAGAAGGGGACTCTGAAAATTCAGAAACCATGCAGTTTGTGATGCTTACCAGAAGGGGCAACAAACAACAGGTACTGTACAACCTCAAGTTAAGAACAATTGTTCTGCACCATCCTGGTTGGGTAGCACAATGGTGTAGTGTAACCTTGTAGATTAAGGCTGAACCAGACTGCTCGCGGTCTTGGTGTCCTATTCGACCCCGAACTGAGCTTCTGACCCCATTTGTTCTCCGTCACTAAGACTGCCCACTTCCACCTCCGTAACATCGTCCACGTCTGACCCTGCCTCAGCCCATCTTCTGAAACACTCATCCATGCCTTTGTCACCTCCAGACTTGACTATTCCAATGCTCTCCTGGTGAGCCTCCCATTCTCCACCCTCTAACCTTCCACTCATTCAAAATTCTGCTGCCCATGTCCTGTCCTGCTCACCCATCATTCCTGTCTTTGCTGTCCTACATTGGCTCCCTGTCTCCCAATGCCTCATTTAAAATTCTCATTGTCGTGTTTGAATCCCTTCATGGCTTTGCCCCTCCCCATCTCTGCAACGTCCTTCAGCCCGTACCTCCCCCTTTCCTGAACTCTGCATTCCTCTGATTCTGGTCTTTGTACATTCCCACCTGGCTTCACCTCTCTATTAACGGCTGTGCCTTCCGCCGTCTGGGTCCTAAGCTTTGTAATTCCCTCCCTGAACCTCTTTGCTTTTCCACCTCACTCTGCTCCTTTACAACAACCCTCCTTAAAATCCACTTCTTTCACCAAGCTTTTGACCACCCCTCTTAATATCTCCCTTTGTCTTGGTGTCCATTTTTGTCTGATTACGCATCTGTGAAATGCCTTGGGGTGTTTTTCTACATTAAAGACGCTACATAAATGGAAGTTTTTGTTAAATAAAATTGATAAATATTTGAATGTTTCCTAGGCTGATGGGTTGGTGTTAAGTCCTGTACCTTTTAATGTTACTGCAGAAGTTGTTAAAGGAAGTGCTTGAACCTAAATCATTCAATTATAGAAGATGACCATACAAAATCTAGTTTGAAATGGTGGTCATTGAACGAATTAAGGTGCACTTTCTTTCTTTCTTTGCATCAAGGTGAGGGATGTCTCACTGGGGGAATGGAATACTGTTTCCACTTTTGGTTCCGGGGTCAGCTATATCCTAGGCCAGATTCTGAGTAATGTCAAATCCCTGGATAGATGAACTAAGATGGACCGAATGGCCTTTCTGATCTTTAATTATCTTCTGATCTTATGAACTGCTTATGTAGGTCTTTGCTACCAGTTTGTACTGCAAAGTAGATTTCAGGGTACCAGCATGGAGACTGCCACCTCATTCCTAACTTATATTTTGCCGTATCAGCCGTGGCTCAGTGGGTAGCTCTCTTGCCTCCGAGTCAGAAGGTCGTGGGTTCAAGTCCCACTCCGGAGACTTGAGCACAAAAATCTAGGCTGACACTCCAGTGCAGTGAGGGAGTGCTGCACTGTTGAAGGTGCCGTCTTTCGGATGAGACGTTAAACCGAGACCTGGTCTGCCTCTCGGGTGGATGTAAAAGATCCCATGGCACTATTTCGAAGAAGAGCAGGGGAGTTCTCCCTGGTGTCCTGGACAATATTGGTCCCTCAATCAACATCACTAAAACAGATTATCTGGTCATTATCACATTGCTGTTTGTGGGAGCTTGCTGTACGCAAATTGGCTGTAAAATGTTTTGGGGCGTCCTGAGGTTGTGAAAGGTGCTATGGAAATGCTAGTCTTGCTTTCTTTCTATATTGAACTGTGAATGGCTTTGGATCAAACTGGTTAAATTCCCAAACTCATTTTAGGCAAGATTCTTCCAGCTGGAAAACGTTCATCCATCAGTCTGAGTTAAACTCGCTCAGCACTAACTAGGAATCAAACAGTATTTCTCACCTGCTCACTGAATAACCTCTGAGTCGTCGAGAAGCTTGGCAGAATTTTACAGGGTCGGCAGGCATGATTGAACCTAGATGCAATAGCAGATCTGATGGAAGGGAAAAATTAAAATATGGTACCTTCCATCCCAGCTAGAATAACATCAGTTCCTTCATTGGCAGAGATAGAGGGGTTGTAAGAATAAAAACAGCAGTTGGAGCTGTGAAAATTAATTTCACATTTAAGGTGTGATTGGGTGACGTTGCTGTTAAATCTATGCCCAGCTTGTTTTAAAGGGTGTGCCAACCTAATTGCGAATAGCTACTGTATTTTTATAGTCGTCTCTTTTTACTTGGTTACAACAAACAGTTTGTGGTGATAGTGTTGAGGTGCTGTTGATTTAATTATACTTCAGGGAATTTAATGAAGCCTTATTTAAAATTCACAGAAAAAGTGTGAAGAAATAGACACCAGCAGCTGACAAATAGTGCTGTGGGTGGGGAGGAGGCGGGTATGGCAGCAAAAGAATTAACGTAAGCATGAAGAGAAAACAACTAATACGCGTAAAGAGCCAAGGTGATACAGATCACCAGTGCCATCTTGGCTCAGTTGGTAGCACTGTTGCCTCTGAGTCAGAAAGTTATAGGTTCAAACTGTATTCCAGTAAATTGCACACTTAATCTAGGTTTACAATCCAATGCAATATTGAGGGGGTACTTCACTTTTGGAGGCGACATCCTTCAATTGGAATATTAAACCCTGCATGTTTCGGATCTCGTGACACTATTTTGACAACATTCCTCTCAACTAGACTACCAAAACAAAGCAGATTAACTGGTTATTCATCTTGTTGCTGTTTGTAGGATCATGCTGTGAGCACGTCCGAGTAATTCATGTGACTGTTGTTTAATCCAGAAACACTACTTTTTTTTTAATTTATAATCCAGAATTATATTGCTGTATTTAGTTAAACTCCATTTGAAACTAAATAGCAGGCTTGGTGTTTTCACATAAAACATAAATGCCTTCCTATTACATCTCCCTGCATATAATCTTTACCATGTATGAAAACTCAACCTTTAGGCTTCAGCAAAATTGTTCTAAAAGATTGCCCACTCTCCCTCTTTCCTTGGACAGGTTCCATTTTGAGCAATTCCACCTATTTAATCAATCTGTATTACTGCGGAAAGCTGTGCAGCATATAAATAGAAGTGCTCTGCACTTCTGACAAAGTATTTGCATTTTCTAAATGGTTAGAATTAAAAATTGATTGAGCCATGGTTTCACAGTACTAGTAAAATCCATCAGAGTTGCTGATTTAGGATTGCAGAAAAAAATGATATTTGTCTGAGTCCATCTGGTTTTAAATATCTGGAAAGCTCCCACTAAGTTTTGTTCAAAGAAAAATAGGAGCAGGAGTAGGCCATTCGGCCCTTCGAGCCTGCTCCGCCATTCAATATGATCATGGCTGATCCTCTATCTCAATACCATATTCCCGCTCTCTCCCCATACCCCTTGATGCCTTTTGTGTCTAGAAATCTATCTATCTCCTTCTTAAATATATTCAGTGACTTGACCTCCACAGCCTTCTGTGGTAGAGAATTCCACAGGTTCACCACCCTCTGAGTGAAGAGGTTTCTCCTCATCTCAGTCCTAAATGTCCTACCCCGTATCCTGAGACACTGACCCCTCGTTCTAGACCCCCCAGCCAGGGGAAGCATCCTCCCTGCATCCAGTCTGTAGCCCTTTGAGCACCGCTTGTGTTACATGGTGTGTTAATTTTGGTTTAAGATCGCAGTGTTCATTACACTGGCAGTGGTTGCTTTTATTTTGTACATCTTAAATTAATCTCGGAAAACAAATTAACAGATCTAGTGTGGGATATTCATTACACAGTATAATCTTCTCCATTTGCAGCTGAAGAGTAGATTAGCTGAGCAATATATACAGATGACTTAATTATATTGAACTAAATCCTTCCATTACTAGTTCAAAAGCAAATCTGAAAAACACAAGATAATTACGGATGAGGAAGGCCATTTGACCCATCCAAGGTTTTTGCTTCCACTGGTCATTCTGGAAGCCCATTCCATGTGTTGAATGTCTTTCTGATATCTGCCCGAAATTTGCTTTTTACCAGTTTAAACCTGTGACCTGCTGTTAGTAGTTTTTTCAGATTTACTTCTTCCATACCGTTTACAATGTTACATATCTATATAAAATCACCTCTCGGATGCCACTTTTTACTCCTCTGCGAAGTGCTTTAGGATGTTTTGCCTCCTTTAACGGTGCTATACATCTAGGATGAAGAGCCCAAGTTTCTCCATTCTTTCCTCATAACTGTAAGATTGGAGATCGACCTTGTAACTCTTCTCCGCACTGCTACCAGTGCTCGACTGTCTCCCGGGTGCCTCAGTGACCGGAAGTGGACACAGTACTCGAGGTGGGGTCTGACCAGAGCACTATACAGTTTGATTGTGACTTCCTCTGACTTGTAATCTACTGCTTTGACTATATAAATACAAGTTCTTTCTTTCATTCTAGCATTCTGTTGTCTTTGTTGATTGGCACTCTGCATTGGTTGGACATTTTACTCCTCTACTAAGATTCCTAGGTCTAGCTTTCAAAACGTAGATCATGCAAAATCTAATTTTGAAAGAATTCATAATCCGAGAACAAAATTGTTGTGTAATTCCAATTCTCTGAACTCCGCTATCTGAAACAAATATTTGATTATTTGGATTTTGACGGGTTACTTCAGAAGCTGGTTAGTTACGTAATGAAGTGAAATACATAGGAGGAGTCGTGTTTACTGCAGGTTAAAAATTGATCCACAATTACAAAATATAAAATGAGTCCGCTTGTTATAGCAGACCTGATTTATGAGGACTACTTTTCAGTGTCTCTTCATAATCAGCACTAGCATGATTTGCTATATAAGAGCTCTACGGACTGCAAAGTTAGTGCACATTGCTGTTGAGAACTAAGAATAGCATTGCTTAAAAAAACTGTGGATTCATGAGTTATACTTCAGACTTTTTACTCTATGCATCCAATTTAAACATTTAACAAACTAGCAGACTGTTCATCTGAAACGAAAGTGGTATTTTGAAGCCTGTTGTAGGTTGAATTATAACAAAAATACATGAATTGGGTTTGTGGTATTGGAGTACTGAAGCTGCACTTTGTTCTGAAGGAGTTTTCACTGTTTTCTAAAAGGGTGGGTTCTTGCTGGCAGAAGTGAGTAAATTCCTGTTAAAATACAGATTCTTCTGGTTTGACAGATTCCAAAGCTTTGAGCAGCACAGACTGCTTATAAATTATGTTTTAACTAGACAAAAACAAGGGTGCTTTTGTCAGCCAAGTTGAAAGCTCTGAGAAGGTACTTCTACTTTTAGTATACTGCAGGAAAATATGGGTTAGGATGAGACTGGTTCTCTAGCTTTACTGTGGAAACACGGTGGCATAGTGGTTAGCACTGGTGCCTCACAGCGCCAGAGACCCGGGTTCGAATCTGACCTCGGGTGACTGTCTGTGTGGAGTTTGCACATTCTCCCCGTGTCTGCGTGGGTTTCCTCCGGGTGCTCCGGTTTCCTCCCACAGTCCAAAAATGTGTGGGTTAGGTTGATTTGGCTATGATAAATTGACCCTTAGTGTTAGGGGGGATTAAATATGTGGGGTTATGGGGATAGGATGGGATATATTAGGGGGAATTAAATACGTGGGGTTACGGGGGTAGGGTGGGATATGTGTACTGTGGGGATTAAAGCAGGGACAGGGTACTGGATTTGGATGATCAGCCATGATCGTATTGAATGGCGGAGCAGGCTCGACGGGCCGAATGGCCTACTCCTGCTCCTAGATTCTATGTTTCTATGTAACTTCAATATAAAATTACACCTGGAATAGCGGTGTTTGTCTTGCATAGTTTTAGTGCCAGCATCTCTGTTAAATAGGACTTCCTATTTAATCCAATAACCTATGAACGAAAAGGGTGCTACTGAAAGACTGCAGAACCATCAGCCATCTGCCTCCACATTCTGGCACTCCCTCCCTACACTGCTTCATCTTGCGACATATCTCCTCATCGTCAAAATCCTTGTTAAAACTTTTCACTTCGACTGCAATTTCAATCACTTCCTTGACCCCCTGGAACTTCTGTTCGGGTCTGTTGACCAACTGTGAAGCACCTTGCGACATTTTGATATGGTAAAGAACTATATAAATGCACATTGTTGCTTCAGGGCAATACGTTTTGTAAGCAGTCATCAAATTCTTGCAAAGTCATTGAGGCACTGTAAGCAATGTTTGCTATTAAATACTCAAACAACAGGTTACATGACTAATGACAGGTTACATGACTAATGAGTAGAAGAATTACTCCGCTATTGATGAAAAGTTGAAGTGTCTCACCTCAAGTGTTAATTAATGTTTCTCTTTCAGATACCAGCTGACCTGTGCATTTCCAGCATTTTTAATTCAGTATAATAATTATAATTTTAAAACATGGGTTTGATACTAGAATACAGAGTTCCATATTATGGTGTTCCATTTAGTTGTGAAGAATATGAATAGCTGTTTTTAAAACTCCATTTTAGTGATGGAGTGTTCCAGATAATTATAGTTATTTCAGGTAACTAGTTTAGGGCTAAGTGTTATTGTTAGTGATGAAGGTTAAGAACATGATGCGGAGATGCCGGTGTTGGACTGGGGTGGACAAAAGTGAGAAGTCGCACAACACCAGGTTATAGTCCAACAGTTTTATTTGAAATCACAAGCTTTCGGAGCTGCTGCCCCTTCGTCAGGTGAAGAACTGTAGAGCTTTGAGTGTAGTTGTTCATACAATGCTTCTCTAATAGCCACATTTGCCTACACCAAGTCTCGAGTCGCAGGTGTGGGGTTTGTATTAAGTAGCAGGGAGAGCTGCTAAAAGCAGAAATTAAACAACAAAGTAACTAGGCAGGAGTTTCCTTTGAATACCACACTATTTTCACATGAAAAATGGGGTAGGAACCATCAGAGAGGAAAATGTTGGCCACTATGTTTCAACTCTCTGTTCTTTGAGGATTGCCTGAATCAATTTTCATGAAGTTTGTCTCCGTGTCTTGGTACCATAAGGGTGGCAGGCAAACTCTTTGTTAATGCCACTCGGAACAGCTGCTGATTAAGTGCATAAAAGCACTCCAGTTTGAGTTATTGTTCAGTCTCTCTTCGTCTTGGTCAGTTTTATCTTGCACTTTGGCAAGTGTTGCTTCCTCTCTACTTCGTAATCGTCCTTTCAATCTTTCAGCTGTGTCTTTGCAATGTATAGGTTTACAGCAACAAACTAATACAAGGACAGTACTGTTGTCATGATGTTACAACAGCAGTTGTGCTCCTATCACTACTACATATTTTACATACAGCTTAAACTTTTCCAGTGATTGTAGCAAAAGTTTTAGAGAGAGTAAATCTTACTCTGCAGAGCAACATGTTGAAGTATTTATGTTCTGTTAGGAAGTTGCACAGGTGTGCAGCACAGCGTTAAATACTTAATCAAGGAAATAGATATTTCACGAATGCATTACAAAAAGCCAGCAGTTGGTTAAAGTTTGGAATATTGTATATTTTGGAGTGAGTTCTCTCCTGCCATCTTTCTCTTCTTCTACAACCTGCCATGCAGAATATCTTCATGAGTAAATGCACTGTGCTGTGGCACAGATAAAACTGGAAGGTTCTTTAAGTCATTTGCAAGCCTGAAGATTTGACATGGTCAGATCAGAGACGTATCCAGATGAGTGAGTGGCCCAGAAGTTTTCGGACAAGAAAACTCAGCTGTGGTGCTCTCAGCATTAAAATTTCCCTTCATTTATTGAGCCACATAATCCCAGATCAGCAAAGACACTGATTTATGGTTTTTACAGAAAAATGCACGGAGTTGGAGAATTCTATCCCCCAAAACACTCATAAAATACTAGAATCCCATGTTATGCAAATGAAATTTGACTTATTCACTTACTGACATCAATAGCATTGCAGATCACCAATCATGTTATTAGGTAGTATAAAATATACACAGCATCACCATATTGCCTTTTACCACCTTGTTACTTGAATCGTGTGATTATCTAACCATGATGGTGTTTGAGATTAGAACTATTGCCTTTTTTTTCATTCGTGGAATGTTGACATCCCTGGCGAGGCCCAGCATTTATTGCCCATCCCTAATTGCCCTTGAGAAGGTGGTGGTGAGCCGCCGTCCGTGAGGAAGATTTTCCTAGCGGTTTGATACAACTGAGTGGCTTGCTAGGCCATTTCAGAGGGCAGTTAAGAGTCAACCACATTGCTGTGGGTCTGGAGTCACATATCGGCCCAGACCGGGTAAGGGCAACAGATTTCCTTCCCTAAAGGACATTAGTGAACCAGATGGGTTTTTACAACAATCCGGTAGTTTCATGGTTATCATTTATGATTATGTATTGAGTCGCTGGATTTATAAAATCAGCAGCCTCAACCAGTTCAGCATCTATGGTATCCACTTAGTAAAGATTTTACTATTTAATGCTTATTGAATTGACAGCAAGACAATGCTACTATAGACCGGTTAGCCTAACATCTGTGGTAGGTAAAATTTTGGAGTCCATTATTAAGGAAACAGTAACAGGACATTTGGATAATCATAATTTAATAGGACAAAGTCAGCATGGTTTTACGAAGGGGAAGTCATGTTTGACAAATTTGCTGGAGTTCTTTGAGGAAGTAACATATAGAGTGGATAAAGGGGAACCAGTGGACGTAGTGTATTTAGACTTCCAAAAGGCATTTGACAAGGTGCCACACAAAAGATTATTGCTTAAGGTAAAAAATCACGGGATTGGGGGTAATATTCTGGCATGGATAGAGGATTGGCTATCTAACAGAAAGCAAAGAGTTGGGATAAATGGTTCATTCTCAGACTGGCAATCAGTAACTAGTGGTGTTCCACAGGGGTCAGTGCTGGGTCCCCAACTCTTCACAATCTATATTAACGATTTGGAGGAAGGGACCAAGTGTAACATATCAAAATTTGCAGATGATACAAAGATGGGAGGGAAAGTAGTGAGTGAGGAGGACATAAAAAACCTGCAAGGGGACATAGACAGGCTAAGTAAGTGGGCAGAGATTTGGCAGATGGAATACAACACTGGAAAGTGTGAGGTGATGCACTTTGGCAGGAAAAATCCTAGAGCAATTTATTATCTTAATGGCAAGAAACTGGAGAGTACTGAAGTGCAAAGGGATCTGGGGGTCCTGGTGCACGAAACTCAAAAGGTTAGTATGCAGGTGCAGCAAGTGATTAAGAAGGCAAATGGAATGTTGGCTTTCATTGCTAGGGGGATAGAATATAAAAATAGGGAGGTATTGCTTCAGTTGTACAAGGTATTGGTGAGACCGCACCTGGAATACTGCATACAGTTTTGGTGTCCTTACTTAAGGAAAGACATCCTTGCTCTCGAGGCAGTGCAAAAAAGGTTCACTCGGTTAATCCCGGGGATGAGGGGGTGGTCATATGAGGAGAGGTTGGGTAGATTGGGACTCTACTCATTGGAGTTCAGAAGAATGAGAGGCGATCTTATTGAAACATATAAGATTGTGAAGGGGTTGGATCGGGTGGATGCGGGGAGGATGTTCCCGATGACGGGTGAGACGAGAACTAGGGGACATAGTCTTAGAATAAGGGGCTGCTCTTTCAAAACTGAGATGAGGAGGAACTACTTCACTCAGAGGGTGGTAGGTCCATGGAATATGCTGCCACAAAAAGCTGTAGAAGCTACAACATTAATTAAATTTAAAACAGAAATAGACAGTTTCCTAGAAGTAAAGGGCATTAAGGGTTACGGGGAGCGGGCAGGAATTTGGACATGAGTCTAGGTTCGGATCGGTCATGGCCCTGTGGGTAGTGGAGCGGGCCCAGGGACTGTGTAGCCTGATTCTGCTCCTATTTCGTGTGTGCAATTCTGTTAGATGCAGGAGATGGTTCTGTGATAGATAGTAGATTGGCGGTTAGGATCAGATCAGCCATGATCTTATTGAATGGCGGAGCAGGCTCGAGGGGCCGATTGGCCTACTCCTGCTCCTATTTCTTATGTTCTTATGTTCTTATGTATTCAGTTAATCTGGTTCTAGTTATGATTTAAAAAGTTACACAGGTCCAACTTTGTAACAATGTTGCACAATATTTAAAAAATATGACTCCATGTTTTTCTAGAATGCATATATATACACATTGGGAAATTATATACAGTGAATTTGGTCACTCCCATAAGCAGTCTGAGCATCTTGTATTTAGGAATGTGGCCCCAATTTCTACTTGTATGATCGTGTAACTGGGGGGAACAATGACTTTAGATCTGGATGTCATGTCTTTTGTACATGTCCGCACATGTGCCTCTACAATCTTTTCAACGGTGGACTGAGAAAGCACTTGGTGAGACAAGGTCAGATGTGAATTGTCAAGCTGCTTTATTTCACAGACAGAACGTGAGCATACAGAGCAAGAGATGTGATCGACCTCAATTTATTCACGACAACTTGTTTTCACTTAATGCAAAAGGATCAACATGCTACACTTCACCACGTCAGTGGATAGCCTTGCTTGACGTAAACAAAATAACTTCTAACAACACTCCTGCGTCCTATTTTTTTTGAGTCTGGTCAAAAGCCTGCCCTAGCAGTTTTCTGTCTAAAAACGTGACTGTTTCTGTCCCTACTTTTTATCTCTGTTTTCACAAACAATGCAAAGTGCCTAAACCAGACTAGCTCTGTTGAGCACCTGGGACCTGAGACACAATGGGTGTGAGATATTTGTTGATTAACCAAGGCAGAGTAACAAATTTCTTGCAATTTTCAGTCTTTGAGAATACAGCTTCAATGCCTAGTCATTAGCATTTCGCCTTGGTGCTTTTTTTGAAATAAAAATTTGTGTGAATAAACTTACTTTTTAAAAAAACAAAACAGTTAAATGTGACTCTTTTCCAAATCCTTTCCGTGGGAAAATGGTTAAAAACTCCCAAAACGTGACAATGCTTAAGCTGTTTTTGTATTTTTTGAATAGTTCACTGATTCAGTTCTACAAAGTACAACCTATGAAAGGATTAATTAGCATTTACATAGCACCTTATCACACCTTTTAAGATGTTCCAAAGCCCTTTACAGGCAATGGATTACTTTTGAAGTGCAGTTATGTCAACAAATGTGGCAGTCAATTTGCACACAAGGCCTCACAATCAGCAAAGGAATGAATGACCAGATAATCTGTTTTTGGTGGTGTTGGTTGAGGGGTGGATACTATCCAGGATAGAGGAAGAACACCCTGCTCCTCTTCAAATAGTGTTGTGGTATCTTTATATCCACCTCAGCTTGCAGATGGGAGCCTTGGTTTAACATCTCCTCTGAAAGATAGCACCTTCAGCAATGCAACATTTCCTTAGTACTGCCCTGAAGTGCTCAAATTAAAAGTGGAGCTTGAACCCACAACCTCTGACTATGGTTTTAGCTCATATTAAAAGCTACAAGATAACGTCTATCTGAATGATACAGATCAGAAAGTTCTGTGTTGACCTAGTTCATCTCATCTCTTGGACAACAACAACAACATATTTATATAGCGCTTTTAACGTAGTAAAACATCCCAAGGCACTTCACAGGAGTATTAAAAGACAAAAAATTTGACACCGAGCCACATAAGGAGAAATTAGGGCAGGTGACCAAAAGCTTGGTCAAAGAGGTAGGTTTTAAGGAGCGTCTTAAAGGAGGAAAGAGAGGCGGAGAGGTTTAGGCAGGGAATTCCAGAGCTTAGGGCCTAGGCAACAGAAGGCATGGCCACCAATGGTTGAGCGATTATCATCAGGGATGTTCAAGAGGCCAGAATTAGAGGAGCGCAGATATCTGGGGTTGGGGGATAGGGGTTTTGTGGGGCTGAAGGAGATTACAGGGATGGGGAGGGGAGAGGCCATGGAGGGATTTGAAAACAAGGATGAGAATTTTGAAATCAAGGCGTTGCTTAATCGGGAACCAATGTAGATCAGCGAGCACGGGTGATGGGTGAACGGGACTTGGTGCGAGTTAGGACGCAGGAGGGAAAGAGCAGTTGGCTGGGGCACCACTGAGCTTGGGGTGTGAAAATTGGCCACGATTCCTACTGCGAATTGATTATATGGTGACTCCTTTTGGAAATGTGTGTGCGTGCGTGCCAGGGTGATGCTTGGATGATGCTACTTTGCTTAAATAACCTACTGACACTCACTGTCAGGGCTCAGAAATTACAAATCATCAGGGGGCATCCAAGACCACGGAATTGTACCCCTGTAAGGCAGTTAATGCCTTCAGAAAAGGAGAGGAGAAAACTGCGGTTGGGGCATAGAAGACAAGAAAATATAAAAAGCTCTAGAAGCTGTTTGATTCACCATTCCAAGTCTTTATTAATAAATCAATAAAATCTATGAAATGAAGGAAGCTGATCATAAAACAAATCTGTTCTTTGCAACCTGGACACGTCAAACATTAATATCTAACCTGTTAATTCTTAATCTGACTTGTCACGCACTACAAGCAATTATCTGAGGAATGTGAATTAAACTGATCCTAGTCAGAGTGATGATGTGGAGATGCCGATGTTGGACTGGGGTGGACAAATGTGAAAAGTCGCACAACACCAGGTTATAGTCCAACAGTTTTATTTGAAATCACAAGCTTTCGGAGCGCTGCTCCTTCACCTGACGAAGGAGCAGCGCTCCGAAAGCTTGTGATTTCAAATAAAGCTGTTGGACTATAACCTGGTGTTGTGCGACTTCTCACATTAGTCAGAGTGGGGTGGGGAAAAGGATAGATTGCTTTTGGTTTGTCTTAATCCTGAAATTCTTTTCCTCTTATTTGTCTTTGTTTAAATAGCCAGTCAATGCATATATAATAGCTTCTTGGAAGGACTTTGCAAGATGTATACAAATGTGTACATTTATAATATATTTTAATTGAGCAGTTCTCTCCTTGAGTGTGCTACGCTGTGTGTGTGTTTGCCTTTGTTCCTGGCGTTAGTATTTGGCAGGTTTTCTCACTACGGAAATGCAGGGTGACCTGCCATCCATAGACCACTGAAAGGGATCTATTAAAGTGATAAAGATCGAAGCTAGTCTGTATATCTCAATAGCTCACCCCTGATACTTTAGCTCTGAGTTTTATCCGATATTTGCATCAATGTTTTTAAATTTCATGTGAGAAGTCGCACAACACCAGGTTATAGTCCAACAGCTTTATTTGAAATCACAAGCTTTCGGAGCGCTGCTCCTTCGTCAAGTGAAGTGAAGAGATACATATTGGCATAGCATATATAGTCAGAGAACACTGCCAGATGATATGCTGTGCCGATATGTATCACTTCACCTGACGAAGAGCAGCGCTCCGAAAGCTTGTGATTTCAAATAAAGCTGTTGGACTATAACCTGGTGTTGTGCGACTTCTCACATTTGTCCACCCCAGTCCAACACTGGCATCTCCACATCATTTAAATTTAATGACAAACCAGTCAACTGCATTATTTTAATAAAGACTTTGAAATGAGTGTCATTTTAAGCTAGACAGATGTTCTAGCCCTAGTGTTTGCTATAAAAGGAAGAAAGATTTTGGGTGTACTTTTTATTGAAAGAGAAATATCTTGGCCTCTGGGGATGTTAATTTTCTTACTGGTATGGCTACCTTTGAGTAGAGTTTTCTCATTGCAAAGACTCACTGATGATATCAGCAACAGAGGGAGCCTTGGAGCGGCTCCAAAGGAAGCATCGGGCTGTGACCTAAGACCACCCTGACAGCTGCTTACCCTACAAAACCATGTTACCATCTGGGAAAACAAATATCCCAACGGAGTGTGGTTTTCTCTGGCCAGCAGTTCTGAAGTCGCTCTCAATCTGGTTTGAGACTAATTGACTTATTCGGGAATACGCTCTCAGTTAGGCATGTTGCAAGCAGCCAGCAGGGATAGAGAACACTTTGACTCCCATCCCCATGAAGAAGTGCTGACCATTTACATTCACTTTGCGCTTCTCTTCCTGGCTTGTCTAAGATCAGTGACTTGCAAAATGGCAAATCACAGACCTGAACTTTATGCGACCACTCCACCGCACACTGCATTGGTGCGCCCCAAAATCCTCAGTTTCTTCTGAACAGTTCTTTTTAAGTGTTTTGTGATTTTACTGCTCTAACAACCTGTTCTAATGTGAACATAAAGGTTGGATAATAGTATCGTAAAATCCACTTGGTTAAACTTTAAACTGTCATTTATTTGTTATGATAGAAAATCGTAGAGAGACTCACACTAAACTGCAAATGTATTTTAATGGACAGATTTTTTTTTAAATAATGGATTGTATGAAAGGAGGTTTCTCATTCGTGCTGTTTGTTCATGGACGAAGGGTATAAAATCATGAATACTTGTGAAAACAACTCTTGGATCTGAGCTAACATTTACATGCATCTACCTTTGCAATAATTTTTTGACCTTCCCCATTAACTAAATCAGAGCAGTTGATCGAGGAAAAATTGTGCTAATTTCAGATTTATCACCTAATTTGTCATACCCTCTTTTAAGAGCCAATGCATATGCTTCCTGGAAATCATTTTCAATGATTGAATTGTGAATGCAAAATAACTATTGATGCTTTAATTAAAATGCAAATATGTATGTCACAAAGCAGTTTAAATGGATGACCAAACAATCTAATCAAATTAATTAAACAATGTGCTGTGTTTATGGCAATTTTTCAACTGCAGTCTCCCATAGCTTTCAGTAACTCCCAATGTCAGTAAAGCATTCTATGATCCGGCAGTGTAATGTTTTCTCTCTTCCTTACCAACCAGCCTTTTGGCTTCTTTGAAATTGAGAAATTATCAAATGTGAACAGTTCTGTGCTTCGGACTCATGCCTAATAAAAACTGGGTTGCGACTTCCCCCAAATTAATTTAATGTAAAACCCTGGCAGAGAAGGAAGATTAATTAAAATTGGTCCATGTTTGGTTTTAATGTAGGTTGAGTTCTTTATGTAGCAAAGGTCCCAAAAGGTGAAAAGAGAATTTGCCAAGAGACTGTACTCGTCAGTTCATTTTACTGTTCAAAAATGTAGGTTATATTTTTGCAAAAAAAAATTACGCTGAGGCTTTACTATCTCTTAACTGCTGGTGCAAAATCCATTTCTCATGATTGATATTCTTTTTATGCAGTTTAAAATACTGAATGTGCCAATGAATTCGCAACTTGCTGCAAATCACTGGAATCAGCAACAGGCGGAGCAAGAAGAAAGAATGCGTATGAAGAAGTTGACGCTTGATATTAATGAACGCCAGGAACAGGAAGACTACCAGGGTAAGAAACAGAAAACAAATCTTGCAATAGTTGTGTAGTGTTATAATTAAATTAGAATAGTAACCGTAGCAATTTTTCTGTAATTAAGAGGACCATTTTTGTGTACATCCCTACATATTTGTTGGTATCATAGAATGGTTACAGCACAGAAGGAGGCCGTTCGGCCCGTCGAGCCCATGCCGGCTCTCTGCAAGAGCACTTCAGCTAGTTCCACTCCCCCGCCCTTTCCCCGTAGCCCTGCAAATTTCTTTCCTTCAGGTTCTTACCCAATTCCCTTTTGAGAGCCACGATTGAATCTGCCTCCACCACCCTTTCAGGCATTGCATTCCAGATCCTAACCACTCGCTGCGTAAAAAAAGTTTTCCTCATGTCGCCTTTGGTTCTTCTGCCAATCACCTTAAATCTCTGTCCTCTGGTTCTCGACCCTTCCGCCAATGGGAACAGCTTCTCTCTATCTACTCTGTCTAGATCCCTCATGATTTTGAACACCTCTATCAAATCTCCTCTCAATCTTCTCTGCTCTAAGGAGAACAACCCCAGCTTCTCCAGTCTATCCACGTAACTGAAGTCCCTCATCCTTGGAACCATTCGTGCATCCATTATGTATGCTCCGCACTGTCTGCTGACCTGAAGTTTGGGCCCGTACTAATAAGATATTTCCAATCTGTGGTGGAGGATTATGGCACCTATTGGACTCTGATGCTTTCTCAGCTTCACGTGTTCAAGCTAATATAATGGGCGTCATTTTTACCCGACCGGCGGGAGGCTGACTTGATCAGATTGGCCACCTGTTCTACAGGTCGGCCAACTTTACTTTCCATTAACTCCTATAAAACTTTTAGAATGGTGAATGGCTGGGAATGAGGAATGTGGCTATAGTTTAGTTGAAGTAGTCACAATGGCCTAAGTCTCGAGAACTAAGGTGATGTGGATATGGAAATAAGCCTCAGTTTGTCCAAAGTAAATAACCCTGACCCTTGGAGCCTTTTTTCATAGCTAAATGATACTCTCTCTGCTGTATTCTAGTCTTGTAATACATGGCTAGCCATGCAGTTGTGCATTTTAACTCTAGTTCTGAGGTGCAATGATCTTTCAAAGAAAAAACTTGGCATAGCTGAGAGACTGCTATGCTTCACTAGAAGAAGGTGCTGATGTATAATCATTAATAACTTTAAAGGGCTCATGTGTAAGCCTCGATTGTGTCAGAACTGCAGCTGGAAAGCGTCAGTGTAGGCAAGAGATTATGAGAATCTGGGGGAAGATTATAATTCAAAATATTGACTCCGAGTTGAAGAAAGATTTTGGCATGTGCCTTGTATAATAGCAGCTCGGGCTTGGAATGCAGATTTCCCTGTCTGTGCTGTGGTTTCCTGCAGTCAGGCAGCTCCGGAAACACACTTGCCAATTGGTTTGAAGTCATACCCCACTGATTGAAGTAGAGCCACTGTGAGATGCGTGGGGTACATTTCCTGTAATTGATGCCACTGGGGAGGCCAAGCAAAGAGTGAGACCTTACTCCATGTTGTGAATGAAATAGAAGTCAGTAAAGTTTCCATTAGAAAGGGGGAGTCCCTTGCACAAAAAGTGCTTTCCATAGTCTTTTTCCCCCTTAAAGTATATAGAGAAATTAGGCTAATACACTTAAATCTTCATAAAATTGATGCAAATTTTAGTTTACGGAACTAGTGTACTTTAGGTTCTCGAGATACCCTACTGTTAAAAAGATTCAAATATAACTGTGTATAGTTTTAGTCTCCTTCCCTAAGGAAGGATATACTTGCCATAGAGGAAATGCGACGAAGGTTCACCAGACTGACTCCTGGGATTGGGGGGGGTTGTCCCATGAGGAGAGATTGAGGAGACTAGGCCTATATTCCCTAGAGTTTAGAAGAATGAGCGGTGATCTCATTGAAACATGTAAGATTCTGAGGGTAGATGCTGGGAGGATGTCCCCCCCCCTAGCTGGGGAGTCTAGAACTAGGTCACAGTCTCAGAATAAGGGGTTGGCCATTTTAGGATTGAGAGGAGGAGAAATTTCTTCACTCAAAGGGTTGTGAATCTTTGGAATTTTCTACCCCAGAGGACTGTGGATGCTCAGCTCTTGAGTATATTCAAGACAGAGATCAATAGCTTTTTGGATATTAAGGGGGATATGGGGATAGTGTAGGAAAGCAGAGTTGAGATCGAAGATAGAAACATAGAAACATAGAATCTAGGAGCAGGAGTAGGCCATTCGGCCCGTCGAGCCTGCTCCACCATTCAATACGATCATGGCTGATCATTCAAATCCAGTACCCTGTCCCTGCTTTAATCCCCACAGTACACATATCCCACCCTACCCCCATAACCCCACGTATTTAATTCCCCCTAACATATCCCATCCTATCCCCATAACCCCACATATTTAATCCCCCCCTAACACTAAGGGTCAATTTATCATAGCCAAATCAACCTAACCCGCACATTTTTGGACTGTGGGAGGAAACCGGAGCACCCGGAGGAAACCCACGCAGACACGGGGAGAATGTGCAAACTCCACACAGACAGTCACCCGAGGTCAGATTTGAACCTGGGTCCCTGGCGCTGTGAGGCACCAGTGCTAACCACTATGCCACCGTGTTGCCCATGATCTTATTGAATGACGGAGCAGGCTCGAAGGGCCGAATGGCCAACTCCCGCTCCTATTTCTTATGTAACTTTAGAGTTCCTCTTTCTTATTTGATTGTGCTGTGCTCACCATGTGGTTAATATGAACAATTACTTTTTTTTTAAAGCTTCAGTTTGTCATTAGAATGAGGGAACATAGCATTAAATGTAAATGTGGTAATTATTTTTATAACTTGAAAATAGATTTAATATTTGAAGCAGCAGTACCTTTGAAAAATTTGGGAAAATTGAGCTATACAAAGAATTGTATTATCTCCAAATAGGAGCTCCGATTAATATTCCATTCAAGTGTGAGGTTTATGGAGTACTACATTGAATTCTTTTTGATAAGTTAGTGGTTCTTGCGAAGAAGTGAATAGGATTGGCTATATTGCTGCCTCTTCCTCTCTCACCCACCCCTCACACTGTCGAGGCTTGCATATGAATAATGGACAATTAGGTGAGGTACTGAAGAGTGACTACCTGTGGCACCATCTCCCATTGAGGAGTCAAATGCCTTCAGGAGGCGAGAAAGGAACAACAGAATCTGTGTTTCACTGTTCTATCTTAAAGGAAGCAGGGTTTACCCAATCCGCTCCGTCAGAGTAAAACTGCTTATAACTTGTAGTTTGACACTCAAGTATGGGTAAATCATTCAACCATTTGCATTAAAGAGTGGCCACTTGGGCAAGGTGCCAGAAGCTGATACCTCTGTCACCTCAAGGAGCTTAGTCAAGGCTGACACCCTGACACAAACTGAGCACACCTGAAGGAGAGAAGGTGAGGGAGAAAACTGAAGAGGAGGCATAAAGAATAAAAAGCAAGCAAATTTGAGTACGGCATTTAACAAGAGCAAAAAAGTAAATTTAAAAAAACAAGCAAAGGAGGAAATAGTGAGATTGTGGGGTTGGCAGTATTTACATGGGCAATGACACCCACTCGTACTCTTTATACCAGTATTCTAGTGAATATCCTGGAATCACTGTAGCAAGCGTCCACTTAATTTAAAACTCAATTCTTGGCAGCAATGAATAAGCTCAAAATAGAGGTGGAAACACTTCAGATCTGATGCTTTGACTTGCATTATTAAAATTCTTCTTTGTTGGATTTGGTGAGGCACAAGATCTTGTGAATAATTGAGATCTCCACATATTTAAACAGTTTTTTGGCAAAAGAGGAAGGAAACATTCCTAAGCTCAATAGGACACTCCCTCCATAGTTCAGTATAAGGCATACACCTACCTGTAAACATAGCATATTATCACAGCTTTAAGGTAACACTTTCAGTAAAGCAATATATTGTACAGCTAACTAGATAAGCACGTATATTATTAAGTATGCCTCCAAGGTACCAAACCACTCCTCATTCACTTCTGTTCAGAATTCCTGTCCAGGCCTAGTAATGTTATACTCCTTCTTCCTTATTTGTTCTACAAAGTACAAATAAAGTTCAGTTACCCAGAGGGCTGGGGGGCGGGTGTCGATGCAACGAATGAAGGGAACACATGGAGGCACTGAAGAAATATGCAGCCTTGAAGAGCCATTTTAATCGGATGTCCTTTCCTCACTCTGCTACATCGGGCCTTATTTTGTACCACACCCTTAGTTTCTTTGCACTATCTACAGCATTCTGAATCTTAACTGTTGGCTGTATATGCAGGAGGCATTTCTACATTAAAATATTGCAGTTTGTAGTGTACAGTTCTCATATTTCTCATGCTGAAAGTTGAAGAGAGTAGTGAAATTTTGAAGACACTTTTTTTCCAGCTCCCAAAAGCCACAACTTTGGGGTGTGGTTTCACAGGCACCAGATCCACCGGCCCCTCAAAGTTGCCATTCCTCTTGTCTAAGCTTGCATGGGGAGTGTTGTCAGGCAGTTCCAAATGTGTTCCGAACTCAGTTTAAAAAGAAACTTAGCATTGTATTCTCAAGTACCCTGTTTGACTGGGATTAGGCCAAGTTTATAAGTAAGTGAACCACCCAAGTTAGTAGAACTACAACACAGGTCTCCATGGTACTTATGGACCTTTACATAGGGCTATGCGTTCTACTTCTCAACATCTTTCCCAAAATTGCTTTTTTCAGGGCAGTCAAAGGTTGTGCAGACCAGAGACTCTTGACCAAGAAAATACAGAAGCTTCTGCCAAAGAAAGAGTGCCACTCGTGTGTTACTTTATAGTCTCCCAAAAAATACAGGAATTCCTCAACCCCTACTGAGTATAAACTTCTGAACTCCTTCATATTAAAGGAAAAGTTCAAGATGATATTAGTATAAATCATTTATTCAGTGCATTGGTTGTTGTAAGTTTGAGAACAGTTCTGTTGGTTTCAGTCGGAGACTTCACACTGACATCGGGTTGGTCCAAACCTGTCTAAGGTTGGAAAGAAGTGGCCAAGTAGGCAGAGGATTGACACCTCGGCTCTTTCAGAAATAAATTTTTGCTTTTGCACATATGCAGGATTAAAATCACATTTCTAATGGGATATACAGTTCTTTTAGTACATTGAACATTCACTATTTAAGTCTTGCCATTGGTTTTATAGTTCTCTGCAGGGCAGTGTAATATTATAGATTATTTTCACTTAGCCACTGATCACAATTATCAATAGATGTCGCACTACTTATTGCTAACTGAAGTGTCATGAAAAACAGCTTTCTCCTCGCCAGAGTACAGAATAGCTATGAACACACAAAATGGCCACCGAGCTCCCCAGGGGCCTAGTGGATGAAGGCACTGCTTGATATGAGACCAAGCAGCGACACCCACTGGAATGTGCATGAGTGACATTCGGTGAGAACAGGATGTGGCTTGGATGTGATTCCCCTCTATTGCTGAGTAACTCTCCTAATAAGAATGACCACTTGGGGCAAGGTAGATGAGAGCGGCTGGTGCTTGTCTAATCTTACCCCACCAAGACTCTGTACCTTCAGGAGAGCGGGGGAGAGAAACTGGTTTTAAAAAAAAAAGTTACACTGAACTTTTAATATAGTCTCTTCTGATTCACCAACAGTAATTTACTTGACCATATCCTGCAAATCGTCGTTCGTATATGTTGAATTTAAAAAACATGTGCGTGCGTTGGTCGCTTGAGTAGTAACAAAGCCAGCTTTTGCTTCTGGTTACAACACTTTTATTCTTGCTTCAGCACACAGTCGTTATGCACAGGGTAAAATTAAACGTAGATATGCGCTCCTTACATTGTACCATCTAGTGTTAGTGGACATAAGCTATTTATGCATTCCCAATGTGGGTATTGCGGAGAATCCTTTCTGTCCTTTGGTCCTTTTTTATATTGCTGCAGTACCTTATATAAGAAATAGGAGCAGGAGTTCCCCATTTGGCCCTTCAAGCCTGCTTCGCCATTCAGTAAGATCGTAGCTGATCATCTACCTCATCTCCACTTTCCTGCACTACCCCCATATCCCTTGATTCCCTTAATATTCAAAAATCTATCGATTTCTGTCTTTGAATATACTCAACGACTCAGCATCACAGCCCTCTGGGGTAGAGAATTCCAAAGGTTCACCACCCTCTGAGTGAAGAAATTTCTCCTCATCTCAGTCCTAAATGGCCGACCCCTTATTCTGAGACTGTGACCCCTGGTTCTAGACTCCACAGCCAGGGGAAACATCCTCCCAGCATCTACCCTGTCAAGTCCTGTAAGAATTTTGTATATTTCAATGAGATCACCTCTTATTCTTCTAAACTCTAGACAATATAGGCCTAGTCTACTCAATCTCTCCACATAGGACAATCCCCCCCCATCCCAGGAAGCAGTTTGGTGAACCTTCGTTGCACTCCCTCTATGGCAAGTATATCCTTCCTTAGGTAAGGAGACCAAAACCGTGTACACTACGCCAGGTGTGGTCTCACCAGGGCCCTATATAATTGCAGTAAGATGTCTTTACTCTTATACTCAAATCCTCTTGTAATAAAGGCCAACATACCATTTGCTTTCCTAATTGCTTGCTGTACCTGCATGTTAACTTTCAGTGATTCGTGTACAAGGACACCCAGGTCCCTCTGAATGCCAACATTTCCCAATCTCTCATCATTTAAAAAATACTCTACTTTTCTATTTTTCCTACCAAAGTGGATAACTTCACATTTCTCCACATTATATTCCATTTGCCATGGTCTTGCCTACTCACTTAGCCTGTCGATATCCCCTTGAATCCTCCTTGCATCCTCCTCACAACTTACATTCCCACCCAGCTTTGTATCATCAGCAAACTTGGATATATTATATTTAGTCCCCTCGTCCAAATCATTGATGTAGATTGTGAATAGCTGAGGCCCGAGCACTGATCCTTGCGGTACCCCACTAGTTACAGCCTGCCAACCCGAAAATGACCCGTTTATTCCTACTCTCTGTTTTCTGTCCGTTAACCAATCCTCAGTCCATGCTAGTATATTACCCCCAATCCCATGAGCCCTAATTTTGTTTAATAACCTCTTGTGCGGCACCTTATCGAATACCTTCTGAAAATCCAAATACACCACATCCACTGGTTCCCCCTTATCTATTCTGCTAGTTACACCTTAAAAAAAACTCTTAACAGATCCGTCAAACACGATTTCCCTTTCATAAATCCGTGTTGACTTTGCCCAATCTTCTTATTATTTCAAAGTGCCGTTACCACGTCCTTAATAATAGATTCTAGCAATTTCCCTACTACTGATGTCAGGCTAACTGGTCTGTAGTTCCCCGTTTTCTCTCTCCCTCCTTTCTTAAATAGTGGGGTTGCATTTGCTACCTTCCAATCCGCAGGAACCGTTCTAGAATCTATGGAATTTTGGAAGGTGACAACCAATGCATCCACTATCTCTATAGCCACCTCTTTCAAAACCCTAGGATGTAGGCCATCAGGTCCAGGGGATTTATTGGCTTTCAGTCCCATTAATTTCTCCAGTACTATTTTTTTTTACTGATATGGCACTCTCCCTTTAGTGCCTTTTGACTTGCCTTTTCCTTTCTGTCCCTGTATCAACAGTCTGTAGCAGAAGGATTTCTACAGTCGATAAAAGGGTTAGAGCGAAAAGGACCTTTATTTGGTTACTTTACATGCTGAACATTTGTTTTGTTACCATAACTTTCTTTGTCACTAGTTTTCTGCTAAAAATGTTGGAAGTGAAGCATTATAAAATGAGGGTAAAATATTAAGTTGCAATTTCTCTACTAATCATTTTAAATTACCGTTGCAGAGATGTTGCAATCCCTGGCACAGCGTCCGGCTCCAGCTAACACCAACCGAGAGCGGCGGCCTCGGTACCAGCACCCTAAAGGAGCACCAAATGCTGATCTTATCTTCAAGACAGGGGGGAGGTAAGGGTTTTACAACCCTCCAAGAACTCTGCGTTCCTCCAACTCTGGCCTCTTGTGCATCTCCCACCCCCTTCACCCCATCGTTGGCGGCCGTGCCTTCAGCCGTCTAGGCCCTACGCTCTGGAATTTCCTCCCTAGACCTCTCCGCCTCCCCTCTCTTCCTTTTAAGATCCTCCTTAAAACCCACCTCTTTGACCAAGCTTTTACTCACCCCTCCAAATATCGCTTCCTTTGGCTGAACATCAATTTTTGCCTGATTACATGTCTGTGAAGGGCCTTGGGACATTTTAATACGTTAAAGGCACTATAAAAATGCAAGAAGCTGTTGTTGGATATCACTATATTACAATGAGCATGCTACTCAACAGATTACTCGGCATATTTCCAACCTTGCACGGGGGCGACCCTTTTTGGGATGAGTGATTTTTTAATCATCAGGGAGGTGCTGTAAAGGATTATTGAACTGTCCAGACTGGTTCACTGAAAAGGGCAGATAGACTATATTCATAGGCCTTGATAAAACTACACTTCCGGTCACCACTACGAGGTGTGCAAAAGCAGTCTAAATTGCCCTCCCAATCTTCCTTCTCTCTGCAGGCAAACATTTTTTTTCTTCTGTGCATTTCCACCAACAACAGAGCCAATATGGAACTAGGTTTGTCAAATTGTAGTTCTGAATCTGTCCAAGGAGAACCAGCACTCTTTGTTGAGAGCATTTTCAATTTATTCCATTACACAAGGAGTGCACAGTACATCCTGTCTAAATTAAAGACCTGTTGAACCAGGCATATAAAAAAATTGGCTCCTTTTGAAATTACCTTCTTACTAATTATGGTTAAGTTGTGTTATTATAGACTATTGTGCAGAGGCAATGGAAAGTATAGGGCTACTGTGAAGTAGGAAGCTCTTCTGTATTGTTTGGTCAATGCAGATGCAAATCAAGTGGCATGGCACAGTCCACTAAGGTTATATACACCTTCGCTTACACAATTCCCAGTGCACTTGTTTCATTGGTTGAATAGTTACATATACCTATATTTCAATTAAGGATTCTGTTTGCAAAGTCTACTCCAGGATCCATTCTATTTTCTGTTTGTTATTTTCGACCCCTCGCCGCCCCCCCCCCCCCCCCCCCCACCCCACCCCAGATCTCCAGACTAATTGGAGGAAAATGATAACAGGTGATGGGAGCTTAACTCTCCTCATCCGCAATAAGTTGCAAAGAATGCTCGAGCAGTGAGATTGTCCCAGTTGGAAAAGAGGAAACCTTGAGGAGACATAAGTTTTTTGAAAATTATGAAGGGAGTCAATAAAATTGATCCAGACAAGTTGTTACAATGGCACTGGCTCAAAAATTAAAGATCAGAATTTACAAAATTATGAAGAGGGAACTCGGGCAGACCCATTTCACAAAGTGTAATAAATGTGGTATCAGTTTTCGGGGACGACCATTATGTGAATAGGGCAAAATGGGTTGAAGAAGCAACTAGACATACTTCTATATAGTCATTGCACATATGAAGATTAGTCATTTGGGCAAGGTACCGGAGGGTGATAGGCCATGGAGAACAGTTTTGCAGCATGAGGGGGAAAAGAGTACCTGGGGGAAGAAAATTAGGACTTCAGGGTGGGGAATAGTTATTTTGATGACACCGTGCGTTGGTTTATTAAAGCATTGTGCTGCATAGTTGGGACTGTAGGTTTATGCTTGTAGTTCTGTACACAAATTTACAATTTCATCAGGGGAGGAGGAATATTGGAGGGTGAATGCTCCACACCTCTGAGCAATCAGTTACAGCGTAGTAGTGACAAAGGCCATGGAGCAGGTTATTTGCCCAATCTTTTGGGCTGAGAGTGTGACATAACAGAGAGGTTAAAAAGACTTCCAAAATGGTAGGGGGGAGAGGTTCTGATGTGTGGAACAAGGATCACCTGGCATCAGCATATCTGTTTAAGGAAATGTCATATAGCAGAATTGTATGGAGGAGTGCTTTAGAAAATGATTATTCCAGTGAAGAGTTCACATCGTCTTTTGAGAAAAAACAAGTGTCAATTCAGGACAAAAAGATTCCAGTTGCCAAAATAGTCGGGGTGGTGGTGGGGAATACAGACCATAGTTTGTAGGCAAAATCAAGCAAGTGAAAGTATATGACAGTATTTGATTCACTGTTGCAGTATTCCGAAGTACTCTTAATTTAGTTCAAATAATGTAAGTTAAAAAATAAAAAAATGGCTTTGCATTTTTTGTTATAATTGTGTGGTATTGTCCCTCCAAATCTGATTTTCACCACCTCGATCAGAATATTAGGTTACTTAATGGGGAAATAATCTGTTGAGCGCTGGCCATTATTCTGATTTTTTTTTTTTAAATACAAGCCCTTTGCAAAGAGGAATTGTGCCAAAGGACTGGACGATAACAAATGTGTTGTTTTTTTAAATAGGGCAAAGGATAAGACATAAAATTATGTGCCAATTATTCTTGGCTTAGTTATAGATGAGTCCATAGAACAGGGTGAAATTAGTGAATGCTTAGAAAGTCATGGCATAATCAGGAATAGTTGGCATTGATTTGTGAAAGGCAAGTTGCATTTGACTAACTAAAATTTTTGAAGAAATCGGATCATTTAGATAAACAATGCGCTGGATGTGGTGCATAAGGATTTTCAGAAGAGATTTGATAAGGTGCCACGTTAAGAGATTTATTCTGAAATTAAGTACATATTAAAGGGAATGTAGCTGAAGTGATAGCGATGACTGAGGAACGGAAAGCAAAGAGTAAAGGTAAATGAATGTTTTTCAGATTAACAGGATGTGGTTAATGTTATGCCCCAGGGATCTACACTGGAACCTTTCCATTTATATAAATCGTTTGGCCTTGGGCACAAGAGTAATGATACTGAAGTATTACATTAGGGAGCAAATTGAAGAAGAATGCAAGAATATTTAGACATTAGTGGAATGGCAGGTGCAGAGAAATATCAAGTATTACATTTTGGGAAGAGTAGTAGTAAAAGGAAGTATACCCTCAAAAGGTAAAACTCTTCGAGTGGAGGACCAGAGATCTAGGGGTGTACATATCTAGATCTTTAAAGGTAGGTGTGCAGGTAGAAAAGGACATAAAAAGAGAAATGGAATTCTGTGTTTTATATCTAGGGGCATTGAAAATAAAACTAAGTGGTAATGTTTAATTTATGTAAGACATTGGTTAGGCCACAGTACGAGCATTGCATACTGTTCTAGGCACCCGGAAGGTTATTCGAGCTATGGCAAGGTTATAGTAAAATGCACTGGAATGGTAACAGGAATAAGAGGTTATGTTTGTGATGGTAGGCTTGAAAATTGAAACAGACATGGTTATGGGGGAATCTGACAGACATTTTCAAAATTGTGAAAGATTTGGAGAAGATAAATAATGAAGGCTTGTTCTACTAGGTGGTGAATCAATAACGAGAGGGCAGAGGCTCAGCCTTATCAGTAGACGATAAATAACACAATTAATGCACAACTGGAGATGTTTCTTTAGTGTCAGATTATCTAGCATTTAGTTTGTAGATTGACATGAACTTTGAATCAGGAACATTCAATGCACATTTACTCGGTGTGCAAGTCCAAAATAAACTTTAGCAATTTTCCCCTGTTTCTCTCCACTTTCTTTCCTTTTGATAATGGCACAAAACATTAGCTTGGATTGGTTCTTTCACAGGTTTGTGCTTTTGGTGACATTGAGCAGGAGGAGGGAGACTCAGGGGTGTCCCACTTGAACACCTACTAGCAGAGGCCTGTTTGCTGTGTTTTTTCTGGCATGGTGTTTAGGATGAAATAGCCCATGAAGTGTGTGCATGAGTAGTGTTAGAATAAAGTGCAGTTATAGCAACATCAATAGCATTTTTATCTTTTATCAGAAATGGTCTTCAGAGAGTTTGCTTCCATAGGTTTTCATTGTGAGTTTAAAAATGGTGGAAAAATGTTGCAAATACACAGCAGTAAAGAGCAGAGGTACTTTTGCCATCCTGATAATGGGCCATTAACCTGTGTTTTCGCTTTACAGTTGCTGATGGACCTGCTGTGTACTTCCAGTGTTTCTGTTCTGTTTCCATTGTGAGATTGGTGGTGTTCTGAACTGAGAGTAGGGATCCTAGTGGGAAATTCTCCAGGCTGGTGCAAGATAGATGCTCCTGTTGTAAAAGCAAATCAGCTGGTTTTGGCTCAGCCCTTTGCATCCAAATTGAAACCAGTTTTACTTTGTTGGTGTTTTTAATTTAAAGCAAAGGATTTTATGCTATTTACAAAATGTGCTTTCAACCTGTATTTAGATTAAATCTGAATTAAAATCAGTCCACATAAATAGGTCTACAAAATAGCTTATTTATACAGCTGATTGAGTTTGTTTCCAAAATATAAACCAGACAGTTTTTAAAATTAATGGACAGAAAAGTATTATTTTGTTCAAGATGCTCACTTAGAAGGTTTGAGGCTTAATTTGTGTAGTATTTCTGTTTAAAAATTCTTGCTGTGAAATGCTGCAAAGTTCAATCCCATTGTGCTCCGCCTTTATAATAAAAATCTAGTAGTAGCAAAATATTTTGATGGAGATAATCGTGTCTTTTCAATCTTTTTCATTGGTCGGGGAGAATTGCAAGTGTCCTAAATGGAATAGATGTTGGTTTTGTTTTAAAGTGAGTGGGGGGATAGTGACACGGGACGAGAAGGGATCTTTTCTCAAATACCCATTGTCTTCAGTGAGTTCTTATTTCAGCATGAAGTTCTGCCTCGCAATGAAGTCATCTGACTATTTTAACTCTTAATTAAATAACGTCTACTTCAGACCTGGTTCCATTACTAGATTATCACCCAAATGTTTTGATTTGATTCTAGAAAAACTGAATGCTGCAAAACACTGTGTACCCATTGTGAAATTCTGTAGCACCTTTTAATTTGTATGTATAGCTTGCAATATAAAGACAAGAGACATTCTTTCTCACCTCTCCTACCTGTCTTCCGCATAAATAAGCAGTAGTCTTCATTTAATGCATTCAGGTCTCCGTTTTATTTTATATCCAATTATTTGTGAGCTGTATGTGATGTATAAATACTTTCCTGGTTGAAGTGTCTAAAAGCAGTTTCTCAGTTCCTGTTGAAAACAATGTGAATCTTTGTAACTTGGGGAATGCTAAAGGATTAAGCGAGCAAATGCAAGCATGCAGACAGTACGTCTGTATTTATTGAACTGATGTTTTTGCACATTCTTTTCTGTCAAATTCGAGTCTGGTTAGTACAATGGAAGGAAACTGCTGCAATAAAGTGGTGCGGTATCTGTTTTATCATGTTTATGTTTTAAGCCTGATTAGTCGAAGGGTTGGCTTATATTGGTTACTGAAATGGAACTTTACAAAGTTTCTCTTCAAAATAGTGCATGCATTATGCTGGTGCCCAGATCCTAATGTTCTGGGAAATGTGTAGCATCAGGACTGACTTTAATGTGCAGAAGAAAGCATGCTAAATGTCCAATTTTTGAAACTCTCATGATGGATTCTACAGGAGGCCATAGTTTTTTTTTAATTGAATAAGCCAATTGAGAAGCCATTCTCTCAATAAGATGTATCCAATCTGTGTGATAAAATAGGAATCTAGTTGGTTTATTGTACTAAATTTTTTGCAAAGACTAAGTTATCACTTGCATTGTGGTTGCTGTAAATGGTGCCAGAAATGGCAAGAAGCATGATATTCTATGCATTCTGATAAAGAAACATTCATATGAAGCCTTCAACAATTCAATGAAAGGCATGAGGAAAGATTCAATAGTTCTGAATAAAATCTTGATTAGATTTGTGCTGCTTGTTAGAATTTTTCCCTTCTTCCTATACCCTTCCAAAAAAAAAGTATTTTTTCATGACTGTATCTGCACACTTTGACCATGTAGTGAGTTGGCCTGTCAGTTTGATGCTCGTTATTTTATGAAGTTTAAAAAAAAATCAGCTGAGGATGGTGTTTCTTCAATAAATCGGATCTGTACACCGTTTTGTACTAAATTTAATTTAGTTATTTTAACAAATTAATAAATCCTCTTTGATTAAAATCCTGATGCTGTATATCTCCCACAATTGAACAGCAGATCCTTTTGGTCTGCACGGCAAGATGGACCAGCCAATGGATAGCAAAATGGATGTCAACACTTTCAGCCATCATGATGAACTATGTGGGAGGAGCCACCGGTTAGTTTTTGCATATTTTGGTATATAGGTGCATCTCATGCTGTTCGTTCCTTTGTCGCAACATATATTGCAGGCTCAGTTTCAAGGAGACGTTTAATCTCGAGATAAATATTAGGCAACTTCATAGAATCCGCCCCCCACCCCCGCTCTAATTTTGTATTTTTTTTAAAATGTAATAACCATCACTTACAGCAGTGATCTGCAGAGCCCTGTAAATATATGTTTCAGGAAGCTTTATAGAATAGATGATATGGTGATTATAGCCAGGAGGGACTCCATGTGCAGAATAGAGATCTCTGCTTTGCTTGTATCCCAGCAATTGATTGCAGGGGCATTTTATCTATGATCTGTTTCTACAAAGCAAAGTGAAACAAGACTGCAACTGCTGGAAATACACAGCGGGCATCTGAAAAACGGAAAAACAGATTAACATTTCAAGTTTAAATCCTTTATCTGTCCCTACAAGACTGATGGATCCCTGTCTATGACAAATTAAATCCTGTGTTTATAGGTGCCTAGAGCTGATGCAAAGAAAAAGCCAGCAAAAACAAATGGAAATTCAGATCCTTTGCTTTTGGCTTGGCAGTAGCTTTAGCAGTACAATAACTGCATCTTTCAAGCGTTTTTTTAAGCACGGTTAGGAGTTTGAGTTAGTTATTAATACTAAGATTGGTTCAAGGCCCTGGATCCAGAGAGATGTCGCTGGCAGTACTTGCTTTTAATTGCCTTGCCTGTTGAGATGAATTCTTCTACCTTCTTGATTGGGTAATGCCACAAGCAACTTGAGAAATCTTTGAATTTTGTTCTAAATTTGAAGTTTAGAAATATTAATAGATAATTTTGCAATATTGTATAGAGTATAAAAGCATAACTTTCTATTCTACAGATCAAAATGATTAATTCAGGTTTTTAATTAATTTACAATGTGTGGGCGTCGCTGGCAAGGCTGGCATTTATTGCCCATCCCTAGTTACCCTTAATGGTGGTGGTGAGCCACATTCTTGAACCACAGCAGTCCATGTGGTAGGTCGTAGCGGTTTGGTAGAAATGAGTGGCTTGCCTAGGCCATTTCAGAGGGCAGTTAAGAGTCAAACACGTTGCTGTGGGTCTGGAGTCACATAGGCCAGACCGGGTCAGGGCGGCAGATTGCCTTCCCCGAAGGACATTAGTGAACCAGATGGGTTTTTACGACAATCCGGTAGTTCCATGGCCACCATTACTGACTATACATTATTAATTCTTGGGGGGGGAAAAATTGAAGGCTTGTTGATGATCATTTTATTTCGATGGAATAGAATGACCAGTACTTGTAAAAGTGTGCTTTTTACCTTCAGCTTTAGGAACAAGAGTGTTTGGAATTGTTCATAAATCCTACCTTTGCCTTTATTGACCGATCTCTGTTTCCAGGGCTTTGGAACCAATCTTGCCGTGAATAAGTAGCTCAGCCTCCAGGGCACATATTCAAGATGTGTGACAGGCATAATTACTACCATCGATAATTTAAATTTATACTGTACATGTTCCCAAGATCCTTATTTTGGTCAGTTTTAGGGTGCCATGTTGAGCAAGTGCAACAGTTTGGCACCATTATTAAGTTAAAAAATCTTGATTCAAATATTACAATTTAATTTATAAAACTTACTTTAAAATTTTAAACTAAACAGATCTTATGGTGTAAACAGAATGCTCTTTGGGTGCACAGTCGCTGTAATTGATGGAAACTGCTGGAGAGAACAGATGAGTTAATATATCAGGTGTGGTCCCTTCATCAGACCTGGCAGGTTCTACACCTAGAACATTAGCTCATCTCTCCACAGACACTGATTGACCTGCTGAGCGTTTCCAATATTTTTCTTTAATTCAGATTTCCAGCATCTGTAGTTTTGTTTCCTTTTTGTGTGACTATAATTGACCAGTTTATACACGTGTATTAATAATTGCCATACTTCATCCCTCATATTTCTGAAAATCATATGCTTCGAATGCATGCTGGATTATTCTGACTCAGCAAACCAAACGTGTTCTCTCTCATGTGAAGACCACTCATTCTATTTTCCTGGCAAAACCCCTGAACTGAAATCACAACTTGCCAATCTTTTAGTCATGTGATATGCTGCTTAGTTACGTTCTGCAACCACCATGGTTTAGCAGTGGCTGAGACAAATTGGTGACGACTCGAGGGTAGTACGTTAATGAGAAAGCTTTGTAGCCGTAGTTACCCTTCGAACATGATGGAGCAGGTCCCACTGAGGAGAAGATCACATGAAAGGCTCAGATAGTGGGTCCTGGTACAGGAAAGCATGAATGGAGAGTGACAATGGGGTGAGAGCTGTAGGAGCTGCTGGTGAGGAGGATTTTATTGCAAAGGCTTGGGCCAGCCTGGTTGAAAGGTGGTTGACATATCAACAAGGTGTTGGCGAGTAAAGCTGTATTGTGGCTTTATTTTATATAAAAATTGGCTTGGTATGTGGTGTAGCAGGGTTTTGGGGTTTGGTTAGTTAGAAATCACTCCTGCTTCCCCTATCGTATTCCACCCTAAAGCATGCCCCCATCCAGCCATTCTGTCAATAATGTGCATGTTTTTTATGCTATATGCATATTATTTCCCAGATAATTACAATCTAACTTCTATTGTGCCTTTGCACCTCCAACATTGCACACCAGTTGTTCTTTATGATTGCCTCATCTGTGGAGTCAAAGCCATGCAGAAACGCTGGCTGCTAACTCCCTTGATGGATCTGCAGGGTTCTAACCGGTGTCAGGAAGATTCCAGGATTGATTCCCAGTTTGTGCTGTTAGCTGAACTCAGCCAGGGTAGTAGCTCAGGCCCACAGCTGGACTCGGCACCCCAGTTTAAGTGAGGGAAAATCAACCAGGCTTCCCATTCCTGACCGCCCAGCGACCCTTGTTGAAAGTGCACATGGATGTCGGGTGAGGACAGGATCGGACTTTGCTGTGATGGCACGTGATCAAATAGCCTGCCAGTGTTTCCTTTTGAGGCTCTCACATTAATAATATCTACTTGATTGCTATACCAGAGGTTAGCTGCCACCCTTGGAAATGTAGCCTAAAGCTTTTCGAATGCAAGTATTGACACGCTCCCAACAACCATCAGTCCTAACTTCTGAAAGACAATCAGCTGTTCAAAGGAAAATATTGCTATTGTTGCAGAAAATGTATATATTTTTTTAGTGTACAGCAACAAAAATAGATGCTAGTAAGTCAACAAATACAGCAATCTGATGACTGACAAACTGAAATGTGATCTTAGGACCTCCTAGGGTGCGGGCACCCCAATTTGGAAACTTATGCAGTGCCGTAGCAAAGGTGTCGGCGCCTCTGGAGAGAGAGAGGGGAAAATTATTAAGAACAAAAAGAAAATGGGCCTTTTTTCGCAGAATAGGTTAATGTTTACCTGCATTGAATAACATATGGAAAGCGCACTGTTGTAAGCATTTTGTAAGTGTATGATATGTTTCATTTCCCCCTCATTTTTCCTCCGCGCTCCTTACCCACTACAGCTGGAAGGGTAGGTTGGTCAGGCCCACAGCCTGCACCATGAATTTCAAACTGTGCCAGATAACAGGAGAGAGCTAAATACCAACTCTTTCCCCACCCACCAATTCCTGGATAAGGTGTATTCTACCAAAGCAGCTGGCCCAATTGAGAACTGGAGGTACATTATCCCTTGCCCCTCGCTGATCGATCTGTGCAGCCTCCTGGTCGATCAACCACCGTGCACATCAGTTAAAAGTGTGCATATTTGGATGCCGGATGAGTGTAAGTTCAGGCTCCGATGGCCCAAACCGTGAAATAGCCCACTGATGCTTGGCATCCAGGCTCACGCATTAAGAATGGTACTTTGTGTGAGAAAATAGAGGGCCAACACCTATGAAACTACCTCCGATTTTATTATTTCGAAGAGGTGGTGTTGGATGGGGGATAGGAGGAAATTGGCAGAGAAAACAAAAATTTGTATTTTGCAATTGTTTCAAGGAATACATTTTTTTGAATCTTATCAAATCAGTACTTTATTGATCTTTTTTATCATTTACAGGCGACGTTGATGTTAGTGACAGGTGGCACTTTGACTTGCCCTCTGTATCTCTGATATCAAAGGTATCTGAGTCCTCCCATCGAGAGCAGTGGACACACCTCACCATGGCTGTCTAGAGATCAACACACGTGCCTGGTACGAGCCAGGTCTTGGGCAGACATTGCAGCCTCCGACAATAGCGCAAAGTGGCTGGCAGGCTAAACAAAACAAGAGAATTGATAATGCATCTACAAGAACACTTCTAAGTGTTAATTCTTATACATCTTTGGCACCTTTTTAGAATGAGAGTGAAATTGAGGTGGCCTATGTGTCAGTAAGTAGTAAAACAAAGCAAAAAACGGATCCGAATTTAGTCGAAGATGTTTTGGCTATGTTCATCAAAATCTTCTGGTTTCAGAATTTTTAACTTTGTGTGAATGTAAACATTCTTCGTATAAAGATATTGAAATCTGATATAAAATGGCAGAAGAAAGGGAAGAGAGTTCATTCTTTTTTGTTGAATGGAAAGTGTGAATCGTAAAAGGCTAAGGAACAGTAATCCTTCCCTGAGGAGCGGGGAATATTTCTCCCAGAGAAACAAATCGGTTGGCACTTTTAGTGAGACCTTGGCTGTACTTCTGGATAATGGGATAACGATATTGAGCTGAAATTCCCAGATCCTCCTTTTTTTAATTTCTGCTTCTGGGTACTTCTTAAGATCAGTAATTTTGCTGTCACTGCTTAGAAGAGGTTTGAGTTTTAAACACAAGAAAGTAAGTACCAGATTTGCAGGAAAGTAAAAGATGTAAAAAGCCTACCTTACAATTGCCATCAACTAGAACATCTTAGCAGCAGAAAACTGGTCTTGGAGGGCAAAGAAACATCTAATTCTGTTTTGTTTTTGCATTCGGTTTTTAGAATTCTTTCAGATATTTGTAAACTTATAAAACCAGGTTTTTTTTTCAATCTTTTGGCGACACAGATGAAGATTTAACCGAAGGCTCGTGTGGGTTTGAATTATTTTTTTGCCATCTGGTTGTTAGTACAACTACAGTTGTCTGCGAACCCATTTGCTTAAATGTGTTTTTGAAGGTACGGATATGTGCATCAAAAAGATGTCATTTTTAGCAAATTATTTGTAATAGCACTGTCATTTCAGTTTAAAGCTCGCCGTTGTTTGTTTCTTCTGTTTGAAGTATCTGCTTGTACGATACTTAGTGGAAGCTAAGTGTAGAAGTGTATGTTTGGCTTTACAACACTGCATGGTCTAATTCATGAGTTGCTAAACCTTTGGCTGTTGCCAATCTTGCAGTAAAAAACAAAGTTGTTGACCTCATTAAGTTTCTGTTCAGACTTTTTGTGCACGCAGCCACTCTTCATACATTTTAGAAGGCACGGAATGAGGAGAGTAAAAGAAAGAATGGCGGTGCAATGTGTGCAAGCACTTGAAGTTCTTTCCATCAATCTGATTTTTGTTCCAAGTCATCCTAGACTATGGATATTGAAGGCCTCTCTGGTTGCCATCAGCGAAATGAGTTCTGATGGATTTAAATTCACATCCTCCATGAATGAAAGTGTGTGTATATATAAAGTAATCACACCCATAATGTGCAAATGTCATTTGCAATAACGGATTTAATGCAGGTTCGAGCTCTTTAATGCACTAACTGCTTCAGGCTCAGTTTGCTGCTTAAGTGCAGGTGAGGAGGGGTAATGAAAATGCACAGCTAAACCATTGTTTATTCCTGTACATCATGTGACTAGCTTCAGCATAGTACTTTCATTCCTAACCATGGATTTCAAAACGTTTTAGGGACTCATGGAGCCATTACATATCCTAAAGCCCTTAGATGTAAAATAAATTACCCGAGGAGTTCTTGGTGGGCTCGCACACTGGTATTTCACATTTGGAGCCAAATGCAGCCCAAACCATTGGAATAAAAGTCTCCTTTGTCTGTTTTTGGCCAGCCTGAGGTCTGCTGCATTTGGAAACCCTTCAATATACTGAAGACTCTCCAAAACAAACTCTCGAGAAATCTAGACAGGTAAAGTTTTGTTGCCTGATACTGAGTCCACAAGCTCTGTCCCCCTTAAGGACATATTCCACACCTAAGTTGACAGAGCTTAGGCACAGTTTGGCCAGAGTCAAGGCCTAGGGATCCTTGAATGCCTATGGGGTATTGCTGGAGTTTAACATTAAAATTCTACAGCGTACTGACCGAATACTGGCAAGTTTCCTGCTGCTTGCCCAGCGGTGACCAGCCGATCTGTTGTAGCAGGATTATCTGGAGCCGAGTGGGAAGATTTCAAGATTCCTGTGGTAGGTCTATTCCTCCAGGGCCCATTAATAAACCAGGCTGGCAAGTCAGTCATTAATAGTCCCTGGGATACTGCTAACCTTCTCAGCTTAGGTATCTGATTACCAAGACTGCTAAAGAGAGTTCAATAAGTTCTGGTTTTCCATCACATGGCCACCATTAACTCTGAGACCCCCTACCCCCTCCCCCAAAGGAGGATAGTCATTTGTTGGTTATTAGACAGCTGACAAGCATGGGTTTGAGCCCTTGCTATGTGGATGGGAAGTACCAGGAACACACTTTAATTCAGTCATGGGATGTGGGCGTCGCTGGCAAGGCCAGAATTTATTGCCCATCCCGAATTGCCCTCAAGGTGTGGTGAGCGGCCATCTTGAACCGCTGCAGTCCGTGTGAAGGTACTTCCACAGTGCTGTTGGGGAGAGAGTTACAGGATTTTGACCCAGCGACAATGAAGGAACGGCGATATATTTCCAAGTCAGGATGGTGTGTGACTTGGTGGTGGTGGTGTTCCCGTGCGCCTGCTGCCTTTGTCCTTCTCGGTGGTAGAGGGCGTGGGCTTGGGAGATGCTGTCGAAGAAGCCTTGGCGAATTGCAGTGCATCTTGTAGATGGTGCACACGTGAGCTACATGAGGAACAGCCCAACCCAGTATAAAATGGCTGTTTAGTTTAAGGATCCTTTGTGAAATGGGTTTCAACTTTGTTCCTTGTAGGCACTGAAGCATAGCAGAAAATGGCTCCTAATTTGGCCCAAAGATGGCAATCAAGGGATCATGGCTAATGTTAGATGAATCCAGTAGCGAGTGTTCTTTTGAGGTTGAGGATCAGGTACATCATGACAGAGTGGAAGGGAGTTACAGTCTACATCTAAATATATTATACCTGATCCTGAGAGAGCTTGGTGCTGACCCTGGGTGCCTGTAATGGGGAAATTATTCAATCTCTCATCTTTGTGCAGAAAATTCACCCAAAAAAATGACACTGGTCAGTATTATCCTGCTCCTGATCACTATGTAGTGGTGTTTACTGAAAACTGCACGTACATGTATGTGGATGCCACGTAAGTACGGGATTTGGCTCGGCAGTGACAACTGCCGTGATCGAATCAATCACCTTGCTGACGCTCCCAAGGCTCAAATAAGAAGACGAGCGTTTTGGATGTGGTGATGGAGGGCTGCAGACACCCACGGAACCATACCTCAAAAGGAGTCGGTGCCTTCAGGAGAGGAAGGAGTACAATATAATCCATCACGCTCTGCATTAAATGTGGTTTTTGCCTATACAATGAGAAGCAAGGAAAGCTGGTGGTGAAGTCTATGCCAATTTTTTGTAGTCATTGTTGTAGTTCCTTAGATTGCAAGAGCAACTGCACTTCAAAAATATTTAATTGGCTGTGAAGTGCTTTGGGGTGTACTGAGGTCATGATGGGTCCTATATAAATGCAAGTTCTTTAATTGTATAATATTGATTTACTTCCTTCTGCTTTCTTAGTTTGTGAATCCCAAACTGCTAATGTTTTAAATTTTAAAAGCTAATGGTTTACTTTATTAAAGTTTTGCTATTTAGTGGTATGTTGTCAAAGTTGTATTATTTCCACTAGCTTTGAATATCCCCAGATTGAATCTCAGCTGTTTGATTGTGTTCAACCCTAGACCTGATCTAATGGAACAGTTTATACAAAATGGGAGCAATGTAATGCTAGCAACATTAAACTACTACTGAATTAGTACTTCACTGTGTTCTAGTATGATCTATTAGCTTGTAATTGCAAAGAATGTAGTTTAAGTTGGCTTTAGGTTTTTTTGAAGTCTCATTGAACAGCATGGTAGTAATTATCAATCACGTGGGAGTGTTCAGGGACAAAAAGCAGTCGTCATTTTTTTGAATGTATTATTGTCTAAGATTTAAACTGAAAACTGAGCTAATGTATTAGATTACACTTTTGTCAGATAATTCTACATAGAATCATAGAAATTTACAGCACAGAAGGAGGCCATTACGGCCCATCGTGTCTGTGCCGGCCAAAAAAAGAGCTCTCCAGCCTAATCCCACGTTCCAGCTCTTGGTCCGTAGCCCTGTAGGTTACAGCACTTCAAGTGCATATCCAAGTACTTTTTAAATGGGATGAGAGTTTCTGCATGTACTGTAAAATGAGATACCTATTTAAATAGTGGTGTCTTTTAGGTTACCTTTAGTGACTATTTAAAATTCTGGTTTTAAGCTCTCTGATGTGGTGCAAAATTAAGCCATGCAAGTCAGATAGCCCCATGTTCCATTGCTTGTCTATGCTGAGTTAGATTGTCTTAACTGAGGCAGCAGTGGGGTGCTACAGTTGCCCTCAACACACCTGGTCGAGGGAAATGAAAAATTAGCAGTTCCTGATCACCTAGCTATCTCTTGTGCACGTGCGATGAGGATAGATCGGGTTTAGCTATGGTGGCCCTCCCTATCCTGCCGACATTCACTACCCGAGCTCGCATAAAGTAAAGGACGAGGGCAGCAGGCGGATGGGAGCACCTCCGAGTTACACCATCCTCACTTGGAAATATATCGCCATTCCTTCATCGTCGCTGGGTCAAAATCCTGGAACTCCCTCCCTAACAGCACTGTGGGAGCACCTTCACCACACGGACTGCAGCGGTTCAAGGTGGCGGCTCGTCACCACCTTCTCAAGGGGCAACTAGGGATGGGCGATAAATGCTGGCCTTACCAGCATCTCATGAATGAATTAAGAAACTGGTAAGATCGTGCCCTCAAGAGGATGGTGGGAAAATTGGGAACATAAAAATTGCTAGTTTAAAAATTTGTGTGGTACTCCTTGATGCGAGATTGAAAGTTTACTCTAGTTATGTGTGTATGACATCACCCACACTTCATCATTCAAAAACACAAAACCATAACATTTGGCTCATCAAGTCTGTGCCAGTGTTTTCTCCACAAGCCACCTCGTCTAATCCTACTCTCATGTTTGCTTTTATACTCCTTAAATATTCCTTTCTTTCAAGGAGTGATCGAATTACCTTTTGGAAGTGTAGATGGTCTCTGCTTCAGTCATGATTTGTGGTGGAGATTTTCACATTCTGAACACTAATCTCTCAGTTCTTTTTGTGATTATCTTAAATTTGAGCCCTCTATTATCTCGCTGACGAACGGAAATGGTCTTTCACTATTTATCCTATTCGAACTCTCAATAATTTTGAAGACCCATATTAGGTCACCCCTCTGGCAGGAAAAGACCCTAACAAATCTCCTCTTTGCTATAACTCCTGATCCCTGGTAACACCCCAGTGAATCTGCACTGCACCCTTTCCTGTGCTTTTATATTCTTCCTATAATGGGAAGCCCAAAGCCTTTGTACATTACTCCAGCTCCAGCCTAAGTAAGTTATTGTACAAGTTGAACACTGCCTCCCGGCTGTTGTATTATATGCCTAGGTCCAAAACCAAGGAATGTGTTTGCCTTTTTTCTGACAATCAATTTGTGGGCCTGGATATCTATCTGCACAGTTAGGTTGCTTTGCTCCGTTCCATTTAAATCTTATTATTGAAAGTGTACGTCCTTTCGCTATATTACTGCACATTTCTCTACATTGAACTGCATCTGACATTTATCTGCCCATTCTGATAGCCTATCTGTGTCCTCCTGCAATCCTTGTCACAGGGTACGGTAGCATAGTGGTTATGTTACTGGACTAGTAATCCAGAGGCCTAGATTAATGATCTAGCAGACGTGAGTTCAAATCCCACCACAGGCAGCTGGGGAATTTAAATTAAATTAATGGCGACCATGAAACTACCGGATTGTTGTAAAAACTAATGTCCTTTAGTCTGGCCTATATGTGTCTCCAGACCCACAGCTCTCAACTGCCCTCTGCGGTTCAAGAAGGTGGCTCACCACCACCTTCTCAAGAGCAGTTAGGGATGGGCAATAAATGCCAGCCTTGCCAACGACGCCCACATCCCATGAAAGAATTTTTTTTTAATTTGCCATACCCCCAATTTGGTGTCATTAGCAAATTTTGATAATGCTCCCTCAATTCCCAAGTTCCGATCATTTACGTACATAGTAAATAACTGCAACTCTTCAGGAGCACTGCTCACATCTGTTCAACGAACTTCCCTCTGCTTTTTGCCCTCCAACTATCTCTGTCCCTGTGGCCTCATTCTCATTGGTCCGGATCTTGCTGCTAAAATAATAGCGAGATGTGTAAGTTGTCCTGCTACTTGTGGCGAGGAAGAGACCCCCCCATGAATTGCAAATCGCCACAAGTTGCTGGAGGATTTGCTCTGCCATTAGCAGCATTCTGATGAGATACATGTTCTTCCAATGCCACTCAACTTCTCTGGCCCAGAAAGGGGACAATTGAAACTGGCACCTCATTCCTACAGGTAATAAATTGTTCTTAAAGATTATTTAAAATTTTATTTTTTAAATTTTTTTCTTTTCCTTTTTTCCCTCCTTAATCCAATCTTTTTTCCCCTCTCTCTATTTCTCGTTCTGGTCCTAATTTGACTCTGTCACCCTATTTCCTCCTACGTCGTTCCTGTTTCTTTCTCAATCTTTAAATCTCATTGGTTAAGAAGATACACTGTTAGTCCAGTGCATCACCAAGGTCCCAGATTTCCCTCACTGCGCCGTTATCAGCTTACAAATTTTTGAGCTGAAGGGTGAGGGAAAAGTCTTAACTAATGGGGCATGCCACAAGATGCAAAATCTGGGCCTTATATGGTACCTTATCAAATTTTGAAAATCAATAGAAACCACATCCACTGCATGTCCTTTATCGATCCCCTGTTGTATCTTCAACAAATTCTCTAGGTTGGTCAAACATGACTTGCCCTCAGAAATCTGTGCTAAGTCACCCGGTTTAACTCATATCTGTTCCAGCTGCCTTTAAATATAACAATGAGAAGTCGCACAACACCAGGTTATAGTCCAACAGTTTTATTTGAAATCACAAGCTTTCGGAGCTTACGTGGCCCCTTCCTCAGGTGAAGTTATTTAAATATAACAACAAGGATGTGTTGGAATTGACTATAAATTTACCAATAACATATTTTGGATTATATGACAATTCAGATGAATATGCTTCCTCTTTACATACTATTAATTAATTCTACTGTTGGTCAAATATCTCTATATTGGATTTTGTGTTTTTTATATTGTGTAATGGACAGGTACTGCACCCAACATCCCCATCACTTCTAAGTGTCAGCTGTGGCTCAGTGGGTAGCACCCTCGCCTCGGAGTCTGACTCCAGAGACTTGAGCCCAGTGCAGTACCGAGGGAGCGCTGCACTGTCGGAGGTGCCGCCTTTCGGATGAAACGTTAAACCGAGACCCTGTCTGCCCTCTCAGTTGGACATAAAGGATCCCACTGCACTATTTCAAAGAAGAGCAGGGGAGTTATCCCTGGTGTCCTGGGGCCAATATTTATCTCTCAACCAACATCACTAAAACAGATTATCTGGTCATTATCACATTGCTGTTTGTGGGAGCTTGCTGTGCGTAAATTGGTTGCCATGTTTCCTACATTACAACAGTGACTACATTTGGAAAGTACTTTATTGGCTGTAAAGCACTTTGGGACATCGTGAGGTTGTGAAAGGCTTTCTAACACTCTAACAGTGTTTCTCTATTACATTACAACAGTGACTGCACTTCATTGGCTGTAAAGCGCTTTGGTACGTCAAGTAGTTGTGAAAGGTGCTATATAAATGCAAGTCTTTTTCTTTAATTAATCTGGTTATTTCCTCTGCGTGCGAATCTAAGATGTTCTGGCATTAAGTTCAAATTTAAGCTATTGCAGCAATGTGGTAGATCTAGATTTCATGGAAAGCATTTTTCTCCTGCTTGGCCGGATAGCTTATCGCAAAACAGTTAATAGAACTTGAATAAAGAAAGACTTGCATTCATATAATGCCTTATGATAGCACGTAAACTCCTCCCAAGTGCTGCAGGAACTATTATGTTGGCAAACAAATCAGCCAATTTGGGGGAAATTGGACAAGTTATGTGAATTTACTTTGATTGTATTTCAGATTTGGACAGCTGTTGAGCCCATTACATTATTTGATTGCCAGTGTAAACTGATCATGCATCAACCTTGGTTTTATGTGCATCATGTATTTATAATTTCCACTTACTTCCAACCATACGGCTTCAATTAGATGTCAGCAAGATGTGACGAGGTATTTTTGTGTCATGTGCTGCTCAGCAGATGAAGTGCATGTTTGTTTGGTGATTTGAGACTGTATGCGATTTATAATTGGGATTAGAGTTATAGAGTTATACAGCACAGAAAGAGGCCCTTCGGCCCATCGTGTCCGCGCCGGCCATCAAGCCCTGTCTATTCTAATCCCATTTTCCAGCACTTGGTCCGTAGCCTTGTATGCTATGGCGTTTCAAGTGCTCATCTAAATGCTTCTTGAATGTTGTGAGGGTTCCTGCCTCTACCACCCTTTCAGGCAGTGAGTTCCAGATTCCAACCACCCTCTGGGTGAAAAAGTTTTCCTCAAATCCCCTCTAAACCTCCTGCCCCTTACCTTGAAACTATGCCCCCTGGTTATTGACCCCTCTACTAAGGGGAAAAGTTCCTTTCTATCTACCCTATCTATGCCCCTCATAATTTTGTACACCTCAATCCGGTCCCCCCTCAGCCTTCTCTGCTATAAGGAAAACAACCCCAGCCTGTCCAGTCTCTCTTCATAGCTGAAACGCTCCAGCCCAGGTAACATCCTGGTGAATCTCCTCTGCACCCTCTCCAATGCAATCACATCCTTCCTATAGTGTGGCGACCAGAACTGCACACACTATTCCAACTGTGGCCTAACTAGCGTTTTATACAGGATTGTAGCATCACAGAATAATGCAACAACTTGCATTTATATAGCGCCTTTAATGTAGAAAAACGTCGAAGGTGCTTCACAGGCACATGGGGGGGAAAAAATGGAAGCCCGAAACAAAGAAGATATTCGAAAGATTGACCGAAAACTTTGTCAGAAGGTTGGTCTTAAGGAAGGTGGGGAGGCAGAGAAGCAGCAGAGGCCCAGTCAGCAGGGGCGAAGCCATGAAGGAATTTAAGCACGTGGATGAGATTTTACATATTGAGGTGTTGAGAGAGCAGGAGGTGGCAATAAGCAGCCTTCCTGATGCAGGTATGTGATCACAAGCTCAATGGAGTCGAATAGGATGCGGAAGTTGATAACAGCCTGAGACACGGACCAGGGAGGGGGGTGGAGTCGGTGGTGAGGGCACAGCGTTTATGGAGTAGTTGCAGTTTTCATTGACTGAAGAAGGCAGCGCTTGGACTCCTAATATATACAGCAAGTGTAATAAAATATTCTTAGCAGAGAGGTCAGTAACCAGGGGACATAGATTTAAAGTAATTGGTAGAAGGATTTGAGGGGAGTTAACATAGAAACATAGAATCTAGGAGCAGGAGTAGGCCATTCGGCTGATCATCCAAATCCAGTACCCTGTCCCTGCTTTAATCCCCACAGTACACATATCCCACCCTACCCCCGTAACCCCACGTATTTAATTCCCCCTAACATATCCCATCCTATCCCCATAACCCCACACATTTAATCCCCCCCTAACACTAAGGGTCAATTTATCATAGCCAAATCAACCTAACCCACACATTTTTGGACTGTGGGAGGAAACCGGAGCACCCGGAGGAAACCCACGCAGACACGGGGAGAATGTGCAAACTCCACACAGACAGTCACCCGAGGTCAGATTCGAACCCGGGTCTCTGGCGCTGTGAGGCACCAGTGCTAACCACTATGCCACCGTGTTGCCCGAGTTGAGGAGAACTTTTTTCACCCAGAGGGTGGTGGGGGTCTCGAACTCACTGCCTGAAAGGGTGATAGAGGCAGAAACCCTCATCACATTTAAAAAGTACTTGGATACGCACTTGAAGTGCCGTAACCCACAGGGCTACGGACCAAGAGCTGGAAAGTGGGATTAGGCTGGGTAGCTCTTTTTCGGCCAGCACAGACATGATGGGCCGAATGGCCTCCTTCTGTGCCATAAATCTCTGATTCTAAAACAATACCTCCAAGCAGCATTAGTTCAGAAAGAGATATGCCTATGCCATCATAATAAGAGCCAAAAGATTCCCCCTGCCCCTACCTCCACCTCGCCTCCCCCAAACTCCAAGGCTCTGACTCTAGGATATACGTTCACTGATGCCGGCAGCCTTCTGGTATCCAAACAGCTATTCATTCTTCATGCGTGCGTCTAGATTACATGTTTAGCAAGTAGTTTAATATATTTTAAGTAGTCCTATATATTTTACCCCTACCTAGTCCAGGGGGACTGAGAGATATCAAATGTAATAAACAAACTAACTGCTGATCCGGCTGAAATCTGCTAACTTGGTACCGACGGGGAGTTGAACCTTGGATTTTCTGTTTGTGTGGCACAGCAACATTTACCTGCTAATCCATCAGGGAAACTTAAAAGTAAGACATTTCACATTCTGCCTCTGGTTCAAAGTACCACACATAAATAGAAATGTACCAAATTATTGCATGAAAAACAAAAGTTTGCTTCTGGCAGCCCACATCTTCAAACCTGTCTGGAATGCTGCACTGATGAAAACCTTATTTTGACTTGAGCTGTCTGGTCAAGGTGGTATGAGGAGTGGAAGTGTGCAGGGCGCTTCAGTTAGCTGCTTTGTAAATGACCTTGAGGAATGTACTTTAGGCAATAACACAAGTAAATGCACTTCATTCCAATTTGCTTAGTAACCAGAGCCCTGTTCTAAAAGAACCAGCTGCTTCAATTGATGTAATTTATTTGCTTTCTACATTGAGAAGCGGGCACACCTCCTCAGTTTAAAAACTAAAAGTGATAGAAATACGCAAGTCACTCAGCATCTGATTTTCAATGTGCGCCTTTAATCGGAAGAGCGATTAAAGCTGAGTGATATTTACTTTCACTTGAAGAAGTGGGGTGGCAGAAAATACGCGGCAGTGACAAATAAAATGCAGGCAGCCATTTTGTCAAGAATGATGGCTGGAGCTTGAATGCTACAGTTCGCTTGTGCCAAGCCACCAACACAAGGAGCTTGTAAATGCTCCCTGCCAACACCAGGATTAATAAAGGAACAAATTCTGAATGAAAGAAACTTGAGCCCACAGGAAATCTTCAAAGGGTTTTAATGTTTGGCTTGCTCAGAACCAAACTTAAGAGCCAAGTGGAAGTATTCTGATTGATAAAAAACCGCACCTTTGCAATTATTTTCTTGAATTAGAACACCAAGGCGTATTCCCCAATTCTATTCCCACCAAAAAAAGATGACTAGCAGCAAAAAACCAGCCACGCTGATGCAGGGCTTTGTTGAGCTCGATCTGACAGCATTGGCAGATAGGACGAGATTGCTGGCACAATTGGTCTTGGCGATGTGTTTTTGCGCTTGGTGCTTTAAGTTTTCAAAGAAGACACCTTCCCAGAAGCGAGCATGGTTTTCACCACGGGCTAACAGGAGCCCTGCCCTTGTAAGCCAGGTCTCTTGAGAGTGAAACTGTCTGTTGAATGCTGAGGATTGGTTCCACCAGGTCTGACCATCCGTCCAAATTCTATGAACCTTTCAATGGGGTCAGGTCAAAAGAACTAAAAGTGAGATATTCTTAGAGATGAGTAAGTGGGATATTTCGTCTGTGCTGTTAACTGGTCTCGGCCAGGACCGTGCTAGGGACACTACAATTGGCATCAACATCCCTCAGCAGGGAGGGGGAAATCTCCCGATTGTTTTTTCAGCGATCCCTGTTGTAAGTGCACCTGTGCGCGCGCACAGATATTGGTTGAGGACAAGATCAGGCTCAGATATGATATACCCCTGCAATCACATTGCCTACTGATACTCCATCAAAGACTCACACGAAGGACCCTGCCCCAAAGATGAATTAACGTTTTCGGGAGAAGAGAAGGACGGGGGGGGGGGGGGAGGGGAGCTGAATTTCCTCTTATGATGAAGGAATATCCTTCAGGTTCCAATCAAAAAGTTCTCTTCAGGGTAGATTTTCTATCTAATTTGTCTAATTTTCAGGTGTGTTTCTTCCCTTACCCATTGTTACATTATTAAAAGTAATTTTGTGTCAGATGCGTTAAGTTAACTTGCTACATTTCCTTCATAAGCCACTAAACAGAAGCTGTAAAGTCTGTTTATCGTAACTAAGAGATTATAAGAATGTTTTGTAGGTTCACACCCTGAGAAATTGTTTGCAATCCTTTGAGAAATAAGGAAGTTCATTTATTTAAAAAAAAAAATTAATTCATTGGCCAATACCTGTGACTACACCTGTCTACGCAATGTAATTATTTATGTATGGTGACTTAATAGAACTCTGTACTCAGTGCATACCAAGGTGATGGTCTGTACCCTACCTGGTTTCGGTCTATTACTTTACTTCATATATTATCTTTGGCTTTAACCACAATTACCAGAGATATATTAGACCCAAAAACATCCATTCTTGCTCCAGATGTTGCAGCTGGTCTGAGGTCTATCCATGAATGTATCCTAAATTGTATTTGTTTTAATTTTTGACAAGAGAACAAAGTTTGCCTTATTGGCATGAATGATAATTTCACAATGGGCATTGCTTTGAGAATAATTATATTCATTATCTGAATTCCACAGTTGGTATTTCAGCTGATTCATAACTGATTCAGTCGGATGTGATTGTTACAATCTCAGTGGGTTTAAACTGAATGAAAGTCTTTCCTATTCATTTTTTTTTTACTTCCTTTCGAGTCTTGCAGTGAATATTGAGTTATTTGCTTCTCATTTTCACCTGTATGTTAAGGGAGAGTGTTAGCTGGTTGAGTCGACTGGGTACGGGGAATGATTGCTTGGTTGCTGGGGCAGTGGTAGTGAAGGGAGTTCAAAAATGGCCTCAGCAACACCCCATGCATTAGGAAGATTAGTCTGGGTTACCAGTCCCAATCACTATCCATCATTCCACCCTGGATATGTCTGTATGTGGAAATCGGGTGGGAAAGAGGGGAGGAGAGGGGAGTACATTGGCTAGGAGCAAAAGGAAAATAAAAATGTTTTTACATAGATTTACAGCACAGAAACAGGCCATTCAGTCCAATTGGTCTATGCTGGCGTTTATGCTCCACACCAGCCTCCTCCCACCCTTCCTCATTCAACCCTATCAGTTTAACCTTCTATTCTTTTTTCTCTCATGTGCTTATCTAGTTTTCCCTTAAATGCATTTATGCTATTTGCCTCAACATCTCCTTGTGGTAGCGAGTTCCACATTCTCACCACTCTTAGGTTGTGGGTTCAAGTCCCACTCCAGGGACTTGAGCACATAAAGCTAGGCTGACACTCCAGTGCAGTGCTGAGGGAGTGCTGCACTGCCTGAGGTGCCATCTTTCGGATGAGGTGTTAAACCGAGGCCCCGTCTGCTCTCTCAGGTGGACATAAAATATCCCATGGCACTATTTCGAAGAAGAGCAGGGATTTATCCCCGGTGTCCTGGCCAATATTTATCCCTCAACCAACATCACTAAAACAGATTATCTGGTCATTATCACATTGATGTTTGTGGGAGCTTGCTGTGCGCAAATTGGCTGCCGTGTTTCCCACGTTACAACAGTGACTACACTTCAAGAAGTACTTAATTGACTGTAAAGTGCCTTGTGACATCCAGTGGTCGTGAAAGGCGCTATATAAATGCAAGTCTTTCTTTAAAGAAGTTTCTCCTGAATTCCCTGTTGGATTTATTGGTAACCATCTTATAATTCTTGGGAGTGATGTGACTGAATAAAGCAGAATGCTCAGGATTGTACCTTGCATGTTGTTATGGGTTCTCTGCTCCATGGGTACAGGCAACACTTTGCTATCTTGCCTAAGGTGACCACGCTTCGCGTGTGAGTGTGTCAGCGAGGTGTTTGACCGTCGGGAGGGGCACTGCACAGACGGATGATACAATCCGCACATGTATTTTCCAGCAGAAGCCCTGAAAAGCAATCCAGAACAGGAGCACGAGCTTAGTGTAGTGTTCCTACCATCGCCTCAGCTGACGTCAGTTAATTCAGTACAAGACCATCTACAAGGCACAAGTAAGGAGTGTGATGGAATACTCTCCACTTGCCTGGATGAGTGCAGCTCCAACAACACTCAAGAAGCTCGACACCATCCAGGACAAAGCAGCCCGCTTGATTGGCACCCCATTCACCACCTTTAACATTCACTCCTTCCACCACCGGCGTACCGTGGCTGCAGTGTGCACCATCTACAAGATGCACTGCAGCAACTCGCCAAGGCTTCTTCGGCAGCACCTCCCAAACCCACGACCTCTTCCACCTAGAAGGACAAGGGCAGCAGGCGCATGGGAACACCACCACTTCCAAGTTCCCCTCCAGTCGCTGAAGGTAAGCATGCAGGTGCAGCAGGCGGTTAAGAAGGCAAATGGTATGTTGGCCTTCATAGCGAGAGGATTCGAGTACAGGAGCAAGGATGTCTTGCAGGGCCTTGGTGAGACCACACCTTGAGTATTGTGTGCAGTTTTGGTCGCCTTATCTGAGGAAGGATGTTCTTGCCATGGAGGGAGTGCAGCGAAGATTCACCAGACTGATACCTGGGATGGCAGGAATGACGTATGAAGAGAGATTGGGTCGATTAGGCTTATATTCGCTAGAGTTTAGAAGAATGAGAGGGGATCTCATTGAAACTTATAAAATTCTAACAGGACTAGACAGACTAGATGCAGGAAGGATGTTCCTGATGGCGGGGGAGTCCAGAACCAGGGGTCACAATCTAAGGATAAGGGGTAAGCCATTTAGGACTGAGATGAGGAATTTCTTCACCCAGAGAGTGGTGAACCTGTGGAATTCTCTACCACAGAAGGCAGTTGAGGCCAATTCATTAAATATATTCGAGAAGGAGTTAGATATATTTCTTAAGGCTAAAGGGATCAAGGGATATGGGGAGAAAGCAGGGACAGGGTACTGAATTTGGATGATCAGCCATGATCGCATTGAATGGCGGAACAGGCTCGAGGGGCCGAATGGCCTACTCCTGCTCCTATCTTCTATGTTTCTATGTAAGTCACATACCATCCTGACTTGGAAAGATATCGCCATTCCTTCATCGTCACTGGGTCAAAATCCTGGAACTCCCTCCCTAACAGCACTGTGGGAGTACCTTCACCACACGGACTGCAGTGGTTCAAGAAGGTGGCTCACCATCACCTTCTCAAGGGCAGTTAGGGATGGGCAATAAATGCCGGCTTTGCCAGCGACGCCCACATCCAATAAACAAATTTTTAAAAAGACCAGGCATCAAATATGAGACCTTTGGCGTATGTATGTTTTGGTATTGCATGGCACAGTGCATTTACCAACTGGGCCATTGGGGAGATGAGTGCCAGGATTTTCATGATTTCTTCTGGGTATGAGGGTAAGCTATGTAAATTTCTGGGAAATTTTTACAATGCCATGAAGCTTGAGCATTGAATTACCCACAGGGCAAATCCAAAATCTCAGCTGTGCCATTAAAAAGTAGGTGTCACGGGAAGGTGGAGAGGGAAACTGAAGGGACAGTCACTCCAAGCCATTCTCGTCTATCTCCAAGTGGCAACCTCAACAGATTTAAGGTGATTGGCAAAAGAACCAGAGGCGACATGAGTAAAAACCTTTTTGCGCAACGAGTGGTTAGGATTTGGAATGCACTGCCTGATAGGGTGGTGGATACAGATTCAATAGTAGCTTTCAAAAGGGAATTGGATAAATACGTGAAGGAGAAAAAAATTGCAGGATATGGGGAAAGAGCGGGGGGGGGAGTGGGACTAACTGGATTGCTCTTCGAAAGAGCCGGCGCAGACTCGATGGGCCAAATGGCCTCCTTCCGTGCTGTACTATTCTATGATTCTATGAGCCTTGTTAATGAGTTACCTGCTGGAGAAAAATAATCAAATCTCAGAGGCATTTAACCTTCTCCACCCAACCCAGCCCTTTTAAAAGTTCTGTTTAATCGCAGATTTAATGAGACCAAAGACTAACTGAAATTTCACCACCTCTTTACTCTAAATGTTGCATTGAACTTTTGCACACTTATTTTTCCGCTCCTCCACTCCTAATGGCACTGACTTGTGGTGCAGTAGAATGCCATCGTTGCTGGCAGCCCTCCCAATGCCTCACTTAACTGGCTATTCAACTGCAGGGGCATCACCAGAGTTTGACCCTGTCCTTGCCCAACATTCGCACACGGGCTATGCAGCAGGGATCAATGGATAGCGATGAGTAGGAACCTGGGGCAATTTACACCTCCCTAACCCAGGGGTGCTGATGTAGCATAGCTTCTGCTACTCCAGTGGGGGTAGGTTATGTCAACATAGCCCGAGTATCAAACTTTCTGCCCTGTGTTGTTCAACTACTCACTGCTTTCATCAGCCCAGCCATTGAGGGAGCTTCTTATCTATTCTGCATGCCAGTACAAATAATGTAATACCGAATCTTAGGGAATTCAAGTTCCAGATCTGTCGGGACTGATGCACACTTCTTTTCCTCCAATTTTTTTTCCTCCTCTCCTAAAGACTATGGCTCTTTCTGGAGCCCAAAGCTCTGGAATTCCCTCCCAAAATCTCTCCGCCTCTCTACCTCTCTCTCTTCCTTGAAGACGCTGCTGAAAAGCTACCTCTTTGACCAAGTTTTTGATTACCTGTCCTAAATTCATTCATGGGATGTGGGCGTCGCTGGCAAGGCCCAGCATTTATTGCCCATCCCTAATTGCCCCTCGAGAAGGTGGTGGTGAGCTGCCTTCTTGAACCGCTGCAGTCCGTGTGGTGAAGGTGCTCCCACAGTGCTGTTAGGAAGGGCGTTTCAGGATTTTGACCCAGCGACGATGAAGGAACGGCCGATATATTTCCAAGTCAGGATGCTGTGTGACTCGGAGGTGGAACTTGGAGGTGGTGGTGTTCCCATGCGCCTACTGCCCTTGTCCTAGGTGGTAGAGGTCGCGGGTTTGGGAGTTGCTGCAGTGCATCTTGTAGATGGTACACACTGTAGCCACGGTGCGCCAGTGGTGGAGGGAGTGACTGTTCAAGACGTTTGATGACGCTCCCGTAAAGCGCCTTGGAACGCTCTGCTACATTAAAGGCGCTATATAAATGCAAATAGTTGTTTTTGTATGGTTCAGTGGCAATGGTTGCTCTCTTGGTAACTTCCCTCAGTAGCCATTCTTTACCCGTGAGCCTCAACAATAAGTGTTTGCAAACTTTTTGACCGATCCTACTGTCCTGGTTGCCAACTAGAAGCAGTGTTGCATATTTACCTTTTGCTACTGTTTATTTTCTTGTATACCTCTGGCATAACCTGTTAGTCACCTTGTTTGAGAGCTGAAAAGAGGCTTTCTGTTTGACTATGCAAGATTTTAATGCCGAGCTGAGGATGTGCAATGTTTTCCAATTATATTTGTTTCCCCAGGAGATTATTTAGAAAGCAAGCCTTTGCCAGGCAGATAGGACTGAGATCGTTTTTCTCCTTCATGGAGTGTTTTGAACAGCGAAACCGCAGCTGCCTTTTCCTAACTCCACATGAATTTTTAGGTAGACCAGAGCCTTTTCATTCTGCTTTGGACCTTGGACCCTGGGGCGGGGGCTTGACAGGGAAGATGCTGAGAGGCTGTTTCCCCTGGCTGGAGAATCTAGAACTAGAATCATAGAATGGTTACAGCACAGAAGGAGACCATTCGGCCCGTCGAGCCCGTGCCGGCTCTCTGCAAGAGCACTTCATCTAGAAACATAGAAACATAGAATCTAGGAGCAGGAGTAGGCCATTCGGCCCATCGAGCCTGCTCCACCATTCAATACGATCATGGCTGATCATCCAAATCCAGTACCCTGTCCCTGCTTTAATCCCCACAGTACACATATCCCACCCTACCCCCGTAACCCCACGTATTTAATTCCCCCTAACATATCCCATCCTATCCCCATAACCCCACATATTTAATCCCCCCCTAACACTAAGGGTCAATTTATCATAGCCAAATCAACCTAACCTGCACATTTTTGGACTGTGGGAGGAAACCGGAGCACCCGGAGGAAACCCACGCAGACACGGGGAGAATGTGCAAACTCCACACAGACAGTCACCCGAGGTCAGATTCGAACCCGGGTCCCTGGCGCTGTGAGGCACCAGTGCTAACCACTATGCCCACTCCCCCGCCCTTTCCCCGTAGCCCTGCAAATTTCTTTCCTTCAGGTACTTATCCTTCTTCTTCTTAGGCAGTCCCTCGGAACCGAGGATGACCTGCTTCCACACTAAAAATGAGTTCTCAGGTGACTGATGAGTCCAATGCGGGACCTACAGTCTCTGTCACAGGTGGGGCAGACGGTGGTTGAAGGGGCGGGTGGGTGGGGTGCTTGGGTTGACGTGCGCTGCTTGTGCTTGGCTTCCGCTTGCTCCCGGCGAAGAGACTCGAGGTGTTTGGCTCCTTCCTGGATGCTTCTCCTCCACTTTGTGTGGTCTTGGGCCAGGGATTCCCAGGTGTCGGTGGGGATGTTGCACTTTTTCAAGGAGGCTTTGAGGGTGTCCTTGAAGCATTTCCTCTGCCCACCTGGGGCTCTCTTGCCATGTCCAACTCCCTTTTGAAAGCCACGATTGAGTCTGTCTCCACCACCCTTTCAGGCAGTGCATTCCAGATCCTAAGCAATCGCTGCATAAAAAAGCTTTTCCTCATGTTGGCTTTGGTTCTTTTGTCAATCACCTTAAATCTGTGTCCTCTGGTTCTTGACCCTTCCGACAATGGGAACAGTTTCTCTCCATCGACTGTCTGGACCCCTCATGATTTTGAACACCTCTATCAAATCTCCTCTCAACCTTCTCTGCTCTAAGGAGAACAACCCCAGCTTCTCCAGTCTATCCACGTAACTGAAGTCCCTCATCCCTGGAACCATTCTCGTAAATCTTTTCTGCACCCTCTCTTAGGCCTTCACATCTTTCTAAAGTGCGGTGCCCAGAATTGGACACAATACTCCAGTTGAGGCCGAACCAGCGTTTTATAAAGGTTCACTAGGGGGCAATATTCTCAGGATAAGGGGTCGGCCATTTAGGGCTGAGATGAGGAAGAAATTGGAGATACAGGAATCCCGCCCCAACCGCGGGTTTGCCATACGCGGATTTCACGTATACATGGTTTCCACTTTGCGACAATTTTTGTCAAACGCGGCAGTGAAATTCACGTATCCACGGTTTTTAATTTAGGAACAAGGTAAAAAACATGATTTTTATGCTATTTATATTCTTTTTTATTGTGTTTATAGTGAATTTGCCAACCGCGGTTTTACTAACCACGGGGGGTTTTCAGGGACGTCTCCCCCGCGGTTGGGGAGGGATTCCTATACTCTTTTCAAAGACTGATTTTCAACAGAGGATAATTAGAACACGTGATCTAGGTTGAGCCGCCGTACAGATGGGAGTGGAAGGTGGTGTGGCTAAGTTGAACAAACTGTAGTCTACGTTTTGTAGGGAGCAACACTAGTCGCAACTGCAGAAGTGCAGGGAGCGCACAGCAACAACTTGCATTTGTATAACGCCTTTAACATGGAAAACATCCCAAGGCGCTTCACAGGAGCGTTATCAAACAAAACTTGACACCAAGGCACATAAGGAGATATTGGGGCAGATGACTTGGTCAAGAAGGTAGGTTTTGAGGCCGTCTTAAAGGAGGAAAGAAAGAAAAGAAAAACTTGCATTTCTATAGCGCCTTTCACGACCACCGGACGTCCCAAAGTGCTTTACAGCCAATGAAATACTTTTTGAAGTGTAGTCACTGTTGTAATGTTGGAAACGTGGCAGCCAATTTGCACACAGCAAGCTCCCACAAACAGCAATGCGATACTGACCAGATAATCTGTTTTTAGTGATGTTGGTTGAGGGATAAATATTGGCCAGGACACCGGGGATAACTCCCCTGCTCTTCTTCGAAATAGTGCCATGGGATCTTTTACATCCACCTCAGAGGGGAGACGGGGCCTCGGTTTAACGTCTCGTCCGAAAGACGGACGTGACAGAAGTATTTAGAGAACCCATAAATCTGCTCAGATAGATCAAGGGACATCGTGAGAAGGTGGCCCCCCCCCTCAGCAGTGGCACCTGTGCAGGAGCACACGAGCAGCCGGTTGTCATCCAGTTCAAAGCTACTTCTGTGCCATCACATAGCACTGCATGACTGACTGCAGGCCACCTTCTCAAAAAAAAAACAAGGAACCCACCCCAACATCAGCAACAGAATCTGTCAGCACTGGAAGTACAGCACAAATACTCACGGAGATGATCTCATTGAAACGTATACAATTCTTAGAGGGACTGACAGGGTAGATGCTGAGAGGTTGTTTCCCCTGGCTGGGGAGTCTAGAACTAGGGGACATAGTCTCAGGATAAGGGGTCGGCCATTTAGGAGGAATTTCTTCACTCAGTGGGTTGTGAATCTTTGGAATTCTCTACTCCAGAGGGCTGTGAATGCTGAATCGTTGAGTATATTCAAGGCTGAGATCGATAGATTTTTGGACTCTAGGGGAATCAAGGGATATGGGGACCGGGTGGGAAAGTGGAGTTGAGGTCGAAGATCAGCCATGATCTTATTGAATTGCGGAGCAGGCTCGAGGGGCCGAATGGCCTACTCCTGCTCCTAATTCTTACGTTCTAATGATCCAGAAACTGGATCTTCTGTAAGACTTGTAACTCACCACTACTGTTACTCCCGTCAGCTGGGAGAGTATTTCAGGAATACGGCACAGACACAAGGGGCTGGATTTTGAATGACCCATGGAGTCGGGTTTGGAGGCGTGTGGGGGTTAAATTTGCGGGGTCGGGGGTCCCGACCCCATCCCGACTCCACGCAATTTTGACAAAATCAGTCGCGGGGTTCCCGACTCCGTCCCACCTCCAAGAGGCGGGAGAGGCCATTAAAGCCCTTAACAAGCCCTAAATTGGCTCTGTAATGCCATTTTGAAACATTTTAGCTAGTTTAACCCTTTTCCGACGTGAAGTATGCCTGATGTGAAACACTCCAGTGAAACCTGGCGGGAGCACAAGTGGATAGCTGACTATCAGCTGCATGTCCACTATTACAATGGAGATGTGATGAAGGTAGTAGTAATATTAGGTCTGAAAGTTGCCTTGAATGTCTTCAGAGACTGCATGGCCTTTGCTGTGTTTTCTCTCTCTCTCTCTCTCTCTCTCTCTCTCTTCACATTTTGCATCCAGGTCCACGCAGGTCCTCTCTCACCAACAGCCAGACAATCTCTGAGACCAGGCAGTCAGCAATGATGACATCATCAGAGGCGACTTTCAGACTGAAACTACTAATTAGTTCATGGGTTCCCACATGCTGGAACTCAATTGCCCAATTAAGTGAAAATTGCATCATTCATCCACATTAAGCTGGAGTCGGGGGGGGACACAAAATGCGGATGACACGACCCCAACCCGACCCCAAGACAAAATCCAGCCCAAGGTTTATGTGGAAGTTCAAAAATCTGAAGAGTTAAACACAACAGAAAAGATTGAATACACACATCACAAGAAGCTCGGATCACTGCATATCCATACCACTGAAGATAATTGCTATGGTTCAGGGTATTTAAATAGTTTTTCTTTCAAAGGTTGCACCAGACTTCTCACAAGCGAGTGGCATTGTTTGTGATCTCAGGGTATATGTTGTTACCACCCATGGCTAACAATTAGATTGTAGCAATAAGGTATCGGGCTTCATTTGGGATTCCCTAACTTTCAGGAGATGGAGAACATTACTTAGGACCTGACCAATGCAGGCTAAAACTACCGCTTGAATTTATTTTCACGTAAATACTGCACACTGGAATCTGTAAGATCACCGCATTGCTCGCACTTTCAGTACTGTGTATAGTTCTCGTCAGTGTGACACAAGGGGGCAATTCAGGCCTTAGACAGTGCAGAGCTGAACAACAAAGCTGATCCCTAGCGTCAGAGGAAAGAGCTTTGAGTAATGACTTGGTAAGGAAAGGCTCTTCAGCCACAGCTGTATAAAATGCCTATCCGACCTTGGGATGAGACTTTAAACCAAGGTTCCATCTGCTTGTTCTAGTGCCTCCGATGGATATCAAACATTCCATGAAACTTTTTGAAAAAGAGCAGGGAATTCATCCTTCCTCAGCCAACATAACATAAAAGAACAATTAACTTGTTATTCATTTCATGTTAGTGTGTGGCGCTTTGCTGTGCAGGAGACAGCTGTTGTGTTTGCCTATTCAACAGGCCCTGCACCTTCCCACTTAAAAACAGGCCCTGCACCTTCCCACTTAACAACAGGCACTGCACCTCAGAGTAAATCATTGGAGGCGACGATTTTGGAACATTTCTGAAAGACATGATAAAATATTATAGAAAGGAAAGTTCTTTCTTTATGCAATAAATGGAGCAAATGATACAAAGAAAGACTCGCATTTCTATAGCACCTTTCACAGGCCTCAGGACGTCCTAAAGCGCTTTACAGCCAATTAAGTACTTTTTGAAGTGTAGTGACTGTTGTAATGTGGGAAACGCGGCAGCCAATTTGCGCACAGCAAGCTCCCACAAACAGCAATGTGATAATGACCGGATAATCTGTTTTAGTGATGTTGGTTGAGGGATAAATATTGGCCTCAGGACACCGGGGAGAACGCCCCTGCTCTTCTTCGAAATAGTGGCCATGGGATCTTTTACGTCCACCTGAGAGAGCAGACGGGGCCTCGGTTTAACGTCTCATCCGAAAGACGGCAGTGCAACAAAAAAAAACAGATGAAAAGGGCTGAAGTGCCATCTTTTTCTGAACCTATCTTGTAATCAATTTACAGAAGCAGAAATAATGGGCAGAAAAGATTTATAAATCGTCCGCAGAGGTTTAGTTTACTCTCCTCACACTTCAGACTTCTGTTCAGCTTAAAAAAACAGTCCCATCAAAATTCTTCTTCCTCTTTCCTCCTGCACATTTCTTTGATGATAACTCTGGCTCCAGTCAGCTATGTTCCATAGAATCATAGAAATTTACAGCACGGAAGGAGGCCATTCAGCCCATCGTGTCCCTGCCGGTCGACAAAGAGCTCTCCAGCCTAATCCCACTTTCCAGCACTTGGTCCGTAGCCCTGTAGGTTACGGCACTTCAGGTGCATATCCAAGTACTTTTTAAATGTGATGAGGGTTTCTGCCTCTACCACCCTTTCAGGCAGTGAGTTCCAGACACCCACCACCCTCTGGGTGAAAAAAATTCCCCTCTAATCCTTCTACCAATTACTTTAAATTGATGCCCCCTGGTTGTTGACCTCTCTGCCAAGGGAAACAGGTCCTTCCTATCCACTCTATCTGGGCCCCTCATGATTTTATCCACCTCAATTAGGTCTCCCTTCAGCCTCCTCTGTTCCAGAGAAAACAACCCCAGCTTATCCAATCTTTCCTCATAGCTAAAATTCCCCAGCCCAGGCAACATCCTCGTAAATCTCCTCTGTACCCTCTCTAGTGCAATCACATCTTTCCTGTAATGTGGTGACCAGAACTGCATGCAATACTCTAGCTGAGGCCTAACGAGTGTTTTATACAGTTCAAGCATAACCTCCCTGCTCTTATATTCTATGCCTCTGCTAATAAAGGCAAATATTCCGTGTGCCTTCTTAACCACCTTATCTACCTGGCCTGCTACCTTCAGGGATCTGTGGACATGCACTCCAAGGTCCCTCTGTTCCTCTACACTACTCAGTGTCCTACCATTTAATGTGTATTCCCTTTCCTTGTTAGCCCTCCCCAAATGCATTACCTCGCACTTGTCCAGGTTGAATTCCATTTGCCACTGTTCTGCCCACCTGACCAGTCCATTGGTATCTGCCTGCAGTCTGCAGCTTCCTTCTTCATTATCAACCACACGGCCAATTTTTGTATCGTCTGCAAACTTCTTAATCATACTTCTTACATTCAAGTTTAAATCATTGATATATATCACAAAAAGCAAAGGACTCAATACTGAGCCCTGCGGAACCCCACTGGAAACAGCCTTCCAGTCACAAAAACACCCATCGACCATAACCCTCTGCTTCCTACTACTGAGCTAATTTTGGATCCAACTTGCCACTTTGCCTTGGATCCCATGGGCTTTTACTTTCTTGACCAGTATGCCATGTGGGAACTTATCAAAAGCCTTGCTAAAATCCATGTACACTACATCAAACGCACTACCCTCATCGACCCTCCTTGTTACCTCCTCAAAAAATTCAATCAAGTTAGTCAGACACGACCTCCCCTTCACAATTCCATGCTGACTGTCCTTGATTAATCCATGTCTTTCTAAATGAAGATTTATCCTGTCCTTCAGAATTTTTTCCAATAATTTTCCCACCAGCGAGGTTAGGCTGACTGGCCTGTAATTACTCGGTCTATCCCTTTCTTCCTTTTTAAACAACAGTACCACGTTAGCAGTCCTCCGGCACCACACCTGTAGCCAGAGAAGATTGAAAAATGATGGCCAGGGCCTCTGCTATTTCCTCTCTTGCTTCTCTTAACAGCCTGGGATACATTTAATCTGGGCCTGGGGGTTTATCCACTTTCAAAGACGCTAAACCCCTTAATACTTCTTCCCTCACTCTGTTTATTTCATCTAATATTTCACACTCCTCCCCCCTGATTGCAATGTCTGCATCGTCTCTCTCTCTCTCTCTTGTGAAAACAGTTCCAATCAAGACATTAAAAGGTTCCCTCCTTACTACAGAATCTTAAAGGTATTTATATCATATTTTCCTTTGAAGAAGCAAAAGCAAACAGAATTTTAACAATAGACAACAGGAGATGCTTTGCAGCATTCACATTCCCCCACCTGAGGTTTTATGCCTAACAGGCAGTAAATCACATTTTATTCTGCATTACACCAGGCTGCTTGCCATTTTTGCGGCCTTGAGGAGTCCGTGTTTCACATTTATATAGAATGTGAGAGGTTGCAGCCCCTCTTTCATTATTTGAAGGGGCTGCTCCTCGATTTTTGGTTGCACTTCAGCCCCACGCTCCTGATCTACGGTCACCCGGTGTGGAGGGGAGCGGGCAGGTCGGAGGACCTCCTTGTAGGACTGCTCCTGGGCCTGGCTAAAAAAGCCATTAATTGGTCCAGGCAGCGGGCGGTTGAGGGGGTCGTTCGGCCCGATTGCCTGCCTCTCTTCCGCGGCCATGTTCGCGCCCGGGTGGCCCTGGAGATGGAGCACGCGGTGTCCGCCGGCACGCTTGAGTTTTTCCGCGACCGGTGGGCGCCGCGGGGACTGGAGTGCATCGTCACCCCGGCCAACAAAATTTTAATGTAATTTATTAAGGTTTATTTAAAGTTTTACTGATTTACAGCTATTTGGTTTAAGTTTGCATCAAAAGAGTACACCAGGCTGAATGCACATAAAACACGCCTTAGGTAGAGCCCATGAAATGCTAATGAGAGGGTAAACACACATTGTTTGGAATTCAAATACCACAGCACCTGCAGACAATCCTATAATTAAAAGTACACAATCTGATTCACATGCAGATTAAGAGAGTTCTGTGGATGAGATGAAGTGCCTCTGAGCGGCCATTTCAGATTTTTAACAAAGCGAGTGGAATCAATCTTTGATCTATGTTCCCGCAGCTTTTAAATAATACATGCAGGATGAACGGGGATAAAATCTATTTTTGTTACAGAAAATGTTTCACTGTTTCACCCGTCTCCGCCCCTGCCTCAGCTCATCCGCTGCTGAAACCCTCATAGTCGTGACTATTCCAGCGCACTCCTGGCCGGCCTCCCACGCTCTACCCTACGTAAACTTGAGGTCATCCAAAACTCAGCTGCCCGTGTCCTAACTAATGCACTGGAGTGTCAGCCGAGATTTTTGTGCTCAAGTCTCTGGGGTGGGACTTGAGCCCGCAACCTTCAGACTCAGAGGTGAGAGTGCTGCCCACTGAGCCACGGCTGACACTTAAAATGACACGAAATAAATTAAATGTTATGAATTACAACTAAAGCCCAGAAATGACTGTTGGCAATTACAGCTAATGAATGCTTTACGTACTTGTATCACATTTCTCTGTCTGCTATTTTACTGGAGGCGTTAAACCATTCAAATAAACCAATGCAATGTTAAAATAACAGATCGAGGGATATTACACAAAACTGTTAAACACTCGTGCTAATATCGCCAGCAGTAACAGCTCAGCTCAGAGAAGAAGCAGGAACGTTGGAGGCAGGAGACGATCACTTTGCACATGGAGCCTTTTCCGCAGGCTGATTATCTAAATTTGCACTCTTTATAATGACGAAGATCTGGACCAGCCGATTGTTCTTGGTGACTTTGTTTTTATTTCCCACAGTGAGCAATGTAAGAACGTACTCGGCCGTGTCAGCCGTGGCTTAGTGGGCAGCACTCTCACCTCCGAGTCAGAAGGTTGTGGGTTCATAGTCACACTCCAGAGACTTGAGCACATAAAGCAAGGCTGACGCTCCCAGTGCAGTGCTGAAGGAGTGCCGCACTGTTGGAGGTGCCGTCTTTCGGATGAGACGTTAAAACCGAGGCCCCGTCTGCCCTCTCAGGTGGACGTAAAAGATCCCGCGGCACTATTTCAAAGAAGAGCAGGGGAGTTATCCCCGGTGTCCTGGGGCCAATATTTATCCCTCAATCAACATCACTAAAGCAGATGATCTGGTCATTATCACATTGCTGTTTGTGGGAGCTTGCTGTGCGCAAATTGGCTGCCGCGTTTCCCACATCACAACAGTGACTACGCTTCAAAAAGTACTTCATTGACTGTAAAGCACTTTCGGACGTCCTGAGGTCGTGAAAGGCGCTATAGAAATGCAAGTCTTTCTTTCTCTATTCTGGTTACACCGGGAGCCGATGCTATAAAACTGCAATCAGTGTTCAAATCTACAGAGGCAGAACGGAGCCGCCCCAATTATCCTTCCCTCAACTCGAGCCTTCAACTTGTTCCTCCCTGTTGCAATAGCACTTGCCTTGCTCTAGTTGGTGTGCGCTGTGGGGAAACCACAAAAATGGCAAGAAATTATTAACAAAGAAGGGTCACACCCTCACACCAAATGAAGTAGCATACAGTTTAAAAGCTTGTATTTAGCAATTTAAACCGGATGGCACCAGTTTTAACAATCTTCCCTTTGGAATTTGAACGAGTAATTATCTAAAACTCTGTCTGTGTGGTGCTAATAGGGGCAGATCAACAAGTCTGATAAAAAAGGGTTTTAAGTATTTAAATGCAACCATCTCACTGGGATAATTGAGAAGCCTCTTGTGACATTGGCCTGTGATGCTGATGAGGTTGTCTGAGCTTGTTTTGTCTGTAAATGAATCCAATTGGATTTATTATTGTGCTGCAGGAAATGCGAGGCTCTTTATTCATTTGGGTATTTGATGTTAAACATAAGAACATAAGAAAGAGGAGCAGGAGTCGGCCATTCGGCCCCTCGAGCCTGCTCCGCCATTCAATAAGATCATGGCTGATCCTCTAAAAGAAAGACTTGTATTTATACAGCGCCTTTAACGTAGTAAAACGTCTCAAGGTGCTTCACAGGAGCGATTATCAAACAAAATTTGACACCGAGCCACATAAGAGATATTAAGACAGGTGACTAAAAGCTTGGTCAAAGAGGTAGGTTTTAAGGAGCGTCTTAAAGGAGGAGAGAGAGGTAGAGAAGTTTAGGGAGGGAATTCCAGAGCTTAGGGCCCAGGCGGCTGAAGGCACGGCCGCCAATAGTGGAGCGATTAAAATCAGGGATGCACAAGAAGATAGAATTAGTGGAGCGCAGAGATCTCGGAGGGTTGTGGGGCTGGAGAAGGTTAAACAGATAGGGAGGGGCGAGGCCATGGAAGGATTTGAACTCAAGGCTGAGATTTTTAAAATAGAGACGTTGCCGAACCGGGAGCCAATGTAGGCCAGCGAGCACATCAAACTCATATCTAGGCATTTGATTTATAGAAAGAAAGACTTATATTTATACTGTGCCTTTCATGACCTCAGGACATCCCAGAGCACTTTACAGCCAATGAAGTACTTTTAATTGTCACTGTAGGAAATGTGGCAGCCAATTTGCGCACAGCAAGCTCCCACAAACAGCAATGTGATAATGTCCAAGCAATCTGTTTTAGTGATGTTAATTGAGGGATAAATATTAGTCCAGGACACCGGGGATAACTCCCCTGCTCTTCTTCCAAATAGTGCCATGGGATCTTTTCCATCCACCTGAGAGAGCAGACGGGGCCTCAGTTTAACATCAACATCTGAAAGACGGCACCTCCGACAGTGCGGCACTCCCTCAGCACTCCACTGGAGTGTCAGCCTAGATTTTTAAGCTTAAGTTCCTGCAGTGGGACTGTGAACCCACAACCTTCTGACTCAGAGGCGAGAGTGCTGCCCACTGAGCCACGGCTGACACTATGGAAGCTGTATGTTAGTATTGCAGGATTAATGTGAGCATGGATCATGGCAGAACCTCACCTTCCAGTCACTAGCAAATCACATGACCATATTTATAAAGGTATCTTTACACTGAAAGAGTGTTGTTTACGGCAGATATAAGGCCCACCAGCTGTTGATGTCACTCTTGCCCATCCCTGATTTTCATCGTTTCACCATTGGCAGCCAATCCTTCAGCTGCCGATACCCTACGCTCTGGAATCTCCTCCTTAAACCTGTCCACCTCCCTCTCCTCCTTTAAGACGCTCCTTAAAACTTACCTCTTTGACCAAGCTTTTGGTCACCTGCCCTAATATCACTTTATATCTCGGTGACAGATCTTTCATCGTATTACATAGCGTTTACAGCACAGAAACAGGCCATTCGGCCCAACAGGTCTATGCCAGGTGTTAATGCTCCACACGAGCCTCCTCCCACCCTTCTCCATCTAACCCCATTAATACATCCTTCTATTCCTTTCTCCCTCGTGTGTTTATCTAGCTTCCCCCCAAATGCATCCATGCTCCATACCAGAACCATTCCCTGGGTAAAGAAGTCCCTCCCGAACTCTCCACTCCATCCACCAGTGACTATCATATTTATGGCTCCTAATTCTGGTCTCCCCCACAAGTGGAAACATCTCCCCTACGTCTACCCGACCAAACCCGTCCAGAATCCCAAATTTTGTTTTGATAACACTCCTGTGAAGTGCCTCGGGATGTTTTACAAGAAAAAGAAAGACTTGCATTTCTATAGCGCCTTTCACAACCACCGGATGTCCCAAAGCGCTTTACAGCCAATGAATTACTTTTGAAGTGGAGTCACTGTTGTAATGTGGGAAACGTGGCAGCCAATCTACGCACAGCAAGCACCCACAAACAACAATGTGATAATGACCAGATAATCTGTTTTAGTGATGTTGATTGAGGAATAAATATTGGCCAGGACACCGGGGAGAACTCCCCTGCTCTTCTTCGAAATAGTGCCATGGGATCTTTTACATCCACCTGAGAGAGCAGACAGGGCCTCGGTTTAATGTTTAGTTGGGGAGGCGAAGACTTCAGGCTAAAAAAATTAGAGAAAAGGCCACTGTTTCTGGTAACGTCTTATCTGCAGCATACATCATCGTTTCTCTGAGGTAACCCTTACTAATATAATGGCCCTAATCGGCTGAATGAAAGAAATATTGTACTTAACTCAACGGGCTTCTGTGCCTCTGATAACAATATATAATTTATCACAAGCTGTCACGTCAGAAGTATTTTATCTCCGAAACTCTAATGTAAACAGCCTCCGAGAATTTGCCTGTTCTGAATGGTGAAATTGAGCGAGATACTGAATCAGGCATCTTGCTCCCCGCCCACAGAATCAGCAAAACCCATCGCAGAAAGATTCCATTGTAACGCTGAAGTCTCCCACCACAATGGTCTTTCTTTATCTCCGTTTCTGACAAGGATACAGCAGAGTTTCTGCCACTTACAAGGCAGGTTATCACGTTCTAAACCAGGACACAATGGCTTCCTTTATTCTTAAATGCAGGTTCATTTTTATGTTTTTTAATTTGAATATCGTTTAAGTAAAGTCTTTGCTGATTGGCTGATGTCAGCCAAGCAAAACTCTGCTGCCCGTTTCCTAACTCGCACCAAGTCCCGTTCACCCATCACCAGTGTTCCCTATAAGCTGCGTGGCCGCACGGCGCTCCAGGGGTCACGCGCAGCCGGTGAGCCGGCTTTTAAATTGAAAAAACCGCGCATGCGCGGACATTTGAACGGGCCGCGCAGGCCCCCCCAAAAAATTACGGGGAATATTGCCCATCACCCCTGTGCTCACCGACCTATGTCGGCTCCCGATCCAGCAACGCCTTGATTTTCAAATCCCTCCATGGCCTCACCCCTCCCTATCTCTGTAATCTCCTCCAGCCCCACAACCCCCAAAGATATCTGCACTCCTCTAATTCTGCCCTTTTGAGCATCCCTGATTTTAATCCCTCCACCATTGGCGGCCGCGCCTTCAGCTGCCGAGGCCTTTAGCTCTGAAATGCGTGTGCGTGTGTCTTTGTCATTGTTTGTGTCAGTGTGCGTGTGTCTGTGTGCGTGTATCTGTGTGGGTGTGTCTGTGTATGTGTGTCTGTGTGTGTGTGTCAGTGCGTGTGTCAGTGCGTGTGTGTCTGTGTGCATGTCTGTGTGCGTGTGTCAGTGCGTGTGTGTCTGTGTGCGTGTGTCTGTGTGAGTGTGTCTGTGTGTGTCAGTATATGTTTGTGTGCGTGTGTCAGTGCGTGTGTCTGTGTGCGTGTTTCAGTATATGTTTGTGTGCGTGTGTCAGTATATGTTTGTGTGTGTGTGTCAGTATATGTTTGTCTGTGTGCGTGTGTCAGTGCGTTTCTGTGTGCGTGTGTCTGTGTGCGTGTGTCTGTGTGCGTGCGAGTGTGTGTGCGTTCACATTGGGTACGGACAGGATTGGGCTTGACTGTGATGCCTTCCATGATTGAATACCCTTATCTAGCCTTACACATGAAGAATGGCCACTTAGTTGAGGTACTGGTTAGCTCCTGGCATCCATGGAGCTGTCAGTGCCTTCAAGAGAGTTGAGGTAGAAAAAAATTGAAGAAAAAAATAACTTTAAGGGAGAGATGGAGTGCGCTGTATCACAGAGTGCCAGGATATGTGGTGTGCCCTCGGTCTCAAACGTGCCACCTTGTGGAGCTGCCAAGTGGAGGAGAGACGCTCACCCCACAGGCAGGGAGGGAAAGAAATTTGGACAGTCATCCTGCTCCAGCTTCTCACACGTGCTACCAGCTACATTGGCAAGGGGCTTGGGTAGAGGTGTGTGGCTCGCCCTGTTGAATTGTGAAGTTGTCTGGTACATACTGCAAGAGAAAAAGGGAAGAAAATAATTGTACATTGCCAACATAAAGGTTAACTCAGCTTGGCTCAGTCGGGAGCACTCTCCAGGAGAACGCGCTACTCTTCTTTAAATAGTACCATGGAGTCTTTAACATCCACCTGAATGGGCAGACAAGGCCTCAGTTTATCATCTCATCTAAACAATAGAACCTACAACAGTACATAACCTCCCTCAGTACTGCACTAAAATGAAAGGCCAGATAATGTGCTCAAGCCCTGGAGTGGGACGTGAACCCAAACCTTCGAGACTCAGAGGTAAGAGTACTACCTCTCGCCAAGGCTTCTTCGGCAGCACCTCCCAAGCCCGCTACCTCGACCACCTAGAAGGACAAGGGCAGCAGGCGCATGGGAACACCACCACCTCCAAGTTCCCCTCCAAGTCACACACCATCCTGACTTGGAAATATATCGACTGTTCCTTCATCGTCGCTGGGTCAAAATCCTGGAACTCCCTCCCTAACAGCACTGTGGGAGCACCTTCACCACCCGGACTGCAGCGGTTCAAGAAGGCGGCTCACCACCACCTTCTCGAGGGCAATTAGGGATGGGCGATAAATACCGACCGGCCTTGCCAGCGAGCTTCCTGAAGAGGTAAGATTTTGCTCAAGCCTTGCTATTTACCCATGGAACGTCAGCCTTTGGTGTATTCACTTTACATGCACTTTAGTCCTTGGCAGATGTATTTAACCTGTTCTTTATCCACCTCCTAATGCTCGTCTGCTGTTGGGCGATGGGCGATGTCCTTGTTCATCTTCCTGAAATGAGCGAATTACTTGATTTTTGATTTTCTTTATCTATTTTCAATGTGAACCGAATTAAGTTATTGTCCCAAATGTTCTCGTACCTTCAGGTTACCTCCTTGTCCTGCCTCATTACCCAGATTGAGCACTGTATCCTTCCTTGTTGAACACGTGACATGTTCTCCTCCAAGTCGCAAACCATCCAGACTTGGAAATATATCGGCTGTTCCTTCATCGTCGCTGGGTCAAAATCCTGGAACTCCCTCCCGAATAGCACTGTGGGAGCACCTTCACCACCCGGACTGCAGCGGTTCAAGGCGGCGGCTCACCACCACCTTCTCAAGGGCAACTAGGGATGGGCAATAAATGCTGGCCTTGCCAGAGATGCCCACATCCCGTGAATGAATTAAAAAAAATACTAATAAAGGAACAGTCCTCGATGCATTCTAAGAACCCCAACCCAATTTCCTTTTCCCAATCTACCTTATGATTGTTAAAGTCCCCCATTATTACAACTCCCTTACTACTGCAAACCTCTCTAACCTGCCTACAAATCTCACTTTCGATTTCTTTCCCACTATTTAATGGCCTATAATACACTCCCAATCTGGGGACCGGGCGGGAAGGTGGCGTTGAGGTCGAAGATCAGCCATGACCTTATTGAATGGTGGAGCAGGCTCGAGGGGCCGAATGGCCGACTCCTGCTCCTAATTCTTATGTTCTTATGATGCGGAAACAGATCTTTTACTATTTCTTAACTCAAACCTGGACAGACTCTGTCTGAACAATAAAGCGTTCCTCTCTACGGCTGTGATTGTGTCGTTATTTGGCCCCTGAATTTTATAGCTTAGAATATTTAGTTCCCAGCTGAAGCCAAGTTTCTGTCAAGGCTACAGGATCATTCCAACTAGTGCTTCTAGTTCCCTGACTTTATTTCTAACGCTTTGTATACTCACACATAAACACTGCAACCCTGATTCATTCGTGCTCCTCAGCATCCATTTCCCCTTCTGCTCTCTTCTTTTCCTTTCCAAATGCAACACCGCTGTTCAAGAAAAGAGGGAGAGAGAAAACAGGGAACTATAGGCCAGTTAGCCTGACATCAGTAGCAATGTTCCCCGTAATTTTTTTTTGGGCCCGCGCGGCCCATTCAAATTTAATTTAAAAGCCAGCTCACCAGCTGCATGGGACCCCTGGAGCGCCACACGGCCGTGCAGCTTAAAGAAAACATAGATCGGTAGTGGGGAAAATGCTAAAATCTATTATTAAGAACGTGATAACAGGGCACTTGGAAAATCACAATATGATTAGGCAGAGTCAACACAGTTTTATGGCAGGGAAATCGCATCTGACAAATCTATTAGAGTTTTTTGAGGGTGTAAATAGCAGGTTAGATAAGGGGGAACCAGTGGATGTAGTATATTCAGATTTTCAAAAAACATTCGATAAGGTACCATGCAAGAGTTTGTTACACAAGATTAGGGCTCATGGGATTGGGGGTAATATATTAGCATGGATTGAGGATTGGTTAATGGACAGAAAACAGAGTAGGGATAAACAGGTCATTTTCGGGATGGCAGGGTGTAACTAGTGGGGTGCCGCAAGGATCAGTGCTTGGGCCTCAGCTATTTACAATCTATATCAATGACGTAGATGAGGGGACCGAGTGTAATATATCCAAGTTTGCTAACGATACAAAGTTAGGTGGGAAGCTAAGCTGTGAGGAGGACGCAAAGAGCCTGCAAAAGCATATAGACAGGTTAAGTGAGTGGGCAATAAGGTGGTAGATGGAGTATAATGTGGGGAAGTTTGAAATTATCCACTTTGGTAGGAAGAATGGAAAAGCAGAATATTTTAAAAAGTGAGAGACTAGTAAATGTTGGTGTTCAGAGAGATTTGTGGGTCCTTGTACACAAAGTTAATGTGCAGGTACAGCAAGCAATTAGAAGGCAAATGGTATGTTAACCTTTATTGCAAGGGGATTGGAGTACAAGAGTAAGGAAGTCTTGCTGCAATTATATAGGGCTTTGGTGAGACCACACCTGGAGTACGGTGTACAGTTTTGGTCTCCTTACCTAAGGAAGGATATACCTGCCTTAGAGGGAGTACAGCGAAGGTTCACTAGATTGATTCCTGGGATGAGAGGGCTGTCCTATAAGGAGAGATGGACTAGAATGGGCCTTTATTCTCTGGAGTTTAGAAGAATGAGAGCTGATCTCATTGAAACATATAAAATCCTTAGAGGGCTTGACGGGTTAGATGCTGAGAGGTTGTTTCCCCTGGCTGGAGAGCCTAGAACCAGGGGGCATAGCCTCAGGCTAAGGGGTCACCCATTTACATAGATACATAGATACATAGAAGATAGGAGCAGGAGTAGGCAATCCGGCCCTTCGAGCCTGCTCCGCCATTTAATGAGATCATGGCTGATCCTCCAATTCAGTATCCCGTCCCCGCCTTCTCTCCGTAACCCTTAACCCCTTTTGCCTGTAGAAATATATCTAATTCCCTCTTAAATATATTTAATGAGCTGGCGTACACTGCCCTCTGTGGCAATGAGTTCCACAGGTTCACCACCCTCTGAGTGAAGAAATTCCCCCTCATTTCTGTCCTAAATGGTTTAGCCCTTATCCTTAAATTATGTCCTCTAGTTCTGTTCTCACCCGCCAAGGGAAACATCCCTTCTGCATCTAGTCTGTCTAGACCTGTCAGAATTTTATACACTTCTATGAGGTCCCCTCTCAATCTTCTAAACTCCAGTGTGTACATCCCTAAACTACATAGTCTCTCCTCATAGGTCAATCCCGCCATTCCTGGTATCAGCCTGGTGAATCGCCGCTGCACCCCCTCCATGGCAAGAACATCTTTCCTCAGATGAGGCGACCAAAACTGTACACAGTACTCGAGGTGTGGTCTCACCAGTGCCCTGTACAGCTGCAGCAAGGTATCCCTGTTCCTGTATTCCAACCCTTTTGCTATGAAGGCCAGCATACCGTTTGCCTTCTTGATCGCCTGTTGCACCTGCATGCTCGCCTTCAGTGACTGGTGTACAAGAACACCCAGGTCTCTCTGTACTTCCCCCTCTCCCAATTTATTGCCATTTAAATAATAATTTGCCCTCCCGTTCCTGCACCCAAGGTGGATAACTTCGCACTTGTCCACATTATAGTGCATCTGCCATTTATCCGCCCAATCACCCAGTCTGTCCAAATCGCTCTGGAGCTTCCTGGTCTCCTCCTCTGAGCCCACCCCCCCTCCTAGTTTAGTGTCGTCTGCAAATTTGGAAATGCTGCATCCGACTCCCTGATCCAGGTCATTAATGTAAATTGTGAACAGCTGGGGACCCAGGACAGATCCCTGTGGTACCCCACTTGTTACTGCCTGCCATTCAGAAAATGAGCCGTTTATTCCAACTCTCTGTTTTCTATCTGACAGCCAGTTCTCTATCCACGTCAATACTTTCCCCTTTATCCCATGAGCTTCAATTTTCCCTGCTAATCTTTTATGTGGGACCTTATCGAAGGCCTTTTGGAAGTCCAGGTACACCACATCTAGGACTGAGATGAGGAGGAATTTCTTCACTCAGAGGGTGGTGAATCTTTGGAATTCTCTACCCCGGAGGGCTGTGGATGTTGAGTCGTTGAGTATATTCAAGGCTGAGATCGATAGATTTTTGGACTCCAGGGGAATCAAGGGATATGGGGATCGGGCGGGAAAGTAGAGTTGAGGTCAAATATCAGCCATGATCTTATTGAATGGTGGAGCAGGCTCGAGGGTCCGTATGGCCTACTCCTGCTCCTATTTCTTATGTTCTTATGTTTACTATTCTTAGCCCTTCTGCTATTTGACCCTCTAGATAGGACTCACGAGACTGTAGTTGAAAGCAGTAACCTGATTTTTCCCCCCGTTCCTCAGTTCGGTTATACTGAGGTGGACTGTAGTGCACCCACTGCCACTCCAACTGAGACCAACTAAGTCAGCACAAACCTGCCACTGGTCTCTACAGCTCAGCTCCACATTAGATCTTGCCCTGATCCACTGCTGGAGTCTGATTCTTTCTCCGGCTTTGATAGTATTTATTTAAACATTCCGCCCATCCCTCAGGGCAAATAAATACAAGTGTCCTTGCCAACTATATCCCAGAACCTGTGACTTCCTTGTTCCTGATGTAGTACAGTGACAGCCAATGTTCCCTGTACAGTCAGAAATGGGAGAATTTAGAATGGGGAACAAGGAAATGGCAGAGCATTTAAACAAATACCTTGGTTCTGTCTTCACGGAAGAGGTCACAAATAACTTTCTGGAAATGCGAGGGAACCAAGGGTCTAGTGAGAAGGAGGAATTAAAAGGAATTAATATTAGTAAAAAAAATAGTGCTGGAGAAATTAATGGGACTGAAAGCCAATAAATCCCCAGGGCCTGATAATCTGCATCCCAGAGTACTATAAGAGGTAGCCATGGAAATAATGGATGCATTGGTTGTCATCTTCCAAAATTCTATAGATTATGGAACAGTTCCTGCAGATTGGAGGGTGGCAAATGTAACCCCACTATTTAAAAAAGGAGGGAGAGAGAAAACAGGGAACTACAGACCGGTTAGCCTAACATCAGTAGTAGGGAAAATGCTAGAGTCTATTATAAAGGATGTGATAACAGGACACTTAGAAAATATCAACGGGATTAGACAAAGTCAACATAGATTTATGAAAGGGAAATCGTGTTTGACAAACCTACTGGAGTTTTTTGAGGATGTAACTGGTAGAATAGATAAGGGAGAACCAGTGGATGTGGTGTATTTGGATTTTCAGAAGGCCTTTGATAAAGTTCCACATAAGAGGTTAGTGTGCAAAATTAAAGCACATGGGATTGGGGGTAATATACTGGCATGGATTGAAAATTGGTTAACAGACAGGAAACAGAGAGTAGGAATAAATGGGTCTTTTTCGGGGTGGCAGGCAGTGACTAGTGGGGTACCACAGTGATCAGTGCTTGGGCCCCAGCTATTCACAATATATATCAATGATTTGGATGAGGGAACCAAATGTAATATTTCCAAGTTTGCTGACGACACGAAACTAGGTGGGATTGTGAGTTGTGAGGAGGATGCAAAGAGGCTTCAAGGCGATTTAGACAAGTTGAGTGAGTGGGCAAATATATGGCAGATGCAGTATAATGGGGATAAATGTGAAGTTATCCACTTCGGTAGAAAAAACAGAAAGGCAGAGTATTATTTAAATGGTGCTAGATTGGGAAATGCTGATGTACAAAGGGACCTGGGTGTCCTTGTACACCAGTCACTGAAAGCAAACATGCAGGTGCAGCAAGCAGTTAGGAAGGCAAATGATGTGTTGGCCTTCATTGCAAGAGGATTTGAGTACAGGAGCAAGGATGTCTTACTACAGTTGTACAGGGTCTTGGTGAGACCACACCTGGAGTACTGTGTGCAGTTTTGGTCTCCTTACCTAAGAAAGGATATATTTGCCATAGAGGAGTGCAGCGAAGGTTCACCAGACTGATTCCTGGGATGGCAGGATTGTCGTATGAGGAGAGATTGGGTCGACTAGAGTTGAGAGGAATGAGAGGGGATCTCATTGAAACGTATAAAATTCTGACAGGGCTGGACAGACTGAATGCAGGGAGGATGTTTCCCCTGGCTGGGGGGTCTAGAACAAGGGGTCACAGTCTCAGGATACGGGGTAGAACATTTAGGACTGAGATGAGGAGAAATTTCTTCACTCAGAGAGTGGTGAACCTGTGGAATTCTCTACCACAGAAGGCTGTGGAGGCCAAGTCACTGAATATATTTAAGAAGGAGATAGTTAGATTTCTAGACACAAAAGGCATCAAGGGGTATGGGGAGAGAGCGGGAATATGGTATTGAGATAGAGGATCAGCCATGATCATATTGAATGGCGGAGCAGGCTCGAAGGGCCGAATGGCCTACTCCTGCTCCTATTTTTCTATGTTTCTATGTTTCTAATTTTATTTTTGGGTACAGGACCACTTTAAGGGGCTGCAGGCCCATTCAAACTTCCGCGCATGCGCGGTTTTTCAATTGAGAAACCGGCAAGTGGTCTACGCCGGAGCGTCAGACAGCTGCACAGCTGCACAGCTAAATGGGAACATTGATGTCAGCCGTGGCTCAGTGGACAACACTCTCTCACTCTGAGTTAGAAGGTCGTGGGTTCAAGTCCCACTCCAGAGACTTGAGCACAAAAAGCTAGGCTGACACTCCCAGTTCAACACTGAGGGAGCGCTGCACTGTCGGAGGTGCCGTCTTTCAGATGAGATGTTAAACTGAGGCCCCGTCTGCTCTCTCAGGTGGATGTAAAAGATCCCATGGCACTAGTTCGAAGAAGAAGGGGAGTTATCCCCCGGTGTCCTGGCCAATATTTACCCCTCAATCAACATTCCTAAAACAGATGATCTGGTCATCATCACATTGCTGTTTGTGGAGCTTGCTGTGTGCAAATTGGCTGCTGTGTTTCCCACATTACAACAGTGACTACACTCGAAAAAAGTACTTCATTGGCTGTAAAGCACTTTGGGACGTCCTGAGGTCATGAAAGGTGCGATAGAAATGCAAGGAGCAGGCAGGAAAGGGGAGTTGAGGTCGAAGATCAGCCATGATCTTATTGAAGCTCGAGGGGCCAAATGACCTACTCCTGCTCCTGCGTCTTATGTTCTAAGTCTTTCTTCTTTCTTTCTTCATAATGCAGTGCATTCACTCACTGAACTATCAGGGAACCTTGTTTGCCTTTATCTGATATGGTGGGAGTCCTTTTCTGGGGGGGAAAAAAGGGACTCCAGTGTTTTGCAGGAGCTAAGAGCCCATTCATTTGTACGTTGAGAATTATTTCAAAGTTTTTTCCATTCTGAAGTAAAGCTGGCTGAGGAACCAATGCAGGAAGGGGGCAGAAAGTATCTCGAGGGTTGCCGGGACTGAAAGATTACATCAACCAATATATTGGGAGATGTTTTGTTACATGAAAAATACAACAGATGTTTGAAGTTAAACTCGAGCTCCACAATCTCGAAAGAAGGTGGTGAAGAAAGGCATCTCATTGAGATATATAACATATTAAATAGTGTCGATAAAATCTGGAATATTACTTTAAATTAAACTGGGGAAGTGAGACCAGAGGACATAAATTAGTGTAAAGTAAATTCAAGTTATTAAGATTGGTATTCTGGAGAGATGAGATCAAATGAGCTGAACAGTTAAATCTATCCATATTGTACCTCAACATTAATGTTCAATACTCTTTGCAACAAGGCTTGATGTGGGACAATACCAAATGTGCACTTGGGGGTGAAAGCCTTTAATGTTTGTCTATTAGGGAGGGGATGGAATTTACGGACTGTCTGTGATATATTTGATGAGTTGACGTGTTCACGTTTTGCTGCATTGAAGGTTTTGAGGTTCAGCTTTCAGATCGCTCCCCATTTATATTTGCTAGCAGGTGGGTTATGTGCTCCTCCATGGTCCTTTCTTAATTAAAAACAGAAAATGCTGGAAATATGCAGCCAGTCAGGCAGCATCCGCGGAGAGAGAAACAGAGTTAACGATTCGGGTCACTGACCCTTCGTCAGAACTGGAAAAAGTTAGAGATGGAACAGGTTTTTAAGCAAGTGCAGGGGCAGGGAAAGGGGGGAGGGGGAGGAAAGAACAAAAGGGGAAAGTCTGTGATAGGCTGGAAGGCAGGAGAGATTAAAAGACAAAAGGGATCTGTTTTTATTTCAGATTTCCAGCATCCACCGTATTTTGCTTTTGTGTCCTTTTTAATTATACAGTTAATCTGGAGTTGAATAAAGAGGAGAGATTAGATATGTTTTTGCAGGGGCGAGAGGGCCCTACAGAACATAAGAACATAAGAAACAGGAACAGGAGTCGGCCAATCGGCCCCTCGAGCCTGCTCCGCCATTCAATAAGATCAAGGCTGATCCAATCTTGTCCTCAACACCACTTTCCCGCTCTCTCCCCATACCCCTTGACTCCCTTGTAGTTCAAATGTCTGTCAATCTCCGCCTTGAATATATTCAGTGACTCCGCCTTCACAGCTCTCCGGGGTAGAGAATTCCAAAGATTCACGACCCTCTGAGAGAAGAAATTCCTTCTCATCTCCGTCTTAAATGGGCAACCCCTTATTCTGAAACTATGCCCCCTAGTTCTAGATACCCCCACGAGGGGAAACATCCTCTCAGCATCCACCCTGTCAATCCCCCTCAGAATCTTATATATTTCAGTAAGATCACCTCTCATTCTTCTAAACTCCAATGAGTATAGGCCCAACCTGCTCAACCTTTCATCATACGTCAACCCCTTCATCCCAGGAATCAACCTAGTGAACTTTCTCTGTACTGCCTCCAATGCAAGTATATCCTTCCTTAAATATGGAGACCACAACTGTACTCCATGTGCAGTCTCACCAGCGCCCTGTAAAGTTGCATCAAAACTTCCCTACTTTTATACTCCATACCCCTTGCAATAAAGGCCAAAATTTCATTAGAACTTCCTAATTACTTGTTGTACCTGCATGCTAACTTTTGGTGTTTCATAATAATTTGCTTTTCATTCTTCCTTCCAAAGTGGATAACCTCACATTTTCCCACATTGTACTCCATCTGCCAAATTTTTGGCCACTCACTTAACCTATCTATATCCCTTTGCAGACTCTTTGTGTCCTCCTCACAACTTGCTTTCCCACCTATAAGAACATAAGAACATAAGAAGTAGGAGCAGGAGTCGGCCATACGACCCTTCGGGCCTGCTCCGCCATTCAATAGGATCATGGCTGATCCGAACCTAGACTCATGTCCACTTCCCTGCCTGCTTCCCATAACCCTTAATTCCCTTATCAGCTAGGAAACTGTCTATCTCCGTTTTAAATCTATCTTTGTATCATCAGCAAATTTGGCTACAGTACACTCGGTTCCTTCATCCAAGTCATTAATATAGATTGTAAACAGCTGAGGCCCCAGCACTGATCCCTGTGGCACTTCACTAGTTACTGGTTGCCAACCGGAAAATGACCCATTTATCCTGACTCTCTGTTTTCTGTTAGTTATGATGCGGAGATGCCGGTGTTGGACTGGGGTGGACAAATGTGAGAAGTCGCACAACACCAGGTTATAGTCCAACAGCTTTATTTGAAATCACAAGCTTTCGGAACGCTGCTCCTTCGTCAGGTGAAGTGAAGAGATGCGTATAGTCACAGCATATATAGTCAGAGAACACTGCCAGATGATTACAGTTAATCCTTCCAACTGCCCTTTATCACACCTCGGCAGAGAGATAATCACGGCAATCAAAGGTGTGGATGGTGTCCAAACAGGTAAGTCAGGAAAACATTACATCAAAGACAATGTGGCAGATGCTGGGGTCTGTATGGAAAACAAAAAACTGTTTTTGCTGGAAATCACAGCAGGTCCGGCCGCATCTGTGTAGAGAGAACAAGCCAACGACGACTCGAGTCTGGATGACTCTACGTCAGGTGGGGTTCCATGTAGCGTGACATGAACCCAAGATCCCAGTTGAGGCCGTCCTCATGGGTGCGGAACTTGGCTATCAGTTTCTGCTCGACGATTTTGCGTTGTCGTGTGTCTCGAAGGCCACCTTGGAGAACGCTTACCCGAAGATCGGAGGCTGAATGTCCTTGACTGCTGAAGTGTTCCCTGACTGGGAGGGAACACTCCTGCCTGGCGATTGTTGCGCGGTGTCCATTCATACGTTTTCGCAGTTGTCTGCATGGTCTCGCCGATGTACCATGCTCCGGGGCATCCTTTCCTGCAACGTATGAGGTAGACAACGTTGGCCGAGTCACATGAGTATGTACCATGTACCTGGTGGGTGGTGTCCTCACGTGTGATGATGGTATCTGTGTTGATGATCTGGCATGTCTTGCAGAGGTTGCCGTGGCAGGGTTGTGTGGTGTCGTGGTCGCTGTTCTCCTGAAAGCATGGTACATCGGCGAGACCATGCAGACACTGCGACAATGTATGAACGGACACCGTGCAACAATCGCCAGGCAGGAGTGTTCCCTCCCAGTCGGGGAACACTTCAGCAGTCAAGGACATTCAGCCTCCGATCTTCGGGTAAGCGTTCTCCAAGGCGGCCTTCGAGACACACGACAGCGCAAAATCGTCGAGCAGAAACTGATAGCCAAGTTACGCATCCATGAGGACGGCCTCAACCGGGATCTTGGGTTCATGTCACGCTACATGTAACCCCACCTGACGTAGAGTCATCCAGACTCGAGTCGTCGTTGGCTTGTTCTCTCTACACAGATGCGGCCGGACCTGCTGTGATTTCCAGCAAAAACAGTTTTTTGTTTTCCATACAGACCCCAGCATCTGCCACAATTGACCCCTTGTGACCCCACCTCATTGTCTTTGATGTAATGTCTTCCTGACTGACCTGTTGGGACACCATCCACACCTTTGATTGCCGTGATTATCTCTCTGCCGAGGTGTGATAAAGGGCAGTTAGAAAGATTAACTGTAATCATCTGGCAGTGTTTTCTGACTATATATGCTGTGCCTAGATACATCTCTTCACTACACCTGATGAAGGAGCAGCGCTCCGAAAGCTTGTGATTTCAAATAAAGCTGTTGGACTATAACATGGTGTTGTGCGACTTCTCACATTCTGTTAGTTAGCCAGTCCCCTATCCATGCCAAAACCCCCAACCCCGTGCGCTCTTATCTTGTGCAGTAACCTTTTATGTGGCACCTTATCGAATGCCTTCTGGAAATCCAAATACACCACCTCCACTGGTTCCCCTTTATCCATCCTGTTTGTTAGATCCTCAAAGAACTCCAGCAAATTTGTCAAACACGATTTCCCTTTCATAAAACCATGTTGACTCTGCTTGATTGTCTTATGATTTTCTAAATGTCCTGCTATTACCTCCTTAATAATGGATTCCAGCATTTTCCCAATGACAGCTGTTAGGCTAACTGGCCTATAGTTTCCTGCTTTCTGTCTCCCTCCTTTCTTGAATAATGGCGTTACATTTGCGCTTTTCCAGTCTGCTGGGACCTCTCCAGAATCCAGGGAATTTTGGTAGATTACAACCAACGCATCCACTATCTCTGCAGCCACTTCTTTTAAGACCCTAGGATGCAGGCCATCAGGTCCAGGGGACTTGTCGGCCTTTAGCCCCATTAGTTTGCCTAGTACTTTTTCTCTAGTGATAGAGATTATTTTAAGTTCCTCCCTCCCTATAGCCCCTTGATTATCTATTATTATTGGGATGTTTTTAGTGTCTTCTACCATGAAGACCGATCCAAAATAATTGTTTAGAGTCTCTGCCATTTCTCTATTTCCCATTATTGGGCCAGAATTTCGGGTCCCCATGGGTGAGTACGCGCTGTTTACTCACCCGTAGGGCCACCGGAAGTGCTGGTTTTGCGCATGCACTGCGCATGCGCGGGAAACCGGCACTTCCGGTCTCTTGAAGGTAGGGGTTCCTGGGTCAAGCGCGTGCGCAGGAGAGGCAGCGCGCAGACCTAGAATTTCTGGTTTTTTTACAGGTTTCCCTAGCAGCTGCGCCTGTAAAAAGCAGATGCAAGGCCTGCTTTTAACAAGGTAAGTGGTGAATTAAGTAAAATTTAAACATTTTTTCCACAGGTTTATCATTTTTAAATACTTTAAAGAAAGGTAAGTTTATTTTTAGCCCTGTTAAAAACTTGAATTAATTTTTTCAAAAATTTAAATTTTTGTTTAAAATAGTTAATTTATGTAATTTATAGTTATTTTAAAAATGTGATGTTTTTAAAAAATGTATTTGAAGTTTAACTTAGGTTTTGGGGTCGATCTCTATTCATAGAGTTCTTCCTGTCAAATCTATGAATGGAGATTCCCTGCTCCGATTGGCTCCCCATGGCCCACGTGATCCCAGGGGACGCTTCGAACTAACTGCGCCCCTGGGATACGCAAGCACTGCGCACCGGCAGCTGGAGGAGGCCCAGGATCAGAATCCCACGCGGGCCCACAGCACAACGGCAGGTGCGCTATCTAAGGGCAGTTCGGGGGCTTGCACCCACGGGAAGCCTCCGACCCGAATTTCTGGCCCATTAATTCCCCAGTCTCATCCTCTAAGGGACCAGCATTTACTTTAGCTACTCTCTTCCTTTTTATATACCTGAAGATGCTCTTACTGTCTGTTTTTATATTATTTGCTAGTTTACTCTCATACTCTATCTTCTCATCTTTATAATTTTTTTAGTCATCTTTTGCTGGTTTCTAAAAATTTCCCAATCCTCTGGCCTACCACTAATCTTCGCAACATTGTATGCCTTTTCTTTCAATTTGATACCCTCCTTAACTTCCTTAGTTAGCCACGGATGGTGCATCCTTCTAGTAGAGCCTTTCTTTCTCACTGGAATACACCTTTGCTGAGATTTATGAAATATCTCCTTAAATGTCTGCCACTGCTGATCTACCGTCTTACCCTTTAATCTATTTTCCCAGTCCACTTTAGCCAACTCTGTCCTCATACCACAGAAAACGCTGGAAAAACTCAGCAGGCCAGGCAACATCCGTGGAGAGAGAAACAGAGTTAACGTTTCAGGTCGAAGACCCTTCATCAGAACTGAGAAAAAAGCAGGAAATGAAACAGATAAAAAAGCAAGTGGGAGGCTGGGGGGAGGAATAAAAGAACAAAAGGGGTGGTCTATGGTAAGTAGAGACATTAAGAGATGCTCAAGGCAAGATGAGATGGTAATGGGACAGGTTAAGAAACAAAAGATGGCTAGAAGTGTGAAGTGTGAAATGCTGGCAGAATGAGAGACAGCTGCCGTAGGGGGAGAGAGAGAAAAAAAAGGGGAAAAGGCACAAACCAAAAGAGTGGATAAAATGTATATATATGTGTGGTAGGGGCCGAGGTTATGATCTGAAATTGTTGAACTCGATATTGAGTCCGGAGGGCTGTAAAGTGCCTAATCGAAAGATGAGGTGCTGTTCCTCGAGCTTATGTTGAGCTTCATTGGAACAATGCAAGAGGCCGAGGACAGAGAGGTCAGAGTGGGAGTGGAGCAGAGAATTAAGCTGGTGAGTGTTTCCAGCATTTCCTGTTTTTATTTCAGATTTCCAGCATCCGCAGTACTTTGCTTTTGCATTTGTCAGCCCAAGCCTGGATGTTATCCAGGTCCTTCTGTAGGTTGGCAAGGGCTGCTCCATTGTTGGAGGAGTTGTGAATGGCGCCAACAACTCTAGAATCATCAGTGAGCAGCCCCACTCCTCACCTTATGACTGAAGGAGGGTCGTTGAAGATGAAGATGATTGGACCAAGAATGCTTTCCTCAGGAACTCTGGCAGCGATATTCTGGTGCTCTGATGATTAACCTCCAACAACTGCAACCATCTTCTTGTGTGTCAGATATAACTCCAGCCGTGAGAGGGTTTTCCCGCTGACCCCCACTGACCTCAGTTTTGCCAGGGCTCCTTGGTGCCGTACTCAGTCCAGTGCTGCTTTGATGTCGAGGGAGCCACTCTCGCCTCTCTCTGGCGTTCAGCTCTTCCTTCCACGCCTTGGATCAAGGCTGCAATGAGGTTAGGAGCTGAGGTTTCCTGGCAATACCCGCACTGAACATTGGCAAGTCGGTTTTTGGTGCCACTTGATGGCACGGTTAACGACCTCATCCAACCAAACTGGTCACGTGTTGTTCCAAACAGCCTTCTTATTCAGAAATTTGCAAGTTTCAGACATTTCTATTAACAAGCTGAGCTCTTAAAAAGAGTAAATAATCAATTTTTAGTTAACATATTAATACCTTTATTTTATTTCTTATTCAGAATTTGAAACCATTATCCAGAATAAATCTGAATGAATTTGGGATGAATTTTGTTCTACAAGGTGACGTGTTGACCTGATTCCGACTGTATAACAGATGGCTTGTTTTATGAATGTATCCATTTAACAAGTACCTACTTCATTCTTTTGGTAGAGTTTAGTTACACTGCATGGTGAAGAGGGTTATTGTTGATTGAATCACAAGAGGCGTATTATACAGGGAAAGTGCGAGCACACAGTCCTGACTATAAACTCTGCAGAACCCTCTGTCGGATATAAATAAACGCAGAAAGTGCAGGGGTGCAATTAAAAAGGATATTAGGAAAGCAAAGAGAGAGCATGAAAAATTCTTGGCAAGTAAAATCAAGGAAAACCCAAAGATGTTTTATAAATATATTAAGAGTAAGAGGATAACTAAAGAAAGGGTAGGGTCTATTAGAGATCATGAGGGTAATCTGTGTGTGGAGGCGAGAGACGTCGGTAGGGTTCTTAATGAATACTTTGCGTCTGTTTTCACAAGGAGAGGGACGAAGCAGACATTGCTATCGGGGGGGGAGGAGTGTGAAATATTAGATGAAATAAACATAGTGAGAGTGGAAGTATTAAGCGGTTTAGCAGCTTTAAAAGTGGATAAATCCCCAGGCCCGGATGAAATGTATCCCAGGCTGTTAACCGAAGCAAAAGAGGAAATTGCAGAGGCCCTGACCATCATTTTTCAATCCTCCCTGGCTTCAGGTGTGGTGCCGGAGGACTGGAGGACTGCTAATGTGGTACCCTTGTTTAAAAAGGGAGAAAAGGATAGACCGAGTAATTACAGGCCAGTCAGCCTAACCTCGGTGGTGGGAAAATTATTGGAAAGAATTCTGAAGGACAGGATAAATCTTCATTTAGAAAGACACGGATTAATCAAGGATAGTCAGTATGGATTTGTTAAGGGAAGGTTGTGTCTGACAAACTTGATTGAATTTTTTGAGGAGGTAACAAGGAGGGTAGATGAGAGTACTGCGTTTGATGTTGTGTATATGGACTTTAGCAAGGCTTTTGATAAGGTTCCACATGGCAGACTGGTCACGAAGTTAAAAGCCCATGGGATCCAGGGCAAAGTGTCAAGTTGGATTCAAAACTGGCTCGGAGACAGGAAGCAGAGGGTAATGGTTGATGGGTGTTTTTATGACTGGAAGGCTGTTTCCAGTGGGGTTCCGTAGGGCTCAGTACTAGGTCCCTTGCTTTTTGTGGTATATATCAACGATCTTGACTTGAATATAGGGGGTATGATTAAGAAGTTTGCAGATGATACTAAAATCGGCTGTGTGGTTGATACTGAAGAAGGAAGCTGTAGACTGCAGGAAGATATCAATAAATTGGTCAGGTGGGCAGAACAGTGGAAAATGGAATTCAATCCGGAGAAGTGTGAGGTAATGCATTTGGGGAGGGCTAACAAGGAAAGGGAATACACATTAAATGGTAGGACACTGAGTAGTGTAGAGGAACAAAGGGACATTGGAGTGCATGTCCACAGATCCCTGAAGGTAGCAGGCCAGGTAGATAAGGTGGTTAAGAAGGCATACGGAATGCTTGCCTTTATTAGCCGTGGCATAGACTACAAGAGCAGGGGGGGTTATGCTTCAACTGTATAAAACACTAGTTAGGCCTCAGCTAGAGTACTGCGTGCAGTTCTGGTCACCACATTACAGAAAAGATGTGATTGCACTAGAGAGGGTACAGAGGAGATTTACGAGGATGTTGCTGGGAGTAGAGAATCTTAGCTATGAGGAAAGACTGGATAGGCTGGGTCTGTTTTCCTCGGAACAGAGGAGGTTGAGGGGAGAACTTATTGAGGTGTATAAAATTATGAGGGGCCTAGATAAAGTGGATAGAAAGGACCTATTTCCCTTAGCAGAGGGGTCAAAAACCAGGTGGCACAGATTTAAAGTAATTGGTGGAAGGTTTAGAGGGGATTTGAGGGGAAATTTCTTCACCCAGAGGGTTGTGGGGGTCTGGAACTCACTGCCTGAAAGGGTGGTAGAGGCAGGAACTCTAACCACATTTAAAAAGTACTTGGATGTGCACTTGGGATGCTCTAACCTGCAGGGCTACGGACCAAGAGCTGGGAAGTGGGATTAGGCTGGATAGCTCTTTGTTGGCCGGCACGGACACGATGGGCAGAATGGCCTCCTTCCGTGCTGTAACTTTCTATGATTCTATGATTGCATTTATATAGCGCCTTTCACAACCTCAGGATGTCCCAAAGCACTTTACATCTTTATTTCAGATTTCCAGCATCTGCAGTAATTTGCTTTTGTAATAGAATGTTACCACAAGGAATAGTTGAGACGATGAGCATAGATGCATCAAAGAGGAAGCTAGATAAACAGATGAGGGAGAAAGGAATAGAAGGTTATGCTGATAGGGTGAGATGAAGAGGGATGGGAGGAGACTCGTGTGGAGCATAAACACTGACATGGACCAGTTGGGCCGAATGGCCTGTTTCTGTGCTGCACATTCTATGTAACTCGATGTAACTCTACTTACAACAGCCACTACACTTCAAAAGTACTTCACTGAGACGCTTTGAGACATCCAGTGGTCGTGAAAGGCGCTATATAAATGCAAGTCTTTCTTTCCTTCTTTCTTAACCCTGAGCTGTCCTTTCATTCTATACCTGGCCTATTGTCAAGACCAGCTTCCATCACCGCCAGAACATTTATGTCATTACCTCGGGGGTGTCAAAGCTTGTCTCTTCATGCACTAATGAAGGGTTCACGCATAAAATGTTAACTAACTTGTTCTCTCTGATCTGAGTGTTCCCAGCATTTTCTGTTTTGTTTCTTGCATTTATATTGCACATTGTCCCCTCAGCACTCCTCACACACAATGAATTACAGTCAACACTTGACAATGCACAGCTACTTTGTGCCTATCAAGATCAATAGTCAGACAAGGGGCTTCAGTTTAACATCTCATCCTCTGACAATACAACACAGCCTTGGATTCACCAGAGTGTATACATATAAGATTCTGAGGGGGATTGACAGGGTAGATGCTGAGAGGTTGTTTCCCCCTGGTTGGAGAGTCTAGAACCAGGAGTCACAGTCTCAGGATAAGGGGGTCGGCCATTTAGGACTGAGATGAGGAGGAATTTCTTCACTCAGAGGGTTGTGAATCTTTGGAATTCTCTACCCCAGAGGGCTGTGGATGCTCAGTCATTGAGTATATTCAAATGTGAGAAGTCGCACAACAACAGGTTATAGTCCAACAGTTTTATTTGAAATCACAAGCTTTCGGAGCACTGCTCCTTCGTCAGGTGAAGGAGCAGCGCTCCGAAAGCTTGTGATTTCAAATAAAACTGTTGGACTATAACCTGGTGTTGTGCGACTTCTCACATTTGTCCACCCCAGTCCAACACCGGCATCTCCACATCATGAGTATATTCAAGGCTGAGATCAATAGATTTTTGGACTCTCGGGGAATCAAGGGATATGGAGATCGGGCGGGAAAGTGGAGTTGAGGTCGATGATCAGCCATGATCTTATTGAATGGCGGAGCAGGCTCGAGGGGCCGTATGGCCGACTCCTGCTTCTAATTCTTATGATCTTATGTGTCAGCCTAGATTACGTATTTAATCCTGGAGTGGGGCTTGAACCCACAATTTACCCATTCAGAGATAATACTTAATAACCAGGGCAAGCTGACACTTATAACCGGAAATCTGAAAACCTTTAGCCTCCCTTTTCTCTGTTAAATACAATGGACTCTGTTTCAAGGTCAGAAAAGCCACATCTTGAAGCTTTAGATTGGATTGGGCTGGACTGTATTGCCAACAAGTTCTTGGCAAAAACCTTGAATTTAAAGGCTGTTTCATATATATTAATGATTTAGACGAGGGAACTGGATGTAATATCTCTAAGTTTGCAGACGACACAAAGCTGGGTGGGCGTGTGTGCTGTGAGGAGGATGCAGAGAAACTCCAGTATGATTTGGACAGGTTGGGTGATTGGGCAGATGCATGGCAGATGCAGTATAATGTGGATAAATGTGAGGTTATTCACTTTGGTGGCAAAAACAGGAAGACAGATTATTATCTGAACGGCAATAGATTGGGAAAAGTGGAAGTACAACGAGATCTGGAAGTCCTTGAGCACCAGTCGCTGAAGGTAAGCATGCAGGTGCAGCAGGCGGTTAAGAAGGCAAATGGTATGTTGGCCTTCATAGCGAGAGGATTCGAGTACAGGAGCAAGGGTGTCTTGCTGCAGTTGTACAAGGCCTTGGTGAGACCACACCTTGAGTATTGTGTGCAGTTTTGGTCGCCTTATCTGAGGAAGGATGTTCTTGCCATGGAGGGAATGCAGCAAAGATTCACCAGACTGATACCTGGGATGGCAGGAATGACGTATGAAGAGAGATTGGGTCGATTAGGCTTATATTCGCTAGAGTTTAGAAGAATGAGAGGGGATCTCATTGAAACTTATACAATTCTAACAGGACTAGACAGACTAGATGCAGGAAGGATGTTCCTGATGGCGGGGGAGTCCAGAACCAGGGGTCACAGTCTAAGGATAAGGGGTAAGCCATTTAGGAATGAGATGAGGAATTTCTTCACCCAGAGAGTGGTGAACCTGTGGAATTCTCTACCACAGAAGGCAGTTGAGGCCAATTCATTAAATATATTCAAGAAGGAGATAGATATATTTCTTAAGGCTAAAGGGATCAAGGGATATGGGGAGAAAGCAGGGACAGGGTACTGAATTTGGAGGATCAGCCATGATCTCATTAAATGGCGGAGCAGGCTCGAGGGGCCGAATGGCCTACTCCTACTCCTATCTTCTATGTTTCTATAAAGAAATCCCCAAGTGAATTGCCTTTTGGATTTGTGATAAAATTAAACTTCAAAGAGGAAAACAATGTAATAAAGGCTGCCTTATTGTGATGCTGACAACCATCCTTCTTCCCAGTGAATGTTGTTTCCCACTTTGTACCAATGAATTAGTCGGGTGTTGTAGGGTATGAAGACTTTAGTACAATTGTTTTTGAACTCCTTGAGTGCAATACTTTGGGAGAGAAATCGCGTAGCGCCCCGTTTGAGGCGATAACTTTTGTGGTAGCACAAAAGTATCGCGAGCGACTCCGACACGAACTTCCGCTTTAGCGCTCCAGGAAGGAAGTGGAATGCTAAATCAAGCGCCGTCACTTCCCCTGGAGCGCTAAAGCCGGTAAGAGGGGGCGGTAGCGGCGCGGCGCTGCCCAATGTCAAGGGCAGCGCTGCCGGGAACGAAGGCTCCTTCCCTCCCTTAAAGGGAAGGGCCATCGCTGCCAACTCTGCATGGAAAGGAGGTCCCTCGTCGCCGACGGCAGACGCGATCCGGCACGATCAGCCCCGAGCTCCCTAGCAGAGTGCAGGGCTGATCGATCGCGGCCGAGGAAAATGCTGAAAAATTGAAGTAACGCATTCAGAAAGTTTGTCCATTGACGCAACCACCATCCCCTTTAAATAGCGCTCCCCAAGCGCCCGGCCTCCCGAACAACGCCTCCTACTGTCGGTGTTGTCGCCCGGCGATGCGGCAGGGGGCGGAACTGAAGTTCGTGTCTGGGGCGCTACCGGGGCGCTGCGCAGCACGATGACGACACGACCTCTGGGCGCAGGAGATCGTGGCGCTAGGGGTTACCGCCGCCGCAAACCTCGACGGCAATTTCACGGGCTTTGGTACTCTCGCCGCGCCCGGTTGCAAAGCCGGTAGCGCCCCGTTAGCGCGCCCCCGGAGGCGCTAACGGGAGGCACAAAGGAGGCGAATTTCTAGCCCTTTGACAAAAGTGGAAATTCATTAATCGTGTCTTTTTTTAAAAGAAACTCTCATGTTTTGTATATAAATGTTTCTCAGTTTTCTTCCTAGACAGGCACTGGCTCCCGTTGAAAGGATGGCCTGATCGTTGTGGTCTTCCCATCAATGTTCCCTCTCATTTTTTTGGGGGCTGTGCACGGTCCCTTTAAGCGGCTACGCGGCCCATTCATGTTTCCACACGTGCGCGGTTTTTCCCATTTAAAAGCTGGGGAGCGGCCTGCGCGGGACCTCCAGACCGCCGCACGGCTGCGCAGTTTAACGGGAACGTTGTTTCCCATGATCCCAACCTGCAGCTAGACGGTCTGACGGTACTGAAGTTTAGCCCAAACTTAACCCTTGCGAGATGCTAGCAGAATCACTCATTAGGTGAGAGATCAGGCTGCACTTTATCCGCACTCCTTTTGAATGCTCCTTTGAACTTTCCTCTGTTATTCCTCTTAAGCTTGCAATTACTCTCCGACATTCTCTCCCTTCTCCTTGCATTCCTTCTAAGTTGGAATCAAGACTCCTGTCCTGAATCATTCTTTCCTGAGATCTCAAAGCTGTGGAGCACCATATCTCCTGCTATTTTCCCTTCTACACTCCACGGCCTTTTAAATTGCAAGCTTGGCATAATCACGATTTCTCGATTTACTTTCTTTTCTCCTTTCAACTTTGGTGGTACCCTGAAGGGCCAAGATTTTAAAAAGCTGCCTCTCTCTCTCTTGTTCAGATAGGTATTTCGGGGGCGATTTTGGCCAAATACTTTAGGCGCTAAGGAGGCGGCCAAGATGGGTCTGAAGCCGAAACGCCGGTTTAGCCCTCGTTTAGCGCAAGGTGCCATATTGGTAAAGGTGTTGAAGCGCGCGCTAGTGACGGCCGCCCGGAGGATCGTTAAGGGGCTGATTAGCAATTAAATTGCCTGCAAGCGATCATTAAAGAGGCTGCCGCCATTTTGGTGGATAACGCTTCATTTAACCACCTCTCCGAACAGTGACCAGCTGAACAGGAGTCAACAAGCCATTGTTGAGAATTTTGAGCGCTACTTAAAGATACATCACCTTTTACCGTTCACTTGCTGCTGGAGGTTTGAAAAGGACGTTTGAGACACATCGGGAGACTTTCTGGGACGCTTTGTCAAGACTTCACCAACGCTCGAGCAACATTTATTCTGGAAATTATCTGAGGACTTCAGCTAAAGAGAGTGAGTGCTGTGCTACTCCTCCTTATAGGAGTCACCAGGAGAAAGGGAGTGCTTGGTCATGGGCATCTTGCTAGGGGTCCCCCTTGGTCTGCAGGAGGAATGGGAGGAGGAGATGAGACCAGGCAGAGCAGCACCAGCTGCTGCAGGAGAGAGGGACAGGAGGGCGAGGTGGACTCCATCCACCCTGCGGGTACAGGACATCCCTCCTCTGGACCACACCTGGAGTACTGTGCACAGTTTTGGTCTCCTTATCTATGGAAGGATATACTTACCTTGGAGGCGGTGCAACGAATTTTCACTGGATTGATTCCTGGGGTGAGAGGGTTGTCCTATGAGGAGAGATTGTGTAGAATGGGCCTATACTCTCTGGAGTTTAGAAGAATGAGAGGTGATCTCATTGAAACATACAAGATTCTGAGGGGGCTTGACAGGGTAGATGCTGAGAGGTTGTTTCCCCCTGGCTGGAGAGTCTAGAACTAGGGGGCATAGTCTCAGGATAAGAGGTCGGCCATTTAAGAGTGAGATGAGGAGGAATTTCTTCACTCAGAGGGTTGTGAATCTTTGGAATTCTCTGCCCCAGAGGGCTGTGGATGCTGAGTCATTGAGTATATTCAAGGCTGAGATAGATAGATTTTTGGACTCTAGGGGAATCAAGGGATATGGAGCTCGGGCGAGAAAGTGAAGTTGAGGTTGAAGATCAGCCATGATCTTATTGAATAGCGGAGCAGGCTCGAGGGGCCGTATGGCCTACTCCTGCTCCTATTTCTTATGTTCTTATGACCTTCTCCACCAGGACCTCCAGTGCCGCGTCTGAGAACCTGGTGCGCCCTTTCACTCAGTCCCTGCGCCATCCTGAAACGTGCCGCTGTGTGCCAGCTACAGCACTCCACACCTTCAGTGGAAGTGGGTGCGTGGAGCCCACAGATACTGCTCCACGAAAATTGTGTCTAATCAGTGCTTGAGAGCTAAACCTGCAGGTGTCTGGTTTAGTCTCCAGGCAAGTTCAAATTATGGTAATCAGCAATTAGGACCAAAATTGCACGCTAAAACCAGACTTTCAAACAGGCGTGTCTTAGTATCACGGCATCGATTTAGCGCCTTTCACCAAAATAACCCCCTAAATCTTCCTCTTGGCATCTTGCCTAATAACCTGATTAACAGCAGTCGCTCAATGTCAACGTGTGTGGGGGGAGGGTGGGGAGAGGGTAAACAGATATCAATAGAGATTGAAATCTGAATCTCTGCTCCCAGTCCACAGCACAACTCATGGGTGCACTGCATCAATGGATTGTCATACATTCAGAGGTTAAGTGTGCTGTTTTCATCCTAACATGATGCGGAGATGCCGGCGGTGTTGGACTGGGGTGGACAAAATTGAGCTTTAAAATTTTTACTTTTTTACTGGGAAAATTTTTACTTTTTCCCAGTAAAATTTTCCCAGTAAAAAAGTAAAAATTTTAAAGCTTTTCGTTTTACATACAGACGGCAGCTTTTGACACGTTAGAACCCCTGCGACTACACCTCATTGTCTCAGTTGTATCTTGCTATGTCTTTGATGTGGTACCTTCCTGGCTGACCTGATTAACTTTATCACACCTCGGCAGATAGTCAGGATGATTTAATTTAGTGGTCTGCAATTGTAAGGTACACATGCTTTGTTCTCTATCTATATATGCTTTGGCGATTCTGTATCTATTTACTTCACCTGAGGAAGGGGCAATCGATAGCTCCGAAAGCTTGTGATTTCAAATAAAACCGTTGGACTATAACCTGGTGTTGTGCGACCTCTCAATTTCATCCTAACACCCAGTGGCACTGTAAAAGTAGCATTCCGACAGCAAAGCATTCAGTTAAACGCAGCACAATAAACAAATACTTCAAAGTACAAGGGATCAAGCTAGTTCCTCTTTTATCTGCCAAATTTTTCTCCTTTCTTATTTTTCAACGTGTGGTCTCCAGGCTTGCTCCAAAACACTGGTTCGGCCCCAGCTGGAGTACTGTGTCCAATTCTGGGGCACCACACTTTAGGAAGGATGTGAAGGCTTTGGAGAGGGTGCACAAGAGATTTCCTAGAATGAGGAATTACAGTTACGTGGATAGACTAGAGAAGCTGGGGTTGTTCTCCTTGGAGCAGAGAAGGTTAAGAGGAGATTTGATCGAGGTGTTCAAAATCAGGACGGGTTTAGATAGAGTAAATAAAGAGAAACTGTTTCCAGCGGCTGAAGGGTCGATAACCAGAGGGCACAGATTTAAGGTGATTGGCAAAAGAACCAGAGGCGACATGAGGAAAAACTTTTTTACGCAACGAGTGGTTAGGATTTGGAATGCGCTGCCTGATAGGGTGGTGGATACAGATTCAATAGCAGCCTTCAAAAGGGAATTGGATAAATACTTGAAGGAGAAAAAATTGCAGGGATATGAGGAAAGAGCGGGGGAGTGGGACTAACTGGATTGCTCTTCGAAAGAGCCGGCGCAGACTCGATGGGCCGAATGGCCTCCTTTCGTGCTGTACTGTTCTGTGATTCTATACAAAGACCCAGGTTCAATTCTTGGATTGCACTGAATCAGTGTGGCAGTAGGAGTACACCCATTGGCTGCAGTACCTCCTGAAGGAAGAGAATGATCAGTGAGGGTCACTGCTCCTGATTGCTCCAGTGCAGTGCTGAGGGAGTGCTGCACTGTCGGAGGTGCCGTCTTTCAGATGAGGCGTTAAACCGAGACCCCGTCTGCTCTCTCAGGTGGACGTAAAATATCCCATGACACTATTTCGAAGAAGAGCAGGGGAGTTCTCTTCGGTGTCCTGGGCCAATATTGATCCCTTAATCAACATTACTAAAAAACAGATTATCTGGTCATTATCACATTGCTGTTTGTGGGAGCTTGCTGTGTGCAAATTGGCTGCCGCGTTTCCTACATTACAACAGTGACCACACTCCAAAAGTACTTCATTGGCTGTAAAGTGCTTTGGGACACCCAGTGATCATGAAAGGCGCTGCAGAAATGTAAGTCTTTCTTTTTTCTTCTTTCTATTTGGGCGAGTTAGGGAAGGCGGCCGGTATGTATGAAAAGGAAGACTTGCATTGCTCCATGAAACTTCAGTCTTTTCAAATGACACGGCCTACATGACACAGTGATTACATTTCAGCGATACCGAGACACTCAGGTGAAAGCCTTTAATCGTCCATTTTCTACATATTATGCAATTTGATTGGAACCACTATGACTGACAACTTAAGAAGGAACTCTCTTTTAATGCATAAAATCTAACTTCAAATCTTTACCTAGCACTGGTGTCAAGAGAAATAATTGAAGAATATCATATCCCTGTGGACAGACCCACCAGGGATGGTGGCACAGTGGTATAGTCAAGAGGGAGTGGCCCTGGGAGTGCTCAACATTGACTCCGGACCCCATGACGTCTCATGGCTTTAGGTCAAGCATGGGCAAGGAAACCTCCTGCTGATTACCACCTACCGCCCTCCCTCAGCTGATGGATCAGTACTCCTCCATGTTGAACACCACTTGGAAGAAGCACTGAGAGTAGCAAGGGCACAGAATGTACTCTGGATGGGGGACTTCAATGTCCATCACCAAGAGTGGCTCGGTAGCACCACTACTGACCGAGCTGGCTGAGTCCTGAAGGACATAACTGCCAGTCTGGGCCTGCGACAGGTGGTGAGAGAACCAACACGAGGGAAAAACCTACTTGACCTCGTCTTCACCAATCTACCTGTCGCAGATGCATCTGTCCATGACAGTATTGGTAGCAGTGTTGTGTGGCACTACCACCGTGCTAAATGGGATAGATTCAGAACAGATCTAGCAGCTCAAAACTGGGCATCCATGAGGCACTGTGGGCCATCAGCAGCAGCAGAATTGTATTCCAGCACAATCTGTAACCTCGTGGCCCGGCATATCCCTCACTCTAACATTACCACCAAGCCAGGGGACCAACCCTGGTTCAACAACGAGTGTAGAAGAGCATGCCAGGAGCAGCACCAGGCGTACCTAAAAAATGAGGTGCCAACCTGGGGAAGCTGCAACACAGGGCTACGTGCATGCTAAAAAGCGGAAGCAGCATGCTATAGACAGGGCTATGTGATCCCACAATCAATGGATCAGATCAAAGCTCTGCAGTCCTGCCACATCCAGTCGTGAATGGTGGTGGACCATTAAACAACTAACGGGAGGAGGATGCTCCATGAATATCCCCATCGTCAATGATGGTGGAGTCCAGCTCGCAAGTGCAAAAGACAAAGCTGAAGCGTTTGCAACCATCTTCAGCCAGAAGTGCCGAGTGGATGATCCATCTCGGCCTCCTCCTGAGGTCCCCACCATCACCGAAGTCAGTCTTCAGCCAATTCGATTCACTCCACGTGATATCAAGAAACGGCTAAGCGCACTGGATACAGCAAAGGCTATGGGCCCCTGAAGACTTATGCTCCAGAACTAGCCGCGCCTCTAGCCAAGCTGTTCCAGTATAGCTGTAACACTGGCATCTATCTGAAAATGTGGAAAACTGCCGAGGTATGTCCTGTCCACAAAAAAAAGGACAAATCCAATCTGGTCAATTACCGCCCCATCAGTCTACTCTCAATCATCAGCAAAGTGATGGAAGGAGTCGTCGACAGTGCTATCAAGCGGCACTTACTCACCAATAACCTGCTCACTGATGCTCAGTTTGGATTCCGCCAGGACCACTCGGCTCCAGACCTCATTACAACATTGGTCCAAACATGGACAAAAGAACTGAATTCCAGAGGCGAGGTGAGAGTGTCTGCTCTTGTCATCAAGGCAGCATTTGACCAAGTATGGCATCAAGGAGCCCTAGTAAAATTGTAGTCAATGGGAATCAGGGGAAAAACTCTCCACTGGCTGGAGTCATACCTAGCACAAAGGTAGATGATTCTGGTTGTTGGAGACCAATCATCTCAGCCCCAGGACATCGCTGCAGGAGTTCCTCAGGGCAGTGTCCTAGGCCCAACCATCTTCAGCTGCTTCATCAATGACCTTCCCTGCATCATAAGGTCAGAAGTGGGGATGTTCGCTGATGATTGCACAGTGTTCAGTTCCATTCGCAACTCCTCAGATAATGAAGCAGTCAATGCCCGCAATACCTGGACAACATTTAGGCTTGGGCTGATAGGTGGCAAGTAACATTCGCGCCACACAAGTGTCAGGCAATGACTACCTCCAACAAGAGAGCATCTAACCACCGTCCCTTGACATTCAATGGCATTATCATCGCTGAATCCCCCAACATCAACATCCTAGGGGTCACCATTGACCAGAAACGTAACTAGACCAGCCACATAAAGACTGTGGCTACAAGAGCAGGTCAGAGGCTGGGTATTCTGCAGAGAGTGTCTCACCTCCTGACTTCCTAAAGCCTTTCCACCAACAAGGCACAAGTAAGGAGTGTGATGAATACTCTCCACTTGCCTGGATGAGTGCAGCTCCAACAACAGTGAAGAAGCTCGACACCATCCAAAACAAAGCAGCCCGCTTGATTGGCACCCATCCACCACCTTAAACATGCACTCCCTCCACCACTGGCGCACAGTGACTGCAGTGTGTACCATCTACAAGATACACTGCAGCAACTCGCCCAGGCTTCTTCGGCAGCACCTCCCAAACCCGCGACCTTCATCGTCACTGGGTCAAAATCCTGGAACTCCCTCCCTAACAGCACTGTGGGAGTATCTTCACCACACGGACTGCAGCGGTTCAAGAAGGCGGCTCACCACCACCTTCTCAAGGGCAATTAGGGATGGGCAATAAATCATATCATAGAATCATAGAAATTTACGGCACAGAAGGAGGCCATTCGGCCCATCGTGTCCACGCCGGCCGACAAAGAGCTCTCCAGCCTAATCCCACTTTCCAGCTCTTGGTCCGTAGCCCTGTGGGTTACGGCTCTTCAAGTGCATATCCAAGTACTTTTTAAATGTGATGAGGGTTTCTGCCTCTACCACCCTTTCAGGCAGTGAGTTCCAGACCCCCACCACCCTCTGGGTGGAAAAAGTTCTCCTCAACTCCCCTCTAATCCTTCTCCCAATTACTTTAAATCTATGCCCCCTGGTTATTGACCCTTCTGCTAAGTGGAATAGGTCCTTCCTATCCACTCTATCTCGGCCCCTCATCATTTTATACACCTCAATTAGGTCTCTCCTCAGCCTCCTCTGTTCCAAAGAAAACAACCCCAGCCTATCCAATCTTTCCTCATAGCTAAAATTCCCCAGCCCAGGCAACATCCTCATAAATCTCCTCTGTACCCTCTCTAGTGCAATCACATCCTTCCTGTAATGTGGTGACCAGAACTGCACGCAGTACTCTAGCTGCGGCCTAACTAGTGCCTAACTAAAACTTTTTAAAAACTTTTTTAAAAAACTCTTATGCTGGTAAAAACAGGCCTTATGCTGCTTTTACCAGGCATAAGATTTCTCAGGGTTTTCAGCGGGCGGAGGTTCTGCAGAAAGCGGAACTCCCCACCACCCCCCCCCTCCCCCCCGCAGAGGCCCTTCTCCAGGGCAGGCGTCTGATCTGTCAAGAGGATTCTTGATAGATTGGAAATGCCTGTTTTCAGCGCATGTGCATCGCATGCCTGAAACCGGCACTTGCGAGGTCCCTACGGGTGTGTACACAGCTCGTACACACCCGTAGGCATCGGAAAATACGGCCCATTGTCTCTGACAGTATCCGTGCTGTAGCTGCCGTGTGGTGTATGGAAAGTGATGCCAAGCAGGCAACTGAATAGCTTTGCATTACAGAAATTAATACGTTGTTGTTTGTTAAGATTATTTGCTGCCTGTCAGTTAAAGTAAATTTATGAGTGGGTAAAGGTTACTTCTCAGCATTAGCGAGCATTTCTAATGAGGTAAGTTAAGCAGCTGGTTCTCCTGCATGCCAAGTTTCCAGTTCAGCTGGGCCATCGGGGAAAAGGTGCCAAGCGGGAGTGTCGCCTTTTCTCTCTACAGGAGGGGAAAACTGAGAGAATGAGTCACCTTGGGCCAGTATTTCACACCTCTCAATGGTTAGTTATAGTGCAGATTTGGAAATGAGCCTGGGAGCTGGCCGACTGTCCTCCCTCTCTCTCACAGCTAGAATACGGCGCGTGGTGCAGGGAGATCTAAAGAACCATCAAGTGGAACACATTTGATAATTTTGTACTTATGGATTGACATATTACAGGTCAATGAAATGGCACTATTCCTTTAAGAGAGAAGTGCTTTTACGCTTGTTGTATTTATGGTCTATGTCAGGGCACTCCCAACATTTAAAGACATTGTTATATTTGAAGAAATGGTTCCGGGGAGTAACACTCAAATCGAGACCTAGAACCTCCTTCTGAAAAGAAAGACTTGGGGGGAAATATTCGGTTGATTAGCGCCTCCCGTTAGTGCCCTAAGAGGGCGCTAATGGGGCGCAAAGCAACTAGCGCCCGGGCGCAACGATGTTTGCGCCACTCGCGAAATTGACCAGACATTTTGCGGCGGCGCTAAACACTACCGCCACGATCTCCTGCGCCCGCAGATCGTGACGTCAGTCGAGCATGCAACGCCCCGGTAGCGCCCCGGACCGGATATTGAGTGGTGCCCCCTGCCTTTCCGCCTGCCGCTAGCAACGACAGGTAGAGGGGAACGTTTTGCAGTTGGGAAGGGACTGGGGGAAGCGCTATTTAAAGGCGGCCACTTGCTGCCTTTTTTTGTCGGCGACATTTTTGCACCACGCATTCTGAGAGGGAGAGAGAGACTTCTGGAGAGATTCAACACTGTGTGAAGGAGTTTTGGGTACTGAGCAGCACTTTGCAGGTTCATTTTGATTTGACCTTCTATGCATCGATTCAGAAGAGACTGAGGGGGCTGCACTCTGAGCTCTTTCCCTGGGTCTCTCCATTGTTCTTTCCAGCAGAATTGATGTACGTCTCTCCAGGCCGAGATTCAAGGCTGCAATGAGCAGGGTGTGGCTGGAGAGCAATATCGACTCTCCCCTTTAAGAACTGGCCAGCGCCAGTGTGTCTGTGTTCCATTGTTGACTGACATCACACGAGCTTCGCCGGCGCTCTGAGGTAGTGCCTCGCTCCTCGGCGTTAGCGCCTTAAGAGAGGTGTGTAGCGCCTGATTTAGCGCTCAGATCACCTCCAGGAGCGATAGAGCCAAGTTTGCAGTCGGAGGCGATAATTAGTGCCAGGCGCAAAACTTTGCGCCCGGCCGATAATTGCGCCCCAAACGGAGCGATACCGAATTTCTCCCCCTTGATTTATACAGTGCCTTTCACGACAACCGGACCACCCAAAGCGCTTTACAGCCAATGAAGTATTTTTGAAGTGTAGTCACTGTTTGTAATGTGGGAAACGTGGCAGCCAATTTGCGCACAGCAAGCTCCCACAAACAGCAATGTGATAATGACTAGATAATCTGTTTTAGTGAAGTTGATTGAGGGATAAATATTGGCCAGCAAAGTTGAAGCCCGTGAAATAAAAGGGACAGTGCCAGCATGGATTTGAAATTGGCTAAGTGACAGCAAACAGAGAGTAGTGGTGAACGGTTGTTTTTCGGACTGGAGGAAGGTATACAGTGGTGTTCCCCAGGGGTCAGTTCTAGGACCACTGCTTTTCTTGATATAGATTAATGACTTGGATGTGGGTGTATAGGGCACATTTTCAAAATTTGCAGATGACACAAAACTTGGAAGTATAGTGAACAGTGAGGAGGAGAGTGATAGACTTCAAGAGGACATAGACAGGCTGGTGGAATAGGCGGACACGTGGCAGATGAAATTTAACACAGAAAAGTGCAAAGTGATATATTTTAGTAGAAAGAATGAGGAGAGGAAATATAAACTAAAGGGTACAATCCTAAAGTGGGTGCATGAACAGAGAAACCTGGGGGTATGTGTGCACAAATCGTTGAAAGTGGCAGGGCAGGTTGAGAAAGCGGTTAAAAAAGCATCCGGGATCCTGGGCTTCATAAATAGAGGCATAGGGGGCCAAATTCGGTTCCTTTGTGCCTCCCGTTAGCGCACTAGAGGGATGTGGGCGTCGTTGGCAATGTCAGCATTTATTGCGCATCCCTAGTTGCCCTTGAGAAGGTGGTGGTGAGCCGCCTTCTTGAACCGCTGCAGTCCGTGTGCTGCTGTTTGTTGCAGTTCGGTGCAACTCAGAGGGCAGTTACGAGTCACCCACATTGCTGTAGGACTCACCACCTCCAAGTTCCCCTCAAATCCGCACAGCATCCTGACCTGGAAATATATCGCCGTTCCTTCATCATCGCTGGGTCAAAATCCTGGAACTCCCTCCCTAACAGCACCGTGGGGAGCACCTTCACCACACGGACTGCAGCGGTTCAAGAAGGCGGCTCACCACCACCTTCTCAAGGGCAATTAGGGACGGGCAATAAATGCTGGCCTCGGCAGCGACGCCCACATCCCGCGAATGAATAAGAAAAATCTGACGTCAGCTGCAGTAATGGTAAGAAAAATTGGTCAAGGCATTGTGGGTGAGAACAGGGTCAGACTTGGTTGCGATACCCAGCCCCACGAGTCTAGGAACTTGCCTCTTACAACTCGCAAGCCTCTAACATGGATGAGGTACTCCAGTGCCCATGGGTTCAAACTCTAAGGTGGCAATGTCTTCAGGTATGGAGGTGAGAGGATAAAAAATAAAAAACGTGGCTTCTCCACTTTTAATTTTTGGCAAAATGTCTGTTGCTGGTAACTTGCCCATTTACACCTCCTACCATGTTCCCGATGGTGGGGGAGTCCAGAACCAGGGTCACAGTCTAAGGATAAGGGGTAAGCATTTAGGACTGAGATGAGGAGGAATTTCTTCACCCAGAGAGTGGTGAACCTGTGGATATGGGGAGAAAGCAGGGACAGGGTACTGAATTTGGATGATCAGCCATGATTGAATTGAATGGTGGAGCAGGCTCAAGGGGCCGAATGGCCTACTCCTGCTCCTATCTTCTATGTTTCTATGTAAACCCATCTTTTGTTTCTTTACTTGTCCCATTACCATCTCCTTTTGCCTTGCACCATCATCCCTTTTATCATTTAATCTCTCCTGCCTTCCATCCTATAACAGACCTTCCCTTTTGTTCTTTCCTCCCCTCCCCCCTTTCCCTGCCCCAACACTTGCTTAAAAACCTGTTACATCTCTAACTTTTTCCAGTTCTGACGAAGGGTCATCGACCTGAAACGTTAACTCTGTTTCTCTCTCCACAGATGCTGCCTGACCTGCTGAGTATTTCCAGCATTTTCTGTTTTTATTTCAGATTTCCAGCATCCGCAGTATTTTGCTTTTGTAGTTTGCTAACGGGCTTGGCCTGCATGATAACCCCCCAGCACTATGCCAATGCTCAAAGGTTTATTTTCACAAATTAAAACTTCTCATCAATGCGGGAACTGTCTTATATATGTAGTTTTTTAATGTATACAATAACAAATACATTACATGACATCTTCCACCAACATATACAACTGTTCCTCAACCTTCACAGTGTTTTTCAAAACAAATATTGTTGATATTTTGTTCCAGAGTTGCACTCAGGACACATCAGAGTGTAAGTTTATGATTTATCAATTGAAGACAAGCAACCTAATTAATAAAGTAATTTTTGAATTTTTTTATATATGCATTGCGCACAAACACATTTTAAAATCGGGACATATTTCAGAATCATCAGTCAAAAAGACAGAACATATGTACACATATATAATATAAAAATTTAATAGTAATATATTCAGGAACAACTGGTGTGTATGGTTTGATTTGGTATCATGAGCTGAATCTTAATGAGCACTTCACATTATGAATATGCTGTAACTCGGAGTGGCCGTTCCAATCCAATGCCAATATGGGGTATTTTGCAGCTTTGTATAACTACCGCAAAAACCTTCTTCTAACCATTCCCACGACTCGAGAGAAACAAGAGAAGTGGACATTATAACTCCAGCAAAAAAAAGGAGTTGATGATTAGATGGACACACACACACTGACTGGGCTTCAATGAGACTGACTACGGTGGGAAGGGAAATGACAAGAAGAAAAGGAATTGTGTTGCTAACTTTCTGTTAGGCCACAGTCTGAACCCAGTATCCTGTTTTGAGAGCCATTCTCAGGAATGCTGCAACATTCAGTGGAGTGTTGGGTCATTCCTTGCTCAATTGAACTCCTAATTTCAATCACGTCACCATAGCCAGTTGCCAAATTGGGGTGAGCTATTTCTCCATAGAATGAGGGGTTAAACCCCCCCCCCCAAAAATCTTTGGGCCATTCAGATATTTCTATTTTAACATTAATAGTGACCTCAACATCCCAAAGCAAGGCAGACTGTGAATGAAAGGCCAGGAGACGTAGAGAAGCGAGTCTATTAAGGCCCACAGGAAGTGGCTGCGATCAGAGCCTGGGGTGCGTTAGCAGTACCAGTGGTCCAGAAACAGATTGCTGAGTTTTATACATGTGGAGGGTCTGTAGTGTAAGAAAAAACAATGCAGGTGGTATCTTACTGAGTTTGTGGAGGAACATGGGATAGGCTTGTGTGAAAAATGTGATTTGAAGCCAAAAGTTACAGTAACTGTGAACTGCTCAGTATAGTGTACGGGGCTGGCACTGAATAAAGATATGTTTGACCTGAAGTACCTGTGTGGAATATATAAAATATCTTGTGGCGACACCATTCATACATACTTACACAAATTAAATTCAATAATTATAATAATTTGCTGTGTGCAGAGCTTACCTACTGGGAAGGAAAGTCTAAGGGAGGTACTTTTTAGGAGCCAATAAGAGCCTTACTAGAAATTTGTTTTGACAATTTAAAAAAACAAAGCTAATATTGTCACCATGACGACAGGTCAGGCCGGGCCTCCCGCAGTGCTATGCTACTCCAATGAAGCCAATTCCAGAGTCTGTCCCTGCGCGCCCAAGAATGACTCCATTCAAAACACCTGAGGGGTGGAGGGGGGGGAAAATCACAGCTTCAAACTGGTCCGAGAATTGCTCTGCGGCCACCAGATACTGGGAAACCATGCTACAAACTCAGAACACAGGAATAGGAGGAGTCAGTTCGGCCCCTCGAGCCTGTTCCACCGTTCCAATTAGATCACAGCTGACCTGCGCCTCAACTCCATTTACCCACCTTAGTTTCATATCCCTCGATACCCAACAAAAAAAGGTATCGATCTCAGTCTTGAAAATGTCAATTGACCCACAGCCTTTTGGGGAAGAGAGTTCCAAAAATGATGCCTGCCTGTCCGTCTATCTGAAGAAATACTTTTCCTAGATTTCTGCTCGGTTACTCTCCAAGCACACATTTTGCTAACATGACAATATGTTTTGCTACAAAAATATACTGTCAAATTAGCAGATGAGCACCATTATTTAAGTCTTGCTATGAGAATTGGCTCCCCCAATAGCTCAGTATGTTTATCCAGCGAGTGGCTGATTAGAGATGCCAACCCTTCAGGGGAACGGTAGCATAGTGGTTATGTTACTGGACTAGTAATCCTAGAGGCTAATTGACTAATTATCCAGAGGCACGAGTTCAAATCACCATCACGGCAGCTGGGGAAATTATTTATTCAATTAAATAAATCTGCAATAAAAAGCTAGCACCAGTAATGGTGACCATGAATACTACCGAAACCCATCTGGTTCACTTTAGGGAAGGAAATCTGCCGTCCTTACCTGGTTTATATTAACTGCCCTCAGTTGTACCAAACCACTACAACAAAGTATAACAGCACTGTGGGAGAACCTTCACCACACCGACTGCAGCGGTTCAAAGAAGGCGGCTCACCACCACCTTCTCGAGGGCAACTCGGGATGGGCAATAAATGCCCACATCCCAGGAACTAAAAAAAAAAACCCCTCTAGGATTGTCCTGAAGTCTCCAGGAATCAAAGATGAATCTGCTGGACACGGCTGCGAGCCACCCAGGAGAAACATCGGAGGCATTAAAAAAAAAATGGTATTTTTCTTTGAGAATTTTCATTTATTCGTTATAAAAATATTGCAGATGGCAAAACTGGTGGTTTGGATGGCAGGAGGTCATGTGCTACAACCACCACTTTCCTGCGTTCACGCCTAAAATGGCCTGGCTCGGATTTTAAGATTATGCCCTCGAGTTCTGGATTCCCCCACCAGAGGAAATGGTCTATCATAGCGACCCTTATCGAATCCATTCATCATTTTAAAGACCTCAATTAGCTCAGCCCCTCAAACTTCTACACTCGAGGGAACACAAGCCAAATTTATGCAACCTGTCCTCGTAATTTAACCCTTTCAGCCCCGATATCATTCTGGTGAATCCGCGCTCTATCCCGTATGTCTTTCCTGAGGTACGGTGCCCAAAGCTGAACGCAATGCTCCAGATGGGGTCTGACCAAGGTTTCGGGACAACTAAAGCACCTCCTCACTTTTGTATCCCAACTTCAGAATTTGTATTACTGCAACAACTTGCATTTATATGGCGACTTTAAAAAAAAAAAACAGGAAAGCGTCCCAAGGTGCTTCACGGAGACCTAAGGAAAAACCGAGACTGAATACAAAAAAGAGGATTAGGGAGAACAAAAGCTTGGTCAAAGAGTTGGGTTTTAAATGAGGGTCTTAAAAGGAGGAGAGGGAGGCGGAGGCTGAATGTTGAACAAGCACTCGGATAGCACAGAGGCAGTGGGTGGGTCGAGAGAAGTGTTGGAGATCTGTGTTGGAGATCTGTGTCATCAGCGCACATGTGGAAGCTGACCCCACATCTGCGGATGATGTCACCAAGGGGCAGGCAGCATGAAATTGAGGAAGAGGAGGGGGCCAAGGATTGATCCCTGGCAGACTCCCAAGATCACAGTGCAGAGGTAGAAAGAGATGCGATTGCTGGTGATACTCTGCGCATGCATAAGAACATAAGAATTAGGAGCAGGAGTCGGCCATTTGGCCCTTCGAGCCTGCTCCGCCATTCAATAAGATCATGGCTGATCTTCGACCTCATCTCCACTTTCCTGAACTATCCCCGTATCCCCTTAATATTCAAAAATCTATCGATCTCCGTCTTGGAATATACTCAACGACTGAGCCTCCACAGCCCTCTGGGGTAGAGAATTAAGAGTAAGAGTGGAACCAAACACAGGCATTCTCACTGAGCTGGGCAACGGAGACTCGTTGGAGGAAGACAGTGTGTTAAACCATGTCAAAGGCTGCAGAGAGGATGAGTAGGGCACGGAGGAATAAAACACCATGGTTACGGTCACAGAGAGTGTCATTTGTGACTTTGGCTAGGGTTGTATTCAGTGTTGTGAGATGGGTAGAGTGGAGGGCTTCAAACAGGGTTGTGGAAGAGCAGGGTACAAGCCTAGGAGGCAACAACACATTCAAGCACCTTGGGCAGGAAGGGGAGGTCGGAGATGGGGCGGGAGTGAACACCGAGACATCAAGGGCAGGAATTTTAAGGAAGGGTGTGATGACGGAGGTTTTGACAGGGAGGGACACAGTGCCTGAGGCGAGGGAACCATTTACAATGTCAGTGCCATTTCCTGGCATGAGATAGCTCGAAAGTGACTCTCTATGAACTCACAGGGGGAAAAATTTGGTATCGACCATTTTGGGGCGTTAACATCGCCGGGGCGCTAACTTAGTGCCGGCGACCGCAAAATTGAGTTTTAGCGCCCCAAGAGGGAAGTGGAGCTCTAAATCAAGCACTCCACTTCCTTCTTAGGGTGCTAACGTCGGAGAGCGGGGCGGAGACTTCAGCAGCGCTGCACACTGGGCCGTGCAGCGCTGCCGTGTTCAAAGGCTCCTTCCCTCCCTTAAAGGGCAGGGCCATCGCTGCAGGCTCTGCAATTTAAAAAGTACCTACCTGGACCACCAAGGCAGCCGCGATCCCGCGCAATCAGCCCAGCTCTCAAGCAGAGCGCTGATCGATCGCGGGCAGGAACCCGCGAAAAAAACTAGAACAGGAAAGTTAAGTATTTTCCCCCCCCACTTACCTTGGCCACCTCGCCTTTAATCATCGCCCCCGAAGCAGCCGACCGACGCACGCCTCCTGCAGCTGTCGGTGTTTTTGCCTGGCGCTGCTGCAGGGGGCAGAAGTCAATTTCGGATCCGGGGCGCTAACGGGGCGATGTGCACGGCGATGACGTCACGATCTCCGGGTGAAGGAGATCGGGGTGCAACGCTATAGCGCATTGAAACGTATAAAATTCTGACAGGGCTAGACAGACTGGATGCAGGGAGGATGTTTCCCCTGGCTGGGGGGGTCTAGAACGAGGGGTCACAGTCTCAGGATACGGGGTAGGACATTTAGGACTGAAATGAGGAGAAATTTCTTCACTCAGAGGGTGGTGAACCTGTGGAATTCTCTACCACAGAAGGCTGTGGAGGCCAAGTCACTGAATATATTTAAGAAGGAGATCGATAGATTTCTAGACACAAAAGGCATCAAGGGGTATGGGGAGAGAGCGGGAATGTGGTATTGAGATAGAGGATCAGCCATGATCATATTGAATGGCAGAGCAGGCTCGAAGGGCTGAATGGCCTACTCCTGCTCCTATTTTTCTATGTTTCTAAAACTCCCGCAAAATATGGCGAGAGGCGATGTCAGCGCCGCGTCCGGTCGCAAAGCCATTTGTGCCCCGTTAGGCCCCCCCCCGAGGCGCTAACGGGAGACGCAATGGCACCCAATCTCACCCCGACACCCTCTTGATTTGTAACCGAACTGGTCAAAGACCCTCCCCAGAATGAACTACAGATTAGCCTAGCTGGGAGCGAGATCCGACACTGTGTCAGGGATAGCATTTGTTTTTTTAACGCCAGCGAAATTGTTAGTCAGCATTGTATTTTCATCGACAGAAAGGAGTCCGTCGCACACAAGGGACATTCCCATACTCTCCTTCCCTTTAATGTGATTTGAAGATTGTATTTTGTTCATAAGTTCAATGGTTGAGATTGCAACAACTTTATAAACCGAATCAAGTCCTCCAACAGAATAATTAAACTTACCCAACATGAGACACAAAGTGCTCTCTTTATAATACATTAGCATATCTTTTTAGGACAAATTTAACAGAAATTAAAATGATGAAAGATTTTTTCATAAGCGAAGTTCCAACTGTGATCCTGTGTGTTGTGATTTGACAAGTGGGTGAAGTGCGCCCTGTCCCATTGTTCTCCGGTATACAACAACAGGCAGGTTAATCCAATTCTTTCAGTTCCAACTGACACAACTTGTTTTGCTGGGGTGGGGGGGGGGGGGGGGGGGGGGGGGATTAGTTTGCTTGTGACGCTTTGACAGTTTTTCACCTGTGAAAATAGCCTAGAGTGATTCCACAGTTGGCTTTTGGTGTAGGGATACAACGTCACTGTATTGGCATCCTTAGTTTGGACAGGTACAGTCTAGTATTTCGGGTCCAAACTGCCCTGGTTAAAAAAATAAAGAGTCAACATTAATATTCCACCAGACATGGTTAAGAGTTTTGGTGAATTATTTCACTTTGCTTCATGTAAACAGGTTATTTATCGACTTCTCGCAGGCTGGAGCTGTGCTGAGAGAGAGTTGCAGAGCAAATGTTGAAAGTCAAGAAATGACCGTATGTCATTTTGCGCTCCATACCATCATGATTTATTGAGTTACATCTTCATGGTGATGTTTTTGTAACATTGAAGACCAACAGTACACTATCATTATTTTACACAGACTCGGTAACCCAAGATTCACCAACATTTCCAATTGTTTAGGACATTGTGCCGTGCCCAAACAAAATCTAAGAAAGGAAAATTGCACAATGGAATGATGTAGATTTGTTCCACTTATTCTGGTCAATAATTTCATCTCCATTAGTTTTCCATGGCCCCACCTAACAACAAAGATCAGTAAAGATATGTTTAGGTTTGCAGGCTTCCTTGCAAATGCGCCATTAAGACCATTGAATGTAAAGCAAGTTGTCATCCATCAACTGTTAGCATTTTAAAGAAATCCTCTTGGCTCTATCTGAAGGCAGCGTATAAAAATTATCTTCCTTATTCCTGAACAAAAGGCATTATAAATATTCCTGAACTTCATTGGTCTCAGCAGACCCAGTTTCCGTAATGCTTCTTTGCGGGATTCATCTGTTGACCCACGGCCTGAAAACTGGACAGTAATTCCTTGAGGCCTAAATCCAGATGGCTTTTGAATCGACCGCCTCCTGCGTATTTCCGAAGTATTTAGTGATGCGCTCTGATGAGGAATCTCTGTGGTTTCCGGCTTAGAAGTGGGAGCTTTCGTAGCGGGTGTAACAGGACTAGCCATGTGAGCTCCATTGGATACAGACGGTACCTTCAACGACTGACTTGAACCAGAATTTCTGACCTTTGGTTTAAAGTCATTGGGAAAATCTGAACAAGTCTCGTCTGATTCTTTGACCAACCCTAGTTTCGACAGAGCCTCACCCCGAGCTTGGCTAGACCCTGCTTCTTTGAAAGACAGACTTCTTCCTGAGCCATTGAGTCGACCTTTCTGTTGCCAGTCATCTGATTCAGCAACAAGAAGGCTTGTACCACCCAGATTGGCCAACACTTGTGCTTTGCGCACTTGCACATTGACAGATGCTTTGGTGATGGTGTTGTTGTACTCCTTGTTTGCCATGGATATGCTAATGTTGGATGGAAACTTTTGGAGCTTCATGTTTTTGTACTGAAACACTCGACTGTCAGTCGGAGAGGTGGAATTTGTGCCGTCATTCTCGTCGGTGAATGGTTTTCTTTCTGTTGGAGACGTAGGAGACAGGCTCCCGTTCCCTAGTTTTATCTGTGCAATCTTCTGTGCAATAACCACCGGAGTTGGCACCGATCCGGGTGGCTTTCTCTCGCTGTAGAAGGCTCTGCTCGGCACTATTTCATGTTCAGGAGATGTTCGGTCGAAGCTTCTTTGTTTTGTAAATGGTGCTGCGTATGTAATGGGAGGTGGACTCTCTGGCTGTTGCAGCTGAGGTTTCTCCTGGTTTGTCTGAACCTCCTCTTTCTGAAGTATGTCACTGCCTCCATCACCTAAAAGAAAGGGGGAAAAAAAGTGTCATTTTTGATATGTTGGAAGATGCATTGCTCTAGACTTAACTATTCCAACGCAGTCCTGGCTGGCTTCCCACGTTCTGCCCAATGCAAACTTGAGGTCTTCCAAAACTCTGCTGCCCGTATCCTAACTCGCACCAAGTCCTGTTCGCCCATCTCCCCTGTGCTCGCTGACCTACACTGGCTCCCGGTTCAGCAGCGCCTCGATTTTAAAATTCTCATCCTTGTTTTCAAATCCCTCCATGGTCTTGCCCCTCCCTATCTCTGTAATCTCCTCCAACCACCCTCCCCCCACTCTGAGATATCTGCGCTCCTCTAATTCTGGCCTTGAGCATCCCTGATTATCATCGCTCCACCATTGGTGGCCTGTGCCTTCAGCTGCCGAGGCCCTAAGCTCTGGAATTCCCTCCCTAAACCTCTCCGCCTCACTACCTCTATTTCCTCCTTTAAGACGCTCCTTAAAACCTACCTCTTTGACCAAGCTTTTGGCCATCTGCCCTAATATCTCCTTGCGTGGCTCGGTGTCAATTTTTGTGTCTTTTAATACTCCTGTGAAGCGCCTTGGATGTTAAAGGCGCTATATAAATACAAGTTGTTGTTGTTGCTTTTAACAAGCTAACATGGTCAGAATTTGTAATTCCCCTATGGGCTTTGATGGTGACTACAGTTACTTACAATAAAAATAGAAATAAAATTTCCATTAATAAAGCTCCATTCATTTTTTTTTTTAAAAGCATTTCCATGGATACGTGAAGGGAATTTCTTCCTTTTTTATTATTTGTTCACGGGATGTGGGCGTCGCTGGCAAGGCCAGCATTTATTGCCCATCCCCAGTTGCCCTTGAGAAGGTGGTGGTGGGCCGCCTTCTTGAACCGCTGCAGTCCGTGTGGTGAAGGTGCTCCCACAGCGCTGTTAGGGAGGGAGTTCCAGGATTTTGACCCAGCGACGATGACGGAACGGCGGATATATTTCCAACAACTGAGGGTCTCGCTGGGCCATTTCAGAGGGCAGTTAAGAGTCAACCACATTGCTGTGGGTCTGGAGTCACATATAGGCCAGACCGGGTAAGGACGGCAGATTTCCTTCCCTAAAGGACATTAGTGAACCAGATGGATTTTTACGACAATCTGGTAGCTTCATGGTCACCATTACGGATACTGGCTTTATTAATTCCAGATTTTTTTAATTAACTGAATTTAAATTCCCAGCTGGCGTGGTGGGCATTTGAACTCATGTCTCCAGATCAGTTCGAGCCAGGCCTCTGGATTACTAGTCCAGTAACATAACCACTATGCTACCATACCCCTAACCTACTAAACATCCGAAGACACTAGCACAGATTTGCTCAGGCTACGATCCTGGCAGTTATGGGGCATTGTGCCCTCTGGCACTGACCCCAACGGAGCTTGCAGGGTGAGTGGGAGAGCACCTCATTAGCAAATCGGGGGAGGGTGGTGGCTGCAGGCGCCACTGGTCTCTGTGGTACCCATCTGCCCCAGGCCAATGAAAATGTTGTCCCCCCACCTGCCCTTGTGGAGGGGGCTTTGTTCAGGAGCCTCCCCCACCCAAGCACTGTTGCAATTACCCCTGAGCTGGGAGGACAATCTGGCTGCGTTCAAAAAAACAATCTTTTATTTTTACTTCTTTGGGGACGCAGGCTACTTACCTGGCCAGGATCTCACACCGGTGGTGTCCACACAGGCCCTTGTGGAAACTGGTACATGTCACCTCACTGGGCCCAGCGGGCAGCACACCGGTCAGATCCCAAAGGTGGATCAGGAGTGGTAACTCCCAGCTTAGAGAGCCCCTGCCCTCTTCCCATAACTTGCCTTGTAAAGGGCAGGTTGAATGAATCCCTGTTGAATGTCAACCCCGCTAACTCCAGGTGTACAATTCCATGGGTGCCTGCAACCCTCCAACACCTCGTCTAATTGGCCATTCTTCATTTGCCAGCCTCGGCTGTGAGTTTCAGCAGGTTAGAACATTACAGCCAAGCTCAATTCTGTTCTCCCCCACATGTCTGTACCAGCTACCAGGAGCTGCATGAAAGTAAACCAGGTACACGAGAGTGACCTGGAAAAGACCGTCCCTCTCATTCGCCCCCATCACTCTGTGGGGAGGTGCCTCCTGCATTGGCCATCCCCATCTGAGAAGCTGGGGTTGTTCTCCATAGGGCAGAGAAGGCTGAGAAGATTTGATAGAGGTGTTTAAAATCATGAAGGGTTTAGATAGAGTAAATAAAGAGAAACTGTTTCCAGTGGCTGAAGGGTCGATAACCCGAGGGCACAGATTTAAGGTGATTGGTAAAAGAACCAGAGGCGACATGAGGAAAAACTTTTTTACGCAACGAGTGGTTAGGATTTGGAATGCGCTGCCTGATAGGGTGGTGAGGCAGATTCAATAATAGCCTTCAAAAGGGAATTGGATAAATACTTCAAGGAGAAAAAATTGCAGGGATATGGGGAAAGAGCGGGGGAGTGGGACTAACTGGATTGCGCTTCGAAAGAGCCGGCGCAGACTCGATGGGCCGAATGGCCTCCTTCTGTGCTGTACTATTCTACGATTCTATAAAGTGATCTGACTAAGAACGATAACTCATTATCTTAATGGCAAGAAACTGGAGAGTACTGAAGTGCAAAGGGATCTGGGGGTCCTGGTGCACGAAACTCAAAAGGTTAGTATGCAGGTGCAGCAAGTGATTAAGAAGGCAAATGGAATGTTGGCTTTCATTGCTAGGGGGATAGAATATAAAAATAGGGAGGTATTGCTTCAGTTGTACAAGGTATTGGTGAGACCGCACCTGGAATACTGCATACAGTTTTGGTGTCCTTACTTAAGGAAAGACATCCTTGCTCTCGAGGCAGTGCAAAAAAGGTTCACTCGGTTAATCCCGGGGATGAGGGGGTGGTCATATGAGGAGAGGTTGGGTAGATTGGGACTCTACTCATTGGAGTTCAGAAGAATGAGAGGCGATCTTATTGAAACATATAAGATTGTGAAGGGGTTGGATCGGGTGGATGCGGGGAGGATGTTCCCGATGACGGGTGAGACGAGAACTAGGGGACATAGTCTTAGAATAAGGGGCTGCTCTTTCAAAAAGTGATATAAGGGATCAAATCGCACTCAACGGTGCTCCATTTTGCTGTACCCCTAGATTGTATGCACAACTATTTTTGATGTAACTGAAATAAATGATACCATGTACTTTTCCTTGACTTAAAAGCCCAGAAGACGAGCCAAGGCCCATAGTACAGGATGCCAGCAAGACTGAAAAAGAGTGGGAAAGAATATGAGGTAAATCAGGAACTACTGGTTAGGTGACACTTATCTTGTGTTTGAAAGACTGCGGGAGTTCCACAGCTTTGAGGGCCTGTGAGCGCGAGAGTGAGTTGGAGTAGAAGGCCGCGGATTGAGTCTTGATTTGAACCCAGTGAAGATGCAGCGAAAAGGAAGAAAGTGCAGCCATTTAACATACCTGGATTGTCATAATTCGGTATAACTTCTACTGCCCGAGATTGGGTTGCCACTAAATCGATGATTTCTTCATTTCCTGAGTTAACCCGTGTTGGTGTGGCTCGATCGTCACTTTTTATGCTGGCAGTTGAACTACTTTCCTCAAAATCATCCTTCAGGGAATCGAGAGTTGTCTCGAAGAACCGAATACACTCCTTTTCCTCATGGGACATATAATTCATGAAGTCATCATCCTACAGGAAACAAAGTCTGATGATTAGGCCATAAAAGAAAAACTGCAAATGCCAGAAAGTCCAGTAAAAACAGAAAATGCTGGAAATGCTCAGCAGAACATTAAACTTGTGAAAGAAAAAGGTTAACGTTTCAGGTGTAACCCTTCACCGGGACTGATCAGAACACCTGTTCTGATTGATGCGGGTTCTATGATACTGAGAGTACATCTTTCTCCTTGTACATTACAACAGTGACTACACTTCAAAAGTACTTCATTGGCCGTAAAGCGCTTTGGGACGTCCTGAGGTTGTGAAAGGCGCCGTATAAATGCAAGTCTTTCTTTCATTAATTCGATCAGATCCTGACTGAGCCAATGTTTATTTGCAGCATTTTCTGTTTTTATAGCAATGATTAGGCTGCACCCTCTGTGACTTTAGAAAACTCTGCTGTCCGTGTCCTAACTCGCACCAAGTCCCATTCGCCCAACACCCCCTGTGCTCGCCGACCTACACTGGCTCCTGGTCCACCAACGTCTCAATTTTAAAATTCTCATCCTTGTTTTCAAATCCCCCCGCGGCCTCCTTGCCCCCCTCCCTATCTCTGCAACCTCCTCCGGCCCTACAACCCTCCGAGATCTCTGCGCGCCTCCAATGCTGGCCTCTTGCCCATCCCCGATTGCCTTCGCTCCTCCATTGACGGCCGTGCCTTCAGCCGCCTGGGCCCTAAGCTCTGGAATTCCCTCCATAAACCTCTCTGCCTCTCTCTCCACGTTCAAGACGCTCATTAACACCCACCTCTCAGACCAAGCTTTTGGTCAGCTGTCCTAATATCTCCTTATTTGCTTCGGAGTCAAATTTTGTCTGATAATCGCTCCTGTGAAGCGCCTTGGGACATTTTACTACGTTAAAGGCGCTCTATAAATACAGGTTGTTGTTGTATTAATACTCAGCTGCACAGCATGGCCTAGATTATCCTATTGTAATACTGACAACAACCAGTCATTTAAATGGGGTATAGTCCTGGGTACGGTAACATAGTAGTTATGTTACTGGACTAGTAATCCAGGGGCCTGGATTAACGATGCCATCTGGAATGGCCCAGCGAGCCACTCCGTTGTATTCAAGAAGGCGGCTCACCACCACCTTCGAGGGCAGTTAGGGATGGGCAATAAATGCTGGAATAAAAAAAAGTCGGCGGTACAATCAGAAAAGCTAGGCCTATTTCTTTAACCCACAGGATTGCTCCATAAATCGCGGTGTTTATTTAAAGGCCATTGCCAGCTGAGGAAGGATCCTGCAGGATATCCACCAGAATATCTTTTGTCTCCTGTTGATTTTCATAAGCAGTGAACCAAATTCTTTTTCTATGATTGCACAGACTGTAGATGAGAGATAAAGCTACAGGACTGTATCCTCGATTCGCTGATTCAGGATTGCTATCAGTCTGACTCATCTTTCTCCTTAAGTCAATAGAGTGGGGACAGTCCGGCCAATTGACTTTCCAGGGTCTCTATATCTGGTGTGCTTTTTGCAGTGGGATAATATCCTTGACAATTTTCCCTGCACTAAGATGGAATGATGTTCTACTTGCAGTTCTTTACCTGGGTAAAATCTGCCCACAAAAAGGTAGCCTATTTTTGCTTGTGTGTGAACTTAACCACAGCATTAGTTGACTCTGGATTTAACATTTTTTATTCGTTCCGGGATGTGGGCGTCGCTGGCAAGACCAGCAATTTTGCCCATCTCTAATTGCCCTTGAGAATATGGTGGTGAGCCGCCTTCTTGAACCACTGCAGTCCGTGTGGTGAAGTGTCAGCCAGTGGCTCAGTCGCTCCGACACGGCAAGAGAGCCCCAGGTGGGCAGAGGAAACGCTTCAAGTACACCCTCAAAGCCTCCTTGAAAAAGTGCAACATCCTCACCGACACTTGGGAATCCCTGGCCCAAGACCGCACAAAGTGGAAGAAAAGCATCCGGGAAGGCGCCGAACACCTCGAGTCTCTTCGCTGGGAGCAAGTGGAAGCCAAGCGCAGGCAGCGCAAGGAGCGCACGTCAACCCAAGCACCTCACCCACCCACCCCTTCAACCACCGTCTGCCCCACCTGTGACAGAGACTGTAGGTCCCTCATTGGACTCATCAGTCACCTGAGAACTAATTTTTAATGTGGAAGCAAGTCATCCTCGGTTCGAAGGGACTGCCTAAGAAGAAGAGAAGAAGGGTAGCACACCTGCCTGAGTCAGAAGGTTGTGGGTTCAAGTCCCACTCCAGGGACTTTGAGCACAAAAATCTAGGCTGACACTCCAGTGCAGTGCTGAGGGAGTGCTGCACGGTCGGAGGTGCCGTCTTTCGGATGAGACATTAAACCGAGGCCCCGTCTGCTCTCTCAGGTGGACGTAAAAGATCCCATGGCACTATTTCGAAGCAGAGCAGGGGAGATATCTCCGGTGTCCTGGCCAATATTTATCCCTCAAGCAACATAACAAAAAAAAAAACAGATTATCTGGTCATTATCACATTGTTGTTTGCGGGAGCTTGCTGTGTGCAAATTGGCTGCCGCGTTACCTACATTACAACAGTAACGACACTCCAAAAGTATTTAATTGGCTGTAAAGCGCTTTGAGACGTCCGGTGGTCGTGAAAGGCGCTATATAAATGCAAGTCTTTCTTTTTATCATAGTGCTGTTAGGGAGGGAGTTCCAGGATTTTGACCCAGCGACGATGAAGGAACTGTGATATATTTCCAAGTCAGGATGGTGTGTGACTTGGAGGGGAACTTGGAGGTGGTGGTGTTCCCGTGCGCCTGCTGCCCTTGTCCTTCTAGGTGGTGGGGGTCGCGGGTTTGGGAGGTGCTGTCGAATTGGCCCCTTTGTTTCCACGCATAGAGAAGTAATCCTTTCTCTAAAATAGCGACTTCATTACATTAGATTTACATAAGATTGTTAGTTTCTTTACATGAAGGTGAATTATCTACAAATGAAGCCATTAAGAGCACTATATAGTAGTCATTGTGTGTAGATAGAACTGGCATGTACGTTATGCATGTTGCATTGAAGTTGTGTGGATTCAAGAATGGAGGTGTGGGTGGACCTTCCTGTGCTGAGGTTATTGTGCGAGAGAAAATGGCAGGAAGTAGTATGATCTCTTTGTTCCAATCTGGAAAATTATTCTGCCATGCAAAAATAAAGAAATATCTCAATAAGCGGAAAGTGTCACTTTGGGCAGGCTGAAAGTCTCTAAGGTTATGGAAGTTGCTGTTAACTCTCAAATTCCCATCACCTTGACAGGTGGCCTAATCCTTGATTGCCAACATAGTTTTTCGCATGGTCATTCCACTAGTGATCTATGTGAAACATCTCAAGTACTCTATTCTTAAGCACTTTTTGGTGAATCATGTGTCATTACCCAGGACAACTCCAAAGTCTTTGACACGTTTGAGACTGTACTTCATACAGCGTCCCACCAAAGCTATGTTCATGGCTATCTAATATCCCCTCAAATCACTTTTTCTGATAGCACATCCTCTGAAACTATTTACTTTAACAAAGAGGTTCCCAGGGATCTATCCTCTGTATCACTTTGACCCTTCTTCATAAGAGTTCAAAGACACTGTACCCCATCCAACTTTCCATCCATTCATAGAGACATACTATCCTTCTCCTATATGTGTCAGTCGTGGCTCAGTGGGTAGCACACTCACCTCTGAGTCAAGAAGGTTGTGGGTTCAAGACCCACGCCAGAGACGTTGAACACAAAAATCTAGGCTGACACTCCAGGGCAGTGCTGAGGGAGTGCTGCACTGTCAGAAGGTGCCGTCTTTCGCATGAGACGTTAAACCGAGGCCCCGTCTGCTCTCAGGTGGGTGTAAAAGATCCCACGGCACTATTTCAAAGAAGAGCAGGGGCGTTCTCCCCAGTATCCTGGCCAATATTTACCCCTTAATCAACATCACTAAAACAGATGTTCTGGTCATTATCATATTGCTGTTAGTGGGAGCTTGCTGTGCGCAAATTGTCCGCCGCATTTCCCTACATTATAACAGTGACTACACTTCAAAAAGTACTTCATTGGCTGTGAAGTGCTTTGGGACGTTCGGTGGTCGTGTAAGGCACTATAGAAATGCAAGACTTTCTTTTTCATATTGGCACCCTTCACTCTCCGTGCCCCTTGGGTTAGGAAGGGAGGTGGGATGGGGAGATAATCAGCCACTCTCCCTGCTCCTTATTGTCCCCTTGCTGGAGAGTGCACATGTTTAGTTCTCAGGTGTGGAAAGGATAGTGCTTTGAGGCTCCTGAATGTCAAGTCATCCTCACTGTCTAGACTCACAAATAAAACAAAAATGGCCATTTGGATAAGACGATGTTGGGCACCAATCACTTCAGGAGAGATCCGCTGCTGAAACCCTCGTCCATGCCATTGTTACCTCGAGACTTGACTATTCCAACGCACTCCTGGCTGGCCTCCCACATTTCACCCTACGTAAACTTGAGGTCATCCAAAACTCAGCTGCCCGTGTCCCGTTCGCCCATCACCCCTGTGCTCGCTGACCTGCATAGGCTCCCCGTTAAGCAATGCCTCGATTTCAAAATTCTCATCCTGGTTTTCAAATCCCTCCATGGCCTCGCCCCTTCCCTATCTCTGTAATCTCCTTCAGCCCCACAACCCCCTGAGATATCTGTGCTCTTCTAATTCTGCACTCTTGAGCATCCCTGATTATAATCGCTCAACCATTGGTGGCCGTGCCTTCTGTTGCCTAGGCACTAAGCTCTGGAATTCCCTGCCTAAACCTCTCCGCCTCGCTACCTCTCTTTCCTCCTTTAAGACGCTCCTTAAAACCTCCCTCTTTGACCAAGCTTTTGGTCACCTGCCCTAATTTCTCCTTATGTGGCTCGGTGTCAAATTATTTTGTCTTATAATGCTCCTGTGCAGGGCCGTGGGACGTTGTACTACGTTAAAGGCGCTATATAAATACAAGTTGTTGTTGTTGTTGGGATGCGAGTAAAGCAGAGAAAATCAACCAACTAAAGAAAAAAAATTTAAAGGGTTGTAGCCAATGTTCCCGCTAAGGTGGCCGCGCAGTAATCTCAAAGGTCCCGCGCGGGCCTCTCGCCAACTTTTACACTGTAAATACCGCGCGTGCGCAGAGATTTAAGGGGACCGTGCAAAGCTCACTTAAAGGGAACATTGGTTGTAGCTACCGCACTGGGCTGTCAAGTAGGGAAGGCAAGGTCAAGTGTGGACTACCATTTGACTGGGCTTTTCCCGAGGGGTACATTTCCCAGTCTCTGGCAGCCTGGAGAAAAGAAAAGAAAAGACTTGCATTTCTATAGCGCCTTTCACAACCTCAGGACGTCCCAAAGCGCTTTACAGCCAATGAAGCACTATTTGAATGTAGTCACTATTGTAATGTGGGAAACGCGGCAGCCAATTCGCGCATAGCAAGCTCCCACAAACAGCAACGTGATAATGACCCAGATAATCTGTTTTTGTGATGTTGGTTGAGGGATAGATATTGGCCAGGACAGAAGGGAAGGAAATTTGGAGCAAGATTCCCTTCCTGTATTGCCAAACTAAACCTTGTAGCAAGTCTATTGTGAAGAAACACTGAAATCTTCAATGTGAGTATCTGTAAACTGGACTGTCCCACACTCTGACCTGAAAGGATTCACTGATAAATACAGCTTACGGTGAGGGGGCGAGGAGGGCAGAGGGAAGATTTTTTTTGAAAAATAAAAAAAGCCAGGAAATTATTAATAAAAAAAAGACATCAAACGTCCTTTGTGATGTTCGAGGTGCCAAGGTTACAGCATTTAGTTGCGGTGACCCAGATTTTAGACTCACTTGAGTTGAATTGCAGAGTCTGACAAGGTGACACAGAAAAGACGTTAAACAAACCCCTGCATTTACTGCAGGAGAAACAAACAATCTGCATTCACAGAAAGTGCCACCTAATCGCAGGTATAAAATTGCAGCCCGTTGACTGTACTAGAGCAACTGCTGAACACTGGGGTATTGGTCGGCATTCTTCATTCCACATACTCGTAAATCGAATACCATCTGACCACAGCATCTCTTTTACAATAAAATCCCTCCTTTCCTCCTTAATGTTTGAAGCTATTTTTTTAAATTACTGAGCTTCCTTTATCTTTAACAGTGAAATAGCAGCATTCAGCCCTTTTCATCTCTGATACAAGCGGGTTGTAATATTTGCAACCTGCAAAAATAAATCACTGTACTTCAAAAGTAATTTGATGTATATGAAGCACTTTTCCGAGGTCTCGGAGCGATGGGCCAAGGGGCCATTTAAATGAAAGTCTTTTCTTCAAAAAGGTGCTCAACAACAACAACAACAACTACTTGTATTTATATAGCGCCTTTAACGTAGTAAAATGTCCCCAAGGTGCTTCACAGGAACGTTATCAAACTAAATTAACAAAATTTGACACCGAGCCACATAAGGAGAAATTAGGGCAGAGTCCGGAAGTGGGGACTGAACCCACTAACCTTCTGACTCAGAGACAAGAGTGCTACCAACAGAACCGAGGCTGGCATAAACAATGCAAGCCCATACAATAGGTGAAAGACATAGGAACAGGAGGAGGCCATTTAGCCCCCCCTGAGCCTGTTCCGCCATTCAATGAGAACATGGCTGATCTGCGACCTAACTCCATATACCCGCCTTTGCCCCATATCCCTCAATATCTTGGGATTAAAAAAAATATCAATCTCAAATTTACAATTAACAAATGGCCCAGCATCAATTGCCATTCCCCCCCCACCCATGGCAAAAAAAGAGACAGTCAAACTGCCTTAAAAAGAAAGACTTGCATTCATATAGCGCCTTTCATGACCACCGGACGTCTCAAAGACAGGTTAAAAAAGAATGTGCCTCGTCATTGAACCTGAGCTTTAGAAAGTTCCTGGGCTGGGATCAAAGCCTTTGGATTCAATTTTTGACAAATTAAAAAAAACAGACTCTGCACCTAGTTCTGTGAAATGACTCTCAGTGACCATTTTCACATGCAGGTAGTAAGAAAGAAAGACTTGCATTTCTACAGCGCCTTTCACGACCACCGGACGTCCCAAAGCGCTTTATAGCCAATGAAGTACTTTGTGAAGTGCAGTCACTGTTGTAATGTGGGAAACGTGGCAGCCAATTTGCGCACAGCAAGCTCCCACAAACAGCAATGTGATAATGACCAGATAATCTGTTTTAATGATGTTGACTGAGGGATAAATATTGACCAGGACACTGGGGAGAACTCCCCTGCTCTTCTTCGAAATATTCCGATGGGACCTCTTACGTCCACCTGAGAGAGCAGACGGGGCCTCGGTTTAACGTCTCATCTGAAAGACGGCACCTGCGACAGTGCGGCGCTCCCTCAGCACTGCACTGGGAGTGTCAGCCTAGATTTTTGTGCTCAAATCCCTGGAGTGGGACTCTGAACCCACAACCATTCTGACTCAGAGGCGAGTGTGCTACCCACTGAGCCACGGCTGACACAGTCTGAGCCTTTTGTTTCTCATTAGCCTGGAGACTGTTACAAGACACAACACTTACAGAGATAGAGTTCCTCGACCTGGAGCTGAATCCGCTGTCAGCACTTCCCATTCTCCCAATGCCTTGCAGCTTGTTGCTGGGTGAAACGTCGTAGTCCATCTCCGAGTACCTCGACTCAACTGGCATTTCAGGCCAACTCCAGTAGCAGACGGGTGTATGAAGGAGTTTTAAAACGGAATAGATCGATCAAACAGACAGATGCTTCCTAGGGGGAGGATAAAAAGGATTAAAGTTAAAATCCTCAGCTCGCAAGACAAAAAAGATGAAACAGTTTAAAGATAAGTTTCTAAGCTGGCCCCCTCCCCCTTCCCCGATACCCTGGTAGATAAAAAAATTGACTAATGTCTTGCAGGTGAGACGTTAAACCGAGGCCCCGTCTGCTCTCTCAGGTGGATGTTAAAGATCCCATGGCACTATAGCGAAGAAGAGCAGGGGAGTATCCCCGGTGTCCTGGGCCAATATTTATCCCTCAATCAACATCACTAAAACAGATTATCTGATCATTATCACATTACTATTTGTGGGAGCTTGCTGTGCGCAAATTGGCTGCCGCGTTTCCTACATTCCAACAGTGACTCCACTTCAAAAAGTACTTCACTGGCTGTAAAGCGCTTTGGGACGTCCGGTGCTCGTGAAAGGCGCTCTAGAAATGCAAGTCTTTCTTTTTAATGCTGCACTATCGGTGTGAGACAGAGCAGAAGATCCCCAGGTTCAATTCCCGGTCTGTGGCCAGTCAAATGTTCTCAGCGTGGGTTAGCAGTTGGGAGTTGATGGTAGACTCGGGCAGTGGAATGCACAGTAAATCAGAGCCTGTAGATTGGTGGAAATGACATGGGAAATCAGGCTGGAGAGGTAGCAAGGCCATGGACTGATATCCAGCAGCTGGCTGGATTCTGCTGCAATATGTCTGCACCATCTTAGCATTTCTGGTTGCTATCCTTCTCTGGCCTGTCAACTTATTCCACTTTGCAATGTTTACTTGTTAAATCAATTACATCATTTTCAGATGAGGCCAGCCAAACACCACACAAGCTCAAATCCTAAGCATCCCTTTGTACTTTTTCCAGAGTTGAGCAACAGGACATATTTCTAACATACAGGGCAAGCTGAAGTGACCACGAACATCTGGGACCTTTTTAGCAGCTTGACAGTGCGGCGTTTAGGCTGATCTAGCTGCCCAGTGCCTGCCTGCTCTGTTGCAGCTTGGCTCCAGTGCTAGGCTTTGAATGTTCAACTTTATAGTACAGGAAGCCCCCACTTCCACAGGGGAAACGGGACGGGGAAAAGAACGTCAACACACTTGAAATCCTTCTGAGGTAACGTTACCACACGCGGTTACAGCGGACTAAGCGTTTCTGCTTTTTGTTCACGGGATGTGGGCGTCGCTGGCGAGGCCCAGCATTTATTGCCCATCCCCTAATTGCCCTCGAGAAGGTGGTGGTGAGCCGCCTTCTTGAATCGCTGCAGTCCGTGTGGTGAAGGTGCTCCCACGGTGCTGTTAGGGAGGGAGTTCCAGGATTTTGACCCAGCGACGATGAAGGAACGGCCGATATACCTCCAAGTCAGGATGGTGTGTGACTTGGAGGGGAGCTTGGAGGTGGTGGTGTTCCCATGCGCCTGCTGCCCTTGTCCTTCTAGGTGGTAGAGGTCGTGGGTTTGGGAGGTGCTGTCGAAGAAGCTGCTGATATGTTGGATCTTGTTCGACTTCCCATTCTGGGAGACTGGTGTTTACACTCCTAATTTTGCCTCCCTTAGCCTGCCGGCAGACCCGTGCACCATTTCTCGTGGCTCTGAGAGAAACATAGTGCGTGCAAACGCCAGGAGCCAGCTCATGGAATCTGAACTTAGAAATAGTTCCTTGAAAAGTTTATAGGTAACTTAACACCTGGATTACCTGTTGGGTCAGTGGCATGGAAACTGGGGTCAGGGGTTACATTCTGAAACCCAGCCGCTTATATTTTTCATTAATTTTTTTCTCTCCACTTTGTTCCCCGCCTCTCCAGGGAGCAGTAACTTATCCTGTTGCATTGTTCCAAGGGCAGCCCTCTGCTACCTCACCCAAGTGGCCATTCTTCATGTACGAGTCTAGACTCCGAATGTTGACAGCTTATTTCAGCCATGAATGTGGAGTTGTCTCCTTTTTTTTTTATTAGTCCGAAACCAGAGGGCGGCACCAGGGGCTTGGGGAGTGAAAAAAAAACCGCTTGATGTTTGTATTAAATCAAATAGTTTCAACTATTCTCTAGCCTCAACCTTCAATTGGCATGGGGATACCCTTATTTCAACGCCCTCTCTGTCTCTCTCTCTCTCTGGCAGAATTTCCTGGTTCCTGTCTGCGAGTTAGCGTTTTGTTTGGATGCGGCAGAATTCGATGCCGTGCCGTTAACTCCCGGGGCCGGCTGCTGGCGAAGTCCTCGGTGGTCCCCTTCTCTCTATGAAGCACCTCGGGATATTTTTCCAACGTTAAAACGTTACGGGCTCGAGGTCCTGGTGGTTTTGCGGTTGCGGGGACAGACCGAAGGCGGTCCGGTTTTGATATGTTGTTGTAAACCCAGCAGTCCCAGGCCAAAAGAATCTGCAGAAAACAGGCTAAAAATATAACCGCCCCCGGAATGTAAAGACGTGAGCTGCCAATTTCCGTTAAAAAAAAACACTAAATGGACAAGCTGCTTAAAAAACAGACTTTAAGGCTGTAAACTGGAACCAATGTTCCCTTTAGTTTTTTTTGGGTGCGCGGCCCCTTTAAAAAGGGACTGCGCGGCCCATTCAAAGTACCGCCCATGCGCGGTTTTTCCCCGTTTAAAAGCCGGTGAGCCGGCTGCGTGGGAGCTCCAGAGCGCTGCGTGGCCGCGCAGCTTAAAGGGAAGATTGGTGACAATCCTTTAATGGGCAGACCTGCCCTGACTTGGCATCCAAAAACATGCTCTTTCCAGCATGATAGTGATCAGGAGCAGGAAAGCTGGTTGATGTTTATTGTATTGCAGCATGTCAGCAGAAAGGGGCAACTGGGGTGAGGACAGATTTTTTTTTTTTTTTTTTTTTTTAAACGCCTCTGTACTTCGAAGGACAACTCAACCTCCCGTTCCTTTCTATTACGAGACTGCAAACTGGCCGACTGAATAACAAACTATAATGCAGTGGTGCCTCTTTAGAAAGAACATTACAATTTAAAGAAAGACTTGCATTTCTACAGCGCCTTTCACGACTGCCGAACGTCCCAAAGCGCTTTACAGCCAATGAAGTACTTTTTGAAGTGTGGTCACTGTTGTAATGTAGGAAACGCAGCCGCCAATTTGTGCACAGCAAGCTCCCACAAACAGCCATGTGATAATGACCAGATAATCTGTTTTTAGTGATGTTGATTGAGGGATAAATATTGGCCCCAGGACACCGGGGAAAACTCCCCTGCTCTTCTTCGAAATAGTGCCACGGGATCTTTTACGTCCACCTGCGAGGGCAGACGGGGACTCGGTTTAACATCTCATCCGAAAGACGGCACCTCCGACAGTGCAGCACTCCCTCAGTACTGCACTGGGAGTGTCAGCCTGGATTTTTGTGCTCAAGTCTCTGGAGTGGGACTTGAACCCACAACCTTCTGACTATGAGGCGAGAGTGTTACCCACTGAGCCACGGCTAACACCTTAACAGTGATATTAAATATTTACACAAAGAAAAAAAGAGAGACCTAGAGAGGATAAAAGAAAATCAGTCACTTTGTCAATAGTTACAACTAATCGGTGAACCAAAAAAGTGATAGCCTTGAAATTTTGTCTAAATGTAGGTGATGTATTTTATGTGGCAATTTATGAAGCAAGGGCATGTATTGATACACCCACATTCATTTTGAACCAATAGACAAGTTAAAGATTGAGAGTCCACACCAATATCACTTTGGAGAAAAAAAAAATGAAACAATTAAGTTAGTATTTATTTTAGCCAATTTTCTCCTCTCCTGAAGGTGTGCTCACTGCTGAATAGTTCGACAGGCACTGGACCTTGTCCCTGTCCCTGTCCCTGTCCAAGGCAACAACTTGAATTTATATGGAGCCTTTAATGCAGCAATCCGCCCTAAGGCACCGTACAGTTGGGGGTCACGCTTCCTGTATGAGCCTGGACGCCAAGTGCTGGCAGGATATTCAACTGCCGGCACAGCCAATTCTGTCAACACCTGACGTTTACACACACGCACTTTCCAGCAAGAGTCTCTGGATATATATCAGGAGCTGGAGCCCGGGCCAAATTCCTCATTCCTAACCCAAACGTCAAGCTATCTCGTCACCAACCAAGATTCAAGCCAGGGCCGTCTGTTCTGTGTGGCTGTGTTACAAATTGTTCTGAGCAAATGAGCCATTACGAGACTGGCTTTTAAACTTTGGCTTAAGACAGTGAGTGTTGATGCTTCTGCCTTGTTCCGCATCACTGGAAATGTTGACATCAGTGGGAACTGGCCTTGAAGAGTTACTGAGCTTGCCAATGTGAGAATGTTGATTAACGTCAGTAGACATACGGTCGTGTCAACTGTGTTAATTCAGGTCCCTCAAACAAACAGTCAGGGTGACACCACATTCACTATAAATTGGAGACATAGGCCGGAATTTTAACTTGGAGGCAGCTAGGGAGCGCGGAGTGGGGGGGAGGGGGTGGGGCCTGGAATACAGACGGGAAACCCGGGAGAACGGGGGTCTGATTGCGTGCAGGTAAGCTTGTTGGGCCTGGAGGAAACGCTGACCTCCATTGTCTCCCTGTTAAGCAACGCCTCGATTAAAAACATTTTCATCTGTTTTTTCAAATCCCTCCATGGCCTCACCCTTCCCTATCTCTGTAATCTCCTCCAGCCCCACAATAACCCCCACCCCCCGAGATCTCTGCGCTCCCCCAATTCTGCCCTCTTAAGCATCCCTGATTTTAATCGCTCCACCATTGGCGGCCGTGCCTTCAGCTGCTGAGGCCCTAAGCTCTGGAATTCCCTGCCTAAACCTCTCCACCTCTCTCTCTTCCTTTAAGACGCTCCTTAAAACTTACCTCTTTGACCAAGCTTTTGGTCATCTGCCCTAATAGCTCCTTATGTGGCTCGGTATCAAATTTTTTTGTTTGATAACGCTCCTGTGAAGCACCTTGGGACATTTTACTACGTTAAAGGCGCTATATAAATACAAGCTGTTGTTGTAACAAACCTGATTAATGCTCTCCAAACTCATAGGAGCATTACAGCAACAGGCAGAGGAGACTTTAAATCCATTAGACTGGGGCTGGATTTGAACCAGGTCCCTCAGGTGACAGGCCAGTATCTAACCCACTACACCATCTAGTTCCCTCTAAAATGGTGAATTCTGATAACCCATTTGAATTGTGGAAGTGCTTCTGATGGTGTTGAAGCCTTACTTTTCCATGAGCGCTGCTCCACTCATTACTAGAATGGTTACAGCACGGAAGGCGGCCATTCGGCCCGTCGAGCCCATGCCGCTCTCTGCAAGAGCACTTCAGCTAGTCCCACTCCCCCGCACTTTCCCCGTAGCCCTGCAATTCTTTTTCCTTCAGGTACTTATCCAACTCCCTTTTGAAAGCAGTGATTGAATCTGCCTCCACCACCCTTTCAGGCAGTGAATTCCAGATCCTAACCACTCACTGAGTAAAAAGTTTTTCCTCATGTCGCCTTTGGTTCTTCTGCCAATCACCTTAAATCTGTGTCCACTGGTTCTCGACCCTTCTGCCAATGGGAACAGTTTCCCTCTATCTACTCTGTCCAGACCCCTCATGATTTTGAACACCTCTATCAAATCTCCTCTCAACCTTCTCTGCTCTAAGGAGAACAACCCCAGCTTCTCCAGTCTATCCACGTAACTGAAGTCCCTCATCCCCGGAACCATTCTTGTAAATCTTTTCTGCACCTGCTCCAAGGTCATCACATCCTTCCTAAAGTGTGGTGCCCAGAATTGGACACAATACTCCAATTGAGGCCGAACCAGTGTTTTATAAAGGTTCATCATAATTTCCACACTTTTGTACTCTACACCTCTATTCATGAAGCCCAGGATCCCGTAAGCTTTTTTAACTGCTTTCTCAACCTGCCCTGCCACCTTCAACAATTTGTGCACATATACCCCCAGGTCTCTCTGTTTGTGCACCCCCTTTAGGATTGTACCCTTTAGTTTATATTGCCACTCCTCGTTCTTTCTACCAAAATGTATCACTTTGCACTTTTCTGCGTTAAATTTCATCTGCCATGTGTCTGCCCATTCCACCAGCCTGTCTACGTCCTCTTGAAGTCTATCACCATCCTCCTCACTGTTCACTATACTTCCAAGTTTTGTGTCATCTGCAAATTTTGAAATTGTGCCCTGTACACCCAAATCATTACTATGTATCAAGAAAAGAAGGGGTCCTATTACCCTGGGTAACACCACTGTGTATCTTCCTCCAGTCCGAAAAACAACCGTTCACCACTACGCTCTGTTTCCGGTCACTTAGCTAATTCCGTATCCATGCTGCCACTGTCCCTTTTATTCCATGGGCTTCAACTTTGCTGGCAAGCCTATTATGTGGCACTTTGTCGAACAGCTTTTGGAAATCCATGTACACCACGTCAACTGCATTACCCTCATCAATCCTCTCTGTTACCTCATCAAAAAACTTGATCAAGTTGGTTAAACACTTTTTGCCTTTAACAAATCCGTGCTGGCTTTCCTTAATTAATCCATACTTGTCCAAAGTGACTGTATTTTGTCCCTGATTATTGTTTCTAAAAGCTTCCCCACTACCAAGGTTAAACTGACTGGCCTGTAGTTGCTGGGTTTATCTTTACACCCTTTTTTGAACAATGGTGTAACATTTCCAATTCTCTAGTCCTCTGGCACAACCCCCGTTTCTAAGGAGGAATAGAAGATTATGGCCAGCACCTCGGCAATTTCTTCCTTCACTTCCCTCAGCGTGCTAGGATACATCCCATCTGGTCCTGGTGACATCTACTTTAAGTACAGCCAGCCTTTCTAGTACCTCCTCTATCAATTTTTATCCCATCCAGTATCTTCTCTACCTCCTCCTTCACTGTGTATGGCAGCATCTTCTTCCTTGGTGAAGACAGATGCAAAGTATTCCTTTAGTACCTCAGCCACACCCTCTGCCTCCATGCATAGGTCTCCTTTTTGGTCCCTAATCGGCCCCACCCCTCCTCTTACTACCCGTTTCCTATTTATATGCCTATAGAAGACTTTTGGATTACCTTTTATGTTAACTGCCATTCTATTCTCATACCCTCGCTTTGCCCCTCTTATTTTCTTTTTCATTTCTCCTCTGAACTTTCTATATTTAGCCTGATTCTCAGATGTATTCTCGACCTGACATCTGTCATACGCGCTCTTTTTCTGCTTCATCATATTCTCTAGCTCTTTCATCATCCAGGGAGCCCTGACTTTAGTTGCCCTGCCTTTCCCCCTAGCGGGAATGTACCTCAACTGTACCCGAACTATTTCCTCTTTAAAGGCAGCCCATTGTTCCATTACAGTTTTGCCTGCCAATCTTTGATTCCAATTTACCCGGGCCAGAACCGTTCTCATCCCACTGAAATTGGCCTTCCTCCAATTATGTATTTTACTCTAGATTGCTCCCTGTCCTTTTCCATAGCTAATCTAAACCTTATGAGAATATGATCACTGTTCCCTAAATGTTCACCTACTGACACTTGCTCCACTTGACCCACCTCATTCCCCAGAACCAGATCCAGCAATGCCTCCTCCCTCATTGGGCTGGAACCATACTGATCAAGAAAGTTCTCCTGAACACACTTCAGAAATTCTTCCCCCTCTCTGCCCTTTACACTATTACTATCCCAGTCTATGTTAGGATAGTTGAAGTCCTCCATTATCACTACTCTATAGTTGTTGTACCTCTCTGCAATTTCTCTGCAAATTTGCTCCTCCATATTTTTCCCCACTAGTTGGAGGCCTATAGAATACACCTAGTAGTGTAATGGCACCTCTATTATTTCTGAACTCTAACCATATAGATTCTGTCCTTGACCCCTGCAGGACATCCTCTCTCTCCAGCACTGTAACATTCTCCTTAACCAATACTGCCACACCACCTCCTATCTTTCCTGAACACCTTATATCCAGGAATATTTAATACCCAATCCTGCCCTTTTTTGAGCCAGGTCTCAGTTATTGCCACGACATCATACTCCCATGTGGGTATTTGTGCCTGCAGCTCACCAACCTTGTTTACTACGCTTCGTGCATTCACATACATGCACTGTAAACCCAGCTTAGGCCGTCCTGCGTTCTCTCTTAGTCTGACCCCATCTAATACCTTACTATTTCTTACTTTAGTGCTCTCTGCCTCTCCCAATCCTTTGTGCCCTTTGTTTCGCCTTTCTAATGCCCATCCCCCTGCCAACTTAGTTTAAACCCTTCCCAACAGCACCAGCAAACCTCCCCGCGAGGATATTGGTGCCGACTCTACTCTACCCACAAGTCCATGTTATGGGCTGATCACACTATTAAGTGAAGAACTTTCCGATTATCAGTCCAAAAATGCCTTTTGCTACTGTGAACCTGTGTGCCCCCTTGTCCTGTGGTCACAGTTTAACCCGAGTTGTGTTGCAGATTAACCTTTTCGACACTGTTTTACGAATTTATACACCTCTACAAACTCCCCTCTTAAAATATGGCGAAAAGCAGGTAGGTGGGATTGTCGATATAAAAAAGAGCTCATTTGGGCTCCAGTGGCCTTTTCCTGTCCCTCAAACTGTTGATGTTCAGTAAGTTAATACTTTTAAATACTTTCAGCAATAACTGACCGCCCACATGATACGTCTGGTTTTTTTTAAACTGGCAGTCTCCTCCATCCTGCTTCACATTTTCAGAATCCTTTAAATCTCCCTGATTTGTCACGGGTAACCTGCACTGCCTTCCTCACCACTGAGCCGTTCCCCTGTCCAGACACACTATTCTCAATGTGTGGCAGCAGAGCCCCTGAGCAGAGCAACAGCGCTTCAGGTAATAAACTGTTCGAATCAGAACAGGCCACTCTGCACAAAGCCGCAGAATATGACAAACAATATCTTCTTAATTTTTGTTTTTGCAGTTTGTGTATAAAATCGACCTGGAAATAGCTGCTAAGGAAAAAAGGAGAGAAGGCGTCCCATTCTACTAAGACTATCAAAGCATGGAAAAGGTGCAGCCTAGATTCACTGGGATGATAACATAAGAAATAGGAGCAGGAGTCGGACATTTGGCCCCTAGAGCCTGCTCCGCCATTCAATGAGATCATGGCTGATCTTCTACCTCAACTCCACTTTCCTGCACTATCCCCATATCCCTCGATTCCCTTAATATTCAAAAATCTATCGATCTCTGTCTTAGAATATACTCAACGACTGAGCCTCCACAGCCCTCTGGGGTAGAGAATTCCAAAGATTCACCACCCTCTGAGTGAAGAAATTTCTCCTCATCTCAGTCCTAAATGGCCAACCCCTTATTCCGAGACTGTGACCACTGGTTCTAGACTCTCCAGCCAGGGGAAACATCCTCCCTGCACCTACCCTGTCAAGCCCTGTAAGAATTTTGTATGTTTCAATGAGATCACCTCTCATTCTTCTAAACTCTAGAGAATATAGGCCTAGTCTACTCAATCTCTCCTCATAGGGCAATCCCCCCATCCCAGGAAGCAGTCTGGTGAACCTTCGTTGCACTCCCTCTATGGCAAGTATATCCTTCCTTAGGTAAGGAGACCAAAACTGTACACAATCGGTTAGAGTTATGAAGCGAAATTCCGTCAGCCACTGAGCTGCCCGTTCCTGGTGACATCAGGCTACCCAGAATGCCAAATTCCTTGGGTTATATAAACAGGGGTTGAGTTGCACTTTAAAAAATGAATGAAGCTAATTCATCGTTGACATAATCTTTCTCTGTCATATCCAATGGGAACAATGGAAGGCTGATAATGGTACAAGAATGCTATGCGATCCACTGAGGTTGCTAAGGAGTGAAAATAAACACTGACCACAACACCGAGTATTCATTCCATAATAGTTCTGCATTATTCATCTAAACTGCTTCTCATATTGTAATAATCCGCACCCATGAATTACTCGCGTACTGTTGGTGCGGCTGTACATCAGGGCCACCAACAAGCCGCTGAAAGCACAGCTGCTGACCGTAATGTGGTGATGCGGTCCGGTGCTGCTCCAAAGCAGAGTCACCAAAGTGGTGAGAGCGAGACTTTCCATCTTCAAGCCCCACACTAGGCCTGAAATGCTTATTTCAATCATGCTGCTGTCGGGAGGCATTAAGAGGACCGGCACTTCCTCAGGTGGGGTCAAGGGAAAGCGAACAACAACACTAACAACTTGCCTTTATACGGCGCCTTTAACGTAGTAAAACGTCCCAAGGCGCTTCACAGGAGCGATTATCAAACAAAATTTGACACCGAGCCACATAAGGAGAAATTAGGGCAGGTGACCAAAAGCTTGGTCAAAGAGGTAGTTTTTAAGGAGCGTCTTAAAGGAGGAAAGAGAGTTAGAGAGACGGAGAGGTTTAGGGAGGGAATTCCAGAGCTTAGGGCCCAGGCAGCTGAAGGCACGGTCGGCAATGGTGGAGCGATTAAAATCGGGGATGCTCAAGAGGGCAGAATTAGAGGAGCGCAGATATCTTGGGGGGGGGGGGGGGGGGGGTGGGTTAAGAGTCATAGAGTTATACAGCACAGAAAGAGGCCCTTCGGCCCATCGTGTCCGCGCCGGCCATCAAGCCCTATCTATTCTAATCGCATTTTCCAGCACTTGTGGGGCTGGAGGAGATTACAGAGATAGGCGAGGTCATGAAGGGATTTGAAAAACAAGGATTAGAATTTTAAAATCGAGGCGTTGCTTAAGTGGGGGGAGGGGGGGGGGGGGGGGAAGAGTTGTGGGGGGGATGGGGGTGCTACCACAGTGCAGCTCTCCACACACCTCACAGCCTTAGCTCAAGTCTGGCTCCTCTCTCTTGGCTAGATTACATTGAATTACAAAGAATCTACAGCACAGAAACAGACCATTAGGCCCAACTGATCTATGCCGGTGTTTATACGCCACATGAACCTTCTCCCATTTAATTACCTCACCCAGCCCCTTATCCCTCATGTACACATCAATCCTCCCCTTAATGCTCTCCAATTCAACCACTCAATGTGGCAACAAGTTCCACATTCTCACCGCTCTCTGGGTAAAAACAAAGTCCCTCCTAAATCATTTATCGGATCTGTTGGTGACTGTCTTATATTTATGCCCCCTTGTTCTGGACTCACCCACAAGTGGAAACAGATTCTCCACATCCACCCCTTTGAACGCCTTCATCATGTTAAAGACCTCTATCTTCTCTTTTCCAGAGAAAAGTGCCCCAGCCTCCTCAATCTTTCCCGATAGTTGCATCCTCTCACACTGGTAACCAATGTTCCCGTTAAGCTGCGAGGCCGTGCGGCGGTCTGGAGGTCCCGCGCAGCCGGCTCACTGACATTTAAATGGAAAAACTGCACATGCGCGGAAATTTGAATGGGCCGCGCGCCCAAAAGAAAATTAGAGGGAACATTGCTGGTAACATCCTTGTAAATCTTTTCTCTAGTGCTTCAATATCCTTTTTGTAGTATGGAGACCAGGACTGCACGCAGTACTCCAAGTGTGAGCTAACCAAGCTTCTATATAAATTTAACATTACCTCCCTCCTTTTGCGTTCTATTCCTCTAGAATGAACCCCAGCACTTTGCTTGCAATCTTTAAGGCCTCATCAACCAGTGCTGCTACTTTTAGTGATTTATGTCTCTGTATCTCCAGATCTCTTTGCTCCTCTGCCCCAGTTAGTTTCTTATCTTTCTAGGAATAAGTGGCCTCCTTATTCCTTCTCTCAAAAATGAACCACCTCGCACATCGTTATACCGAGTTCAATTTACCATTTATCGACTCACTCTGACAGCCTGTTTATGTCTTCCCTCCACATTGTCAGCTGCACCCCTCAGTTTGGTTAGGATTTGCAAATTTCGACACCAGACCCTCCAATTTCTGAGTCCAAGTCACTTGTGCAAATGGTGAAGAGTAAAAGGTCCCATTGACTTCGATGGAAAAGGAAAAGTGGGGCGGGGTGTAAAAACGGGCTCCCGATTCGCTTATGTTGGGAATTGTCAGGGAGCGGTGGCGTATTCCCAATGTTTCACACAGAACAGTTATCACCTCTGATAAGGAGGATGAAAGATCATTCTCTGCCCACCATCACGTATGATCTGGACACAGGAAAACGGAGTGGGGGGGAACAGGGCGAGAATATTCCCACTCTTGATTTAAACTGATGCATAGTGCAGGGACACAAGAAAAGGTGAGGTGGTGGTGGGAGGGGGGGGGGGCAATAATATGAAAAAGAAAACAGAACATTATGTCCCCACAACAAAGAATGAAAGAGCTGTCCTGGCAACAAGTGTACCAGCTTAGTAAACACCGAGCATATAACTGGTGATGCAGTGTTGTCTCTCATTTGTCACTTATCATCTATAAAATCACAGTTAACGTAAGGTGGCAAAAGCTGTCAGTGCACAATTTGCCCTGGGGTCATTGTGGCTGCACTTTACAAGCAGTCAGTTTTTGTGGATTTTTTTTAATTCGTTCCTAGGATGTGGGCGTCGCTGGCAAGGCCAGCATTTATTGCCCATCCCTCATTGCCCTTGAGAAGGTGGTGGTGAGCCGCCTTCTTGAACCGCTGCAGTCCGTGTGGTGAAGGCGCTCCCACAGTGCTGTTAGGGAGGGAGTTCCAGGATTTTGACCCAGCGATGATGAAGGAACGGCCGATATATTTCCAAGTCTGGATGGTGTGTGACTTGGAAGGGAACTTGGAGGTGGTGCTGTTCCCATGTGCCTGCTGCCCTTGTCCTTCTAGGTGGTAGAGGTTGCGGGTTTGGGAGTTGCTGTCGAAGAAGCCTTGGCGAGTTGCTGCAGTGCATCTTGTAGATGGTACACACTGCATCCACGGTGCGCCGGTGGTGGAGGGAGTGAATGTTTAAGGTGGTGGATGGGGTGCCGATCAAGCGGGCTGCTTTGTCCCGGATGGTGTCGAGCTTCTTGAGTGCTGTGGGTCTGGAGTCACATATAGGCCAGACCGGGTAAGGACGGCAGATTTCCTTCCTCTAAAAGGACATTAGTGAACCAGATGGGTTTTTACGACACTCCGGTAGTTTCATGATCACCATCACTGATACTAGTGGCTGTGCTGGAGTGTTAACCTATTTTACACATGCAAGTTCTGAAGTAGGGCTTGAACTCAGTCTTCTGACCTAGAGGCAAGAGTGCAACCAACAATGTCCTCGCGGGCGGCCGGGCAGCGGGCTGGAGGATCCGCACAGACCGCTCAGCTCAGTGGCTTTTACACTGAAGAAAGCGCGCATGTGCGAAAAGTTGAATGGGTCGCGCAGCCAGTTGAAGGGCCGGTGCAGGGAAAAAATAATTCGAGGGAACATTGGCTACTATTTGAGTCGAGCTGACAATTTTAATTTAACGCTAATCACTATTGAGAGGACAGTATTTTCGTTTTAATAGCCGGACCCCCTTTTCCCATTTATCCCCACTTTCTTCCTTTCCTCTTTTTCTCCATTATTCTTTCCCCTCCTTTCCCTTTTTATGTGCCCTGCCAATTTTCTCCCCTCTCCTCTGAAGGTGGTGCCTTCTTAGTGGTGTGGAGCTCCATAGGCCGGACCGGGCACTCTCCGCTACCTCACCCAGCTTGCCATTCTTCATTTTGATCCCAAACCGTGGGAGTTAGTAGACTATTCCACTGTGGTGGGCATCACAGCCAATCCCAATCTTTTCTTCATCCAACCACCCACAACAGGCTTTCAGCCAGGGGCGGGAGCTTCAACAAATAACAATCTGAAGCAGGAAACCCGTCTTACTTTTTCCCTTTCCTAGCGTAGGGCACCGAGGTCCCACCAAAATCCTAGGAGAACATAAGAATTAGGAGTCGGCCATTCGGCCCCTCGAGCCTGCTGTCATTCAATAAGATCATGGCTGATCTTCTACCTCATCTCCACTTTCCTGCACTATCCCCATATAGAGTCCAAAAATCTATCGATCTCAGCCTTGAATATACTCAACGACTGAGCCTCCACAGCCCTCTGGGGTAGAGAATTCCAAAGATTCACCACCCTCTGAGTGAAGAAATTTCTCCTCATCTCAGTCCTAAATGGCCGATCCCTTATCTGAGACTGTGACCCCTGGTTCTAGACTCCCCAGCCAGGGGAAACATCCTCCCTGCATCTACCCTGTCAAGCCCTAAAGAATTTTATAAGTTTCAATGAGATCACCTCTCATTCTTCTAAGCTCTAGGGAATGTCGGCCTAGTCAACTCAAACCAGACTGAGATCAGCTGACTCTGCACAAACTGGAAATTAAAGCTGATCTGTCAGTGTTAGCTGTGGCTCAGTGGGTAGCACCCTTGCCTCTGAGTCAGAAGGTGGTGGGTTCAAGTCCCACTCCAGAGACTTGAGCACAAAAATCTAGGCTGACACTCCAGTGCAGTGCTGAGGGAGTGCCGCACTGTCAGAGGTGCCGTCTCTCGGATGAGACATTAAAACCGAGGCCCCGTCTGCTCTCTCAGGTGGATGTAAAAGATCCCGTGGCACTATTTCAAAGAAGAGCAGGGGAGGTCTCCCCAGTGGCCTGGCCAATATTTATCCCTCAACCAACATCACTAAAACAGATTAACTGGTCATGATCACATTGCTGTTTGTGGGAGCTTGCTGTGCGCAAATTGGCTGCTGTGTTTCCCACATTACAACAGTGACCTCGCTTCAAAAAGTACTTCATTGGCTGTAAAGCGCTTTGGGATGTCCGGTGGTCATGAAAGGTGCTATAGAAATGCAAGTCTTTCTCTCTAATACAGCAACACATTTACTCACTAAACCATCAGGGGACACGAAGGGGGAAAAATTCAGTAGCGCCCCGAAAAAGTTAGCGCCCCACGCCGTAAATTGAGTGGTAGCACCCCAAGCAGGAGGCAAGGTGCTACTGGAAGCGCGCCCCCTCCTTCCTGGGGCTCTACCATTCAATATGTCGGCGCTACGTAGCGCCGCGGTATTGCAGGCCTCCCTCCCCTGATTAAAGGGGAGAGGCCTAGCGCAGCGCCCACCAGGAGCGCGGTGCCGGGCTGACCGATCGCGGCCGGCACCCCGCATGAGGAAACAGAAGCGGGGCAGGTGCGGTCAGGCGGCCCAGAAAAAATGGCCGCCCGGCACCTGTCCTTTAATTAGCGCCGCCGCGGCCGCAAAAATGCCCCCCCCCCCCCCCCAACCCTGTTGGACGTATCGCCCGGCCCGGCGGGAGGTCAGGGGGCGCAACTGAAGTTTGCGGCCAGGGCGCTGCGCACTGCAAGGACGTCACCGCCGGAGGCGCAGTGCCATGGGACGCTACCGGCTACCGCCGATGCTGACCTCCCGCTGAAATTCACGGGAGGCGTTAGCGGCGCCGCGCCCAGGCGCTAACGGGAGGCGCAAAGCAAACCCAATTTTTCCCCTAACCGTCTCCTTCTGTACTGATGATGACGTGTTGCCAGGCCACATCTTTCCCGCTCAGTTAAAAATGGCTGTTTGTTTTCTTCCTCTTTAATTGCTTCAAAACCAAGTCAACCCTTGGAAACGTTAGCCACAATCCGACCATCTGCTGCATTGTTTGATTTGCAATTCCGGATTGAAATTAATTAAACAGAATGAAACATCTCACTGAATCACAAGCTAAAAGGGACGCGATGAAAGGGCCTAAAGCCTGACTCGAGGCAGGTAGTCGTGTGCTGTTTCTGAATTTATGGAAAGATTTCTCCCCCCTGCAATGATCAGATCCAAGGCGCTTTACTCAGGAGGGTTCCCAAGGTTTAGGAAGGCCAGGTTTAATCGATTTATTGAGGGGGCTAAATGGGAAGCCGATTTGCTATCGCCCGCTTTGCGCTACCACCAAAGACCACTTTCACCCCCAGCTTGTGTCTGTTTTTCCCCATTCAGCCTACTGGCTGGTGAAGGGATTAACGTCCTGAAGCCCAGAGAGAAGCGGGAGTAGTTCTCCTGCCATATTTGGTTTGCCTTCAGCCGGTTGAGTGTGCAGCAGCTCCGGCGCAACAAACGTGGAGATAATATCCATGGAGCCTGCAGCAAAACCTGGTTGGAGAGGCAGAAACTGATCTTTGAGTGGCCGTGCGAACCAGGCGATCGCCAATCGGCCGCCCGTTATGCGCCAACGACTGATTTCCTTTTCTGTTGACTTCAATGCGGCTGATTTGCTGTCGCCCAATTTGCACGATCGCTGATTTCTACTGCAGCTGCCTATTCGTTTTCTTTCTCTTTCAGCCACTAAATGGTGCAGCGTTTCTTAACACATCCCTGGAAAATACACAAAAGGGAGCACAAAAGGGCGAGAGGATTTTCCGTTCCGTCGAACACCACCTCCCAGTTTCAAAAGGTGCAACCAAACCTGCTTTTTGTAAAACATAATGATGATGTTTATCAGGAGGGACCAAAGTACTGGCCCCTTGTGTACATGCAATCCCAGATAACAGCGCCACTTTCAATGCCTGTACACGACGTCCCCCCTTAAGCTGCACTGCCTCCAGCGCAGCCCGCCTCCCCCAATGCGCGGCCCATTCAAATTTTTTGCGCATGTGCAGTACCTACACTGTGAAAGCCAGTGAGCGGCCAGTGAGGGACTTTGCAGTTGACTGCGTGGCCGCACAGCATAGCGGGAACATTGCCTGCACATCTACGGTCAGTCAGAGAGCACGGGTGTATGGGAAATGCTACCCTACTCATAATGCACAAACCACATTGGAGCACCCTCACAATTGGATGAAAACTACATATTGATATGTGGGTATGGTAGCGTGGTGGTTACGTTACTGGACTAGTAATCCTAGAGGCCGGGACTAATAATCTGGCGACGTGACTTTAAATCCCACCATGGCAGCTGGGGAATTTAAATTCAGTTAATTAAATAAATCTGGAATTAAAAAGCTAGTATCAGTAATGGTGACCATGAAACTACCGGATTGTTGTAAAAACCCATCTGGTTCACTAATGTCCTTTAGGAAGGAAATCTGCCGTCCTTACCCGGTCTGGCCTATGTGTGACTCCAGACCCACAGCAATGTGGCTGACTCTTAACCGGCCCCTGAAATGGCCAAGCGAGTGGCTCACCACCACCTTCTCAAGAGCAATTAGGGATGGGCAATAAATGCTGGCTTGCCAGCGACACCCACATCCTGTGAATGAATTTAAAAAAGTTATGCAAACTGTTTACAAGTTCAGGTGATCTACAAGCACTTTTTTTTTTTTAACGCTTACAGGATAGGGGACAGATCTTTGTTTTTGGGGGGGGGGGGGGGAAGGGGGGGCAGCATTAAAAATGTTGCTAGACATTCATCCTCAAAATTGGACTGTGCATTTCAAAAAATCAGACGGGTGGCTACTCTGCTCATATGGTGGGTGGATCCACCCATTGTAACTGCAGTATATTTGGATTTGAAAGCTGTGGTAGGACAAGCTTAAATTTTGAAATGGATTCAATATAACTAGCCACTTCCACATTGTAAGTGGGTGTTTCAAAACAGACACAGACACTGGGCGTCTCCCAAAGACAGACTAATAATAACCACTGTCAAACGGCCACATTCTAAATTCAAGCTGTGGTTCCTGCCTTTCCTAAATGAATTCTCCAAAAGCATAAAGGAAACAGGTCACTCCCCATTGGATGGAACGCCAACTGGGGCGGAGATCCCCTCTTCCAGAAGGTAGGTACTGCAGGGAAATCAGGGCCACAGACTGATCTCCTGGACTAGTTTCGATCGCACAGATGGGTCGGAGAGGAATTTCCCAGATTTCCCTCCTCCCCTCCAATTGGCCTGGGATTTTTAAATCTGGTTTTTCGCCTCTCCCAGGAGATCACATGGGTTCGGGTGGGGTGGAGAGTGTAGATATTGTGACACACAAGGGATCGTAATTGTGAGAGATGGGCTCGATGGACCAGGGGGTCTTTACCTGTCCGTCATTGTTCATATAATGCAGCTCCCCCACCAATCATCTCCTCTCCCCACTCTCCTAAAGACAAGTTGAAATTGGACACGGGTGGGAACGCAAAGCAGGCAGAATTGCTTCTGTCGTCGGTTACAGGACACGGCCGATATGCAGTTCTATTGACGTCGATGGAACTGAATATTGGGCGGGGTGTATAACGGGCGATCGATGCAATACCACCTGTGTTGCGTCCCCAGCCATGTCCAATTTCACCCCTCATGGACTCTGCGGGATACGGTTCACCATCGACTCGTTGCTTGGGTGCAGTTTAGTGTTGACTTCTCGACGGGCGTCTGGTTCCTCAGGTGCTCTCACCCAAATGGTTACCCTTCATGTGCGAGCCTAGTTGGTGAGTACTGGCAGACTGCAGGGAAGGTAGGGAGGATAGGACAGCCAGACCCTGTCCTTAGCCAATGTCCACGTACACCCACTACCAGCAAAGATGACTGGACAGCGATCAGGAGAGGGAACTCTGGCCGATTCTCCCTTCCCTAACCCTGAGACACAGGGGGCCAATTTAATGCCTCTAATGCCACTCCAACTGTGATCATCTAACTTAGTGCAGTCTGGAAAGCCCACCCAGGAACGTCCTGGTCTGTATGGCTGGGCAACTCATTACCTTAACCAGCTGAGCCACTGAACAGGTCAAGGTTGCCATTTATACTCTATAGATAGACGTGAGTCAGGCAGCAGCACGAACCAACGAGACATTTGTTAAAAGAAAGACTTGCATTTCTACAGCGCCTTTCACAACCACCAGACATTCCAAAGCGCTTTACAGCCAATGAAGTACTTTTTGAAGTGTAGTCACTGTTGTAATGTAGGAAACATGGCAGCCAATTTGCACACTAAAGCTCCCACAAACAGCAATGTGATAATGACACAGATAATCTGCTTTAGTGATGTTGGTTGAGGAATAAATATTGGCCAGGACACCGGGGAGAACTCCTGCTTTTCTTCAAAATAGTGCCATGGGATCTTTTACGTTCACCTGAGAGAGCAGACGAGGCCTCGGTTTAACGTCTTATCCGAAAGACGGCACCTCGGACAATGCTGCACTGGGAGGGTCAGCCTAGATTTTTGTGCTCAAGTCTCTGGAGTGGGACTTGAATCCACAACCTTCTGACTCAGAGGTGAGGGTGCTGCCCACTGAGCCACAACTGAATCATAGAATGGTTACAGCACAGAAGGAGGCCATTCGGCTCGTCGAGCCTGTGCCGGCTCTCTGCAAGAGCACTTAAGATAGACTTGCATTTCTATAGCGTCTTTCACAATCACCAGACGTCCCAAAGCTCTTTACAGTCAATGAAGTACTTTTTGAAGTGTAGTCACTCCCCCGCCCTTTCCCCGTAACCCTGCAATTTTTTTTTCCCCCCTTCAGGTACTTATCCAATTCCCTTTTGAAAGCCACGATTGAATCTGCCTCCACCACCCTTTCAGGCAGTGCATTCCAGATCCTAACCAAGCGCTGCGTAAAAATGTTTTTCCTCATGTCGCCTTTGGTTCTTTTGCCAATCACCTTAAATCTGTGTCCTCTGGTTCTCGACCCTTCCACCAATGGGAACAGTTTCTCTCGATCTACTCTGTCTAGACCCCTCATGATTTTGAACACCTCTATCAAATCTGACAACTACAGATCGATACACCTGTGTCAGGCCGCAGCACGAACCAGCGAGACCTTTGTTGACAAGTAAAATGCATCCTTTTGTCTTCAGCAAGTATTTGCTTTGAAGGATTAGCTGACCTACCCGAATATATAACTAGGTTCGAATATGATGTTTAAATATCCCCAAACTACCCCTTTATTTACGTGCAAGCCAAGCAATGCCCCATTTAACGTAGAAAGTAAATGTGAAGAAAAAAACCAATTTTTTTTAAAGAGATTTAAAAACAAAAACAAAAAAAAATCTTGTTTCATCTGAAAAACACAAACTTTTGTTTGTTTAATGATTCTGCACAGAGATGACTGAAGCTACCACGACAAGATCACAGTATGTGAAGCGCTATGGTTTTTCTACGAACTTTTGGATGTCAGTAAAACGTCTGAGCAGGGACAAGAGTGCGAGGTATGCTTAAGAAAACAGAAAAAGCTGGTAGTGGCTGAAAGTTGCTTGGAATGTTGTAGATATATGCCAGAGGCGTCACTCTGCCAACCACATGCAGGCATCAATAGAAGCCCTGTTGATGTTAAAGGGCAGCAAGGAGCCCGGTCTCTTTTGAACATACTCTGCACAGTCCTTAAAAAAAAACTTCCTCTTTATTTCTATATTAAACTGTGTTTATTTTTATACACACACAACAACGTGTATTTATATAGCACCTTTAACGTAGTAAAACGTCCCAAGGAGCGATTATCAAACAAAATTTGACACCGAGCCACATAAGGAGATATTAGGGCAGATGACCAAAAGCTTGGTCAAAGAGCTAGGTTTTAAGGAGCGTCTTAAAGGAGGAGAGAGAGGTAGAGAGGTTTAGGGAGGGAATTCCAGAGCTTAGGGCCCCGGCAGCTGAAGGCACGGCTGCCAATGGTGGAGCGATTAAAATCGGGGATGTGCAAGAGGCCAGAATTGGAGGAGCGCAGATATCTCTGGGGGTTGTGGGCTGGAGGAGATTACAGAGATAGGAAGGGGGCGAGGCCATGGAGGGTTAACCGGGAGCCAATGTAGGTCAGCGAGCACAGGGGTGATGGGTGAACGGGACTTGGTGCGAGTTAGGGCACGGGCAGCCGAGTTTTGGATGACTTTAGGTTTATGGATATACAGGTAAACAATATCACGATGTTGTTAACTGCACAACTTTAATAGTACACTAGCCAAAAAGGCTTTTATTCGCACAAAGCTCACCTGTCAAAATACTCCTAGTGTGTCACAGACTCTAATACAGGAGAACAAAAGCACTGTTAAGTTCCAATCGTAGCCTTGGTGTCACATACAGGTTACACACAGCGCACATCCCCCTGTGTATAGCCCAACAGCATCATGATACTGTATATAAGCCATACAGCAGTACTGCCACGAGGAATTCTGTAAAGCATAATGGTGGCCGCGTCAGATTTTCGTACTACATCCACTTGAACTGTGAAAAAACACTCAGCAGTAATCACTCGCATGACAGGTGGATTCTGTTACCCAGTGACTGAGAATCCCTTTATACTATATATTTCAAGCGGTTCAGCAATATGTTAGATGGTCCCGATGTCGTGCAATTCTTTCCAATTACCTTTTTTAAAAAAAAAATTCATTCACGGGATGTGGGCGTCGCCGGCTATGCCAGCATTTATTGCCCAGCCCCAATTTCCCTTTGATACAACGGAGTGGCTCGCTGGGCCATTTCAGAGGGCAGTATCAGAGTCAACCACATTGCTGTGGGTCTGGAGTCACATATGGGCCAGACCAGGTAAGGACAGCAAATTTCAGACCAAAACAACAACAACAACTTGTATTTATATAGCGTCTTTAACGTAGTAAAACGTCCCACGGCGCTTCACAGGAGTATTAAAAGACAAAAAATTTGACACCGAGCCACATAAGGAGAAATTAGGGCAGGTAACCAAAAGCTTGGTCAAAGAGGTAGGTTTTAAGGAGCGTCTTAAAGGAGGAAAGAGAGGTAGTGAGGCGGAGAGGTTTACATAAGAACATAAGACGTAGGAGCAGGAGTCGGTCATTCGGCCCCTCGAGCCTGCTCCGCCATTCAATAAGATCATGGCTGATCTGATCTTGGCCTCAACTCCACTTCCCTGCCCGCTCCCGATACCCCTTGACTCCCTTATCGTTCAAAAATCTGTCTATCCCTGTTTAGGCAGGGAATTCCAGAGCTTAGGGCCCAGGCAACAGAAGGCACGACCACCAATGGTTGAGTGATTATAATCAGGGATGCTCAAGAGGGCAGAATTAGAGGAGCGCAGATATCTCAGGGGGGTTGTGGGGCTGAAGGAGATTACAGAGATAGGGAGGGGCCAGGCCATGGAGGGAATTGAAAAGAAGGTTGAGAATTTTGAAATCGAGGCGTTGCTTAACTGGGAATCGACAAATCCCCTGGACCTGACGGCCTACACCCTAGGGTTTTAAAAGAGGTGGCTGAAGAGATAGTGGATGCACTGGTTGTGATCTTCCAAAATTCCCTAGATTCTGGAACGGTCCCAATGGATTGGAAGGTAGCAAATGTAACCCTGCTATTCAAGAAAGGAGGGAGAGAGAAAACAGGGAACTACAGACCAGTTAGCCTGACATCAGTCATCAGGAAAATGCTGGAATCCATTATTAAGGAAGTGGTAACAGGGCACTTAGAAAATCATAATATGATTAGGCAGAGTCAACATGGTTTAATGAAAGGGAAATCGTGTTTGACAAATTTATTAGAGTTTTTTGAGGATGTAACTAGTAGGATAGATAAAGGGGAACCAGTGGATGTAGTATATTTGGATTTCCAAAAGGCATTCGATAAGGTGCCACATAATAGGTTGTTTCACAAGATAAGGGCTCATGGAATTGGAGGTAATGTATTAGCATGAATAGAGGATTAGTTAATGGACAGAAAGCAGAGATTTGGGATAAACGGGTCATTTTCAGATTGGCAGGCTGTAACTAGTGGGGTGCCGCAAGGATCAGTGCTTGGGGCCTCAGCTATTTACAATCTATATTAATGACTTAGATGAAGGGACCGAGTGTAATGTATCCAAGTTTGCTGATGATACAAAGCTTGGTGGGAAAGTGAGCTTTGAGGAGGACACAAAGAGCCCGCAAAGGAATATAGACAGGTTAAGTGAGTGGGCAATAAGGTGGCAGATGGAGTATAATAATGTGAGCTCGTATAATGTGAGATTATTCACTTTGGTAGGAAGAATAGAAAAACAGAATATTTTTTAAATGGTGAGAAACTATTAAATGTTGGTGTTCAGAGAGATTTAGGTGAGTAAATCAAGAGTAAGAGTAAGGAAGTCTTGCTACAATTGTACAGGGCTTTGGTGAGACCAAACCTGGGGTACTGTGCACAGTTTTGGTCTATTATCTAAGGAAGGATATACTTGCCTTAGAGGCGGTTCAACGAAGGTTCACTAGACTAATCCCTGGGATGAGAGGGTTGTCCTATGAGGAGAGATTGAGCCTATACTCTTTGGAATTTAGAAGAATGAGAGGAGATCTCATTGAAACATAAGATTCTGAGGGGGATTGACAGGGTAGATGTTTCCCCTGGCTGGAGAGTCTAGAACCAGGGGTCACAGTCTCAGAATAAGGGGTCGGCCATTTAGGACTGAGATGAGGAGGAATTTCTTCACTCAGAGGGCTGTGAATCTTTGGAATTCTCTACCCCAAAGGGCTGTGGATGCTGAGTCGTTGAGTATATTCAGGGCTGAGATAGATTTTTGGACTCGAAGGAAATCAAGGGATATAGGGATAGTGCAAGAAAGTGGAGTTGAGGTCAATGATCAGCCGTGATCTTATTGAATGGTGGAGCAGGTTCAAGGGGCCGTATGGCTGACTCTACTCCTGCTCCTAATTCTTATTTCCTTCCCTAAAGGGCATTGGTGAACCAGATGGGTTTTTACAACAATCCGGTAGTTACATGGTCACCATTACTGACAGTAGCTTTTTATTCCAAATTTATTTAATTAACTGAAGTTAAATTTCCCAGCTGCCGTAGGTGGGATTTGAACTCACATCTCCGGATCATCAGTCCAGGCCTCTGGATTACTAGTCCAGTAACATAAGCTGTGTGCTACCGTACCCGTTTGTGGGGCAGATTCTGCAGTAATGAAGGTGCGATGGATGTTTGTAAGTCATAAATTGCGCCTTTAATTTCTAGCCCTGGGCCTTTCAGGATGGCTGTAGAGAAGTTGTAAAGGGGCAGTAAACGGAGAAACACATTGGTGTTCTGTAGTGGAGCCAGAAAGAATGGCAACAGGTGATGGTGACACTGCAGCCTGTCAGAAATAACACCTCTCGAGCTGGCTCTCTGCTCCTTCAGATGCAATTACACTGCCCCACTGGTGCTGTTGGAAGTGCAATCTGAAAGGAATGTTAGATACCAATATGTATCTAAAAGAAAGATAGAAAGAAAGACTTGCATTTATATAGTGCCTTTCACGACCACTTGAAGGGATAATTACTAGTCCTAACCCCTTTCGGGCTACCCCGGATCAGGCGTATTCCTCAGACGTTCACTTTCAACTAAAGTTTGAGGTAGCCGAATCCTAAAGACACTTAATTGGGTCTAAAGGTCTGGACCATCTCTCCCTAAAGGAAAGGAACAACCTGAAAACGTTACCGTCCTCCAGATAGCACTTTTAATAAGTTTAGCTAGACTGTAACGTTGTTATGAGGGTCCGGAAAACTCCCCCAGAATTCTGCAACTCCTCACCAAAAGAGTGTACAGAGATTGAGTTCGCAAGTTTGATACAGAAGTCTTACGTGAGACAATTCTAAAAATATATAGATTTATTAAAGAACCGACATGCAGTTTACAATTGGTGAGTCAATCGCAACATTAACAGTTCCAAAAAGAGAATGCTTACAATCTTATCAGAGAACCTTATTCTCAAATCTTAACTTCGCTACAGTTTTACAGTTCTTAAAGTTTATTCAGGATATCCACCAAAATCAAATACCTTTGATTCCCGAGGTACAAAGAGTTGGAGACTTACAGAGCCGCCTCTGAAGCCGAGAATCGCCTTGCCCCTTTAAAGCGAGTCTACTATCCCATTTGAGAGTTCAATATTTATACCCTTTTCCAGTGGTATTTCCTTTAAGGTTTTCTGCTGATGTAAGCTAATTATCTCTAGTCATTTTTCTGCTGACCCCTGCAATTCTTACAGTCACCTCAGCTGGTAGCATTACAGAATTATGTCGCTTCTCTAGGTGTTCTAAGTTTACCATAAAAAATGGTGTAACGGCAGGTGTGTTTTACTTGATGTCATTTTTACGAAGGCAGATGTTTGTGCTTCTTTACGAAGTATAAATTAGAACACCTTAACCAGGGTGAACCATTGACTTGTTCCGAAAGATTCAGACTACCGGAGCCTTTAACCTTCTGTTTCAATAAGGTTATTGATTCAGTGTCAACAACTATCTTATCTCTATAGCCAGAATACTTTCACAGCTTTTTCATAGTTAGGTTTCTAGATTTCCAGACCCAGTTTGTCATGTTTTAATAAGGCCAGAATTCTTTCACAGAATGGTGTATTTTTCTGAATAGGTTATATGGCTTATTCCTTCACACACTGGACGTCTCAAAGCACTTTACAGTCAATGAAGTATTTTTGAAGTGTAGTCACTGTTGTAATGTGGGAAACACGGCAGCCAATTTGCACATAACAAGCTCCCACAAACAGCAATGTGATAATGACCAGATAATCTGTTTTTGTTATATTGGTTGAGGGAGAAATATTGGGCCCAGGACACCGGGGATAACTCCCTGCTCTTCTTCGAAATAGTGCCATGGGATCTTTTACGTCTACCTGAGAGAGCAGACGGGGGCCTCGGTTTTAACGTCTCATCCAAAAGATGGCACCTCCGACAATGCAGCACTCCCTCAGCACTGCACTGGAGTGTCAGCCTAGCTTTATGTGCTCAAGTCCCTGGAGTGGGACTATGAACCCACAACCTTCTGACTCAGAGGCGAGTGTGGTACCAACTGAGCCATGGGTGACAGATTCTACATTGGAATATAGCTCAGATTACAGCAGGATGCAATACCATAGTCTCCTGTTTCACTCTACATTAAACACCATAGCCATTGTGGCTAGACAAGGCTAAACAAAAGTCAGAGTCATAACAGCACAGAAGGAGGCCATTTGGCCCATAGAGTCCATGCCCAGCTCTCTGTAGAGCAATCCAGTCAGTCCCATTCCCCCACTCTATCCCCGTAGCCCTGCAAATTTATTTCCCTCAAGTGCCTATCCAGCCTCCCCTTGAAAACAATGGCCCAAAAATTCATCCCGGGACGCGAGAGTACGCAGTGCGTACTCTCGCGTATTCCCTCTGCAATTGCCGGTTTTCTGCATGCCCTGCGCATGCGCTGAAAACCGGCAATTGCTCTTTTGAAAAGGGGGCGGTTCCTCGGTGCATCGCGTGCGCGCTACAGGCTGCGCGCACGCTGTGCACTTCATGCTTTGGACGCGCAGGTAAGTACTGAAGATTTTAGAAATGTAAAAAGGAGGAGTAAGACCCACTTTTAACAAGGTAAGTAGTGAATTAAGTATTTTTTTGAATTTTTTTTTACAGGTATATCTTTTTTAGAGACTTTAAAGACAGGTAAGTTTATTTTTATAACTTTTTAAAAGATTTTAAATTTTTTCAAAAATTTAATTTTTTATTTAAAATGGTTAATTTATTTAACTATACTTATTTTATTAATGTGATGGTTTTTTTTAAATTTAATTGAGGTTTAGCTGTTATTTTGGGGGGGTGTAAGATTCATAGATTTCACAGCCGTGCTGTGAAACTTATGAATGGAAGATGGTGTGCTGCCATTGGCTCTAACTGAGTCACGTGATCCCACAGCTCGCACGAATTCACTACGCCGCTGGGATACGCAAGCACTGCCCGGCTGATGTCTGGAACATCAAGTTCGTGCGAGCTGGATCTGAAAAAGCACAAGCGAGATGAGAGATCGCGGGGAAGGCTTACCCCCGCGGGAACAGAGCGAGATCAATTTCTGGGCCAATGAGTGTCTCCGCTTCCACCACTTCCGTCGGCAGCAAGTTCCAGGTCCTCACCACTCGCTGCGTAAAAAAGTTTTTCCTCAAGTCCCCCCTGTATCTCTTGCCCGAAACCTTAAATCTGTGTCCCTTAGTCCTTGTACCATCAACTAGCGGGAACAGCCTTTCCCTGTCTAGCCTATCCAAAACCATCATAATCTTGTACACCTCTATCAAATCACCCCTCAACCTCCTTTGCTCTAATGAAAACAAATACAGCTTCTCCAACCTGTCCTTGTAGCTAAGATCCCCCATCCCCAGAACCATTCTGGTAAATCTCCTCTGCACCCTCTCGAGGGCCTTCACATCTCAGGCGGTGGTGGCGCAAAACAGGTGGTGTGGGATCGGCCGCCCGTTCTACGCAGCGCCTGATATTCACTTCCATCGCGGTCAGCAGGCCGACCCGAGACCGTCTGTCTTGAGCCACCGCCCGAGCTGAATTTCTAGGCCAACTCTTTTGTAAATGTTTGAATTGTGTTTTTCTTTTTCCTCGTTTGACATGAAGAAATGTCTCCCAAATTTGCTGAGACCCCCTTGCATTTCTTTCGCAGTCTGGAATTATTAAATACCGAACTGCACAACAGTGGAACTAGAATCTTACTCAATGCGGCGATAGTGAATTTTCTGGGGTGTTTTATGTTGGACTTGGAGGACAGAGTGACTGAGCTGAGCCATCCACAAGTACAATATACCAGAATTTATATCATTAGTGGATGGCGGGCATTTAGGAATGTGGACCTTCACCCGGCAGTAATTACTGCTCTCTCGGCAAACTCCACATCAGTTTGAAAAGCAACAGTACGCTCCACGGAGTTGCTGATCTCAGCTGCTTGCTGCAGGAGATGCTCCGCACAAGTGCTTCCTTATGGGGGGGGGGGGGGAGGGGTGCGGGGAGGAGGAGGAAGCTACGGAAATTGGGATGGAAAGTTGTCATCAGACTGCTCTTACATGTTATCTGGTGGCCAACTGAAGAGTTACAGTACGTTGGGATCAGCTTGGGAGCTGGTTACCCAGAGAGGACGGAACAAAAGGAAGCCAGAAACATTGGGCCAGAAATTCGGGTCGGAGGCTTCCCGCGGGTGCAAGCATAGCGGGTGTACTTACATAGCGCGCCTGCCGTTGTGCTGTGGGCCCGCGTGGGATTCGGATCCTGGGCCTCCTCCAGCTGCCGGTGCGCAGTGCTTGCGTATCCCAGCGGCGCAGTTAGTTCGAAGCGTCCCCTGGGATCACGTGGGCCATGGGGAGCCAATCGGAGCAGGAAATCTCCATTCATAGATTTGACAGGAAGACCTGTCAAATCTAGGAATAGAGATCGGCCCCAAAACCTCACTTAAACTTCAAATAAATTAAAAAAAAAACATTTTTGAAATAACTATAAATTACATAAAATAACTATTTTAAACAAGAATTTAAATTTAAAAAAAAATTAATTACAGTTTTTAACAGGGCTAAAAATAAACTTACCTTTCTTTAAAGTATTTAAAAATAATAAACCTGTGGAAAAAAAATGTTTTAATTTTACTTAATTCACCACTTACCTTGTTAAAAGCAGGCCTTGCGCCTGCTTTTTCCTCGCGCAGCTGCTGGGGACTTACCCGCATGGAGAAACCTGTAAAAAAAGCCGAAGTTCGCTGCGTACGCGCTGCCTCTCCCACACACGCAGTTGACCCGCGAACCCCTTCCTTCACGAGACCGGAAGTTCTGGTTTCCCGTGCATGCGCAGTGCATGCTTGAAACCGGCACTTCCGGTGGCCCTACGGGTGAGTACACAGCACGTACTCACCCGTGGGGACCCGAATTTCTGGGCCAATCAGTTAACTCCCGCCCCACTTTCTCTCCTGAAGATGCTGACATTTGTTGGCCCATGGGTGTGTTACCCAGTACAAAATGCTCTATCAAGGTACAATCCAAGTGGACAAAATCTAGAATTGTACTGCTTAATGTTTCTCACTTAATGTGGCAACATTGCAGGGCTCGGCTGGGGAGTCGAGAACTAGGGGGTCACAGTCTCAGCATAAGGGGTCGGCCATTTTAGGACTGAGATGAGGAGACATTTCTTCACTCAAAGGGTTGTGAATCTTTGGAATTCTCTACCCCAAAGGGCTGTGGATGCTCAGTCGTTGAGTATATTCAAGGCTGAGATCGATAGATTTTAGGACACTAAAGAATCAAGGGATATGGAGATCAGGCAGGAAAGTGGAGTTGAGGTCGATGATCAGCCATGATCTTATTGAATGGCGGAGCGGGCTCGAAGGGCCATATGGCCGACTCCTGCTCCTAATTCTTATGTTCTTAAGCAAACTGAACCATTGAGGGAGCTTGAAACTAAATTTTCACAAAAGGGGAGAACATTACCTCAACCTAAATAAAAAACAGATTTGCAAATACTAAATGGGGATTACATAGAATGATATAGCACAGAAGGAGGCCATTTGGCCCATTGTGCCTGTGCTGGCTCTTTGAAAGAGCTAATACCACACCATACCGGGCACACAGGGTGGTGCATCTACATCAGGATTGTGGCTCAGTTGGTAGCACTCTTGCAGGCTGTGGGTTCATGTTCCACTCCAGGGACTTGAACACAAAAATCTAGGCTGACACTCCAGTGCAGTGCTGAGGGAGTGCTGCACTGTCGGAGGTGCCGTCTTTCAGATGAGATGTTAAACCGAAGCCCCGTCTGCCCTTTCAGGTGGACGTAAAAGATCCCATGGCACTGTTTTGAAGAAGAGCAGGGGAGTTATCCCTGGTGTCCTGGCCAATATTTATCCCTCAACCAACATAACAAAACCAGATTATCTGGTCATTATTAAATTACTGTTTGTGGGAGCTTGCTGTGCGCAAATTGGCTGCTGTGTTTCCCACATTACAACAGTGAAAGGCGCTATAGAAATGCAAGTCTTTCTTCCTTTCTTTATACAAAGAATGAAGCAGGTTATGTAACACACAAGCTGTAGGTTTCATAGGATATACGGCATAGAAACAGGCTATTCGGCCCAACCAGTCCATGCCGACGTTTATGCTCCACTCGAGCCTCCTCCCGACTTTCCTCATCTAACTCTATCAGCATAACCCTCTATTCCCTTCTCCCTCATATGCTTATCGAGCTTCCCCTTAAATGCATCTATACTATTCGCTTCAACCACTCCCTGTGGCAGCCAGTTCCACATTATCACGTCTCTGTGGGTAAAGAAGTTTCTTCTGAATTCCCCATTTGATTTCTTGAGGACTATCTTATCTTGATGGCCTCTAGTTATGCTCGGTCAAGTGCAGTCTGATTGGCGAGTTGGATATGTTGTTTCTGATGGGTGCCAATTTATTTTATAGTGGCACAAAGACACGTCACTGAGATCATGCGATGTGACCATGGTTATTATGGATGTAGATGGGTGTGGGTGCTGATTGAGAGCACGGTTCAGATTACAAACATAAATTAGAAGGAAAAAATAATAGTTTACAAATATGCTTATAGGGCCCGTGGCATATGATAGAGAACTGAATTGCTTTAACATGAAAGCACTATTGGAGTTATGCACAGCGGACTCTTGCTCCACCCACTGATGTCACTTGTGATCTCTCTGAAAAAGAGGTGCTCTTCTCAAACCATTTGAAAACAACTTGATGGTACAGTGGGTTAGCAAACTGCCCTTTCGTTGCTGAGGTTTGGATTCAAATCCAGCCCAGACTGATGGACGAGTGTCTCCTGTCTATAAGTTCCTTAAACTTGAGTGTTTAGGCCCACCGCACAAGAATGCTCCTAATTCAGCCTCTCTCACACCTATTTTATACTACTGAACCAGGGAATCGGTTCCAATGGAATCAGTTCAGTACCATGTGCCAGTTTCTGTAGCTAAAGATAGGTTAAGTGAGTGGGCAAAAATTTGGCAGATGGAGTAAAATGTGGGAAAATGTGAGGTTATCCACTTTGGTAGGAAGAATAAAAAAGCAAAATATTATTGAAATGGAGAGACTACAGAATGCTGCGGTACAGAGGGATCTGGGGGTCCTCGTACATGAAACACAAAAAGTTAGCATGCAGTTACAGCAAATAATTAGGAAGGCAAATGGAATGTTGGCCTTTATTGCAAGGGGATGGAGTATACAAGTAGAGAAGTCTTGCTACAACTGTACAGGGCCTTGGTGAGACCACACCTGGAGTACTGCGTACAGTTTTGGTCTCCTTATTTAAGGAGGGATATACTTGCATTGGAGGCAGTTCAGAGAAGATTCACTAGGTTGATTCTGGAGTTGAAGGGGTTGTCTTATGAAGAAAGGTTGAGAAGGTTGGGCCTATACTCATTGGAGTTTAGAAGAATGAGAGGTGATCTTATTGAAACATAAGATTCTGAGGGGGTTGGACAGATTAGATGCTGAGAGGATGTTTCCCCTCGTGGGGGAATCTAGAACTAGGGGGCATAGTTTCAGAATAAGGGGTCGCCCATTTAAGACGGAGAGGAGAAGAAATTTCTTCTCTCAGAGGGTCGTGAATCTTTGGAATTCTTTACCCCAGAGAACTGTGGAGGCGGAGTCATTGAATATATTCAAGGCGGAGATAGAGAGATTTTTGAAAAACAGGGGAATCAAGGGTTATGGGGAGCAGGCAGGAAAGTGGAGTTGAGGCCAAGATCAGATCAACCATGATCTTATTGAATGACGGAGCAAGCTCAAGGGGCCAAATGGCTTACTCCTGCTCCTATTTCTTATGTAGCACTGAATGTGCCTCACTTAAATGCATGTCAAGCTGTTCTAAACTACAAAGGCACTTTACAACAACAGCAGCAACAACTTGCATTTATATAACAACTTTAATGTTGGAAAATGTCCCAAAGCTCTTTACAATAGCCTCATCAGGCAAAAATTGACACCGAGACAAAGAAGGACATATTAGGACAGGCAAAGAGCTAGGTTTTAAGGAGCATCTTAAAGGAGGAGAGAGAGGTGAGAGGCAGAGATGTTTAGGGAGGGGGGGGGGGGTGGAAATTCCAGAGCTTAGGGGCTAGACAGCTGAGGACACAGCTGCCAATAGTGGAACGACAGAAGTGGGTGATGTACAAGGCCAGAGTTGGAGAAAAGTAGAGTTCTGGGAGGGTTGTAGGGCTGGAGGAGAAGGGCCATGGAGGGATTTGAACACGAGGATGAGAATTTTAAAAATCGAGGTGCAATAGATTTATGACTATCCCAGTCTGACTGGGACCTTCCCCCATGTCAAAGATAGGTCCATACACATAAGTAATGGCGGAAAGAAAGAAAGACAGAAAGAAAGAAAGGCATTTCTATAGCTCCTTTCACGACCCCAGGACGTCCCAAAGCGCTTTACAGCCAATGAAGTACTCTCTGAAGTGTAGTCACTGTTGTATTGTAGGAAACGCGGCAGCCAATTTGCACACAGCAAGCTCCCACAAACAACAATGTGATAATGACCAGATCATCTGTTTTAGTGATGTTGATTGAGGGATAAATATTGGCCCAGGACACCGAGGATAACTCCCCCTGCTCTTCTTCAAAATAGTGCCACGGGATCTTTTACGTCCACCTGAGAGGGCAGACGGGGCCTCGGTTTAACGTCTCATCTGAAAGACGGCACCTACGACAATGCAGCAATCCCTCAGCACTGCACTGGGAGTGTCAGCCTAGAGTTTTGTACTCAAGTCCCTGGAGTGGCTACATCAAAAAATAGCAACCCAATAGTAAATACCACCAGCACACACGGTTTATATTTGCTGCCACTGGCAGTTTCAGTCGTAGGAAACAGGCTGTACTACGGGTGATCTGGAAATGCTTGAAAGAGACAGATGAGGACAAAATTGGAAAACATCTTTCATTTTCTAGCACGGACGAGCTTCACCTTGATGAACCCAAAACTCGCACCAAAACCAAACTATAACTGACGTACAGTTGTGTTTTTTTTAAAAAAACCTCCTCCTCCCGCCCCTCCAGAGAAAAAGCTTGTAGGATATAATAAATAGAACAATCAGTTGCAATCTACTGAAAGCGAGGATATTGAACCAGCTACTTAGAATCATAGAATAGTACAGCACAGAAGGAGGCCATTTGGCCCATTGAGTCTGCGCCGGCTCTTTCGAAGAGCAATCCAGTTAGTCTCACTCCACATATCCCTGCAATTTTTTCTCCTTCAAGTATTTATCCAATTCCCTTTTGAAGGCTACTATTGAATCTGCCTCCACCGCCCTATCAGGCAGCGCTTTCCAAATCCTAACCACTCGTTGCGTAAAAAAGTTTTGCGTAAAAAACATGACCGCGACTACTTCACTGGAGGTGAACTACAAGGTCAGGCTTATCTCATATTCAATTAAGTACCCGTAGGGTGTCCTCTTAGACAACAATGTGAGCTGTGTAGGTGGACCCGACAACAGTTTACCATTAATGAAGCCAAGGCGATAAAGACCATTAGGGTATTTGCAATCTGTAATATACCGCAAGATTTTGTTTGTGATCTTTCCACTCTCCAGTATTAATGATCACCCATCATTTACCAGGGTGTCATTTGAAGCTTGTGCAAAGCATGCAGTAAGCAAAGGGCTCACAGAGGCAGAATAATTGAAGGTGTAGAACAGGAATATCCGAGACCAAACATTCAGTGCGATCGCCTTTGAATGTTAGTGAACTGTAAAGTTTGCTCAGGAGGACTATTGATGTCACTATCGTGCAATGAAACGCAAAACCACCAATCAATAAAGAGTCGTTGGGGATGTTGTAACCCGTAATGTCATAATTACACCTCGGGGAGAGGAAAATGTAATTGTGTTAACAACCTGAGATCCCAGGTAGACCTTATACAACATAACAATGCAAACTAGTCACGCTCACATGATTTTATTCTGAAAGTCAGATCATGTAATCTACCGAGCAGTTGGTCCAACGCCTACTTTTGCTGATTAACTGTTGCTTCTTTTATCACGTTCTGTACCCACTGAATTCAGAAACAGTAAAATGTCTAAATCCAGGGAAATGGTGATTTATTTGCTTCTTTAACAAAACATCACCGAAATTTGGCTTTTTTTTTGGAACTTTTAAGTTCTTGGGAAAATAGCTGGAGTAAATTCTGCATGAGGTGAGCTGAAATCAGTGACGGCAAATTTTAAGTACCGTGACATAGGCAAACGCAAATTCTGGGACGAATAGAAAGTACGAGAAGATTCCTCACTTGGTTCTATTCTTACCTATCCAATCATAGCCAGAGCATCTCCAGCAATGGCTGTCTCTTCATGCGCCCATACCGTTACCTCTAGGGTTCCCCCAAGAATATATTCTTAGACCCTCCTCTTCCTCATCTACCTGCTGCCCCTTGGCGACACCATCTGAAGTCATGGCGTCAGGTTCCACCAGTATGCTGATGACGCCCAGCTCTGCTTTTCCACCACCTCTCTTGACTCCTCCACTACCTCTGTGTTGTCCTGGATGAGACACAATTTCCTCCGGTTAAACATTAGGAAGACTGAAGCCATCCACAACAAAAACACCAGACCCTCATCATTGATTGCATCCCCCTGTCCAGCCACTGTCTCAGATTGAATCAGACTGTTGGCAACCTCGGGATCCTGTTTGACCCTGAGCTGAGCTTCTGAGCCCAAACCCTCTTCATCACAAAGACCACCTACTTCCACCTCTGTAACATCACCAGTCTCCACCCCTGCCTCAGGCCAACTGCTGCGGAGACACTCATCCGTGCCATTGTCACCTCCAGACTCAACTATTCCAATGCTCGCCTGGCTGCCCTCCCATGCCTCATTTTTCAATGTTAAATGCGCGATATAAATACAAAGTTATTGTTCTTTGAAGTAAGACTAAATTTGCTGTTTTGATTGGGTGTGTTTATTGATCCTGTATCAGATTCATATGCTCTTGTTATTTTGCTCCATTTTTCACAGGTCCCACATGCCATCGTACATGTGATAATCACATGTGAATAATCACATGGAGATAATTCCCCAAAAGGTGTCTTCGACATTAGTGGAATAACCTGTTCCTGCTATGTTTTATAGAAGGGATTCTTGATCAGCTGTGGATTGAAGGCAAGAAATAAGAGGCAGTAGGGTTTAATGAAAGAGAGAAATGTTGGAATCTTTTGGAGGAAGGAACGAGTTGGGAGGAAGATCTTGAAGACATTAAATGGAATCCCTCACTTAATATTTTCAGTATTGGTGAAGACTGATGTGATGATGAACGAGTAAATTGCACAGAAAATTGTGTTGAGGCCTTCCCCAGATAGCTCAAGTGAGTTTATCTAGTGAGTGGCTGAGGCACACAAACCAGGAACGTCGCAGATTCGATCCACCACCGCTGGCGGTGCACTGTGTCTGCAGTGTGTACCATCTACAAGATGCACTGGAGCAACTCGCCAAGGCTTCTTTGACAGCACCTCCCTGTGCTGAATAAAAAAATATATATTTTTTTTAAGAAGAGATTATATAGTGCCTTTCACAATTTCAGGATGCCCCAAAGCATTTCACAGCCAATGAAGTACTTTTTATGAAGTGTAGTCACTGTTGTAACATAGGAACCGCAGCAGCCAATTTGCGCACAGTAAGCTCCCACAAAGTACCTGATCTCAGCTGAAATGGTGGTCAGGGCAACTCCCCAGCAAGCATCACTAGATAGTGACCAGGAGTAGGAAACCCCGGCTCATCTTCTTCCCCTTCCGTAGCCCAGGGTGCTGAGATCTGTTATAGCATCCTTAGCCAGTGGCTAAATGGGCAGCACCATCACCTCTGGGTCAGAAGGTGTGGGTTCAAGTCCTACTCCAGAGACTTGAGCACAAAAATCTAGGCTGACACTCCAGTGCAGTGCTGAGGGAGTGCTGCAGTGTCAGAGGTGCCGTCTTTCAGATGAGACGTTAAACCTGAGGCCGCGGGTGGTGTAAAAGATCCCGTGGCACTATTATCCCCAGTGTCCTGGCCAATATTTATCACTAAAACAGATTATCTGGTCATTATCTGTTTGTGGGAGCTTGCTGTGCGCAAATTGGCTGCCACATTTCCTACACTGTAACAGTGACCACACTTCAAAAATACTTCATTGGCTGTAAAGCGTTTTGGGATGTCCGGTGGCCATGAAAGGCGCTGTATAAATGCAAGTCTTTCTTTCTTAGGGCTGTCCCAGCTTTGATCAGCTTATTCAGCACAAACTAGGACAGGTAGTTTCCTGAACTGAACCAAGCTCATTTGATAATGTTGCTCTAACTCTCCACGACATGTTTACATGTGCACTGAAGCTCAACTGCAGGAGCTCAAAAATGCAATCATGACTGTTGCACGACACCAGTCAGAGTGTAAAGTTCCCTTATAAGGAATCTAAAGACCGATGACCTTTACAGTGAGGTTATAGTGAGGAATGAATGAGTAATACACGTCAAAAAAGACTTGCGTTTATATAATGCTTCATCATGTTTCTCATAAAAGTCTCAAACCAATTCACATAGAAAGACTGACTTGCATTTCTATACCACCTTTCACGACCACCGGACGTCTCAAAGCACTTTACAGCCAATGAAGTACTTTTTTTGAAGTGTAGTCGCTGTTGTAATGTGGGAAACGTAACAGCCAATTTGCGCACAGCAAGCTCCCACAAACAGCAATGTGATAAATGACCAGATAATCTGTTTTTATTATGTTGGTTGAGGAACACAGGGGAGAACTCCCCTGCTTTGATTCGAAATAGTGCCATGGGATCTTTTACATCCACCTGAGAGAGCAGATATCAGGGTTTAACATTTCATCCGAAAGACGGCACATCCAACAGTACAGCACTCCCTCAGCACTGCACTGGAGTGTCAGCCTAGATTTTTGTGCTCAAGTCTCTGGAGTGGGACTGTGAACCCACAACCTTCTGACTCAGAGGCAAGAGTGCTGCCCACTGAGCCACAACTGACACACAAGTTCAAGAAAAGGTGCTGCTCCTTATTTCAAGCCAGTGTATCTCCTTACTCATTGTTGGGAACACCACGGGAGATCCACTAGTGTAGTACTGGTATAGTTTATAAGTGAAATTTTGGGAATTCACCGTATCTCTTTTTTTAAATTGAGAAAGCAAGGTGAAGGGATATCACTTATATTGCAGGTCACTGCTAAGGTTGAAGAGAGTAAAAGGGGTGGCGAGGTAAATCAGGAAGTAATAAGCAACACCAACCTTGGATTTTCAGAGGCTGAAGACTCAGGAGGAAGGTAAGACTGCGGGAGGCAAGGAGCGCCACAGTATTGAGGTCTTGGAGCAGGGGGGCTGTACAGTGAATCTTAATTTCAACACAGTGGCGATCTAGGTCGAAGATCAGCCACGATCTTATTGAATGGCGGAGCAGGCTCGAGTGGCCATGTGGCCGACTCCTGCTCCTGTTTCTTATGTTCTTATGTAGTGAGGTGAGAATGTGAGCAGGATAGAGTATCTGGAGTTTGGAAGGAACAAGAGAGAAAGGATCAAAGGAACCCTGACCAAAAAAGTAGCGATAAAATAGAGAAAAAGAGAGAGGAATAGTGCTCCAGAGCGAGTGAGAGAGAGGTTGGACTGTGACTGTGGTTTTAGGATGGAGATGTGATCCAGATTATTCTGCAGACCTCTTGAGAAAATAATGCAGCCATGCAGATCTCCAAGATGATCTGGAACACTTGTTTGAAATAGTTCAAAACCACTGATGTTATGAAAATGTCAGCTTACTTCACGGAACGGTAGAGTCTGTTGTATCAAGTTGTACCGAACCTTGGTTAGACCACACTTGGCGTACTGCGTACAATTCTGGTCGCTACATTATAACAAGGATATAGAGGCACTGGAGAGGGTGCAAAAAAGATTTACAAGGACGATACTAGAAATGCATGGCTTTACCGATCAGGAAAGGATGAACAGGCTGGGGTTTTTTTTCTCTTAAAGAGAAGGCTGAGGGGTGACCTAATTGAAGTCTTTAAAATGATGAAAGGTTTTGATTGAGTAGACAGAGAGAGAGAGTGTTTCCACTTGCGACGAAGAGCAAAACTAGAGGCCATCAATATAAGACAGTCACCAAGAAATCCAATAGGGAATTCAGAAGAAACTTCTTTACCCAGAGAGTGGTGAGAATGTGGAACTCGCTACCACAGGGAGTGGTTGAGGCGAATAGTAGAGATGCATTTAAGGGGAGGTTAGATTTATACCTCGGGGCAATTGGAGATCTATTCCCATTAAGGAAAAACAAAGAGCTTGATCTTGCCCTGCTGTATATTTTTTATTGCTGAAAAATCCAGGTGAAGGGACAAAACCAGGGTTGAGGAACAGATGAGATAACTGAAGTAATCGTGGTTAGGGTTACAGTTAGGTTTAGGGTTAGGTAAAAAGAACATATTTGGATTTTAAAAACCTTTAGATTGTACAGGAAGGGAGGGCTGAAAGAAGTAACAACTTGCACTTTTGAAGTCTTGGAAAACAATGAGTTAAGATACATGTACATTGATAGTGTAGTGTGAGCAGTAATCTTATGCCGATAGCACACTATAATACAAAAAAGGAGACTTTTATGCCTCTAACAGGCCCTTCGCTATCTCTGTATCCTCCTCCAGCCCTACCACCCTCCGAGATCTCTGTACTCCTCCAATTCTGGCCTCTTGCGCATCCCCGATTTTCATCGCTCCACCCTCAGCTGTCTGGGCCCTCAGCTCTGGAATTCCCTCCCTAAACCTCTCCACCTTCTCTTCTCCTTTAAGACTCTCCTTAAAAAAAAGTACCCTGTTTGACCAAGCTTTTGGTCACCTGTTCGAATATCTCCTTATGTTGCTCGGTGTCGAATTCTGTTTGATAAACGCTCCTGAAGCACCTTGGGATGTTTTATTACAGCCGGTGCTGGCTCTTTGAAAGAGCAGTCGTGCTCAGTCCCACACCTCCCGCTGTATGTCCTTAACCCTGCAGACATTAAACCGAGGCCCCGTCTGCTCTCTCAGGTGGACGTAAAAAATCCCACGGCCACTATTTCGAAGAGGAGCAGGGGAGTTATCCCCGGTGTCCTGGCTGATATTTATCCCTCAACCAACATCACTAAAACAGATTACCTGGCCATTATCACATTGCTGTTTGTGGGAGCTTGCTGTGCGGAAATTGGCTGCCACGATTCCTACATTATAACATCAAAAAAGTACTTCATTGGCTGTAAAGCGCTTTGAGAGGTCCGTTGGTCGTGAAAGGCGCTATAGAAATGCAAGTCTTTCTTTCCCTAAACCTTTCTACCTCTCTACCTCTCTTTCCTCCTTTAAGACGCTCCTTAAAACCTACCTCTTTGACCAAGCTTTTGGTCACCTGCCCCATTATCTCCTTATGTGGCTCGGTGTCAAATTTTGTTTGATAATCGCTCCTATGAAGCGCCTTGGGACGTTTTACTACGTTAAAAGCGCTATATAAATACAAGTTGTTGTCGTCCCCTTTTTACATTTAAGTAACTGACTCAAAAGTAAATCAGGGGGACAGCGATCTATATACAGAGGTCGCCCTCTCGAACAGGGAGGGAGGGAAGCAAGTGAGCGGCATAAAAGCACGTTAGAACTGGATCTTTCCACAAACAGGTTCCCAGTTTAAAATATCTGTCCTCAATCTATAATCTTCTCAGAACCAGTTGGGGCGGGACAGGTACGAAACCTGAATCATCCCAAACCACCTGCACCCAGAGGCAGTATAAACATGGTATGAAAGACGATAACATGGCTTCAAACAAAAAAGACAGCATGTTTTTTGTTAAATGTCATCAGTGCTGACTCACAATTAGAAATGGCAGCAGGTACATATCACTTTGATTTATTTTAGATTCATTTTGCCTCCTTTGCTGCATTGTGCCATTCTAAATGGCCATTCAGCCGCATTGTAAAGACGCTTTCAAGTTTACTTGGCATGTATACCCTTGGATAAATATCTTTAGATAAACAAGACATTCACAACTGGGTCAAAAACTGCCCTGATCAATGAAGGGTTAAGGCTATTGTGTTAAAGACAAATAAACTAGCTTCACCTTAGATAAAAGCCCTATTACTGTGCACCATTCCATCACAAACTCGCATTTCCGGCTTCAGAGAGCAAAGTTTCAGGTTACTTTAGGTACTGAACACAACAGAATAAAAAGGTCGTTACTGGTCTTTGATCAGCTACTGCAGCACTGGGGAAACATTCTTATTCATTTCTGATTTATTGTGCAGAGCCGTTTGATTTTGAGAATGGCTCTAAATTTATTGTTTTGATCCCTGCTGGTGAGACTACTCCGCTTTCTTTAACACTCTTTTCTCTCTCCCTTCCCCCCCGCCACACGCACAGAAATTTGATCACAGGTGGCAGTAAACTATGGTAAAATTGCAGCACGACTGGTATAGAGAGAAGGGCAGCTGGAGGCTAATTTTAGAAAGAAAGAAAGACTTTCATTCATATAGCACCTTTCACGACCACTGGACGTCCCAAAGCACTTTACAACCAATAAAGTACTTTTTTTTGGAAGCGTTTTGAAGAGTTTCCTATATTACTGTTGTAATGTAGGAAACGTGGCAGCTAATTCGCGCACAGCAAGCTCCCACAAATAGCAATGTGATAATGACCAGATAATCTGTTTTTTAGTGATGTCGATTGAGGGATAAATATTGGCTAAGACACTGGGGAGAACTCCCTTGCTCTTAGAACATAAGAATTAGGAGCAGGAGTAGGCCATACGGCACCTCGTGCCTGCTCCGCCATTCAATAAGATCATAATGAGAAGTCACACAACACCAGGTTATAGTCCAACAGTTTTATTTGAAATTACGAGCTTTCGGAGCTGCTGCTCCTTCGTCAGGTACCTGACAAAGGAGCAGCGCTCCGAAAGCTCGTAATTTCAAATAAAACTGTTGGACTATAACCTGGTGTTGTGCGACTTCTCATTTTTGTCCACCCCAGTCCAACACCGGCATCTCCGCATCATGACCAATAAGATCATGGCTGACCTGCGACCTCAACTCCACTTTCCCGCCCGATCTCCATATCCCTCGATTCCCCTAGAGTCCAAAAATCTATTTATCTCAGCCTTGAATATAATCAACGACTCAGCATCCACAGCCCTCTGGGGTAGAGAATTCTAAAGATTCACAACCCTCTGAGTGAAGAAATTCCTCCTCATCTCAGTCCTAAATGGCCGGCCCCTTATCCTGAGACTGTGCCCCCTAGTTCTAGACTCTCCAGCCAGGGGAAACAACCTCTCAGCATCTACCCTGTCAATCCCCATCAGAATCTTATATGTTTCAATGAGATCACCTCTCATTCTTCTAAGCTCCAGAGAGTATAGGCCCAATCTACCCTCAGAGGACAACCCTCTCATCCCAGGGATCAATCTAGTGAACTTTCATTGCCCCACCTCTAAGGCAAGAATGTCCTTTCTCAGATAAAGAGACAAAAACTGTGCACAGTACTCCAGGTGTGGTCTCAGCAAAACTCTGTACAATTGTAGGAAGACTTCCTTACTCTTGTACTCCAACCCCCTTGCAATAAAGGCCAACATGCCATTTGCCTTTCTAATCGCTTGCTGTACCTGCATGCTAACTTTGTGTGTTTCCTGTACGAGGACACCTAAATCTCTCTGAACACCAACATTTAATAATTTCTCTCCATTTAAAAAAATTTTTTTTTCTATTCTTCCTACCAAAGTGAATAAACTCACATTTCGTCACATTATACTCCATCTGCTACCTTATTGCCCTCTCACTTAACCTGTCTATATCCCTTTACAGGCTCTGTGTTCTCCTCACAGCTTACTTTCCCACCTTGATTTCTATCATCAGCAAACTTGGATACATTGCACTCTGTCCCTTCATCTAAGTCATTAATAAAGATTGTAAATAGCTGAGGCCCCAATACTGAACCTTGTGGCACTCCACTAGTTACAGCCTGCCAACCGGAAAATGACCCGTTTATTCCCTACTCTCTGTTTTCTGTCCATTAACCAATCCTCTATCCATGCTAATACCTTACCCCCAACCCCATGAGCCCTTATCTTTTGTAGCAACCTCTTTTTGTGGAACTCAGTGGTTCTGACGAAAGGTCATCGACCTGAAATGTTGACTCTGTTTCTCTCTCCTCGATGCTGCCTGACCTGCTGAGTGTTTCCAGCATTTTCTGTTGTTGTTTCAGATTTCCAGCATCCGCAGTATTTTGCTGTTGACTGCGTTGGAGAGGGAAAGAGCCCAGAAACAGATACGGTTTTAAAAACAACTTTCAAACTTTCCTCCCAATCTATGTACTTTACTTTTAAAAGCAAAGCTGCTCAATATGTATCAATCAGTTGTCCCACCTCATTAGTTTCCATCGGAAGTGCCATGGGATCTTTTATGTCCGCCTGAGAGAGCAGACAGGGCCTGGATTTTAATGTCTCATCTGAATATATTATCCCTTTTACAAGAACACATGTAAAGTTGGCAGAAAATATCCAATATGTAAATCCTAAATCAAGATTACCTTTCGTTGCTTGAAAACTGTATTTACTCATGTGAAGTTCCAGGTGTAGGGAGGTTAATCTTTTATAAACGTATATTTGATCAGTGAACACATTTCACCTTGCAGAATTTAACCCTTTCTTCCAACTGAAGGAGGTGGCCCTAGAGATAGCGGATGCACTAAGTATGATTTTTCAGAATTCATTAGACTCGGGAACAGTGCCCATGGATTGGAGGGTAGCTAACGTTACCCCACTATTCAAAAAGGGGGGTAGGGAAAAAGCAGGTAATTACAGACCTGTAAGCCTTACATCAGTTGTGGGCAAAATGCTGGAGTCCATCATTAAGGATGAAATAGCGGAGCACTTAGCAAATGGGGACAGGATAGGACAGAGTCAACATGGATTTACAAAGGGTAAATCGTGCTTGACTAATCTATTGGAATTTTTTGAGGGAGTAACTGGTAAAATAGATGGGGGAGAGCCAGTAGATGTGGTGTACCTGGACTTCCAAAAGGCCTTCGATAAGGTCCCACATAAAAGATTAGCAGGGAAAATTGAAGCTCATGGGATAAAGGGGAAAGTATTGACGTGGATAGAGAACTGGCTGTCAGATAGAAAACAGAGAGTTGGAATAAACGGCTCATTTTCTGAATGGCAGGCAGTAACAAGTGGGGTACCACAGGGATCTGTCCTGGGTCCCCAGCTGTTCACAATTTACATTAATGACCTGGATCAGGGAGTCGGATGCAGCATTTCCAAATTTGCAGACGACACTAAACTAGGAGGGGGGGTGGGCTCAGAGGAGGAGACCAGGAAGCTCCAGAGCGATTTGGACAGACTGGGTGATTGGGCGGATAAATGGCAGATGCACTATAATGTGGACAAGTGCGAAGTTATCCACCTTGGGTGCAGGAACGGGAGGGCAAATTATTATTTAAATGGCAATAAATTGGGAGAGGGGGAAGTACAGAGAGACCTGGGTGTTCTTGTACACCAGTCACTGAAGGCGAGCATGCAGGTGCAACAGGCGATCAAGAAGGCAAACGGTATGCTGGCCTTCATAGCAAAAGGGTTGGAATACAGGAACAGGGATACCTTGCTGCAGCTGTACAGGGCACTGGTGAGACCACACCTCAAGTACTGTGTACAGTTTTGGTCGCCTCATCTGAGGAAAGATGTTCTTGCCATGGAGGGGGTGCAGCGGCGATACACCAGGCTGATACCAGGAATGGCGGGATTGACCTATGAGGAGAGACTATGTAGTTTAGGGATGTACACACTGGAGTTTAGAAGATTGAGAGGGGACCTCATAGAAGTGTATAAAATTCTGACAGGTCTAGACAGACTAGATGCAGAAGGAATGTTTCCCTTGGCGGGTGAGAACAGAACTAGAGGACATAATTTAAGGATAAGGGCTAAACCATTTAGGACAGAAATGAGGGGGAATTTCTTCACTCAGAGGGTGGTGAACCTGTGGAACTCATTGCCACAGAGGGCAGTGTACGCCAGCTCATTAAATATATTTAAGAGGGAATTAGATATATTTCTACAGGCAAAAGGGGTTAAGGGTTACGGAGAGAAGGCGGGGACGGGATACTGAATTGGAGGATCAGCCATGATCTCATTAAATGGCGGAGCAGGCTCGAAGGGCCGGATGGCCTACTCCTGCTCCTATATTCTATGTATCTATGTATCTATAAGACTTCCTCTGGCCACCACATGTCAGTGACACCAGAAACACAGCAGGAAAAATGTTCTGCCTTCGCTATTTCTGCCAAAGTTGCAAGAGCATACGAAAGGTCTATCTTGGTGATTTTCCTGGAACTCTTACCACTATGTTTATGAACTCACTAACAAATAGCGACCAGGAGGAAATCTTCACCCCTCAGGAGACTCGTTAAAAAAAAAAATTGCTGCACTTCAAGTCAGTTTACTTTTAGGAAAAAGAGTTTGAGGGAGAAGGGCGAATGGTGAATCATATAAATCTATACTTCTGATTTTATCACCACACAGCTGGAATTCTCTCATGCTCTCTTTGCTGGGCTCAAATTTCTAGCATTCATGAACAAGACATCCAGAATGTCACTGTCGATGTCCTCACCCCCATAAAGCCCACATTCGCAGCTCTCCAAGCTACACTGGCTTGCCGTGCCCCACAGAATTCTCCTCACCTTTAAATTTCCCTGCTCGTCTCTCGCTCTGTGATCTCCTCCAGCCCTAGACCTCTGTACACACCTTTCGCCGCTCCAGCACCAGTCTACTTCTCCATTCCTACTATCAAGGGGCTGCTCCTTCAGCCACCTTGCCCCTGCCTTCTGGAACTCTCTCCCTCAGTATCTTTTCGCTTGCCACTTCCCTGCCCACCATCAAAAAACCTCCTTCAGACCTTCCTCTTTAATGTGCTTTTGCCTGCACTGACCCTCTTCTTCCCCCCCCCCCCCACCCTTCTCTGTCTCCACTGTCAGCCGTGGCTCAGTGGGCAGCACTCTCACCTCTGAGTCAGAAGGTAGTGGGTTCAGGTCCCACTCCAGAGACTGGAGCACAAAAATCTAGGCTGACACTCCCAGTGCAGCGCTGAGGGAGTGCCGCACTGTCGGAGGTGCCGCCTTTCCGATAAGACGTTAAACCGAGGCCCTGTCTGCTCTCTCAGGTGGACGTGAAAGATCCCGTGGCACTATTTTGAAGAAGAGTAGGGGAGTTCTCCCCAGTGTCCTGGGCCCAATATTTATCCCTCAATCAACATCACTAAAACAGATTATCACATTGCTGTTTGTGGGAGCTTGCTGTGCGCAAATTGGCTGCCGCGTTTCCCGCATTACAACAGTGACTACACTTCAAAAAGTACTTCATTGGCTGTAAAGCATTTTGGGACGTCCTGAGGTGGTAAAAGGCGCTATATAAATGCAAGGTCTTTCTTTCCGCTCACTATTCACCACTGTGTAAAGCACATTTCTCTGTACAAAATGAACGCTATAGAAATGCAAGTTATCGGTAATTATAAAAATCAGGATCACTATATTGACATTATTCATGTAAATGCACGTAAAGATCCCTTTTAACTGCAAGCTCTCTTTATATCAACCCCTTACAAACACACATGATTCTATTTTCTGAACAGGCATTGCATCGTAATAATGTATTAGGTTAGACTGCAATTCTAATTACTGCTCTGAAGAGTGGGTGGGCTGCATTCCCGGAATTCTTCTGTCTGTTTATTATTTGTGAACAAGGATGCCTTCTTTCACAGATAGGGTTTAATATTTTACCATTTAAACTACTTTGCGCTTTTGTAATGAAAAATAAAAAAGGACTATCTGACTATGCGGATAACTAATTAGATTAGTTGGGAAACATCTTATTGATAGTCAAATAATAGAGTACGAGGAAGAGTAGTTTGCAAAGCACAATATAAAAAAATGCTCGTATGTAGCAGACAGACTGCTGCGCCAAACAGAATTAAAATGTCAATGCAAGGCTTTGAAAACAGACTGCTGAAATGTGTGAAGAGACGAGGATTCTCATTCCACTAAACATAGCTATAAACATATGTCTGTGTCTCCTAAACCTAAAATAGCTAATCTCTCCTGCTTTCCACCCTATCACAGACCTTCCCTTTTGTTCTTTCCTCCCCTCTGCACTTGTTTACAAACTGTTACATCTCTAACTTTTTCCAGTTCTGCCGAAAGGTCATCAACCTGAAACGTTAACTCTGTTTCTCGCTCCACGGATGCTGCCTGGCCTGCTGAATATTTCCAGTATTTTCTGGTTTTTGTTTCCAGATTTCCAGTATTTTGCTTTTGTAGAAGGTGAGGCTGTTTGTCCTAACTTAAACCTTTCTATGCTGCTTTCAGGGTGCATTCACACTCCACAAGTTTAGTTTATTTTTTAATATTCACGGGAGTGGGCGTCGCTGGCAAGGCCAGCATTTATTGCCCATCCCTAATGGCCCTCGAGAAGGTGGTGGTGAGCCGCCTTCTTGAACCGCTGCAGTTTTTTTGTACGGACAACTGAGTGTCTTGCTGGGCCATTTCAGAAGCAGTTAAGAATCAACCAACATTGCTGTGGGTCTGGAGTCACATATAGGCCAGACCGGGTAAGGGCGGCAGATTTCCTTCCCTAAAGGACATGAATGAACCAGATGGTTTTTTAGAACAATCCGATAGTTTCATGGTCACCATTACTGATACTGGCTTTTCATTCCAGATTTATTTAATTAACTGAATTTAAATTCCACAGCTACCGTGGTGGGTATTGAACTCACGTCTCTGGATCATTAGTCCAGGCCTCTTGATTACTAGTCCAGTAACGTAACCACTACGCTACCGTACCCAAATAAAAGTTCTTAAATGAAAGTAGATCTGAAATCAAAGGTCTGTTTGTTCAAGTACATGTAATAGTGGCACTCAGCTGTTGGACGCTTGGAGGGCACACAGTTGTCACTCAGGATTAGTGCATTTATCAATAATTTCTTTAAGGATAATACACATCAGCCGAGGCAGATTTATTTAATTAACTGAATTTAAATTCCCCAGCTGCCGTGGTGGTGATTTGAACTCATGCCCCTGGATCATCAGTCCAGGCCCACTAGTCCAGTCGCTATACTATCGGTGCAAACTCAAAACCAACACTGAACTTGGGAGAGCAAATGAAGTGGCCAGACCCGAACAGACTCCAAGGGGAAGCAGAGTGAGACTACCTCCTACAGGGAGTCTCAATCAGCCTAGTTCTGGTGTCGGGTTTATGCTGATGCCAGATTTACGCTGCATTCACACTGTCACTGCTGGATCGGTGTGAAGTCAAAACCCTTTGCTACGACAATTCAGTTGTAGTGTGAATGCAGCCTTAAATCTCAGCCGAACCCAGTATGACCTGGTATTTACAGCACAGAAACAGGCCATTCGGCCCCAACAGGTCCATGCTGCACACGAATCTCCTCCCACCTTACTTAAAGCAAGACTTTGGTAGGGTAGCATAATGGTTATGTTACTGGACTACCCGGACTCCTGGACTTGATGATCTGGAGACGTGAGTTCATAATCCCACCACAGCAGCTGTGGAATTTAAATTCAATTAATTAATAAATCTGGAATAAAAAGTTACTCTCATAATGGTGACCATGAAACTATCGGATTGTTGTAAAAACCCATCTGGTTCACTAATGTCCTTTAGGGAAGGAAATCTGCCGTCCTTACCCAGTCTGGGCCTATATGTGACTCCAGACCCACAGCAATGTGGTTGACTCTTAACTGTCCTCTGCTACTCAGTTGCATTGAAGAAGGCGGCTCACCACCAACCTTCTCAAGGGGCAATTAGGGATGGGCAATAAATGCTGGCCTTGCCAGCGACGCCCACATCCCATGAATGAATAAAAAAAAACTTTGTGTCTCCCTAAACCAAATGACATAACACAAGCCTGATGTCTACACCTAATGGTAAGACAACATCCGACAGAGAAGTCAACTGAGTGCAAATGTAAGAAGTGATTGTGATGTCAGCATAGTTTGCACCTTTTCTCATCGAAGGCAGTGACTCAGGCTGAAGTTTCGTTCTGGCTGGCAGCCCTCCTCCACCTCACTTAAGTAAACATCGCTGATGACTGAACCCAGTCAGTGAATGTTGCAAGACTATTGCCTCACAGGGGTGAAACGTCAGCGTCAAGCCTGTTCCTGCCCTCATTCCACGTCCAGATGTTTGCACCCTCCAACAAGGATTCCTATCGAGTGATCAGGTGCAGGAACCTTAGCAGGTTTTTTACCTCGGCGCCTAGCCCAGGAATTCAGTGGCCCAGCTGATATTCGATAACTCAGCACAGACTGGGGAATGGAGTTCGGCATGGCATCCAGAGAACTTAACCATCAGGGGAGCTTGTTAATATTGTATCCCTCATCAATGAGGCATAGTTCCCACATTACAACCGTGACTACACTCCAAAAGTACTTAATTGGCTGTAATGCGCTTTGAGACGTCCGGTGGTCGCGAAAGGCGCTATAGAAATGCAAGTCTTTCTTTCTTTCTAGTTTCACTATCGAAGCCTAATTCCAGAATTGTGGATGGGTGGGTTTGGAATGAATAATTTACTGTGTGATAAGGTACACTGTTAGCTCATACTTACGAGACGTGTTAACAGAACACACCTTAAAAAAGGTACACCAACAAATCAGGCAAAGCAGGCAAACTGACGCGATGCATCAACATGACCAACCAAGGTGATTCACCATTATATGATACAACAATAAGGTGCGACAAGTCACACCAATAGATAACAAACCGGGCCAACAAAACGCATCGACATAGGAAAAACAAAGCAAACTAACACGGCACACTGGCATATACACCACACTGACCCACAACAATAAACACAACAGCATGGGAACTAACACGGTACACCAGCACGGTACGCCAGTATGGTACACCAACACGGTACGCCAGTATGGTACACCAACACGGTACACCAGCACAGTACACCAGTACGTTACACCAACACGGTACGCCAACACGGTACGCCAGTATGGTAGACCAACACGGTACGCCAGTATGGTACACCAACACGGTACGCCAGTATGGTACACCAACACGGTACGCCAGTATGGTACACCAACACGGTACACCAGCACAGTACGCCAGTATGGTACGCCAACACGGTACGCCAGTATGGTACACCAGCACAGTACGCCAACACGGTACACCAGTATGGTACACCAGCACAGTACGCCAACGCGGTACACCAGTATGGTACACCAACACGGTACGCCAGTATGGTACACCAACACGGTACGCCAGCACGGTATGCCAGTATGGTACACCAACACGGTACGCCAGCATGGTACACCAGCACGGTACGCCAGTATGGTACACCAACACGGTACGCCAGCACAGTACGCCAGCACGGTACGCCAACATGGTACACCAGCACAGTACGCCAGTATGGTACACCAACACGGTATGCCAGTATGGTACACCAGCACAGTACGCCAACACGGTACACCAGCACAGTACGCCAACGCAGTACACCAGTATGGTACACCAACACAGTACGCCAGTATGGTACACCAACACGGTACGCCAGCACGGTACACCAACACGGTACGCCAGTATGGTACACCAACACGGTACGCCAGCACGGTACACCAGTATGGTACACCAACACGGTACGCCAGCACGGTACACCAGTATGGTACACCAACACGGTACGCCAGTATGGTACACCAGCACGGTACGCCAGTATGGTACACCAACACGGTACCCCAGCATGGTACACCAGCACGGTACGCCAGTATGGTACACCAACATGGTACGCCAACACCATACACCAGCACAGTACGCCAGTATGGTACGCCAACACGGTACGCCAGTATGGTACACCAGCACAGTACGCCAACACGGTACACCAGTATGGTACACCAGCACAGTACGCCAACGCGGTACACCAGTATGGTACACCAGCACAGTACGCCAACACGGTACACCAGTATGGTACACCAGCACAGTACGCCAACGCGGTACACCAGTATGGTACACCAGCACAGTACGCCAACGCGGTACACCAGTATGGTACACCAGCACAGTATGCCAGTATGGTACACCAGCACAGTACACCAGCACAGTACACCAGCAGAATAGGCCAACACGGTATGCCAGTATGGTACACCAGCACAGTACACCAGCACAGTACACCAGCAGAATAGGCCAACACGGTATGCCAGTATGGTACACCAGCACAGTACGCCAACACGGTACACCAGTATGGTACACCAACACGGTCCGCCAGTATGGTACACCAGCACAGTACGCCAACACGGTACGCCAGTATGGTACACCAACACGGTCCGCCAGTATGGTACGCCAGCACAGTACGCCAGCATGGTACGCCAGCACAGTACGCCAGCATGGTACACCAGCACGGTACGCCAACACGGTACGCCAACACGGTACACCAACACAGTACACCAGCAGAATAGGCCAACACAAGTACATACACCAACATGGTACTCTTGCAGGTTGAGCCCAACCTCAGGCCTGCTCTACTTCACCAGCTCCCCATATCCCAGCAAGGACTGCGATACACATTCTCTGGCCTGAATTGCTTGCTTTAAAGTTTTCTTCTGATGTTTTTTTTTCCCTCCTAAAAAAAACCTAAGATTAATTCTTCATCATAAGGAATTTCACAATCGGTATTAAAAGGTTTATAAATTGATCTGCTTTTACTGGCAGTAGCTATAACAATCTGTGCTGAACAGGGAGCAATGCCGTGTAAAGCATTACACTGATTCCCCCGAAACTGCTGCGTATGGGAGGGAGGGAGAGAGAGAGAGAGTTTAAAAATCCTCAAGAACTCTCCACACTCTGGCCCTGGGTGGCATTGTTGATCTCGCAATGTGCGATTGATTGGAAGGAGGCAGAATAATCAATCACCAAGGCTGAGATGATGAAATGTTTTTTTTTATAAATAAAGCAATTGCCCGCACTCACAGCACCAACACACCAGAAACACATGCAAAATAACATCAGCCAGAAGTTACTTCTCAGTTGCAAACGAGATCAAAAGAAACAACAACACCACCAACACACCACCTCCAGTGATTTACCTGGACGAGTGAAATCGGTCTGGTAGATTTCCCCCAGCAGAGAGGAATAAATGGGGATCCTGTATCTCGACCAGTGGCTGAAGTGTCCTTTTTTTTGTGTCACGGGGGAGCTCTCCTGTTGTCTCAAACTCTCTCTCTCTGTCTCTGTCTCTGAGCTTAATCTTGACGCTGGTCTGCAAGTTCCCTCCTGGTGCTGTGAGCCTCTGCCAGCCAGTTACTGATTAATTCTTCGATTTAAAGAGCTCTCATTTCTAGGCAACTGCCCGTGCGCAGCAACGCCTGGTCTCCTCCCTTGTCAATAGACCCAAGGCGTTGTAACCAGCCTTTAAAGTGGGAGGGCGAGAGAGAGAAAGTAAAAAAAAAACACCAAATCTTTTCAAGTTAGCATTTTGCCGCACTCGACCGGTGTGTTTTTATTGTGTGTGTGTGTGGAGCGACTATTTCCTTTAAATGCACTCGGGGAATGTGGATGCAACTTTTAAATTTAAGACATGAATTGGACACGACATCATTGTTGGACACTTGCCTGTCGGAGCGGTGGCACTGGGTGGGCACAAGGATGTGGAGAATGCAGCCTGCGGTTGCATTCTCGCCCCCTTTCCAGTGCAGCCTCCTTCAACAGCTCTGTGAATTATTAATATTTTCACCTTTTTCTTAATCAGTTTCTGATCTGAGTCTGATTGTTCGAAAATAATTCGAACATCGCCACCTAGTGCCAGCTGGAGTCCGGTGGTAGAACGCTGGATTGGAAGGGGATGGGTTCCAGTTTTTGGGGTACGTTTATATCGGAACTATTTGGGGTAGAAATTAGTCTTCGGGGCTGGCGCAAAGTGGCCGGTTTCGCATCGCCGCCCGTTATACGCCCGGTGTTCAGTGACTTCAACAACTTGTATTTATATAGCGCCTTTAACGTAGTAAAACGTCCCAAGGTGCTTCACAGGAGCGATTATCAAATAAAATTTGACACCGAGCCACATAAGGAGACATTAGGGCAGATGACCAAAAGCTTGGTCAAAGAGATAGATTTTAAGGAGCGTTAATGGAACTGAATATTGGGTGGGATCTACAATGGGCGGGCATAAGAATTAGGAGCAGGAGTCGGCCATTCGGCCCCTCGAGCCTGCTCCGCCATTCAATAAGATCATGGCTGATCTTCGACCTCAACTCCACTTTCCTGCACTATCCCCATATCCCTTGATTCCCCTAGTGCCCAAAAATCTATCGATCTCAGCCTTGAATATACTCAACGACTGAGCCTCCACAGCCCTCTGGGGTCGAGAATTCCAAAGATTCACCACCCTCTGAGTGAAGAAATTCCTCCTCATCTCAGTCTTAAATGGGCGACCCCTTATCCTGAGACTGTGACCCCTGGTTCTCGACTCTCCAACCAGGGGGAAACAGCCTCTCAGCATCTACCCTGTCAAGTCCTCTAAGAATTTTATACGTCAATGTGATACTGCCCGTTTTTTGTTGCCTCGCTAGATGAATGTCTACCTCCTTGTGTTGGCCTGGAGTGATTTTTTTTCACGTCAACAGGTGCAGCCTCCTCCCTGCCTGATCTTCCTGAGTGTCAGCTGTGGCTCAGTGGGTAGCACTCTCACGTATGGTATCAGAAAGGTTGTGGGTTCAAGTCCCACTCCATGAAACTTGAGGACAAAAATCTAGACTGACACTCCAGCTCAGTGCTGAGGGAGTGCTGCACTGTCGGCGGTGCCGTCTTGCGGATAAGACGTTAAACCAAGGCCCCGTCTGCTCTCTCAGGGGTGGATGTAAAAGATCCCATGGCACTATTTCGAGGAGGAGCAGGGGAGTTATCCCCGTTGTTCTGGCCAATATCTATCCCTCAATCAACATCACTAAAAACAGATTATCAGATTGCTGTTTGTGGGAGCTTGCTGTGCGCAATTTTGGCTGCCGCGTTTCCTACATTGCAACAGTGACTACACTTCAAAAAGTACTTCATTGGCTGTAAAGCGCTTTGAGATGTGCTGAGGGCGTGAACGGCGCTATAGAAATGCAAATCTTTCTTTATTCGCTGCGCCCATGATGGTCCAATAGCTCCGGGGACAGGAACAGGAAATTCTGCCCTACAGTATCAGAGCAGCCCGAAGCTGGAGACAGAACCCGAACTGACATCGAGCAAACCAGAGTGAGGTTCCCTGCGGGAGGGAGTTGCACTGGCACTTCACTCCATAGCCAGGCTGGTCCTGAGCTACCGATTTAGAAAGAAGAAAGACTTGCATTTCTATAGCGCCTTTCACCACCTCAGGACGTCCCAAAGCGCTTTACAGCCAATGAAGTGCTTTTTGAAGTGTGGTCACTGTTGGAATGTAGGAAACGCGGCAGCCAATTTACGCACAGCAAGATCCCACAAACAGCAATGTGATAATGAGCAGATAATCTGTTTTTTAGTGATGTTGATTGAGGGATAAATATTGGCCCCAGGACACCTGGGATAACTCCCCCTGCTCATCTTCGAAATAGTGCCGTGGGATCTTTTACGTCCACCTGAGAGTGCAGACGGGGGGCCTTGGTTTAACGTCTCATCCAAAAGACGGCACCTCCGACAGTGCAGCACTCCCTCAGCACTGCACTGGGGTGTCAGCCTAGATTTTTGTGCTCAGATCCCTGGAGTGGGACTGCTGGGCAGATCTTAGCGAAATTCAGGCGAGAGTAACTGAATTATAGTTTAAGTCTTGGCTGATATGTCAAGCGCTGCCTTCTGGTCAGCTCATTTGCATAATTATTCACGGCTCCATGTACAGTTTTGGTCTCGTGGAGGGAGCTAGGCGAGTGGGGGAGGGGGTTGGGGCAGAAAGTCACAGGGTACATGAAATGTGGCCTCTTAAGGACAAGTGGCTGCATGGGGGAGGGGCACCAATCCTTACAGCCTTTAGAAAGTTGGATTTGTTGACAGCCTTTGACAGCGGAAGAGGTTCGAGGGGCTGAATGGCCTACTCCTGCCCCTATGTTCCGACAGGGCTGAAAGGGGAAAAGGTGGGAAAGAAGTGCCAGGCAAAAGCGAAGTGAAAGGTAACTCAATGTGGAGGCGCAATGGTGGAGTCCGAGGGGGCAGGTGACAGAGCTGGGCAGCAACCTGCTGTTTCACGGCTGGCAAAATGGATGTTCAGCTGCATGAGATAGGTGCAAGATGGGTTAGCCTCTTTGGCACTCCAGGTTACTCTCATCGTAGGACCAGAGTGCAGCTTGCAGCATAAAGGGTAAGAATGTTATTGAAATTTAGTCACTGGCAGTGCTGCGCTCCTCCAATTCTGGCCTCTTGAGCATCCCCGATTTTAATCGCTCCACCATTGGTGGCCATGCCTTCAGCTGCCAAGGACCATGGCTCTGGAATTCCCTCCCTAAACCTCTCCACCTCTCTACCTCTCTCCTCCTTTAAGACGCTCCTTAAAACTTACCTCTCAACTGCCCTAATTTCTCCTTATGTGGCTCGGTGTCAAATTTTGTTTGATAACGATCCCGTGAAGCGCCATGGGACCTTTTTAACTACGTTAAAGGCACTGGATAAATGTTAGTTGTTGTCGTTGTTACGGTGCAGGTTGATTGCAGGTATCCTTGCTGCAAGGTGGCAAAGCTCTGCAACCAGCTGCCTGCTGACCTTGAGGTCTGTGCAAACAGTGTCCCAGGTCATTGGCGGGTAGGTGTGCCAAGACCTTCAGGTACAGTTGGGGCCTAATGGCAGGTGTGGCCAGTGCAGCTTAGGTGCCTGGCGATCTCCCTGGCCTACCTTCTTTCATCTTGTACCACTTCAGCGGTGAAATATTGTATCTGGGGCACATCCAGAACCAACTCCCCATCATAAACGGCACCTTCGCTTACTGCAGACCAGAAACTCTGCAGTTTGCAAACACAAGCTGCACAGCTTCCTGATCTCCTGTGAAAGTTGGCATTGGAAGAACTCCTTTTCCTGTGACCTCTTTTTTTTTTTAGCCTGTTCCTATTCTGCTGAGGTCCATGTAAATGATCCACTTACAGTCCGATTTCTGGAACCTTACCGAGTGATAATGGACCTTTTTTGGGGGACGTTTGAAACCAAAATTACCATAATGACTGAATAATTCCTCAAAGAATAATGCTGCAAATTCAAACTGATAAATATATCAAGAATATCCAATAAAAACAAGTACAGTAATGCTAAAGAGGTACCACAAACATTGCAACAATAAAATAAATCCAAATCCGTTTCCTACATGGCAACAGTGCCTACACTTCAAAAGTGTTTCATTAAGTGTCAGCTGTGGCTCAGTGGGTAGCACACTCGCCTCCAAGTCAGCAACACTTCAGGGACTTCAGCACATAAAGCTCGGCTGACACTCCCAGTGCAGTGCTGAGGGAGTGCTGCACTGTCGGAGGTGCCGTCTTTCAGATGAGACGTTAAACCAAGACACCGTCTGCTCTCTCTCAGGTGGACATAAAAGATCCCATGGCACTATTTTGAAGAAGAGCAGGGGAGTTATCCCTGGTGTCCTGGGGCCAATATTTATCCCTCAATCAACATCACTAAAACATTATCTGGCCATTATCACATTGCTGTTTGTGGGAGCTTGCTGTGCACAAATTGGCTGCCGCGTTTCCCACATTACAACAGTGACTACACTTCAAAAGAAAGGTACTTCATTGGCTGTAAAGTGCTTTGGGATGTCCGGTGGTCGTGAAAGGCTTTCTTTCATTGTCTGTAAAGCACACTGGGACATCCTGAGGTCATGAAAGGCGCTATAGAAATGCAAGTTTTTCTTTCTCTGAACTAGTATGGGTGATACTGGTTGCATTAGCAGAGGGATACGGTACAAATGAAAAGAGGCTGCAGTGTTGTTCTACAAAGAAAGACTCATGTAGCACCTTATCATGTCCCTCAGAAACATCCCAAAGTACTTCACAGGCAAAGAATTACTTTTAAGACTCAGCGCAGTATGTTTTCTGCATGAGACAAACTAGGATTGAAGTTCCTTCCCTCAAAACAGCTTCTCCTTTGTAAACCCAGTGACATGAACTCAGGAAAAGAAAAAGCTAAACACTGCAGTTGCTAGAAATCTGAAACAAAAGCAGAACAAGCTGGCAACACTCAGCAGCTCAGACAGCATCTGTGGAGAGGACAGAGGTGCTAATATAGATGTACCAGGATTGACAAACTATTGATGTCAGCTGTGGCTCAGTGGGCAGCACTCTCACCTCTGAGTCAGAAAGTTTGTGGGTTCAAGCCCCACTCCAGAGACTTGGGCACAAAAATCTAGGCTGGCACTGCAGTGCTGAGGGAATGCTGCACTGTCGGAGGTGCCGTCTTTTGGGTGAGACGTTAAACCGAGTTAAACGTCTGCTCTCTCAGGTGGACATAAAAGATCACGTGGCACTATTTTGAAGAAGAGCAGGGGAAATATCCCCGGTGTCCTGGGCCAATATTTATCCCCTCAATCGATATCACGAGAAAACAGATTATCTGGTCATTATCACATTGCTGTTTGTGGGAGCTTGCTGTGCGCAAATTGGCTGCTGCATTTCCTACATTACAACAGTGACTACACTTCAAAAAGTACTTCATTGGCTGTAAAGCGCTTTGGGACATCCGGTGGTTGTGAAAGGCGCTATAGAAATGCAAGTCTTTGTTTTTTTTGTATGTATTAAAGCATCATCTTTTACTGTTTTTTTCACAGAACTATTATAAGCACAATTTCCATTTAAGAATAAATTGCCCTGCATCAGCATGCATAATTTGTAGATTATGGCCAAAGATCAGGCAGGTGGCAAGCCTGCTCTAATTAGGTAAAGATACTGAATAAATAACTCGAAGGAGACTTACCACCTGGCCGTGTGATGGCTTGAACAGATGACTGAGCTAGATGTCTCCTATACTGTGTCCTGTTATAAGCAAATGACAGAACACTATCAAGAACAAGCAGTGAGTCACGTCGCCAGTCAGACGCTGGGCAGCCGCAGACAAAGAATTGCTGTGACCCCTCTGTTTCGCAGCAGTCGATGACTTGAATTTCCTTTTGAACAGAATTCGTTAGGAGGGAAAAGTTAATACCCTCAGATGTTTTGCCCTGGCCCTAATATCCAATGTCCAGTACATCATTTTGCATTATTTGCTGAGTTCATAGAGTTAGATTCATAGATTCATAGAAACTTACAGCGCAGCAGGAGGCCATTCGGCCCGTCGTGCCTGTGCTGGCTGTTTGAAAGAGCAGTCATGCTCAGTCCCAGACCCCCGCTTTTTGGCCTTAACCCTGTCAGTTCCTCATCCTGAAGCACCCGTCCAACTCCCTTTAAAATTATCGATGGAATCAGCTTCCTCCACCTTTTCAGGTCGAGCGTTCCAGATCCCCACAACTCTCTGAGTGAAAACATTTCTCCTCATCTCCCCTCTAGATTTTTTGAATCTATGACCTCTAGTTATTGACCCACTCGCCAGAGGGAATAGTTTTTCCCTATTTGGGAAATTGGCTGAGCGGCAGGAGACAGGCAGTAGGGATAACAGGCAGGTACTCAAATTGGCAGGATGTGACTAGTGGTGTCCCGCAGGGATGTGTGTTGGGGGCCTCAACTATTCACAGTATTTATTAACGACTTAGATGATGTTCTATATTCCCCTCTATCCTGGGTATCTCCCTTTACTCTCTGTCCCTGTTTTATATTCCCTCCAACCTGGGTACCTCCATTTACTCTCTGTCCCCGTTCTATAGTCCCCTCTATCCCGGGTATCTCCCTTTACTCTCTATCCCTGTTCTATAGTCCCTTCTATCCTGGGTATCTCCCTTTACTCTCTATCCCTGTTCTATATTCCCCTCTATCCCGGGTAACTCCCTTTACTCTTTGTCCCCGTTCTATATTCCCCTCTACCCTGAGTATCTCCCTTTCCTCTCAGACCCCATTCTATATTCCCCTCTATCCTGGGTTTCTCCCTTTGCTCTTTGTCCCCGTTCTATATAGACACTGTCCGCTCCCACCCCCACTCTCTCCCACACTCCCATCGCCTCCATAGTCTCCACTATCCAGATTCCCCATCACTCCTGCCTTCTTCCACACTTACATCGCTCTTGGTCTTCACCTCACATGTTTTAAGGAGGCTGTTGAAGGTGAGGAGATAGGGAGAGGAATAGGAAGGCAAGGAGTAGCCTAGTGTTAGAGAAGCGATGGTGTGTGCAAGCATGTAAAGCTGGGGGAGAACACTAGGTAGTCTGGGTGAAGGTCATAGAGGGATTTAGAAGGAGGAACAAGAATTTTAAAGTCAACTCACTTAATCAATGAGGTGGATTAATTGGAGAAGACAGGGATATTGCAAGTGTGGTAAAGATCCCACGGCACTATTTCGAAGAAGAGCAGGGGAGTTCTCCCCGGTGTCCTGGCCAATATTTATCCCTCAACCAACATCACTAAAAAGCAGATTAACTGGTCATGATCACATTGCTGTTTGTGGGAGCTTACTGTGCGCAAATTGGCTGCCATGTTTCCCACATTACAACAATGACCACACTTCAAAAAGTACTTCATTGGCTGTAAAGTGTTTTGGGACGTCCTGAGGTGGTGAAAGGCGCTATAGAAATGCAAGTCTTTCTTTTTTCTCAGGTCCAACTGTGCAGTGCCTTGGGATGTTTTGCTATTTAAGTTATTGTAATAGAATAGTTTCAGCTATGGAAGCGAGCATGGATAAGATCATTACTGTTCGGATTTTGCTGTTCTTTCATTTCACCACACTACACTATAAAATGGTTTAACGTAGCAAGGTTAAGGCTCTATAGAGATCGAATCCTGGAGTTAACTTCCTAAAATTGTAAAAGGCCTTTTTAAAAAAAATCAAAACATCACTCTGAAGAACTGGTTCCCTAACGTGCTGGTGTGGTGCAAGGTGAGGTAAGTTCCGCAGCACTGATGTCAACAGACAAACAACTGGTTCTTGTGCAATTCTTCCCTGTTGGCTGACCTCCAACCAGCAAAGCTGGTGTCCTTCTCTGGCAGAGGTTGCCTTTATAGTTGACACCGCTGCTGATTCTAGAGCAGCGGTTCTCAAACTTTTCTGGTTGAAGGGCCCCTTTTCAAATGGATTAGTAATGACGGACCCCCCCCCCATCTAAATTATCATACTCGTAATCAATGTTCCCTTTAAGCTGCGTGGCCGCGCTCCGGTCTGGAGCTCCCGCGCAGGCTGCCTGCCGGCTCTTCAATTGGATTAACCGCGTAAGCGCGACAATTTGAAGGGACCGCGCAGCCAAAAAATAATTACAGGCAACGTTGCTCATAATGTGAAAGCGCTGCATGTAAAGAGTGTTTTAATAATGCTTCGAAGAAAACAGGTATTGACTTACTGACGTCAGTGAGATGGGTGTGCCGGCTTCTCGCACCAGTTCTGGGCACTATTCGCCGCTTAGTGTCGGACAGTTTTTAAAGCCGTCCGCAGGCTGGCCAAGGCGAGTGAGGGCACGAGCACCCGCGCACGTGCTGGGACGCTGCTGGGAACGCGACTCACCGCCACACTGTCTCTCTGGCACGTTCTGTAACAGCTGCACTGTGTGGATTGTACGTCCCTTTGGGGCGCTAACTTCGCTGGAGCGCTACTTTTAGCGCCCCGGTAAAATTAGCGCCCCTACGGCCGAAATTGAGTGGTAGCGCCCCAAGAGGGAAGTGGGGTGCTACTGGAGGCGCTCCGCCTCCCTCTTGGGGCGCTGCGAGGGAATATCGCGGCGCTACGTGCTGCAGCGCGATGAGCTGCGGCACGCCGCGCCGCGGAACTGCAGGCCTTCCTCCCCTTCTTAAAGGGGAGGGGCCTTGCGCAGCTGGGCCACCGGGGATCGGAGTACCGGCAAAAGAACCTGGCATTCAAGAGAAGTGCCGGGCTCTTGGAGCGCAGCCGGCACTCCGTGGGGGGTGCTCAGGAGGCCGGGGACGGGGGTGCTGGCAGGCGACCAGCAACAAAAATGGCAGCCCGGCACCTCGCCTTTAAATAGCACCGCCCCGGTCGCAGGTAGGCCTCCCTGACGCCGTCGGACATAGCGTCCGGTGGTAAGTCAGGGGACGCTACTGAAGATCGCGGCCAGGGCGCGAGCTGGGCGCTGCACATGGCGATGACATCATCGCTGGCAGCGCAGCGCCACGGGGCGCTAACGGTTAGCGCTGCCCTTAACCTCCCGCTGAATTTCACGGGAGGCGTTGGCGGCGCCGCGCCCGGGCACTAGTTGCTTTGCAAACCAACCGAATTTTTCCCCCTAAGTGTATGCGGGAGGTCAGAGACAGATTGGGGGTTGGGGGTCAGTAATCGCGGGGGGAGGGGTCCAATTGCTGAGAGGGAAGCAGGTTAGCTTGGACGGGGAGTGGACCAGGGGGAGCGCCCCTGCTCCTCCTGGCCCACAAGCAGTGCTAGAAAGGCACTTACCTCTTCCATCCAGCAGTCCTTGCCTCACTTTAGCTGCCGGGTTTCCCAAGGCCTGGGAAACCCGGCCGGCCAGAGTTAAACCTAGAAGAGAGATAAAATCTGTGGCATGCAGCCTCATTAAAATATTTAAATGAGCCACCCGCCTTCAGGGAGCGGGTAGATTGCCCGCCCCCGTCCCGCCTCCGTTAAAACCAGAAGTGGGCGGGGTAAGGTGGGTTGGGTTCCGAGTTGAGATTTTTAAAATTTTAACATCCCACCGACCCAAACCCACCCGTTTTTGGGGGTTAAAAACCCCCTCGCAGAGTCTGAAACAGGAAGGGTCAGTTAGGATATTTAATTCAATGTCAAGTCAAGTAAGTTTATGCTCCACTCGAGCCTCTTCCTGTCTTTCCTCATCTAACTCTATCAGCATAACCCTCTATTCCCTTCTCCCTCATATGTTTATCCAGCCTCCCCTTAAATGCATCTATACTATTCGCCTCAACCACTCCCTGTGGTAGCGAGTTCCACATTCTCACCAGTCTCTGGGTAAAGAAGTTTCTTCTGAATTCCCTATTTGATTTCTTGGTGACTATCTTATATTGATGGCCTCTAGTTATGCTCTTCCCCACAAGTGGAAACGCTCTCTCTGTGTCTACTCTATCAAAACCTTTCATAATTTTAAAGACCTCTATTAGGTCACCCCTCAGCCTTCGCTTTTCAAGAGAAAAGAGACCCAGCCTGTTCATCCTTTCAATTTCTCCTCATTTGAGTCCTAAATGGCCAACCCATTATTAGGGAGGAGGATTCCAGAACTTGGGGGCTAGGCAGCCTCCCTCTCTTTCCCTCTCTCTCTTTCCCACATTACAACAGTGACTCCACTTCAAAAAGTATTTCATTGGCTGTAAAGCACTTTGAGACGTCCGGTGGTCATGAAAGGCGCTATAGAAATGCAAGTCTTTCTTTCTTTTACATCACAGTTCAGATTGTATTATCTGATTTCTACTTCTATTTTGGCTTCTTACATTTCATGAATTTAATGCCGGCAGAGCCCTTCCTCCAATATTACCACGAGGATTTGGTGTTACAGCGACATCAGATGTTGTAGACACATCGACCAGCGTTAGGTTTTAAGTGAGGGACCTGAACCGCGGTGTTGTGTTTCGGACTGATTTTACATTTCCCATCAAACCTCTCCATGCCTTGCTCCTCCCTATCTATCTCTGTAACCTCCTCTAGCGGTCCCTTTAAGCTGCGGCCGCGCAGCGCTCTGAAGGTCCCGCGCAGCAGGTAAGCCGGCTTTTAAATTTAAAAAAGGCGCGTGCACGGAATTTTGAATGGTCCACGTAGCCCGTTAAAGGAGCTGCGCGGGCCAAAAAAAATTACAGGGAACATTGCCCACAACCCTCCAAGATCTCTGCTGTCCTTTAATTCTGGCCTGTTGCGCAGCCCCGATTTTAATTACTCCACCATTGGCGGCTGTGCCTTCAGCTGCCGAGGCCCTAAATCTCTCCGCCTCTCTACCTCTCTCTCCTTCTTTAATACGCTGCTTAAAGCCTACCTCTTTGACCCTCTGTGACCATATGGTCACCTGTCCTAATATCTCCTTATATGACTTGGTGACAAATTCTTTTTGATAACGCTCCTCTGAAGCGCCTTGGGTAGTTTTAGTACGCTGAAGGCCCTCTATGAATGCAATTTGTTGGTATTGTTGTTGTCGTCCATGGTTGCTCTTTCATTGACTTGTTATGCAACAAGACCTGGACGACATTCAGGCTTGGGCTGATAAGTGGCAGGTAACATTCACGCCACACAAGTGCCAGGCAATGACCACATCCAACAAGCGAGAGTCTAACCACCGCCCCTTGACATTCAACGGCATTACCATCGCCGAATCCCCCACCATCAACATCCTGGGGTTCACCATTGACCAGAAACTTAACTGGACCAGCCACATAAATACTGTGGCGACAAGAGCAGGTCAGAGGCTGGGTATTCTGCGGCGAGTGTCTGACCTCCTGACTCCCCAAAGCCTTCCCACCATCTACAAGGCACAAGTAAGGAGTGTGATGGAATACTCTCCACTTGCCTGGATGAGTGCAGCTCCAACAACACTCAAGAAGCTCGACACCATCCAGGACAAAGCAACCCGCTTGATTGGCACCCCATCCACCAGCTTAAACATTCACTCCCTCCACCACCGGCGTACCGTGGCTGCAGTGTGTACCATCTACAAGATGCACTGCAGCAACTCGCCAAGGCTTCTTCGGCAGCACCTCCCAAACCTGCGACCTCTACCACCTAGAAGGACAAGGGCAGCAGGCGCATGGGAACACCACCACCTCCAAGTTGCCCTCCAAGTCACACACCATCCTGACTTGGAAATATATCGGCTGTTCCTTCATCGTCGCTGGGTCAAAATCCTGGAACTCCCTCCCTAACAGCACTGTGGGAGCACCTTCACCTCACGGACTGCAGCGGTTCAAGAAGGCAGCTCACCACCACCTTCCCAAGGGCAACTAGGGATGGGCAATAAATGCTGACCTTGCCAGCGACGCCCACATCCCAGGAACGAATAAAAAAAATGTACTGCAGCTGGGTTGTGGTTTGTGGGTTGCGGATGCTGTTGGCCGAATCAAGGATGATCTCATCTGCCCTTTGATGGCATTTCCTCCACTAGCCTCCTCCCGGCACTCATCCGCCTGAAGCCCTTGGCATTTTTTGGAGATAGTCAGGTTACAAAAGCACCCCCCCCACCCCCCCACCCTGTCACTCGGCGAAGGGCTGGGCAGGAAAGATAAGATCAAGGTATTCTGAAGCACAGCAGAATCAGTGTTGAAATATGGTTGCTGACACTTGGACATGCTGTGAAACTGGAAACGAAACTCGATGGCGCCTGCACAAGCCTGTTGTCAGCTGGAAAGACCACATTCCCAATGAGACGTAGACATAACAACAACAGTAAAAAAGGATAGAAGGCTAACACTTGCTGGCCATTCCTTCAGAGCAAAAGAGGAACTGGTTTCAGAACTATTATTCTGGGAACATGAAAACACAAAGAGAGGTCGACCTAGAATGAAGTACAATACTTGGATGGGAAGCTGAAATTCCGAAACAAGAAATACCAGCGGGCAGGAGGAACCTGTTTCACCATTCAATTACATCATGCCTGATCTGTATCTTAAATCCAAATACCCACCTTGGTTCTCTATCCTTTAATACCCTTACCTAACAAAAATCTATCAATCTCTGTTTCGAACTTTCCAATTGACCCCCAGCCTCTGCAGCTTTTTTGGGGGGAGATTTCCACCGACTTTGTGTGGAGAAGTGCTTCCTGACGTCACCCCTGAACGGCCTGGCTCTAATTTTAAGGTGATGCCCCCTTGTTCTGGACTCCCCCCACCAGAGGAAATAGTTTCTCTCTATCTACCCAATCAAATCCTTTAATCAGCTTAAACTATTCAGTTAGATCACCCCTTAATCTTCTATGTAAACATTCAATTGTCCTTAATCCCTATTTTACAATTAACCATCTCCCTGTAGCTTTGAATGTCAATTGATTATTATGATGCGGAGATGCCGGTGTTGGACTGGGGTGGACAAAAATGAGAAGTCGCACAACACCAGGTTATAGTCCAACAGTTTTATTTGAAATCACAAGCTTTCGGAGCAGGAGTGTTCCCTCCCAGTCGGGGAACACTTCAGCAGTCAAGGACATTCAGCCTCGGATCTGCGGGTAAGCGTTCTCCAAGGCGGCCTTAGAAACACACGACAACGCAAAATCGTCGAGCAGAAACTGATAGCCAAGTTCCGCACTCATGAGGACGGTCTCAACCGGGATCTTGGGTTTATGTCACGATACATGACGTGATCCAGACTCGAGTCGTCGTTGGCTTGTTCACAGATGTGATTCCCAGTAAAAAAGTAAATTTTTTTTTAAGTTTATCGTTTTACATACTGACTGCAGCTTTTGACACGTTAGACCCCCTGTAACTCCACCTCATTGTCTCAGTTGTATCTTGCTATGTCTTTGATGTGGGACCTTCCTGGCTGACCTGATTGCCTTTTGTCACACCTCGGCAGATAAACAGTCAGGATGATTAAATTTAGTCGTCTACCATTGTAAGGTACACATGCATTGTTCTCTATCTATATATGCTTTGGCGATTCTGTATCTCTTTACTTCACCCGACGAAGGAGCAACAGCTCCGAAAGCTTGTGATTTCAAATAAAATTGATTATTAGAAGGAGGTATTTGAGCGATCTCAGAGCCTGTTCATTAGAAGGTTTCTCTGTCAATAAATCTTTCGGTGCGTTGAACAGTTTGAATTATTGTATCTGTTAATTGGACACAATTATTTTCTTTCAATATGATATAAATGATCTTTAAAGTGAAGTCAGGTAAACGATTTCAGGTAGCAATCTGCTTTGAAAAAAATATAAACCGCAATTCTGAAATAAAAGCAGGAAATGCTGGCGCTGCACAGCAGACCCAGCAGACCCAGCAGGCCCAGCAGGCCCAGCAGACCCAGCAGGCCCAGCAGACCCAGCAGGCCCAGCAGACCCAGCAGGCCCAGCAGACCCAGCAGACCCAGCAGACCCAGCAGGCCCAGCAGACCCAGCAGGCCCAGCAGACCCAGCAGGCCCAGCAGACCCAGCAGGCCCAGCAGCCTCTGCAAAGAGAAACGACACATTAATGATTTAGATGACGATCCTTCCTCAAAACTGGAAAGGCAGTGAGTCCCTCAGTGGAAAGATGTCCAACCTTTTAGAGCTGCATAAAAACCAGTGAGTGAGCCACATATAATGACATAGAAATGTAAGCTGCAATACAAGGCACAAGTAAGGAGTGTGATGGAATACTCTCCACTTGCCTGGGTGAGTGCAGCTCCAACAGCACTCAAGAAGCTCGACACCATCCAGGACAAAGCAGCCGCTTGATTGATACCCCATCCACCATCTTAAACATTCACTCCCTCCACCACCGGCGTACCGTGGCTGCAGTGTGTACCATCTACAAGATGCACTGCAGCAACTCGCCAAGGCTTCTTCGGCAGCAGAACCCAAACCCGTGACCTCTTCCACCTAGAAGAACAAGGGCAGCAGGTGCATGGGAACACCATCATCTCCAAGTTGCCCTCCAAGTCACACACCATCCTGACTTAGAAATATATCATGATGTGGAGATGCCGGCGTTGGACTGAGGTGGACAAAAATGAGAAGTCGCACAACACCAGGTTATAGTCCAACAGATTTATTTAAAATTACAAGCTTTCGGAGCTGTCGCTCCTTCTTCAGGTAGGGTAGCTGTGAGAGAATCTCCCAGAATTCACAATATAAACACAGAAAAAATGTATTCAAATCTTTCCCTACATCAAAGACACACTAAGAGCACAGCCAAGACAATGAGATGTGTCCCAGGGGGTCCAACGTGTCAAAACACCTGCTGGCTGCATATCCTCTCCATTTGGGTTTGGTTCTTGTGTTAGTTTTTTTTTAAAAAAAACCTGGAAAGACCGGCCAAATGGAGAGGATATGCAGCCAGCAGGTGTTTTGACACGTTGGACCCCCTGGGACACATCTCATTGTCTTGGCTGTGCTCTTAGTGTGTCTTTGATGTAGGGAAAGATTTGAATACATTTTTTCTGTGTTTATATTGTGAATTCTGGGAGATTCTCTCACAGCTACCCTACCTGAAGAAGGAGCGACAGCTCTGAAAGCTTGTAATTTTAAATAAATCTGTTGGACTATAACCTGGTGTTGTGCGACTTCTCATTTTAGAAATATATCGTCATTCCTTCATTGTCGCTGTGTCAAAATCCTGGAACTCCCTCCCTAACAGCACTGTGGGTGTACTTCACCACACGGACTGCGGCGGTTCAAGAAGGTGGCTCACCACCACCTTCTCAAGGGCAATTAGGGATGGGCAATAAATGCTGGCCTTGACAGCGACGCCCACATCCCATAAACAAATTAAAAAAAATATATACATAAGTGCAAGTCCTCCATCTCAGGGTATGGTAGCATAGTGGTTATGTTACTGGACGAGAAATCCAGAGTAATGGCTGGAGACATGAGTTCAAATGCTCCACCACGGCAGCTGGGGAATTGAAAATTCAGTTAATTAAATAAATCTGGAATAAAAAGCTAGTATCAGTAATGGTGACCATGGAAACTACCAGATTGTCGTAAAAACCCATCTGGTTCACTGATGTCCTTTAGGGAAGGAAATCTGCCGTCCTTACCCGGTCTGGCCTATATGTGACTCCAGACCCAATGCAATGTGGTTGACTCTTAACTGCCCCTCTGAAATGGCCCAGCAAGTGGCTCACCACCACCTTCTCAAGGGCAATTAGGGATGGGCAATAAATGCTGGCCTTGCCAGCGACGCCCACATCCCGTGAATGAATAAAAAAAAATGTCCAAGACTCCCAACACATGAATTCTGAAACCATAATTCATATTAAAAAATTCTGTGACCCCATGCAAACAAAATCCAAAACCTCCATGCAAAACAACAAACAAATTAAACCCTCTCATATTAAAATAAAAGGGTTATTGATTTACTAGAGCTTGGCCCAACAGTTGGTAATCTGAAGATAGAGACCAGAGGGTATGTGCTCTGGCATTATATAGAGGATGCAGTGGGTGGGAGATGCAGAAACTGATGAAGGTGCTGTGATGCCAAGAGAGGGAAAGCAGGGCATGCTCAAAGAGAGGTGCCGTAATGAAGGAATGGCCCGTGATTTACAATGAAGCTCGGTTGGAGAGGCAGGGCAACAGAGGTGACAGTAAGTTCTTGCTGGGCAGAGAGATCGGAAACTTCAGAGTGGCGGAGATGAGTTGTGAGCGTATTATATGAAAAAGCACAGCTTTAGACTCACCTTAATCATAGAATCATAGAATAGTACAGCAGAGAAGGAGGCCATTCGGCCTATCGAGTCTGCGCTGGCTCTATCAAAGAACAATCCAGTTAGCCCCACTCTTTCCCCATATCCCTGCAATTTTTTTCTCCTTCAAGTATTTATCCAATTCCCTTTTGAAGGCTACTATTGAATCTGTGTCCACCACCTAATGCTGCAACCCGGGTGCCTGCTTGCTTGTTTAGTTCTACAATAGAGATTAGTTGACACTTAGCACTGTCCTTACCCGGTCTGGCCTATATGTGACACCAGACCCACAGCAATGTGGTTGATTCTTAACTGCCCTCTCAAATGGCCCAGCAAGCCACTCAGTTTTGTGGTCAAGAAGGTGGCCTCACCACCACCTTCTCGAGGGCAATAAAAGCTGGCCTTGCCAGCGATGCCCACATCTGGTGAATGAATGAAAAAAAACTACAAGCCCACAGCTACCTCGATTATTTATTCCCACCCCACCACCATTGTAAACAGGGCCTAGCATTGTTCTTTATTCAACATGAACTGATCAGATTTTTGGCTGGCGCTAACATACCACATGACTTCGATAAAACCAACCAGTATTAAGCAGGTAGAAACCTCACTGGTATTGAACCAAATGAGGTATTTACCACAACACAAAAGGAAAATACTGCAGATGCTGGAAATCTGAAATAAAAACAGAAAATGCTGGAGATACTCAGCAGGTCAGGCAGCATCTGTGAAGAGAGAAACAGAGTTAACGTTTCAGGCCGATGGCCTTTCGTCAGAACAGTTCTGCTGAAAGGTCATCGACCTGAAACGTTAACTCTGTTTCTCTCTTCACAGATGCTGTCTGACCTGCTGATTATCTGAGGTATTTACCACTTTGAACTGTTGTTTTAGCAGATTGGGCTGTAATTGCTCTTTGTTGACGTTGCTATGGATGCTACAAGGTATACAAAATAATAAGACAATAATAAAATATTTTTGAATCATTCTTATTGGATGAATCCACCTTTATTGCAATAGTATAGATTGGTAAGGCTTGTTTGAAGGTGTTATCGATATTACAGTCCATATGATAAGCTCTGTGATATTTTCACGATGAGGATATTGTTAGTGGGCATGACAAATGCACTATTAGGCTTTTATGAACGCTGTGGCAACCAGGATCCAGTAGCCCTATTATAATTGAGGTAGCTGTAGGCTTGTAGCTTTTTTTATTCATTCATTCACAGGATGCAGGCGTCACTGGCCAGGCCAGCATTTATTGTGTAGATTGGGCCCATACGCTCTGGAGTTTCGAAGAATGAGAGGTGATCTCATTGAAACATACAAGATTCTGAAGGGGATTGACAGGGTTAATGCTGAGAGGTTGTTTTCCCCCTGGCTGGAGAGTCTAGAACTAGGGGGCACAATCTCAGGATAAGGGGTCGGACATTTAAGACTGAGATGAGGAGGAATTTCTTCACTCAGAGGGCTGTGAATCTTTGGAATTCTCTGCCCCAGAGGGCTGTGAATATTCAAGGCTGAGATAGATAGATTTTTGGGCTCCAGGGGAATCAAGGGATATGGAGATCAGGATGAAAAGTGGAGTTGAGGTCGATGATCAGCCATGATCTTATTAAATGGCAGAGCAGGCTCGAGGGACCGTATGGCCTACTCCTGCTCTCAATTCTTATGTGAAGATGGTGGTGAACCACCTTCTTGTCTACAACTGAGTGTCTCGCTAGGCCATTTCAGAGGGGCAGTTAAGAGTCAACCACATTGCTGTGGGTCTGGAGTCACATATAGGCCAGACCGGGTAAGGACAGCAGATTTCCTTCATTTGTGAACCAGATGGGTTTTCACAACAATCTGATCGTTTCATGGTCACCATTACTGACACTAGCTTTTTAATTCCAGATTTATTTAATTGAATTTAAATTCCCCAGCTGCCGTGGATGAGGATTTGAACTGTGTCCCCAGATCATTAATCCAGGCCTACTGGATTATTAGTCCAGTAACATAACCACCATGCTACCGTACCCCAGATATCAGGTGCCAGTAGATACCAGTGGACAGTCCATCCCCAGAGATAGAGATAGCAATGTCGAGGAAGGGAAGAGTCAGAGATGGACCACTTAAAGACAAGAGAGGGGTGGAAGTTAGAAGTAAAATGAATGAAATTCTCGAGGTCAGGGCAAGAACAGGAACCTGCACTGACCTCTTTGACCAAGCTTTTGGTCATCTGTCCTAATATCTCCTTATGTGGCTCGGTGTCAAATTTTGTTTGATAATCGCTCCTGTGAAGCACCTTGGGACATTTTACTATGCTAAAGGTGTTCTATAAATACACGTTTTTGTTGTTGACACAGTCATCTGTGTACCATAGGAATATAGGAACAGTAGTAGGCCATTCAGCCCCTCAAGCCATTCAATTAGATCATGGCTGATCTGTATCTTAACTCCATCTACCTGCCTTTGTTCCATAACACTTAATACCCTTGACTAACAAAAATCTATCAATCTCAGTTTTGAAATTTTCAATTGACCCCCAGCCTCAACACAATCTTGGGAGAAGAGAGTTCCAGATTTCCATTACTTTTTGTGTGAAGAAGTGCTTACTGACATTTTTTAAGGTTCTGCCCCCTTGTTCTGGACTCTCCCACCAGAGGAAATAGTTTCTCCCTATCTACCCTATCAAATTCTTTAATCACCGTAAACAATTCAATTAGATCACCCCTTAATCTTCTATATTCAAGGAAATACAAGCCTAGTCTGTGCAACCTGTCCTCATAATTTAACCCTTTAAGCCCCCGGTATCAATCTGCGCTGCATTCCCGGGTAGAAGAGGTCAGGGAAGGGACCTGAGTAGGACTGGAACAAAGAGTGTTCAACATATCTTACAAAAAAAATAGGCAGAGCTAGGTCTCATGTGGGTTCCCATATCGACACCTTTTATTTGGAAGCAGTGACAGGAGTTCAAGGAAAAGTTGTTCAGGGTGAACTCAAGTTCAGCCAGGCGGAGGAGGGTGGTGGCGATGGATGGAGACTGGTTTGGTTACGGTTCAAGGAAGAAGCGGAAGAGCCCGCAGGCCGTCCTGATGGAGGATGGAGGTGCAGAGGGACTGAACGCCTGTAGTGAAGAGGAGTTCATACTGATTGTACTCAGGACGTTTGCAATCTTATGAAAAGAGAAAATAAGACTTGCATTTCTATAGCGCCTTTCACGATCACCGGATGTCCCAAAGCGTTTACAGCCAATGAAGTGTAGTCACTGTTGTAATGTAGGAAACATGGCAGACAATTTGCGCACAGCAAGCTCCCACAAACAGCAACAGTGATAATGACCAGATAATCTGTTTCAGTTACATTGATTGAGGGAGAAATATTGGCCAGGACACCAGGGATAACTCCCCTACTTTTCTTCAAAATAGTGCCATGATATCTTTTACGTCCACCTGAGAGAGCAGAAGGGGTCTTGGTTTAATGTCTCATCTGAAAGACGGCACCTCTGACAGTGCAGCACTCCCTCAGTACTGCACTGGAGTGTCAGCCTGGATTTTTGTGCTCAAGTCTCTGGAGGGGGACTTGAACCCACAACCTTCTAGACTCAGAGACAAGGATGCTGCCCACTGAGCCACAGCTGACAGGAGACTTTTAACACATCATCAAATGCAAACTCAGGTCCTGGCGGTGAAAGGTCAGTGGCATAATCCAATCCATCATAATAAAATTCTGCTCACAGCAAAACACCTGCACCTAGCAACTGTGTAATTGTGATTCAAAAACAACTTTTACTCCCTCGATGGCTTATCAAGTTTATCTCGTGAGCAGTTAAGGTGTACAGCCCAGGAAAGTCTCACTTTGGATCCTGGACTTTCCTGAATTAGATAGTATTATCTGGGCTGTGGGCGGGGGAAGTGTACAAAATTGGTCTTAGAGTGAGACAGGGGAATAATGGTCATGGTGCACACACCTATCGCTATGTTGTGCCCCTGCCGGAAGGATGGGGAATGTGTGGGCACTGGTTGAGAAAAGAATGAGCTTGGCTGTGATGGTTGAACACTCTGCGGACGCTTACAGTCCAGGCCCATCTGTGAACTAATAACTATTGGGTGAGGTACTGGAGGAGGACTGGCGCCCATGGTACTGTACTTCAGCAAGTAGTCAACACCTGCAGGAGAGCAAGAGGGGAGGGAAGAATTGGCAAGAAAAAACTTAAAATAAATTCCATTGTATATTTAAAGTGGTCAAACATGACCCTCGGAACGTAGGAAATGCTGACGAAAAAAGACCATGGTCCATCTAGTTCGCCTTCTACCATCCTGGTAGTCACATGATCCAACGATAATGGCGTCACTGACTCTCTACAGCTCAAAGGCCTCCTGTCACTGCCATGGTCTCAATCATCACAGTTTTTCTGAGCGAGCCATTTTTTTTCTAATGCTATAAACAAAAGCCATAGTCGCAAGTGTCTTGTATTAAAAATAAATGGCATTACTCTCAAGGCCTGCTGGAGATGCCTTCTGAGACAGATGGAAGACAGTGGGGCAAGCTGCGGCCATATTTTATTGCCACGCCAACTGTTTTGTTTCAGCCTCCTGTTAATTAAGCTAAATACAGTGTCAACTGTGGCTCAGTGGGTAGCACTCTCGCCTCTGAGTCAGAAGGTTGTGGGTTCAAGCCCCGCTCCAGAAACTTCAGCATGAAAATCTAGGCTGACGCTCCACTGAGGGAGTGCTGCACTGTCGGAGGTGCCGTATTTTGGATGAGACGTTAAACCAAGGCCCCGTCTGTTCTCTCAGGTGGACGTTAAAAGATCCCATGGCACTATTTCGACGAAGAGCAGGGGAGTTATCCTCGGTGTCCTGGGCCAATATTTATCCCTCAACCAACATATCTAAAACAGATGATCTGGTCATTATCACATTGCTGTTTGTGGGAGCTTGCTGTGCACAAATTGGCTGTCGCGTTTCCCACATTACAACAGTGACTACACTTCAAAAAGTGTTTAATTGGCTGTAAAGTGCTTTGGGATGTCCTGAGGTGGTGAAAGGCGCTATAGAAATGCAAGTCTTTCTTTCTATAACTAGGACATGTTTACCAAAGAGTAGATAGAAAGAATGAATACGAGGAACCACTTCCCAAGGGAGACAACTGTACCATAAACAAGTATGAGCCGTAGGGATCAAATATAATTGTCATTTATAAATTTCAGCAGTGGGGAACTCCTCCACCTGAGGCCTGAATCGAATCAACACTCAGATTGCCATCATTCCAGTTCAATGAGATTCACCAATTTAAAGGGATATTTTTCTCATGGAAAAAAATGTATTTGGCAAACTGTTTTAATCTATTTATAAGTACAAGATTTGTGTGTACAGATACAGTGGAGAAAATGGTACATTGTTCAAGATTTACCAAGCACTTAAAGCTGGCCCTTTGGCCCCGATTTTAACTCCAGGTGGATTCCCCGCTCAGGCCTGTGTTAAAATTACTGTCGGGTCTCAATGATGTCGTCGGGCCGCAACATGCCTATGTAAAGAAGGACCCTGTTGGCTCCGGGCGCCTGTCCTTGCTGCCTGCTCAGGAGAGCAGGTTAAAATTGCAGATGTTGCGATCGTGGCGGCTTTCGGACAGGTAAGAAGAGCCCAGGGCAATTTTAACCGCCCACCCGCCCGCCCGCCAGGTTTCTGCTGAGCGAGTAGGGTTAAAATCGCCCCCTTCGGGTCGACGCTGATGAAGTTCCAGAAAGAAGAAAAAAGAAACAAATGCTGAAGATCTGAACTCATTATGTTGGAGATACAAGGCAGACTGATTCGCATCTGATAAGAGAAGGATGGGCTAATTTTTCGGGTAGAGACCCTTTGTCAGAACTCATTGCGTTGGGTTCTGATGAATGGTCCGCCTCATTTCTACCCAAAAGATTAACCTGATGGTTCAGTGCAGTGCTGAGGGGAGTGCTGCGTTGTTTGAAATGCTGATCTTTGGATGAGATGTTAAACCGAGACCCCGTCTGCCTATTCAGCTGGATGCTAAAGATCCCATGGCACCATTTGAAGAAGAGCAGGTTGTCATGGCCAATATTCTTCACCTCAACCAGCAGCACCACAAACAGATTATGGAGTGACTGCTGCCAACAACCGGAAGCTGTGCAGAAGCGTTCTGCGCATTAATCTGGAAGCTGATAGCGATGATGTTTCTGCTTTTTTCCCCCACAGAGCCCACTCTGGCTTTTTTTTTCCTACAGTCCCGAAGACCCGCTCCCTTCCCAGCTTTTTTTCCCCAGAGCCCGTGATTCGCGAAGCGAACAACCAAAAATAAAAACACTTAGACTGCGCAGGCGCAAATATTTCAGACCAACAGTCGCTGCCAACAGATTAACTGATAATTCATCTCATTGCTATTTGTGGGGTGTGGTTTCTGCATTCGTACCTAACAACACTGACTGCATTTCAAGAAGTCATTTGTCTTAAGCGGTTTGAGATGGAATACATTGAGATACAAATGCGAATATAATTTTTTTGTGCATAAATTCAGGCATTGAGAAGGTTCCACGCTGGACCCTGAGTGTGATATTGAGACCCTATAACTCACGGGCCATTTCTAAAGTGTGCGGTGTCACGTGATCACAGACAGTTATGAAAGGTGATTTCCACAGCAAATTCCACACTAATTACTGTACAGTACAACTTGTACTTCAGCTCATTGTGAAACCCAAATCAATACAGTGTTTGGCTATTGTAGAATTGTACAACTCCTGACACACATGCTCACTCAGAATATTGATTGATTTTAGCATTTTACTTCTGGCCTCTGTGCGGAGAATCGGCCCAGAAGTGAAGCTTATCGAAGTTTAGACTGTGCATTACATATAGCACAATCCTACATGTGTTTATGAAGGATGGGTTTCTGATTTTGATACAAATAGCACGTGGAAGAAATCATCTTCCCTCCCCGCCCTGGGACTGATCACCCTGGCTGACTTACTCCCCTTTCCCCAGCACAGAGATACCAAAACTAATTGCAATGCCTCCACCAGCACTCTAGCTGAGAAAGAAAAGAAAGAATTGCATTTATATAGCGCCTTTCACGACCACCAGACCTCCCAAAGTGCTTTACAGCCAATTAAGTACTTTTTGAAGTGTAGTCGCTGTTGTAATGTGGGAAACACGGCAGCCAATTTGTGCACAGCAAGCTCCCACAAACAGCAATGTGATAATGACCAGATAATCTGTTTTTAGTGATGTTGATTGAGGGATAAATATTGGCCAGGACACCCTGCTGTTCTTCAAAATAGTGCTGCGGGATCTTTTACGTCCATCTGCTGAGAGAGCAGACGGGGCCTCGGTTTAACGTCTCATCTGAAGGACGGCCACCTCCGACAGTGTAGCACTCCCTTGGGAGTGTCAGCCGAGCTTTATGTGCTCAATTCCCTGGAGTGCGACTTGAACCCACAACCTTCTGACTCAGAGGCGAGGGTGCTACCCACTGAGCCACAGCTGACAGCACAGATTGGGAATCCAGCCTGGGATCTTCCTTTTCCTGGATGGATCAGTATCAGAGCTGGCAGCGCATTCACCCACTGAGCTATTGGGGAGCTGCAGATGCCTGAAGGCCTAGTAATTCCAGGTCAGAGACTGGGCCGCGGGCAATAATTAACTCATGGGCATGCGGACAATGCGGCCAATCATTGGAATGGTAGAAATCCAGTCATGTGCAAACACTTTAAAGTTGATTGCTTCTGAAGGTGCTTGGAACAGAATGGAACAAAAAGCATAACAAAGAGTACTGAACGGGAACAAAATCCTCAGGAGTCAGGTCTTGGTACAATGGTGCACTGGAAACGCCATGGCCCAGGGGCACCTGAGCCAATTGCAACGCGTCCACCAGCCCTCCAGCTGAGATCAGATAACTCAGAACATAGCCGGGATTGGAACCTGGAACCTCCCTTTGCCCAGTATCACACCAGGCAGACCATTAGTGCCCACTAAACCATCGCGGTGCTGTGAATGGGGAAATTATCCTGGGCTGATGTAGCTTGAAAGGTACATTTAAAGTAATTGGTTAAGAGGGGAGTTGAGGAGAAATGTTTTCACCCAGAGGGTGGTGGGGGGTCTGGAACTCACTGCCTGAAAGGGTGGTAGAGGCAGAAACCCTCATCGCATTTAAAAAGTACTTGGATATGCACTTGAAGTGCCGTACCCTACAGGGCTGTGGTCCAAGCGCTGGAAAGTGGGATTAGGCTGGAGAGCTCTTTTTCAGCCGGCACAGACACGATGGGCCGAATGGTCTCCTTCTGTGCCGTAAATTTCTGTGATTCTATGATTTTTTAACTCATGGCCTCTCAGTTTTAGACAACTGTCCCGATATAACCCCAGTCTGTGCTAACTTACCTGATCTCATACAGGGCAGCAGTAGGGGCACTAGAATTGGTCTCAGCAACTCTGGGCTAAGGAAGGGGTGAACATCATAAGAACATAAGAAATAGGAACAGGAGTCGGCCATACGGCCCCTCGAGCCTGCTCCGCCATTCAATAAGATCATGGCTGATCATAGACCTCAACTCCACTTTCCCCCCCCGATCCCCATATCCCTTGATTCCCCTGGAGTCCAAAAATCTATCGATCTCAGTCTTGAATATACTCAACGACTCAGCATCCACAGTCCTCTGTTGACCAAGGTTCCTGCTTGTGATTGCTATCCAGCGACCTTTGCTGGAAAGTATGTATGTGTGTCTGTGTGAGTGTGTGTGTGCGTGTGTGGGGCGGGGTGTGGGGTAGGGAGGGGTGGCGGTGATATTAGGCGAACCAGATTATGTTTAGCTGTGAGTGTCATGAGTGTGAAAGGAATGGCTTGGGCATTGTAGGGATGCTTTATGGTGTTGGTGTGGGGTGGTGCCAACCTGGCGCATCATGTGGCAGCCAGGGTGTACAGCGTCAAGTGATGTAAATCTGGCCATGGTGAGGCCATCCCTGGCGTCCCGGGCAGCAATGTGCTGATGCCCTGTGTCCTGTGCGGCATCGGGTGATTGCGGAGAAGGTTGGTGTTGTTGTTGGTGCTGCTGGTGTGCCTGGTGCTGCTGGTGTTGGGGCTGATCGTGGTGGGATTCTGAGGACCAAGGTGAGATAGTTTCAGGGCACCGATGCTGATGTAATAGATGGCAGGAGAACTTGAGATGACAGAAGCGATCTGTCAATGGTGAGAGAGGTTGTTCCAATGGGGTGACACTGGATAGAGTGTTTACTTCAAGCACTTGCCACCTGCATAAAGCAGGGCCAAACGGCCTGCCAACATTCCCCATCTAGGTTCATGTAGAATGGCCACTTTGATCAAATACCAGGGGGCTGCTGGTATCTGTGGAACCATCCTCCAGCAAAGATTTAGTACCTTCAGGAGGAAGGGAGAAAACTGAGAGTTTTGTGGCGCTTGACAGGGCTGTTTACAGGCAGGCAAGCCGCCAAATGCGAAATAACTTGAGTTGCTTTAAAAATCTGTATGGCTACGTGAAGATAGTTGTGAAAAACTGCCCATGGGTCTATCACAATCTCCGTACTTATCTGGTTCAGAGGCGTTGGCCAATGAATAATTCAGATACTGTTGAGCAGAAAGGACTTGTGTCTGATGGGACCCGTTTCTCTAATAGATGATATGTGCCTTTTTGTAAGACTCATTATTGTTTTAAAGTGGATTCTGGAGACCCGTGAGTGCCCAGGGTTAACCCTGTTTAGGGAACGGTAGCCTAGTGATTATGGGGGGAATTTTTCGGGGGGGTCAGCGGGCGTGTTTGGTGGCGGGTTGGGTGGGGAAAAAAATTTTCAACCACAGGTCAGGATCTCGCTGTCAACCCGCCGCCACGTGCCTTTCCCAGATGTCGGTTCTGTCAGCGCTGAGCAGAACTGACACGCAGTGGCGGGGGAGGCAATTCAGGTCATTATGACCTTGTTAACAGCCCAATAAGAAGTATTTTGAACTCACCTTTACAATTTATGAGGTCACCCATGGGGTCCACGCTGCTCGGGGATCACGCCAGGTCAGCAGGTCGGGTGTTGTGTTCCCATGGAATCATCTTGTTACTTGACAGCTGCAAATGTGCTATAAAAGCTCCCATCTCACTGCTGTTCACTTCCAAGCTGCATTTGGAAGACAGATTGAGATTTATGCAGCTTACAAGTGTTTGGAGCAAACTCTCTCACCATTGACAGACCGCTTCTGTCATCTCAACTTCATCTGCCATCTATTCCATCAGCATCGGTGCCCTTGAAAAAATCTCACCTTGGTCCTCAGAATCCCACCACGATCAGCCCCAATACCAGTAGCACCGAGCACACCAGCAGCATCAACACCAACCTTCTCCGCAATCAACTGATGCTGCACAGGACACAGGGCATCAGCACCCGACCACATTGATGCCCGGGAGGCCAGGGATGGCCTCACCATGGCCAGATTTACTTCACTTGACGCTGTACACCCTGGCTGCCACATGATGCGCCAGGTTGGCGCCACCCCACACCAACACCATAAAGGATCCCTACAATGCCCAAGCCATTCCTTTCACACTCATCACCATTGCGGGAGGTACCGTTATGTCTCACCATTCACTGCAACTCACTAAGCCACTTCCAAAGGTGCACACAGATCTGTCCAAGAATGCAAAGTGTGGAAAATAAAGATTTCAATGTTTGACACCACATTAACAGAAACTTTACATGAACACTGCATAAAACATCCAAGTGCCTACCCTTGTGTGTTGTTAGTTGGTATGATTGGACTAGGATGAGGGTGAGTGTGAGGGATGGCTAGTGAGATGGGGAAGTGATAATGTAGATAGAGAGGGATGGGTGGAGGTGCAAGGTAAGTTGGTGTGAGTAAAGATGTGCAGGAGTAGGGTAGGGAAGGCAGAGTGATGGGGATGTGATGAGTGGCACAGCAGGATGATGTTGAGTGTAGCTTTGTACTAATGTTTCGTGATCTACTGAGATCATTGAAAGGTTGGCGCCACTGCAGCCTGGTCATCCTGACAACATCCCTGCTTGTGCCCTCCTGTGCAATGTGCAACCAGGCTGCGCTAGTCTCCTGGGGTGGTCTCTTCCGCCCATTAGTCATGGGAGAGCCTGGGTGCAGCCGTGCACCTCTGTGCAGTGCTTGTCAGTGTTTGCAGCACCTCAATGCTGTAGAACACTGACAGCACAACTGTCAAAAACAACTTGGACATGGCCCCTTTAAGGAAACCGGCTGATGACGCATCATCAAATGACATCATCAGACCCGCTTCCTTCAATTGGCCGGGAGACGCACTGGGCGGGGCTTAACAAGCCCAATCAGGGGGAAATCATTTTGGACAGCAGGCTGGAGCCAGCAGCGAGGCCAGGACCCGCCGAGGTAGGGGAAATCGCGGCCAAAGTTACTGGACTAGTAATCCAGCCTTACCACAGATCTGGAGACTTGTGTTCTAATCCCACCATGGCAGCTGTGGAATTTAAATTCGGTTAATTAATTAAATTTGGAATAAAAAGCTAGCATCAGTAATGGTGACCATGAAACTCTTCGTAAAAACCCATCTGGTTCACTGATATCCTTTAGGGAAGGAAATCTGCTGCCCTTACCCGGTCTGGTCTATATGTGACTCCAGACCCACAGCAATGTGGTTGACTCTTAACTGCCCTCTGAAATGGCCCAGCGAGACACTCAGTTGTAACAAACCGTTACTATACACCACATGGACTGCAGCGGTTCAAGAAGGTGGCTCACCTTCAAGGGCAATTAGGGATGGGCAATAAATGCTGGGCTCGCCAGCGACGCCCACATCCTGTGAATGAATAAAAAAGAAAAATCAGACAGGCCAGATTGACCCGGGTCCAGAACACTGCTGCCAGTTAATGGAAACCAATTTTAGCAGCATAACCATCGGGAGACGGTTCACGGATATCAGGCTGCCAGAATCCATCTTAAAAGAATACCAAGGTAATGTGGAGATAAAATAAAAAACTTCCAAGCTGGCTCCCTCAATGTCTCAGTGAGTTGTTGAGCCATATAGGCTAGAAAGTCTCAGGTTTGATTCCTGATTTATGCAAGGTAACAAATCTCAACAACAACTTGCGCGTTTATATAGCGGCTTTAACGTAGTAAATCGTCCCAAGGTGCTTCGCAGGAGTGCAATCAGTCAAAAAAAACCTGACACTGAGCCAAAGAAGGAGACATTAAGGGGGAAAAATTCGGTTGGTTAGCGCTTCCCGTTAGCGCCTCCGGGGGGCGCTAGCAACTTAGCACCTGAGCGCGGCGATTTTAGCGCCGCTCGCGAAATTGACCAGTCGTTTTGCGGCGGCGCTAAACACTACCGCCACGATCTCCTGCGCCCGCAGATTGTGATGTCATGCAAGCGTGCAACGCCTCGGTATCGCCCCAGACCGGATATTGAGTCGCGCCCCCTGCCTTAGCGCCTATCGTTAGGAACGACAGGTAGAGGGGAACGTTTTCAAGTCGGGAAGGGGCTGGGGGAGCGCTATTCAAAGGCGGGCGCTTCCTGCTTTTTCTTGTCAGCAAAATTTTTGGTACACGCAGCTTGAGAGGGAGAGAGATGTCTGGAGAGATTTAACGCTGTCCTAAGGAGTTTTGGCCCTCAGCACCACTTTTGAGGTTCCTAAGCGCCGAGCTCTTTCCCTGGGCCTACCCATTAGTGGTTCCAACACAATTGCTTTTGAGGTCTCTCCAGGCCGAGATTCAAGGCTGCAATGAGCAGGGTGTGGCTGGTCAGCAAGATGGCCCCTCCCCTTTAAGAACTGGACGGCGCCAGTCTGTCTGGCTTCCATGGTAACGGACATCGCCTGAGCTTCGGTAGCGTCCTGAGGTAGCGCCTCGCTCCCCGATGTTAGCGCCTTAAGAGAGGTGTGTAGCGCCTGATTTAATGCTCAAATCACCTCCAGGGGTGATAGAGACGAATTTTGCAGTCGGAGGCGATAATTAGCGCCGGGCGCTAAACCTTGCGCCCGGCCGATATTAGCGCCCCAATTTTTCCCCCTGAGACAGGTGACCAAACGCTTGGTCAAAGAGGTCGGTTTTAGGGAGTGCCTTGAAGGAGGAGAGAGGTAGAGAGGTTTAGGGAGGGAATTCCAGAGCTTCGGGCCGAGACAACTGAAGGCACGGCCGCCAATGGTGGGGAGAAGGTAGTGGGGGATACGCAAGAGGCCAGAATTGGAGGAACGTGGAGTTCTCGGAGGGTTGTGGGGCTGGAGGAGGTTGCAGAGATAGGCAAGGGCGAGGCCAGGGAGAGATTTGAAGACAAAGATGAGAATTTTTTATTTTTAAATCTCAGCCAGATGGCATACGGTAAGGTTTTACAGTTAGCCCAGCCTGCCGAGGTTAAGGGAGGGAAGAATTGGCCTGGACTCCTATTCCTGATTGCTATCCAATTATCCCTGGTGGAGGTGTGCATGCATGGACATTAGGTAGGCCCAGGATCAGGCTTGACTGTGATGCTTCTTGTGGTCAAATAGTCTGTTGACATTCATGGTAAAGCCTCACACATGAATAATGGTCACTTGAGCAAGGTAATGACGGGTGCCTGGCGCTCAGGCAACGGTACCCCAGCAAGGTGGGCAACCTAAAGACGGGAGGAAGAAGATTGGCAGTGGAAAAAATACTTCGAGATTTAATGGCAGGATTTACAAAGACTTCGAAGGAAGAACTAGATGGAATGTAAAATCTCCCTTGGGGTGTGACTTGTGTTACCCAGGTATGTCCTCATACCATTTTGCTGCTATGGAAACGAGGTAGGGTTGTGGGAGTTGCCTCATCCCACACAAGCGGCACTGTTAACACAGGGTCCTTTCAACAGCTGGTTCGTTCAGGATCGGAGCCAGCCAATTCCGCCCCCCCCCCCCCTCCGATCGACGAGCTGCAGTTGGGCGCGGGTCTCGTGCCTGCATCGTGCCGGCGCCATTTAAATTCAGACCCGAAGCCCAATCTGGCTCAGGCCTCAGACCAGCCCGGACCGGCGCTCTGCCGGCTTTGCGTCCATTTTGGGCATGAGTTGAATTTCTTGGCCTGTGAGGGGAAAGGAATACCCACGAAGAAAAGACAAGTAGGTGCTGTGTAAAGGCGAGGTTTTGGCGCTGTAAAATGTGCACAATCTGATTTTGTACAATATTTCCTGCCATATTGAATTGGGTTCTAACATTGAACAGACAGGTGCACCATTTCTGGCATACAGCCAAGCCTGATCTTGTTATCACCTGTCCACACACGCACACACTCACACGCACAGGCACACGCATACGCACACGCACACGCATACACACACGCACACACTCACACGCACACTCACACGCACAGGCACACGCATACACACACTCACAGGCACACGCATACACACACGCACACACTCACAGGCACGCGCATACACACACAACTCACAGGCATACACACATGCATACACACACACACGCACAGGCACACGCAAACACACACTCACACACGCACGCGTGCACACACACATGCATGCTGAACAGAGCATAGGTTTTGGGAGCAGGTTGTTGTCCCGATTGTAAACTACCTAATGTAGTGACAATGTACCTTTAAAATAGATGCAATTTCTATTTGGCTGTATATTATTTTCCTGAAATGATTTAAGTGCACCTACATAGACAGGTGATGGATGTGATGCACATCTCTTCAAAATCCTTTACGTGCCATCAGTGCTCTGATCCACATCAGAATAATCTCTGAAATAAACTGGTGAGTGATTACAATCAGGGCGTATCTGTAATAAGAACATAAGAAATAGGAGCAGGAGTAGGCCACATGGCCCCTCGAGCCTGCTCCGCTATTCAATAAGATCATGACTGATCTTTGACCTCAACTCCACTTTCCCGCCCGATCCCCATATCCCTTGGTTCCCCTAGAGTCCAAAAATCTATGTCTCAGCCTTGAATATACTCAACGATTCAGCATTCACAGCCCTCTGGGTTGAGAATTCCAAAGAGTCACAACTCTCTGAGTGAAGAAATTCCTCCTCATCTCAGTCTTAAATGGCCGACCCCTTATCATGAGACTGTGACCCCTGGTTCTAGACTCTCCAGCCAGGGGAAACAACCTCTCAGCATCTACCCTGTCAATCCCCTTCAGAATCTTGTATGTTTCAATGAGATCACCTCTCATTCTTCTGAACTCCAGAGAGTAGAGGCCCATTCTACACAATCTCTCCTCAGTGATGACTCTTAAGTGTCATCAGTGCTCTGATCCCCATCAGAATAATCTCTGAAATCTCCTTCTTCTTAGGCAGTCCCTCGGAACCGAGGATGACTTGCTTCCACATTAAAAATGAGTTCTCAGGTGACTGATGAGTCCAATGCGGGACCTACAGTCTCTGTCACAGGTGGGGCAGATGGTGGTTGAAGGGGCAGGTGGGTGGGGTGCTTGGGTTGACGTGCGCTCCTTGCGCTGCCTGCGCTTGGCTTCCGCTTGCTCCCAGCGAAGAGACTCGAGGTGTTCGGCGCCTTCCCGGATGCTTCTCCTCCACTTTGTGCGGTCTTGGGCCAGGGATTCCCAGGTGTCAGTGGGGATGTTGCACTTTTTCAAGGAGGCTTTGAGGGTGTCCTTGAAGCGTTTCCTCTGCCCACCTGGGACTCTCTTGCCGTGCCGGAGCTCCGAGTAGAGCGCTTGTTTTGGGAGTCTCGTATCGGGCATGCGGACAATGTGACCTGTCCATCGGAGCTGATTGAGCGTGGTCAAAGCTTCGTTGCTGGAGATGTTGGGCTAAGCAAGAACACTGACATTGGTACGCCTACCCTGCCAATGGATTTGCAGGATCTTGCGGAGGCAGTGTTGGTGGTATCGCTCCAGTGCTTTGAGGTGCCTGCTGTACATGGTCCATGTCTCTGAGGCATACAGCAGGGCGGGTATCACCACTGCTCTGTAGACCATGAGCTTAGTGCCGGGTTTGAGGTCCTGGTCTTCAAACACACTCTGAAATAAACTGGTGAGTGATTACAATCTGTATCTGTAACGTGTGAGCATTACAACAGTGACTACACTTCAAAAAAGTACTTCATTGGCTGTAAAGCGCTTTGGGATGTCCGGTGGTCGTGAAAGGCGCCACATAAATGCAAGTCTTTCCTTCGTTATTGTTGGATAATGAAGAAGAATGGGAACCCTGGCTGACTTCCCATTTGCTAAACTAGCGGTGCATGGGGCCAAATTGTGCTGCCCAGCTGCCATTCAAATCCCATGGCACCAACTGAACCAGGGAGTGTTCTCAGTGTCCTGGACAACACCACCAAAAATAAATGAACTGCCCATTCATCTCATTGCTGTCTGAAGGACTTTGCTGGGGTCGAATGGCTGCTGCATTTCCCTAAAGAACAGTCTCTGCACACCAGGAGTCATTCATTGTGTGAAGTGCTTTTGAGGTGTTTCAGCACATATAAAAAATGCAAATATTTCTTCCTTTCGAAGTGGATTTTCACTTTGCTGCATTCTGTTGAGAATGGTCTGCACCTCCACGGGGGAGAGAAGTATTTCCGCACTGTTCTCCTCTCCCAGACTGCCTCACCTGTACTTGGTTTTGAGCATGCTCAACAGTTCGTCCTAGGCCCACAGGCCTAAATGTAAATGAAGGGTTAAAAAAAGGAAAAAGAAAACAAAGACTTGCATTTCTGTCGCGCCTTTCATGACCCCAGGATGTCCCAAAGCGCTTTACAGCCAATGAAGTCCATTTTGAATTGTAGTCACTGTTGTAATGTAGGAAACGCAGCAGCCAATTTGCGCACAGCAAGCTCCCTCAAACCGCAATGTGATAATGACCAGATAACCTGTTTTTTGTGATGTTGATTGAGGGATAAATATTGGCCCCAGGACACCGGGGCTAACTCCCCTGCTCTTCTTCGAAATAGTGCCGTGGGATCTTTTACATCCACCTGAGAGAGCAGACGGGGGGCCTCGGTTTAACATCTCCTCCGAAAGACAGCACCTCCGACAGTGCAGCACTCCCTCAGTACTGCACTGGGACCCTAGATTTTTTTGTGCTCAAGTCTCTGGAGTGGGACTTGAACCCACAAACCTTCTGACTCAGAGGCGAGTGTGCTGCCCACCGAGCCACTGGCTGACACTATTGCAAAACTACGTTTAACAAAGATTATTGCAAGTAGAATAATTATTAATTCTTGGGTCATGCAACTTTGCAAGGAGTGCATTATTGAAAAGGTATGACTTCTAGATTGCAAAGTGTAAGGTTTGTTTATGGGAACCTCTGTGAAACCTTTGAGAGAATAAACAGTACAGTAAAACCCCAAATAAAGAACACTGGAAAAACAAATGTCACACCTTCGCAGAATGCCATCTAAAACTACACACAACCCCTTGAAAATAGAGCTCCTTTTCTTGAAGGCTGCTTTATTTCGGAGGATAAGGTTAAAGTCTACTGCCATCTTCAGGTTGAATTGGGGGTTGGAGGAGATGTGAAGCTCTCCTAAGATCAGCAAGGCCAGCATTTATTGCCCATCCCTAATTGCCCTTGAGAATGTGAGCTACCTCCTTGAACCGCTGCAGTCCGTGTGGTGAAGGTGCTCCCACAGTGCTGCTAGGGAGGGAGTTCCAGGATTTTGACCCAGCGACGATGAAGGAATGGCGATATACTTCTATCGCGATATCGGGTTCATGTCACGATACAGAACGTGACTTGACATCATGGCCGGTCTTTCCAGGTGTTTTTTTTTTAAAAAGACTAACACAAGAACCAACACAAATTGACAGGATATGCAGCCAGCAGGTGTTTTGACACGTTGGACCCCCTGGGACACATCTCATAGTCTTGGCTGTGCTCTTAGTGTGTCTTTGATGTAGGGAAAGATTTGAATAGATTTTTTCTGTGCTTATATTGTGAATTCTGGGAGATTCTCTCACAGCTACTCTACCTGAGGAAGGAGCGAACAGCTCCGAAAGCTTGTAAAATTAAATAAATCTGTTGGACTATAACCTGGTGTTGTGCGACTTCTCATTTTTGATATACTTCTAAGTCAGGATGGTGTGTGACTTGGAGGGGAACTTGGGAGGTGGTGGTGTTCACATGCGCCTGCTGCCCTTGTCCTTCTAGGTGGAAGAGGTTGCGGGTTTGGGAGGTGCTGTCGAAGAAGCCTTGGCGAGTTGCTGCAGTGCATCTTGTAGATGGTACACACTGCAGCCACGGTGCGCCGGTGGTGGAGGGAGTGAATGTTTAAGGTGTGAATGTTTAGAGAAGAACTTCCTCACCCGACATCCACACATGTATGGTCGCAAAAAGTTACAGGGTGAGCGATCAGTAGCAGAGACCCCAGCTGATTTCTCTTCCGTAACCCACGAATTCTAGCCCTATTACAGCACCACCACCAGTGTCCCCAGCAGACATCAGCTAATTCAGCACACAGTGGGGAATAAACCGGGCCTTTCCTGCTCTGTATAATTGAGCTACTGGTTAGACTCACTGAGCTATCAGGGAAGTCAGCATCACTTTTTCATTCTTAGCAGAATAATAATTAAAAGCCCAATAGTTAACATGGGCCGGTAACCAGAGGACACCAGAGGATTTAATGTAATTGGCAAAAGAACCAGAGGCGAGATGAGGGGAATATATTTCACGCGGCGAGTTGTTGTGATCTGGAATGCGCTGCCTGAAAGGGCGGTGGAAGCAGATTCAATAGTAACTTTCAAAAAGGAATTGGATAAATACTTGAAAAGGATAAATTTGCAGGGGCTATGAGGGAACGAGCAGGGGGGAGTGGGACTAACTGGAGAGCTCTTTTAAAGAGCCGGCACAGGCACGATGGGCCGAACGGCCTCCTTCTGTGCAGTAAGAGTCCCAGTTGTGTTTCTTCATAAATTTTCTTCGTATTGGCATTAAAATTCTGCAGCAAATGATATTTTTTTCTTTCTTTATAATAATGTCCATTTTCTATTTACACTTCATTCCACGCGGGTACAAATTACATTCGCTGAAGTGAATCCAATCTCACATTAGGAAATTTACAGAGATCTATAAATAGATTTCAGGCTGGTGCTTTCCTTTGCGAATTGCAGTGCAAACACTTAGCAAGTCACTGCACACACCGAAACAACAAACATGGCTATTCGTGCGCCTTCTCCATGGAATGTGTCCAGACGGGTTTTCTCTTCTGGATAAAGGACTGGATTCCTTCCTGACCGTCCTTCAGCGCCAGGTTGTCCACCATGACCTGTGCGGCAGTTTGATATGCCTCGTTTCGATTCTGGGCCATCTGCTTGTAAAAGGTGGCCTTCCCCAGCGCGACCACCGATCTGCTTGTTTCGCAGATTTTGCTGGCAATTTTCATCGTCACTTCATCCAACTTCTCCTCGGGCACCACTCTGCTTACCAGCCCGTGCAGCAGCGCATCATGGGCGGAAATAGGCTCTCCGGTAAACAGCATCTCTAAGGTAACCTGTTGCAAATAGAACTTACTCAAATCTTCTGCATTTGCACAAACAAATCTGAGCAAAACTGTTTTAACAGATACTTTTCTCCCCCCCCTGATTTCCTGCCCTCCTTTCCTGATGGTTTTGACTGATGCTGGAGAATTTTTTTTTTATTATTCGTTCATGGGATGTGGGCGTCGCCGGCAAGGCCGGCATTTATTGCCCATCCCTAATTGCCCTCGAGAAGGTGGTGGTGAGCCACCTTCTTGAACCGCTGCAGTCCATGTGCGCTCTCATTCCCCCATCCTGCGGGTTACCGATCTCAGTACGGGGAAACTTCGAGTAACACCCGAGTGATTATCCGCAACCAAGGAGGACGAGTCACCCCAGACTGCTCGAGTCCCTCTTCGTGGCCGAATTCATAACAGCAGGAGTGGAGGCTCGGGGGGTTACGAACTCCAAACCCACCCTCTTAGGTTGGGAAGGCTCAGGGTGCAGGGAGACTACAACAGGGAATTTTTTTTTTATAGGGAAAGAGGGAGGAGCCTGAAAGAGAGAAGAGTTGCTTCCTTAGTTGAGGAGAGTATCAGGACTTCATTAATTAGTGGTTTATGGTCACTCACAGAAGTCAATTCCATTTTTATTACATAAGATTCGAGAACCGTTACAAGTGCTTTGGGGATCGCATTCGGCGCCTCCGACCATTTATTCTCTGGAAACCGTAAACTAGTGGCCTTGGTTATAGGCCTCTAAGAACTTGCAAAAAAATAGATAGGAACACAGGAACAGGAGGAGGCCATTCAGCCCCTCGAGCCTGTTCCACCATTCAATGAGATCACGGCTGATCTGTGACCTAACTCCATCTACCCTTGCCCCATACCCCTTGGTGAACAAAAATCTATCAATCTCAGATTTAACAATCGATCGAGCATCGATTGCTGTTAGCGGAAGAGATTTGCAGAGAGTTCTATAATTTGCGATTGAAAGCAATGAGCAGGCCTCAGAAAGCACGATCCGAGCTGATCGTGTCTACCGACTGGCGTGCCAACACAAGCTCCGGTAAAGGTTTGCGGGAATAATGGCGCAAGTTGAAACGCTGCAGTGACGGTACCTTTCGAGGAACCGATCGTCCCAACGCAACGGCTGGTGTGGAACAGAAGAGCCCGACGTTGACTCCCGGAGTGGCGAATCTCGACTTGTCTGACACCACGGCGATGTCGCAACTCGCAACGAGCTGGCACCCGGCAGCTGTGGCCAAACCGTTGACTTTGGCAATAACCGGCACTGGGATATCCTGAAGCAGGGTCATGACCTACACAGTATAAAAAGGCTGATGAGCACAGCTAACTGGTCATTCTTTTTTTCCCCCTTTTACTGCAGTCACACTCCTACAATCTCCTTATTCGAGGTCATTTCTCCCCCGCCCGCCCCTCCCCCCGACTTCCAGCAACTTTCTCCCATCCTGGATGCCCCGCCTTCTCCTGGGGCACTGACTGCTCCACAGGTACCACTTGTCCTGGAGTACCTCCCCCGAGTGGCCAGTCTTCATTTGCGCGCCTAGGCCAGCAGGCAATTTGACCGTGGGGGCCAGCACAGCCGAGCCCGGTCCTGCCCGCTCTAGCCCTCCACTTGCAGGTGACTGTACGGTTCCACTGCTCACTGCCTTACCCAGCTAAGCCAATTGTTAATTAGTTAAGGCGATGAAAGGCTGACCATATATTGTATTATTCCAAGGCAGGTACATAACAAGTCACAATCTCATTAATAAATCACTAAAACTTCATACAATCAAGTACGGCACAGGAGGCCATTTGGCCCATCGTGTCTGTGCCGGCTAAAAAAGAGCGATCCAGCCGAATCCCACTTTCCAGCTCTTGGCCCGTAGCCCTGTGGGTTACGGCACTTCAGGTGCGTATCCAAATACTTTTTAAATGTGATGAGAGTTTCTGCCTCTACCACCCTTTCAGGCAGTGAGTTCCAGAACCCCACCACCCTCTGGGTGAAAAAAGTTCTCCTCAACTCCCCTCTAATCCTTCTACCAACTACTTTAAATCTAGGCCCCCTGGTTATTGACTCACTCTCGTACCATTGTCTCAATAGCTTCAGAATATTACTGTTTTTCATGGCCTGCCGATTATGCACCCTGATTTTAATCGCTCCATCATTGGTGGCCGTGCCTTCAGCTGCCAAGGCCCGTAGCTCTGGAATTCTCTCCCTTAACCTCTTCGCCTCTCTTTCCTCCTTTAAGACGCTCCTTAAAACCTATCTCTTTGACCAAGCTTTTGGTCACCTGCCCTAATTTCTCCTTATGTGGCTCGGTGTCAAATTTTGTTTGACAATCGCTCCTGTGCAGCGCCTTGGGACGTTTTACTACGTTAAAGGCGCTATATAAATGCAAGTTGTTGTTGTTATCCAATGCGCCAAAGTCTGAATATAAATTGATCAGCTTACTTCAGTGCAGACTGCAAACACCTCGGCATGGTGATCCCATCCTTTAGTGGAGGTTAGTTCCTTGAGATCGTGGCCAGATGAAAATACAGGCCCTTCAGCTGCACACATAAATCACACAGTATAAGCCTCAAACGGAAATACGGTACCAATAATGCATTTAGAATAAACATAAATAGTTCTATAAATGGCTTATGTTAACACATTCCTTTGCTAAGCAGGTATTTATTGCTTTCTACCCTTCCTCACTCTTTGAAAGAAAAGAAAGACTTGCATTTCTATAGCGCCTTTCACAACCATCGGACGTCCCAAAGCGCTTTCCAGTCAATGAAGTACTTTTTGAAGTGAAGTCACTGTTGTAATGTAGGAAACGCAGCAGTTAATTTTGCACTCAGCAAGCTCCCACAAACAGCAATGTGATAACGACCAGATAATCTGTTTTAGTGATGTTGATTGAGGGATAAACATTGGCCCCAGGACACTGCGGAGAACTCCCCTGCTCTTCTTCGAAATAGTGTCACGGGATCTTTTACATCCCCCTGAGAGAGCAGATGGGTCAGAAAGTCGTGGGTTCAAGTCCCACTCCACAGACTTGAGCACAAAAATCTAGGCTGACACTCCAGTGCAGTACTGAGGTGAGTGCTGCACTGTCGGAGGTGCCATCTTCGGAGGTGACATTAAACCAACCAAGTGGATGTAAAAGATCCCATGGCATTATTTCGAAGAAGAGCAGGGGAGTTATCCCCGGTGTCCTGGCCAATATTTATCCCTCAATCAATGTCACTAAAAACAGATTATCTGGTCATTATCACATTGCTGTTTGTGGGAGTTTGCTGTGAGCAGATTGGCCACCACGTTTCCTACATTACAACAGTGACTACACTTCAAAAAGTACTTCATTGGCTGTAAAGCGCTTTGGGATGTTCTGAGGTTGTGAAAGGTGCTGTAGAAATGCAAGTCTTCCTTTCTTTGTTTGAATCTAGATCCTTTCTGGTTTTGTCTGGCCAAGTTTCACACTTTACCACATGAGCCAGCAGATCCATTGGATTTGATTACATCCTAAAACTAAGCTGGAATTACCTGAAATAATGATAACTCGGAGGTCATTGCTTCCTGCTTCATGGAGGAGGTCGGTGCGCAGAGATTCTAACATGGTCAGCGAGAGTGCATTCCGCTTCTTTGGATTATTCAGAACGATAGTCCTAAACAGAAGACAACCTTTCTTCAGCAAAAAGAAAGTGGCCTTACAGCGTTTATTATATATAGAATCACAGAAATGTACAGCACAGAAAGAGGCCATTCGTCCCTTTGTGTCTGTGCTGGCCGAAAAAGAGCTCTCCAGCCTAATCCCACTTTCCAGCTCTTGGTCCGTAGCCCTGTAGGTTACGGCACTTCAAGTGCATATCCAAGTACTTTTTAAATGTGATGAGGGATTCTGCCTCTCCCACCCTTTCAACAACAACAACTATATAGCGCCTTTAATGTAGTAAAATGTCCCAAGGCGCTGCACAGGAGTATTTTAAGACAAAAAATTTGACACCGAGCCACATAAGGAGAAATTAGGGCAGGTGACCAAAACTTGGTCAAAGAGGTAAGTTTTAAGGAGCGTCTTAAAGGAGGAGAGAGAGGTAGCGAGGCGGAGAGGTTTAGGCAGGGATTTCCAGAGCTTAGGGCCTAGGCAACAGAAGGCATGGCCACCAGTGGTTGAGCGATTATAATCAGGGATGCTCAAGAGGGCAGAATTAGAGGAGCGCAGATTTCTCGGAGGGTTGTGCGGCTGGAGGAGATTACAGAGATAGGGAGGGGCGAGGCCATGGAGGGATTTGAAAACAAGGATGAGAATTTTGAAATCCAGGCGCTGTTTAACCGGGAGCCAATGTAGGTCAGCGAGCACAGGGGAGATGGGCGAACGGGACTTGGTGCGAGTTAGGACAGTTTCAGGCAGTGAGTTCCAGACCCTCACCACCCTCTGAGTAAAAAAGGTTCTCCTCAACTCCCCTCTAATCCTTCTACCAATTACTTTAAATCTATGCCCCCTGGTTATTGACCTCTCTGCTAAGGAAAATAGGTCCTTCCTATCCACTCTATCTCGGCCCCTCATAACTTTATACACCTCAATTAAATCTCCCCTCAGCCTCCTCTGTTCCAAAGAAAGCAACCCCAGCCTATCTAATCTTTCCTCATAGCTAAAATTCTCCAGCCCTGGCAACATCCTCGTAAATCTCCTCTGTACCCTCCCCGGTGCAATCACATCTTTCCACTAATGTGGTGACCAGAACTGCACGCAGCACTCTAGCTGCGGCCTAACTAGTGTTTTATACAGTTCAAGCATAACCTCCCTGCTCTTATATTCTATGCCTCGGCAAATAAAGGAAAATATAAAGATATTTTTAGCTTTCCCAATGGTTTACTGAGGGGAGCTCGGTTAGTTTGGAGGTCGTCTTATCAAAACTGTTAGTCTGCTAGCTTATGGGGGTAATTTTAAACTTCACCACCTGGTGGTAAGCTGGTGGAGTGGATCGCCCACTTGTTATACAACCCACCGATATTCATCCTATTGCTTTCAATGGAAATAAAAATCGGGCAGGTCCTACAGTTATGGTGAAGTTCAAAATGACCCCTCCCGATGTGTTTAACATTACAGCCGAAATGATTAATCCTTGACCAGTGTACACAGGAAGAAGCAACCGCTCTGAAATCGCACTGCCCATTATTACTAACAAATGCGTTGGAATGTTATTTTAACATCGGCATTAAGACAGCGAATAGAGGAATTTCACATCAGTGAATTGTTGTGTGAATCGCGCAGGAACTGCAGACATGGGGATGACGGAGGTGTGAGAGGACAAGAAGTTTGGGGGAACTGGTCAGATGCAAACTGCGCTGCACTGCCTTGTGTTCTGATGAGTCATACAGAGAGGATCATTCAAGCCCTTCTTTAAAAATTCATTCACATGGGATGTGGGCGTCGCTGGCAAGGCCAGCATTTATTGCCCATCCCTAATTGCCCCCGAGAAGGTGGTGGTGAGCTGCCTTGTTGAATACAACTGAGTGGCTTGCTGGGCCATTTCAGAGAGCAGTTAAGCGTCACAAGAGGCCAGATAAGGACATTAGTGAACCAGATGGGTTTTTACAACAATCCGGTAGTATTATGAACACCATTACTGATACTAGCTTTTATTCCAATTTTATTTAGTTAACTGAATTTAAATTCCCCAGCTGCTGTGGTGGGATTTGAACTACCTGGATCATTAGTCCAGGTCTCTAAATTACTAGTCCAGTAACATAACCACTATGCTACCGTACTCCCTTGTCAGTACTGAGTTAAAAATCCTCACCTCAGGTGGCCACTCTAATCGGCTTCCCACTTCTGGTTCTATCCAGTGACCCCTACTGGAATGTGTGGGCATCAGGTGAGGACAGTACTGTGTGCAGTTCTGGTCACCACATTACAGGAAAGATGTGATTGCACTAGAGAGGGTGCAGAGGAGATTTACGAGGATGTTGCCAAGACTGGAGAGTTTTAGCTATGAGGAAAGTTTGGAAAGATCAGGCTGTAAAACCCTTCACGGTTGAAGAAACTGCTGGCAATATCTGGCTGGGCTCACACACGAAGAATGACCACCTGGGTGAGGAATGAAGAGGATAGCTGGCCCTTGTCAAACCCTAGCCCAGCGTAAGTCGGGGGAGGAGAAGCGATTTTCTTTTTAGGCCAGTCAACTTTCCCTTCTCCTATTTCTCCTCTCACGCTCACGGTCTCCTCCAGTTTATCCTTGGGCTCCAACCTCGGTCCCATCTCTTCATCATTTATTACCCGGACATCACCTGGAAGCACAAGGTCATTTTCCGCATGTATGCCAATGACACCTGCCGTTGCATCTCGGCGTTGTACATCGATCCCAAAGATACAACTGATAGGACAGTAAGAAGACAGACTAGAGGGACCTATGGTCTTTTCCAGCCTCGAGCCTATGGTTGAAAAGATTGGTTTGAAGGAGACTTTTAAAGGGGAAAGGAAGTACCAAAGCAAAGAGATTTGGGGAGGGAGGGCAAGATCTAAATGGCCATGAGCTCTGCCACCAAGTAAGGAACACCCAGATCTAGGGTACGGTACGGTAGCATAGTGGTTATGTTACTGGACTAGTAATCCAGAGGTCTGGACTAATAATCTGGAGATAATAATATGAATTTGAATTCAGTTAATTAAATAAATCTGAAATAAAAAGCTAATGGTGACCAATGTTCCCTCTAATTTTTTGGGGCGTTGTGTGGCCCCTTTAAGGGCAAGCTGGCTGCGCGGGATCACTGCGCGGCCGTGCAGCTTAAAGGGAACATTGATGGTGACCATGAAGCTATCAGATTGTCGTATAAACCCAACTGGTTCACTAATGCCCTTTAGGGAAGGAAACCTGCCGTGACAAAGGCATACCCATCTGGGGATTTGTGTCAAAATTGGTAGAGCTGTCCCACAGACTAGGCAAGCCTGTCCCAAGCTGGGTCAAAATCCTGGAACTCCCTCCCTAACAGCACGGTGGGAGCACCTTCACCACACGGACTGCAACGGTTCATGAAGGAGGCTCACCACCACCTTCTCGAGGGCAATTAGGGATGGGTAATAAATGCTGGCCTTGCCAGCGACGCCCACATCCCGTGAATGAATAAAAAGATGCATAGGAGGCCAGGGCCGGGAGAAGTGGAAGGTGCAGTCTCACTCCAGACTTCCTTGTTAAGTATCAATGGTATTCTATGGTTCCTGTTTGATTGAACAAATTGCTTTAATAGCAGTGTAATTTGTACCATTACCTGAAGATTGAACCTTGAAAAAGCCAGTGTCAGCCGTGGCTCGTCTCAGAAGGTCGTGGGTTCAAGTCCCACTCCAGAGACTTGAGCATAAAATCTAGGCTGACACTCCAGTGCAGTGCTGAGGGAGCGCTGCACTGTTGGAGGTGCCGTCTTTTGGATGAGACGTTAAACCGAGGCCCCATCTGCTCTCTCAGATGGACGTAAAAGATCCTGTGGCACTATTTCGAAGAAGAGCAGGGGAGTTATCCCCGGTGTCCTGGCCAATATTTATCCCTCAATCAACATCACTAAAAACATAAGTTATCTGGGTCATTATCACATTGCTGTTTCTGGGAGCTTGCTGTGCGCAAATTGGCTGCCATATTTCCTACATTACAACAGTGACTACACTTCAAAAAGTACTTCATTGGCTGTAAAGCGCTTTGGGATGTCCGGAGGTTGTGAAAGGCGCTATAGAAATGCCAGTCCTTCTTTCTCTCGGTGGCAGGCACTGTAAAAGGTCAAGCTGCCATTTCTGCCGACTTGAACCAAAGTCACCTTGAAAAGAACGACCCACTGAACCCGGTTGGGGGGGACGACCCAGGCTCGTTTTCTGTCATTTAAAGGTTTTGCGGTAAATTAGAAGCAAGCTGGAGCTGCTGAAAGGAGCCGGGGTCTGGGCTCGTACCGACCTGATCCCATTCTGCTGAGTGCTGACTGTCAGTTTATCGCAATGGGGCTGAACCGTTCCACTGGCAAACCGAGCTTGGGCATAAACCAGAGGCATGTTTTCCACCGGGTGCCGTCCCTGCAAGAGCTGAGCCGTGGGTCTTGCAAAGTGTCTCATTTTGCCGAAGCATTTTCCAGCAGCCGTCGCACACCCCATGGTGTTTACAGAGACTTCTGTCCGTGCAGTACACCCGCCTCAACACAACACGAAACTCCAATTTAAAGTTCCACCCACCTTGCCTTGCTCGTTGCAGTGCAGCCACAGCATTGTTCACTTGCTTTTTCTCACAAATGTTTCATTGCAAGCTACAATTTTTTTTTCTGTTTAACCTACCGTGATAAAATCTCACTCCGTAAAAAAAAAATAATACAGCTCTTTTTTTGTTTAAATGTGCGTCACTTTTTCACCAATAGCAAACCTCACTTGCGCAAATGTCAATGCACCCCAAAAGTTTAAAAAAATAATTAGATGAGGAGTGAAACAAAAATTTAAAAAATAACAAAATACTGCGGATGCTGGAAATGTGAAATAAAAACAGAAAAAATGCTGGAAATACACAGCAGGTCAGGCAGCATTGTTTCTCTCTGCACAGATAGGGCTGAGTATTTCCAGCATTATCTGTTTTTTAATTTATGAAACAAAACTGGGAAAACCCCAAATGAATTGGAGATGAGGCAGAGCCATGTCAGGAAAGAAAGACAGACTTGCATTTCTATAGCGCCTTTCACGACCACCAGACGTCTCAAAGCGCTTTACAGCCAATGAAGTACTTTTTGGAGTGTAGTCACTGTTGTAATGTAGGAAACGCGGCAGCCAATTTGCGCACAGCAAGCTCCCACAAACCGCAATGTGATAATGACCAGATAATCTGTTTTTAGTGACTTTGATTGAGGGATAAATATGGGCCAGGACACCGGGGAGAACTCCCCTACTCTTCTTCGAAATAGTGCCGCGGGATCTTTTACGTCCACCTGAGAGAGATGGCGGGGCCTCGGTTTAACGTCTCATCTGAAAGACGGGACCTCCGACAGTGCGGCACTCCCTCAGCACTGCACTGGGAGTGTCAGCCTAGCTTTGTGTGCTCAAATCTCTGGAGTGGGACTCTGAACCCACAACCTTCTGACTCAGAAGGTGAGTGTGCTGCCCACTGAGCTACGGCTGACACTTGACACTTGAGCTGGAGGTGAGAATAATGCAGGTTTGGTAGATTAACTTTGGTGGAGGAGGTCAGGGATTAACCAGGTGCATTGATAGCAATGGGCTTCATGTGCCACATGGCCCCTTTTTTCTTGCTTTTGTACTTTCTTCTGTTCTGAGGAATTAATGTTCTGAGGAATTAAGTGTTCCTCCTTGGGATGGCTGTGGCAAGTAAATCCCTCAATGGGGATCAGCGTTGTGAAGAGACCCGCGACAGGATTCACCCGCAACCTCAGCAATAGGTTTGAAGGGAGCCGGGCGATTTTGATAAGATCCTAAAACCAGTGGGTCAGGCCTGGGGGCGGGGGGGTAGGCCGCTTGTTTCCCCGCCGGAGCGCTGAGGCGGACGGGACGGGACTCGGGCCTGGCGGAGGGTCCGCGGCGGCGACAGGCTGAGGGAGAGAGGCTGAGGCTTTGTCAGCACCGCGGGTAAGGAGGCCGAGTCAGGGAGAGGGGAAAAAAAACAACCCCCACACCCCCCCCTCCTCGGGACGGACGCCCGGCCTCCCGCCCTAATCGAGCGCCAGGCTTCGGGCCTAGCCCGCCAAATCCCGCTCTCTCCCCCGGAGAGGCTCAGTCAGTGTTGGCTGCAGCCTGAGGGAGGGCGGCCGGCGGGTTTTGTACAAACTGAGGAGAACCCCCCTCTCCTCAATAAATAAATACTATTGGCTTTACAGCCAATGAAGTACTTTTTAATGTGTAACTGTTGTAATGTGAGACATGCCGCAGTTAAATTGCGCACAACAAGCCCCCACAAACAGCAATGTGATAATTATCAGATCATCTGTTTTTGCTATGTTGATTGAGGGATAAATATTGGCCCAGGACACCGGGGATAACTCCCCTGCTTCTCTTCAAAATAGTGGCCGTGGGATCTTTTACGTCCACCTGAGAGAGCAGACGGGGCCTCGGTTTAACGTCTCATCTGAAAGACGGCACCTCCGACAGTGTAGCACTCCCTCAGCACTGCCCTGGAGTGACGGCCTAGATTTTTGTGCTCAAGTTTCCTGGAGTGGGACTTGAACCCACAACCTTCTGACTCGGAGGCGAGAGCGCTGCCCACTGAGCCACGGCTGACATCCCCAGCTAACCCTCCTCCCCCTCCCACCCCGTCAACCCCTCTCCCCCCTCTCCGTCAAACCCCCATCAATCCCCCTCCCGCCTCTGTCAACCCCTGTTCACCCCTCCGTCACCCCCACTGTCCCCTCCCCTACTGTGCAAATACTTTGAAATGAATACAGCTGTTCTCCCCCCCCCACCCTGGCTATAAGACACATTGAACGTTTACGTATTTTTAATCTTAAAATCTACAATGTACTGCTGCCTGCCTCTGGAAATAAATGAGACTTGGCAGGTCGGAGTAAATCAACAGATACTTCACCACTTTTGTAGTTTTTATCAAAATAGTCTTGCATAAAGTCATGCAGCTGTTTCATTGCAAATATAAGATAATACTGTCTCCATATCGTTGTTCAATTAAAGTATAGTTGCAAAAAATATCCTAAGTTTCAGCCTAGCTTATGTGCTCGATCTCTGGAGTGGGCCATGAATGCACGCCCTTGTGACTTAAGCGAGTGGTTCCCATTCCACTTGCTGATCCACCTTTAACTCTTATTCTCTGTGTCTCATCTATTTCTTTGTATTCCGCACTGTGCATATCACTTCTGTCCTTTATTCGTTTCCTGATTCCCCACCGTAACAATTTACAGGTTATTCTATGAATGTGTATTTGGTCATTGCACTTTTTCCCCCCACCCCCTTTCCCTTGTTCTGTTCCTTCTTAAATGCTTTTTATCCGTAATATCGTTCAGTTCCGAGGAAGAGTTTATACCTAAAACATCAAATGACTCGTGCAGTTGATGGATGCTGTCTGATCTGCTGAGTGTTTCCAAGGTTTTCTGTTTTTGTTTCAGATTTCTTACATCTGCAGTATTTTTGCTTTTTGTTCTGAATGAATCCTTGTTTTCAAATCTCTCCATGGCCTCGTTCCTCCCTATCGCTGTAATCTTTAACAGCCCCACAACCCTCTGAGATATCTGCGCTCTCTAATTCTGGCCTCTTGATCATCCCTGATTTTAATCGCTCCACCATTGGCGGCCGTGCTTTCAGCTACCGAGGCCCTAAGCTCTGGAATTCCCTCCCTAAACCTCTCCGCCTCGCTACCTCTCTTTCCTCCTTTAAGACGCTCCTTAAAACCTACCTTTTTGACCAAGCTTTTGGTCACCTGCCCTAATAGCTCCTTATGTGGCTCGGTGTCAAATTTTGTTTGATAACGTTCCTGTGAAGAGCCTTGGGCACGTTTTGCTACGTTAAAGGCGCTATATAAATGCAAGTTGCTGTATTGACTCCGCCCCTCTCTCTGGGGAAGTGGCTCCGCTGATTGCGCTGCTTTTGTCCACACGACGATATGTCAATCCCAATAATTGAATCATTTCTTTAATACTGTACTGGTGTGACTTGCATCAATCCATTTGAACCTGTTTGGGGGATGATGTCAAATGTTGACAAAGCTCTGAATGTTTCACCATTGCTCTCTTGCCTATTGAATTCTTCGCTTGCTTAAACTGATTGATTGATTTTATTTTCTGTTCATTCCAGCTGTAAAGAGAAGGCACAATGTCGCTCTACGATGACTTGGGTGTGGAGACCAGTGACTCAAAGACAGAGGGCTGGTCAAAAAACTTCAAACTCCTTCAGTCCCAGCTGCAAGTGAAGAAGGCGACACTAACGCAAGCAAAGGTAATACTTTTGTATTTTAGCTGATTGTTTGCTTTCAAGTCAGGCTGGAAGTACTATCAAATATTTCTAAATAAAGGAGACTTTTAAGTAAGCCATTCGCATTTTTGTACTGAATGGTCAGCTGTTGGGCAACACTCCCAATCTTTCAATCCTCCAGCCCTATAATCCCCCGTGACCTCTGCACTCTGCCTAGTCTGGCCTTTTGAACATCCCCGTTTTTAAATGCTGCACCATTGGCGGCCGTGCCTTTAGCTGCCGAGGTCCTAAGCTCTGGAATTCCCACCCTAAACCTCTCCGCCTCTCTACCTCTCTCTCTCCTTTAAGACACTCATTAAAACCTACCTCTTTGACCAAGCTTTTTCTGCCCCAGCATCTCCTGATATGGCTTGGTGTCAAAAACATTTTTTTGATAACACTGCTGTGAAGCGCCTTGGGACGTTTTATTACGCTAAAAGGCGCTATATAAATATAAGTTGTTGTTGTGCGTCTTCCCTGTCTGAGCAGAGAACTGCTTCTGCATTCAGCTTTGACACCACCCACAAAAATGTATTGAACCTTGTTTTGGATTTTTTTCCTCTTCTCCCATCTTGTTCCGCTCAACATTTGATAGGGCATCATGGGTGAGATCGCAATGAATCAGTATAAACTGAATTCTGCGCCTTTGTGGCTCGTGATGCTGGAGTGTCAGATCTACATCCAGCACTTTGCTACAGAGATCAAGGGAAAACTGATGGGCGACTCCGGTGGAGTGGCTCGAGTGCAGATCTTGAAGGCCAGATAATCAATGGGAGCAGGTTGCCGGCTCACCTTTTATAGAATCATAGAAATGTACGGCACAGAAGGAGGCCATTCGGCCCATTGTGTCTGTGCCGGCCGAGAAAGAGCTCTCCAGCCTAATCCCAGTTTCCAGCTCTTGGTCCATAGCCTTGCAGTTTATGGCACTTCAAGTGCATATCCAAGTACTTTTTAAATGTGATGAGGGTTTCTGCCTCTACCACCCTTTCAGGCAGTGAGTTCCAGACCCCCCACCACCCTGTGGGTGAAAAAAGTTCTCCTCAACTCCCCTCCAATCCTTCTATCAATTACTTTAAATCTATGCCCCTTGGTTATTGACCCTTCTGCTAAGGGAAATAGGTCCTTCCTATCTATTCTATCTAGGCCCCTCATAATTTTATACACCTCAATTAAGTCTCCCCTCAGCCTCCTCTGTTCCAAAGAAAAGAACCCCAGCCTATCCAATCTGTCCTCATAGCAGAAGAAAGGTGCATGAAATGGTGGGGTATAACACGGTGGGCGGGTAAAGAGGATAGAAAATTATTTTAAACATGCAAAATGACATGCTGCTTTTGTTAAACCAGCCTAAATGACTTTGATACTTGCCAGTTATTCACACACATGCAGTGAAAGCAGCATCTTAAAGTTTATCAGATGAGATGTCCTGTTTGTGATGGTGTGTACCAGCAGGAGATCTGTTACTGCCAGTGTATTGTGATGGGACGATTTCTTAAAGTCCTATGCATTTTATATTGGTATTTGCCATCCTTTCAGTGGGGAGACTCTGTTTTGATAGAAAGTGTCACTGGTTCTAAATCATGTCTGCATTTGTTTTTAGACCCAACGTTCGAAGCAGAGCACAGTTTTAGCTCCAGTGATAGACCTAAAGCGAGGCAGCTCTGGGGAAGACAGACAGATTGTCGACACGCCACCTCATATAGCATCTGGTTTAAAGGTAAGAATCTCTGCAAACTCTGATGAATTATACCTGTTATTGTTTTAAAATATTTTTCTTGCTCTCTCCTACGGCCGTTGACTCGTTGCTGGAGCAGCGGGGGATACAGTACCACAGGTCCAGGCATCCTTGGGACCTCATCCCAAGTGGCCACAGGGAATACCATGGCCACGGCTGATTCAGTGGCTGCATAGCAATCGGGAACGGGAACCCTGGCTGATTGTTGGCTCCTTATCCCAGGGAGCCATACCAGCAACCTGGCTCAGAACAGCTAACTCAGGGAGGGGTTTGAATGACATATATTTTATTTTGAACAGAAACAAAGAGCATGCATTGGCTTTCAGGTTGACCTATTTTAAGGTTTACCTGTAAGCTACAAGCTCAGATTGTATCCACAGCGGATAAGATGAGGTTCAAAAGAATGCTGGAAATCAGAAATAATACAGAACATTCTGGAAGTGCACAGGAGGCCAGATGGCACGAGAAAGAGATAATGGATGAGGGAATACAGTTATGTGGATAGACTGGAAGAGCTGAGCTTGTTCTCCTTGGAGCAGAGAAGACTAAGAGGAGATTTGATCGAGGTGTTTAAAATCAGGAAGGGTTTAAGATAGAGTAAATAAAGAAACTGTTTCCAATGGGTGAAGGGTCGATAACCAGAGAGCACAGATTTAAGGTGACTGGCAAAAGAACCAGAGGCGACATGAGATAGACTTTTTTACGCAACGAGTGGTTAGGATTTGGAATGCGCTGCCTGATAGGGTGGTGGAGACAGATTCAATAGTAGACTTCAAAAGGGAATTGGATAAATACTTGAAGGAGAAAAAATTGCAGGGATATGGGGAAAGAGCGGGGGAGTGGGACTAACTGGATTGCTCTTCGAAAGAGCCGGCGCAGACTCGACGGGCCGAATGGCCTCCTTCTGTGCTGTACTATTCTGTGATTCTATGATGTGGGTGGGATCCTTCATTAGAACATTTGCGGAGATATTGCAAATATAGGTGTTCTGCGCATTGATTTTATGTTTCACTTTAAAAAAAAAAAATCATTTGCAGTAATTAGGATGTGATATCATTGCTATAAAATATGAAAAGTTGTTACACGGGGATGATATCAGCATGGTATGATTTGACTTTGATACTAGCAGGAGAATCGAAATACACAATGACATTTTTGTTTTTACCCAATTTTCTGTCCTCCTCTCCTGAAGGCTGTGACTCCAGCTGGGGTTCTCTTCAGTGAGCGCTGGCCTGCCCACGTGGCTATCCTTCATGTATGACCTAGGCAGCGTACTTGACCATCCGAAGAGGCTTTAGTATGTAAAAGGAGTTACTGTTTACTTTATTATCAATTCTTGTTACTCCTTCCCAGGACCCTGTTCCAAGTGGATTCTCTACAGGAGAGGTCTTGATCCCACTGGCTGATGAGTACGACCCCATGTACCCAAGCGACTATGAGAAAGTTGTAAAACGGCAGCGTGAGGACAGACAGCGGCAGCGTGAGCTAGAGCGACAGAAAGAAATTGAAGAAAGAGAAAAGCAAGTATTTGGAAAGCTGTGAGGGTTTTCTTCTAATCTTTGAAGGAAGAGTACCAAAATACAAGCTCACCAAAAATGTGTGTCTGTAATATAAGAACATAAGAATTAGGAGCAGGAGTCGGCCATTTGGCCCTTCGAGCCTGCTCCGCCATTCAATAAGATCATGGCTGATCTTCTACCTCATCTCCACTTTCCTGCACTATCTCCATATCCCTTGATTCCCTTAATATTCAAAAATCTATCGATCTCTCTCTTGAATATACTCAATGACTGAGCCTCCACAGCCCTCTGCGGTAGAGAATTCCAAAGATTCACCACCCTCTGAGTGAAGAAATTCCTCCTCAACTCTGTTCTAAATGGCCGACCCCTTATTCTGAGACTGTGACCCCTGGTTCTCGACTCCCCAACCAGGGGAAACATCCTCCCTGCATCTACCCTGTCAAGCCCTGTAAGAATTTTGTATGTTTCAATGAGATCACCTCTCATTCTTCTAAACTCTAGAGAATATAGGTCTAGTCTACTCAACATGTCCTCATAGGACAATCCCCCCATCCCAGGAACCAGTCTGGTGAACCTTCGTTGCACTCCCTCTATGGCAAGTATATCCTTCCTTAGGTCTGGTCTCACCAGGGCCCTATATAATTGCTTTACTCTTATACTCAAATCCTCTTGTAATAAAGGCCAACATACCATTTGCTTTCCTAATTGCTTGCTGTACCTGCATGTTAACTTTTAGTGATTTGTGTACAAGAACACCCAGGTCCCTCTGAACACCAACATTTCCCAATCTCTCTCCATTTAAAAAATACTCTGCTTTTCTAGTTTTCCTACCAAAGTGGATAACGTCACATTTCTCCACACGTAACATGTTGCATTCGCTCTTCGAATAGTCAGGTTTAAGTTTGGGGCAGTTTTAAAATGTTCTTAACATCAACAAAGCCATCTGTTTCTACTGCTCAGAAACAATTCTGGCATTGGCCTCATAAGATGACGGAAACAATGTCCAAGATTCTCCAAATGGGCCTGTTGTGAAGTTTCAATTTGCTTGTATGTTCTGACTTCTTTTCCTTGCAGCTTGCTCTGTGCTATCACGTGGAGTGGTTGAAGCAGATACCATTGATGCATTTAAGGGGAGGATTGATCGGTACATGAGGGAGAAGGGAATAGTGGGATACGTGGGGGGGGGGAGCAATGTTCCCTCTAAGCGGCCGTGCAGCAATGGGAAAGGTCCCGCGCAGTCCTGCTCACCGGCTTTTCCATTGTAAGTACCGCGTATGCGCAGAAATTTAAAGGGACCGCGCAGTGAAAAAAACGGGCTACGCAGCTTACAGAGAACATTGACCGGGGGGGGAGAGGTAATTAAATGGGTGGAGGCTGGTGTGGAGTATAAACACCAGCATAGACCAGTTGTGCCGAATAGCCTGTTAATGTGCTGCCGATTCTGTGATTCACCATGAATAATGCCACTATAGATCCAGCAGCAATGTTCCCTTTAATTTTTTTTTGGGTGCGTGGCCCCTTTAAGGGGCCGCACGGCCCATTCAAAATATCGCACATGCGCGTTTTTTTTTCTATTTAAAGGCTGGCTCACCAGCTGCGCGGGAGCTGCAGGGCACTGCCCGGCAAGCGCAGCTTTAAGGGACCATTGTCCAGCAGTACTGTGTGTGTATACTTGTAAGAATACAATGTGTACTTGCCAAAGTGTACAATTTCTCTTATTAAAATATCCAGGCGAAGGAAGGAGAGACATGAACAACCTACTGGGTTTGCGAGAAGACCCGATCCAGACTCCGAGGAAGATGATGAAGAAAGAGAAAAAGAAAGGCGAAAAAGAAGTAGGTGCATCGTGGTCTTTACAGCTTGGTGTTGTGACCAATATTCCCTGTCATTTTTTCGGGCTGCGCGGCCCCTTTAAAATACCGTGCATGCACTGTTTTTCTATTTAAAAGCCGGCTGCGCGGTATCACTGGAGCGCCACGCAGCTCACAGGGAACATTGGTTGTGACTTTGGGGATCTTATTGAAACATATAAGTTTCTGAAGGGGCTTGACAGGGTAGATGCAGAGAGGATGTTTCCCTCGTGGGGAATCTAGAACTAGGGGGCATAATTTCAGAATAAGGGGGCACCCTTTTAAAACGGAGATGAGGAGGAATTTCTTCTCTGAGGGTCGTGAATCTGTGGAATTCTCTTCCCCAGAGAGCTGTGGAGGCTGGGTCATTGAATATATTTAAGGTGGAGATAGACAGATTTTTGAACGGTAAGGGAATCAAGGGTTATGGGGAGCAGGCAGAGAAATGGAGTTGAGGCCAAGATCAGATCAGCCATGATCTTATTGAATGGCGGGGCAGGCTCGAGGGGCCAAGTGGCCGACTCCTGCTCCCACGTCTTATGTTCTTGACTGTTAGTTTTACTTTCTTTTCATTTAGAGATCGCCATTTATTTTTGTTCAGACAAAAAGTTTTCAGCGGTTGAAAGTTCTTTACTTTGTTGTGTTTTAGGTATGGGAGGAGCAGCGATTGCCCCGCCTTCATCACTTGTTGAAAAGGACAAAGAACGTACGTACAATGAATATCGCTGTAAACTGAATTTGTTTTATATAAAATATCTTTCTCTGACGTTGCTTAAAACATTTTACAAGGTTATACTTCCTACAATATAGATGTTGCACGACGTTCCCTGTAGTTTTTTTTTGGTCCGTGGGCCCTTTAACTGGCTGAGCGGCCCATTTGGTTTTTCGCGCACACGCAATTATTCCCATTGTAAAGCCGCGCATGTTAGCGCGAACGTTGGTGTTGCAAATATATTAGTGACATTACAAGTCAAGGTCTGAGATGATTGTTAGACCTCCATTCGGACTGCTTCCTTTTGGGGGTAAAGAACCGTCTGACTTACACAGATGAGCTTGATTTTTCATGGATCGGCAGTTTTGGCTAACCAATCAAACTACAGAAATAAATTACAACTGCTAGCTACAGACTCTGGAATTCAGAAGGTGAATATTGGCTTTTTTGATATTTTTTTCTGCAAAACTGAAGTGGTGAGGAGAGAAAAAATTTTGTTTTGACTCTCTGACTCCGATGACTGGAACTGAAATCAGATTCACACGCACCCACTTCTTGATAAAAGATGACTGAGACACACACACACGGACAAAATGTTGCCCTATAAGCTTGCTTTCATTATGGTACGTGTAAGGAACAGAAAGGGAGTGATTGCAAAAGGATTGTTCTCCCTCACTATCCCAGAATGGGCTCAATAGTTTCTGTCCACTTTTCATAGTGGTCTAATAACGGTTGTACATCTCTGGTTCCTGACTGTATAAGAATACGATTCCTGCTGGGGGGTGATTGACACCCAGTAAAAGCTGTTCCCCGCTTCTGTATTGAATTCTGTCCTGGGTATTGCCTGACGTTCTATAACCACATCAAGATGCAATGTTTTTTGCACAAAACTGTTTATATAAAAAAAAAATGGGCCAGATTTTGCTGTCAATATAACGGTGAGGCTAAAGGCGCTCGCCGTTATTTATGCGTAAATGGCACTGCAACTGCAGGCGAGGGGCAGATGCGTGATTAAATCCAAATATCCAAAAGTTGCTGTCCGAGTTGCGCCACTTCGCCTTTAGCTTCGCGAAAACGGCATCTCGCTGTCTGCCCCACTATTGACCCGCATTGAATGGCGTGAAGTTGCTGTATTTGCGCGGTAGATACGAACTAAACCCTGCCACAGATATTTAAGGCTAGTAATGAAAAGCGTAAGTACCCCTTTAACAATGTGATCGGTATTAATGACAGCCAATCAACCTCTCTGGCACCGAAAATTAACTATTATAAGTGTGGAGTCTCATTCCTTCAGGTTGTGAATTGTTTTAGGAGATTTTAACAAGGTCAAATTTTTAATTTAAATTTGTTTTTTCCTGTCTTTTTTTCTCTCTCTTAATCCAGTCTTTCGTTCCCTCCCTTTATTTCTATTTCTGTACCTGATTTGACATTGAATTCACCCCCCTTCTCTGTCCTTCCACTGTTTATTTCCCAATCCTTCAATATCTTTGATTAATTAGAGACACAGTTGGTTGCCCTTTTCACGCAGGTCACAGATGTCCTGTTGCCCTCGCAGCTCGCACTTTCAGTCACTTTGTGAGCAAAACTGTTTTGAGCTGAAGGGTGCAGGGGCAAGTGTAACCAATGGCAGATGCTGTTAAATGCCCTGCTACAGCAAAATCTGGCCCAAGAACTCTCGAGGGACAGGCAATTTAAAAAAAACATTTTTTGGGGTTTTTTTTCTCTCCTCCAGAAGGTGCTGTCTCCTATTTGAGTTCAGTTTTACAAGTTCTGCCAACCCTTGCATATCTCAGTCAAGTAGCCATTCTCTGCGTATGACACTGGACAGTAAGTGCCAGGAGGCTATTTGACTGTGGAATGCATCGCAGCTGAGCCATATCTTGTTCTTACCTGGCATCGACACTTATGAGTTTTCAGTGAGGTCTCGCTAGATTGCAGTTGGGGGCAGTGGTCAGGCTGATTCTCCCCCCACCTCCTCACCTTACTAATCCAAGATAAACCTGTACCCCTCAAGTTTACCATAGTTACACTATGAATATATATAATTTGATTTAGTACATTTTCTGTTGCTGTTTATTTCAAAGCAGCAAATCTAGTACAGAACAGTGAAAAGGTCAGACTAAATCAAATTGAGTTCATTCAGATATTTAAGAACACTTCTCAAAGCTACCCTAATGGCTTAATGGGCAAATGCATCACCTGAGGCCATCAATATAAGATAGTCACCAAGAAATCAAATAGGGAATGGTGAGAATGTGGAATTCGCTACCACAGGGAGTGGTTGAAGCGAATAGTATAGATGCATTTAAGGGGAGACTAGAGAAGCACATGAGGGAGAAGGGAATAGAGGTAATGCTGATAGATTTAGATTAGATTTAGATTTAGATAAAGTAATTGGTGGCAGGTTTAGAGGGGATTTGAGGGGAAATTTCTTCACCCAGAGGGTGGTGGGGGTCTGGAACTCACTGCCTGAAAGGGTGGTAGAGGCAGAAACCCTCATCACATTTAAAAAGTACTTGGATGTGTACTTGGGATGCTCTAACCTGCAGGGCTACAGGCCAAGAGCTGGGAAGTGGGATTAGGCTGGATAGCTCTTTGTTGGCCGGCGCGGACACGATGGGCCGAAATGGCCTCCTTCCGTGCTGTAACTTTCTATGATTCTATGAGGAAAGACAGGAGGAGGTTCGAGTGCAGCATAAATACTGGCATGGACTGGTTTTGTGCTGTGCATTCTATGAAATCCTATGTAGTACTAAGCCATAAAGAAGTCTCGATTGTTTCAGGTATTTCTGTTTCTGTTTTCTTTTACCATCAATCATTCCCTAGCCGGGGGTGGGCAGGCAGCAGGGCCCGAGACAATGACTTGCTGAAGTCAGCTCGTAGACATTGTTGTAAGTGTGTTTTAGTGAGTTGTGTCATAGAGTGGTAAGGTGCAAGTTTGACTTTCCATCCCTCCCTACCCCTTTTGCGATTTCCACCCCTCACCCTGTTGCTGGCCCAGCTAAGATCAGGACCTTGCATTTGGAGAATTGCAGGCACACACCTGTGTTCTGGCACTCCGGTGTTGGCAGAACCTTCTGAAATTCAGTCTTGCAGTTTGTGATGTCCTTTGAAGCCTTTGTTTATGTTGTGACCTTGTAACACACTCAGAACTGTTACTCTGCATATTCTGAGCTTTGTTTTTAAGGCAGGTTAATGACCTGTTCTTGTGATTTGCTGGAGAATCGGTACGCATCTTATTTAGCAAAAAAATTATATGCACAGAACAATTGGGTAAAGGAAACATTTTGCTCATCAATAGAATTTTCCAATAAGCACCATCCAATATAACAATGGCATTGCATTTTCAGTTTTTATCAAAATTCACAATAGTATTCCTGCTTTTCCTCCTTTGTGTTCTCTTCCACTCCTCCCCCGCCCCCCGCTATTTCATCCCTTTTTGATATTTCTTTATTCTCCGATGATAACCTGATTTTATATTGTTTTTCTCTGGCTTTGAGCAGTAAATGCTGTCTCTGGCTTCCAAATAATCTCTGCTTCCTTTGCCTGTCCTGAGTTCCAATGTAGTTAAGGAATCTGAGTGCAAATACGTTTGTCTTTTACAGGCTCACACATGCAGGCAATGCACCAAGAATGAATGCTGATCAAGCACGCGCAAATTTTTTCAATTATTATCAAAGATAATTTCCACCTTTTTAAAAAAAATTTTCTTGTCGATGGCTGTCTGTTTCCAAAATAAACTCCGAAAAATTCTGGGGAAAGGTTTTCAGATACGGAAATGAAAATGCTGAGCTGTGATTGTATACTGTACTTTTAAAACAAAACTCGGCAAAATTCTCACCTCAGATGCTAATTTGCTTTTTCCCTTTTTTTTTATATAAGTCATTCCACCTTTCCAGTACGAGGATGAAACCAGGTCTCGTAGTGCACCTGTCAAGGCTGCTATTCCCCCTCCAGTCTATGATGAGCCAGAAAGACCGCGCTCCCCACCTGGCCCCACCAACTCCTTCATCGCAAACATGGGGTAGGTGAAAAATTCAACTAAACTAATCTCTTTATCGAAATGATATGTATGGATTTTCATTTGTGCCTCTTGTATAAACAGGATTGATATTATGAAGAATGGTGCTTTGTGTGCATTGGCCAGAGTAGACATACTTCCTCCAAAACTCAGAATCTCATTTGCATGAACAGACATGTGTGTATACCTTGCGCCATGCATCACAGAAGTTTTACAAAGGATATACGGCACGGAAACAGGCCATTTGTGCGAACCAGTCCATGCCGGCGTTTATGCTCCACTCGAGCCTCCTCCCGTCTTTCCTTATCTAAATCTATCAGCGTAACCCTCTATTCCCTTCTCCCTCATGTGCTTATCTAACCTCCCCTTAAATGCATCGATACTATTCGCCTCAACCACTCCCTGTGGTAGCGAGTTCCACATTCTCACCACTCTCTGGGTAAAGAAGTTTCTTCTGAATTCCCTATTTGATTTCTTGGTGACTATCTTATATTGATGGCCTCTAGTTTTGCTCTTCCCCACAAGTGGAAACACTCTCTCTCTGTGTCTACTCTATCAAAACCTTTATAGACCTCTATTAGGTCACCCCTCAGCCTTTTCTTTTCAAGAGAAAAGAGCCCCAGCCTGTTCATCCTTTCCTGATGGGTATAACCTTGCAGTTCTGGTATCATCCTTGTAAATCTATTTAGCACCCTCTCCAGTGCCTCGATATCCTTTTTATAATATGGTGACCAGAATTGTACACAAGTTGAAACACATCAGTCAGTAAAAAGTCCAATAAAAGTGTACCAATAATGTGCTCAGCACATTGATCAGGTTCATTAAAACCTCAGCACGACACAGTTGTGACCAGCAAAGTATTTTTTCTAATCAGGGATTATCCTTCTTGAGCTGTCAGCTGCTCCACTGACTGCAAGAACACGGGAACGTTTAGGAACAGAGAGAGGTCATTTTCAACTCCACCTACTCACCTCATCATATCCCTCGATCCTTTCCCAAATCGCATCTATTTGTCTCTTGAACCCATTATATAGTGCACTTTTTAAATGCGATGAGGGTTTCTGCCCCCACCACCCTGGTAGCAACTGCAGCTTGTATTTATATAGCGCCTTTAACATAGTAAAATGTCTCAAGGCGCTTCACCGGAGCGTTGTAAAACAAAATTTGACACCGAGCCACAAAAGGAGATACAGGAAACTCTTGTTTAACCGGCACCTAAATATCCGGAATTCTCTCTTAACCGGCAAAAATCATACTCCGAAAACTCCTCTCAAATAACCGGCAATGTTGCCGAGTCCGAGTCTCCCGCGAACGCCGAGTACTCCGAAAACTCCTCTCAAATAACCGGCAATGTTGCCGAGTCCGAGTCTCCCGCGAACGCCGAGTTAGTCAGTGGGGGTAGTTCTCCAAAGTGCCACTACTCGGCCTCCTGGCGCTGTCGGAAGTCCGAACACTGCAGTAACAGGAGTCTGATTCTCCCGCGCTGCCGGGAGTCTCTTCTGATTGGCCATTTTACTGTGTGTAAGTTTTGTTTTACTGTTAAGTAATTAGAGTTATGGATTACCCTCAACTGGCAGTACTGTACTTAATCAAGCATCTTCCACCATCCATTTAACACAACGTTCTGTAGGTGAGTACCCAAATACTGTATACTGCACATTTCTTGATTTTTTAAATTTTTGTTTGTTAAAAATAGCCTCGGTAGATATAACTCTCCATTATCCGGAACTTTTGATCAACCGGCACCACGCCAGTCCCGTCGGTGCCGGATACCAAAGAGTTTCCTGTATTAGGGCAAATTAGGTAGGTTTTAAGGAGGAAAGAGAGGTGGAGAGGTTTTGGGAGGGAATTCCAGTGCGCATTCCTCAAGTCTTTTGTATAAAAAATATTGTTTACTTACTCTAAACTTTCTAATTTTTAATTTGTGTCCCCTGGTTTTTTGACTCAACATCTCAATGAAAATTTGCCTGGATCAATTGTCAATTGCCTTAATCTTGAAAATTTCAAATAGGTCACCTGAAAACTCTCTTCCAAAGAAATACCCAAGCCCAGTTTCCTTCAAGTCCCCTCTAAATAACTTAATTTCTATATACCGGGAACCAACTTTTGATGCTCGCCTCTGTATCCTTTCAAGTGCAGTAATATCCTTCAGTGATGAGCTGTGAGCAAGCTTCTTCGGGTACCTGAGGTCTGCTTTAATGAGAGATTTGTGATAATGAGCACCCACTGACTTGGGAGTCACTATTAACAGGAAGGATGGCATAGCGCTTATAAATTCACATTCTCAATAGACCGATGAAAACATTTTCCAAAATTGCTGTCCCAATAAAGTAAGCTGTTGTATTTTTTTTTTAAAAAGGAAGCTGTATTTTTTTTTAAAAAGGAAGCTGTATTGTAGTATCATGCATGAGCTGGGCAGGGACATCCAGTTTTTCGGTGAATTTTTGACCTTGACGAGGTCTGTGCTGGGAACAGTGTTGGCATTGATCACCTCTGAGCCAGGTTTAGCATGGCCAGGTGCAGTGTAGAGCTTCCTGTATCCTGCTGCAACAGTTTTTTATATCACAAGTTTAAAAGAAAATTCTCAGTGCATCAGTGCAATTTTTTCCATTTCTCTCATTCTTTGAGATTGCCAATTTGTGCCAAATTGATGGCAATTTTATCCTGGGTGTTGGGTTCAGTTTGCTTGAACTCATTTCACATAGAAGTCTTATAATAGCCAGAGAGGAGAGGCTTTCAGGGCCAGATTCAATGATCCAGAGCTGAAAGGACAGTGAAGTGACTGACTGTGACACCCAGTCCTTCTGAGGAGGGATCGAATGATACAGCACAGAAGGAGGCCATTCGGCCCATTGTGCCTGTGCCCACTCTTTTTAAAGAGCCATCTAATTAGTCCCACTCCCCCGCCCTTTCCCCATAGCCCTGCAAAGTTTTCCCCCTTCAAATATTTATTGAACTACCTTGAAAACATAAGAACGTAAGAATTAGGAGCAGGAGTAGGCCATACGGCCCCTCGAGCCTGCCCCGCCATTCAGTAAGGTCATGGCTGATTTTCGACCTCAACTCCACTTTCCCACCCGATCTCCGATTCCCTTGATTCCCCTAGAGTCCAAAAATCTATCTGTCTCAACCTTGAATATACTCAACAAGGGATTTCCTACATTACAACAGTGACTACACTTCAAAAAGTACTTCATTGGCTGTAAAGCGCTTTGGGACGTCCGGTGGTCATGAATGGCGCTATATAAATGCATGTTCTTTCTTTAAATGTATTGGCAGACCAGAACTTTTTTTTGCACAGCTGGAAAGGGAAAGCGTGCAGATTCCAATGAGTTGAAAAGGATTTTACATACCTGCTACATGGCCATCTGAAGAGGCTGTGTGTCAAGCATCACGGTACTTTGCAGCTTCAGCTGTATTCCCAGAAGTAGACGCACTTCACCCAAGATCTAGAAAAAGTATTTGACATCACAGAGGAGTGCGTGGCTAAATCATAATCAATATACACGAGGAGGAATTTGTCCAGAGTTCCCGTTCCTAATCTTGACCCTTCGACTCCTTTTGGAGACAGAATTGGACTTGGCTGTTATGCCTGTGATGTTGAATAGCCTGTTAACGTGCACTATCGAGGCTCACACACACGAAGAATGGGCTCTTGGCAATGTACCAGAAAGTGCTTGATATCCCAGGACTGCACCCTAGGAGTCACTGCCTTCAGAAGAGGAAAAAATTGGAAAGAAAAGGTCCCGTGTTGTCACCGTAGTGTGTAATCTATTGAAACTATTAGCCAATTCACACTAGCTGGAAGTGTCGGTTCCCATGCTGAGCAACTGCTGCTCATTTTGTTGTTGCTCTCGACCATGAGGTGGCAGTGTCAATCTGGAAACTATACTTAAAACCAAAACAACTGTAACCTGTACAAAAGCAAAATACTGCGGATGCTGGAAATTGGAAATAAAAACAGGAAATGCTGGAAATATTCTTCAGGTCAGGAAGCATCTGTGAAGAGAGATACAGAGTTAACGTTTCAGGTTGATGACCTTTCGTCCGAACTGGAAAAAGTTAGAGATATAACAGGTTTTAGAACATAAGAACATAAGAAATAGGAGCAGGAGTAGGCCAATTGGCCCTTCGAGCCTGCTCCGCCATTCAATAAGATCATGGCTGATCTGATCCTCACCTCAAATCTAAAGAACACAAGAAGTAGGAGCAGGACCTGGCCACTCAGCCCCTGGGCCCGCTCCGCCACCCACGGGGCCTCGACCGATCCGAACTCAGCCTCATGTCCAATTTCCTGCCCGCTCCCCGTAACCCCTAATTCCCTTTACTTCTAGGAAACTGTCTATTTTTGTTTTAAATTTATTTAATGATGTAGCTTCCACAGCTTCCTGGGGCAGCAAATTCCACAGACCTACTACCCTCTGAGTGAAGAAGTTTCTCCTCGTTTAAGCAAGTACAGAGGCAGGGAAAGTGGGGAGGGGAGGAAAGAACAAAAGGGAAGGTCTGTGATAGGGTGGAAGGCAGGAGAGATTAAATGACAGCAGGGATGATAACACAAAGCAAAAGAGATGGTAATGGGACAAGTAAAGAAACAAAAGATGGGTCCAGAGGAGGTGTAAATGGGAATAGCAGAATCATCAACAGCTGCCGTCTGGAAAAAATGGGGGCAGAGGTTATGATCTGAAATTGTTGAACTTGATGTTGAGTCCGGAAGGCTGTAAAGTGCCTAATCGAAAGATGAGGTGCTGTTCCTCGAACTGTAACCTGTGCTAGGGAATAGAGTAGACTACAGGGGTGCACAAATGGCAGGCATAGACCCAGATTTAGATTTCTGCATTATTATTAATATGCGTATAGTTTTTCTGGTTTCAGTAGGGATAACATTTTGCAAAGTTTAATTTCACGTGTTTTATTTACTTGCCTGCAATCTGCTGCGATGTGGTACCTAACCCCCTCCCCCTTTGATTTATATTGTTCTCAATCTCCCTGAGGTGGCACTGCCCCTGTAGGCCAGTTCACTAATAGAGACTGACGTTGTACCATTATGCACACACAGTGGGCTGGCTTGGAATTAACATGGCAGCAGTTCTATGTGGCTGCATGCTTGCCTCATGACACTATTGTGCAGACACGTGGATCCAGCTCGACACGTTTAGTGGACCAGAACAGGCCGCACTGCACCTGATGGTGTACTGCAGAGTCCAGCAAAATGTGAGTCTTGGATGTTGTCACGGCTCCATAGGTCACCTTTACATTTACAGTTGCTATTGAAGGCATGCATCACCGACAGGACTCGTATAAGGCAAAACTGGCTTTATAGTCTCTCATGTAGTCTGGTAGGGTTGCAAAGAAAGTGTCAGTAATAAGCCCTGGAATACTATCTGAAATGTAGTCCCTTTGTAGAATTTGATTCTGGCAGCCATTTGGTGAATGTGCACTCAGTGCTCATTTTTGAAGAGTCTTCCAGAACATTGTACAATGCAGAAACAGCTTTCGGAAATAAGCTAAAGGCTACGGAAATGGGATACACTGAACAATTCTGGGATTTGGGCTTGATTCGTAGCCTGATAGGATGAAATCTCTTCTCCGACAGCTGAGATGGAACATTCTAAATGCAATTCCTATTGGCAGGAGCCCACGACACAGAACAGTCTGTAATTTACCACAGAATTGGCAGTCTCACTCATAGAGGCCGCCAGGATGGCCCGTGTGGGATATGGAAATGAAACCTTGGCGCAGCAGAGGATGCATTTTGAGTGCTGTGGCAGCGTAGAAGGAGCCTTCGGATGAAGGAGCTGAAAACTGAAAATATTCGGTGAAACAAATACAGCATCCGCTGATTCCAATGGCCGGATTTTTAATTTACAGCATCCTTCTGTTTTTTTTGACAGTGGCACGGTGGCGCACAAAATTATGCAGAAATACGGCTTCCGCGAGGGGCAAGGCCTAGGGAAGCACGAGCAAGGGTTGAGCACAGCGCTATCAGTGGAGAAGACCAGCAAACGGGGAGGGAAGATTATTGTCGGTGACAGTGCAGAAAAAGGTACCTGCGCGTGTGATTTTATCAAAGCTGCTGGACCTGCAATTAAAAAATACTGAATGAGAATTATTAACCGAATAATGGGCTCCATACAGCTACATCTGTGAGCTGACGCACTGTGTTTCTTTAAAACTTCTTCCTGTCAAGATTGTGGCTGTTTACTAAGTGACAGAAATCTGTGTCGGTTCATAATTGGCATCCGAAAGATGAGGCTGTGTAGCTCCATATGCAAACTTCACTGGAGAACAGAAGGGCTAATCAGTGGGAGGCAGCAATGATTTAAAAATATCAGGAGCAGTGCTTTGTCGATTCCCATTGGAGAGAGATGTTATACAGATACTGTGTATAGTATCTGTATTAAAGGGATATTGTAACTGTTCGTTTTATCACTTAAAAAAAAAGTCACTTTTATAGATTAACGTAAAAGTCCTTTGTGAAATGTTTCCCAATTTTTCATAGAATCATAGAAATTTGTGTCTGTGCCGGCCGAATAAGAGCTATCCAGCCTAATCCCATTTTCCAGCTCTTGGTCCGTAGCCCTGCAGGTTACGGCACTTCAAGTGCATATCCAAGTACTTTTTAAATGCGATGAGGGTTTCTGCCCCCACCACCCTCTGGGTGATAGAAGTTCTCCTCAACTCCCCTCAAATCCTTCTACCAATTACTTTAAATCTATGCCCTCTGGTTTTTAGTGTATTCTGTCTTTTAAACTTTTTTCCTTTTTTAATTTGCATCATTCTCATCGTCCAACTTTGTCGGATTACAGGAATAAATTAAGATTTATGCCGTTGGCTTTTACAAAACAGGCTGCCCACTGAGGCTGCTGTTGTCAGAGGTTCCAGTGCCTTATTTTGATGTGATTTGTCACAAGGAGGACACATAACTTAAAATATGAGGAAATCACTTGGGGAGAAAGGAGAGGAAAAGACCCTAAAACAATTTGCCTCCCATCTGTAAAAGTAATGAATTTGGTTCATTCAAAATACAGTCGACCATTTTTGGTGTTTTATTTGTCTCTTCTGAACAGTTTAAATGCAGAGCTCCTGCCAATACAGTTTCCAAAATACTGGGGTCTGCTTTCTCTTACTGTGCTACCCTCCCACTGCAACGGTTTTGACTTTAAATTAGCCCCCTTTTTACAGCCACGTTAAAAATCATTGAGGTGGGGAAAAAGTTGAAACCATTAGGTGTGTGCTTTTCAAAAAAAAAAATCCCTCTTCTGTATATCCCCCAACATTCTAGATTTGTTCCTGTTTCTTCTCCCTTTCCCTGTTAGGCCCTTTTACAACACACACTGCTCATTCAACTGAGATAAATGCTCCCAAGCATTTGGCAGCCTCGCTCCGTAATTCAACACCCGAGTGGCCCAGGTTGACTTGCCTCCCGAGTCTCCCCTCTCTCGGGAATCACTTGGCCACTCCTCAGCAGCTTGCACAGAGATCCGGGCCGAGATTAGAGTCTTGGGCTTGAACCCGTGTTCTTTTAATCTAGTCCTGCCTTTGGGATGAATTTCGCAACTTAGCTTCATAGAGTAAAGCGTGCTTCAATAAAACTTGGTAGAATGGCGGTATGTGCATTTATACAGACTCTTTGCTTTACTAACAGTGGAAATGCCTGCTGCTGCCAAGAAATCAGAAGCAAACCCACTGACTGAGATCCTGAAAAATCCCACAAAAGTGGTCTTATTGCGGGTAAGGAATGAAAGTGTTAACCTGTTTGCATTTTGAAACTAAATTTGGAATCAGAAATTAAGTCCATTTAAAAACGATGCAGACATCTTTTGTCACCGATTTCTGTACATATTATCGCTGTGCTTCAGGTTTCAGATATTTTGTGCATCACTCACATGAAAATCCTATCTTGCATATGGATTTTCAGTTGCTGTCAAGACCATTGAGTGAGTCACACTGCTGTTAAAATCTACCACTGCCTCCTTTACACTGTCAGCTTGTGCTGGGATACCAGTTGCAGTTCTAGTTCGCAGATCATTAAAATCCTGTGTGAAAGTGTGATTTGTACATCAGGTATTGGGAAAACCACTGTTGTATAATCTCTGATTACTAGTTGTATTCAAATTCTGGAGAAAGCAATAGAGTGACGTATTAACTTTTGGAACAGATGGATGGTGCCATTGTCAACCACAAAATATGCAGACAGTGTGTAATGCAATAGTTTGTACGTCACAGGAACATTATTTGTAAATATTTATTTCCAACTTCCTTATGTTCTTTATTCTAACCCGCTCCAACAAACGTTTATTGATATTACTGAACTACTAGATGTCCATTGATTTTTTATTATTTGTTGAATTATTTTCCTTGTGCCGCATATGATGATCTGCTAGGGACTAAATTAAAAAGCAGAACCACAAAGGTAATAATCTCTGGATTACTACCTGAGCCACAAGCAAATTGGCATAGGGTAAATAAGATCAGAGAGTTGAATGCGTGGCTCAAAGATTGGTGTGGGAGAAATGGGTTTCGATTCATGGGGCACTGGCACCAGTACTGGGGAAAGAGGGAGTTGTTCCATTGGGACGGGCTTCACTTGAACCATGCTGGGACCAGTGTCCTGGCGAATCAAATAACTAGGGCTGTAGATAGGGCTTCAAACTAAATAGTGGGGGGGAGGGTTCAGGTGAGGGGAAATTTAAAAAGTCAAGGAGGAAGGAGAAGGCAATAGTGCAGGGTAGCGATAGGGGTAATGATAACCAGAGTGTGACAGGAAGGGACAGAGCGTTTAAACATAAGAGTTCATCAGAAAGTAGAGTCAGAGAGTAGGGAAAAATGGTAAAAAGACAAAATTAAAAGCGCTTTATCTGAATGCACACAGCATTCGTAACAAGATAGATGAGTTGACAGCACAAATAGAAATAAATGGGTATGATCTGATAGCCATTACAGAGATGTGGTTGCAAGATGACCAAGGCTGGGAACTGAATATTCAGGGGTATTTGACATTTCGGAAGGATAGGCAGAAAGGAAAAGGAGGTGGGGTAACTCTGTTAATAAAGGATGAGATCAGTGCAGTAGTGAGAAATGATATTGGCTCAGAAGATCAAGATGTAGAATCAGTTTGGGTGGAGATAGGAAATAATAAGGGAAAGAAGTCACTGGTGGGAGTAGTCTACAGGCCCCCTAACAATAGCTGCACTGTAGGACAGAGTATAAATCAAGAAATAATGGAGGCTTGTAAGAAAGGTTCTGTAATAACCATGGGTGATTTTAATCTTCTTATAGATTGGACAAATCAAATTGGCAAAGGTAGCCTTGAGGACGAGTTCATAGAGTGTATTCGGGATGGTTTCTTAGAACAATACATTGTGGAACCAACCAGGGAGCAGGCTATTTTAGATCGGGCAATGTGTAATGAGATAGGATTAATTAATGATCTTATAGTAAAGGATCCTCTAGGGAAGAGTGATCATAGCATGTTAGAATTTCAAATTCAGTTTGAGGGTGAGAAACTTGGGTCTCAAACTAGTGTCCTGAACTTAAATAAGGGCAATTACAAAGGTATGAAGACAGAGTTGGCTAAAATGAACTGGGAAAATAGATTAAAGGGTAAGACGATAGATAAGCAGTGGCAGACATTTAAGGAGATATTTCATAACTCTCAGCAAAGATATATTCCAGTGAGAAAGAAAGTCTCTAAGAGAAGAATGGACCATCTGTGGCTAACTAAGGAAGTAAAGGATGGTATCAAATTGAAAACAAAGGCATACAATGATGCGAAGATTAGTGGTAGGCCAGAGGATTGGGAAATTTTTAGAAATCAGCAAAGGACGACTAATAAAAAATTAAGAGAGACAAGATAGATTATGAGAGTAAACTAGCAAGAAATATAAAAACAGACAGTAAGAGCTTCTACAGGTATGTGAAAAGGAAGAGAGTAGCTAAAGTAAACGGTCCCTTATAGGATGAGACCGGGGAATTAATAATGGGAAACAGGGAAATGGCAGAGACTTTGAACAAATATTTTGTATCGGTCTTCATGGCAGAAGACACTAAAAGCATCCCAGTAATAATAGATAATCAAGGGGCTATAGGGAGGGGGGAACTTAAAACAATTACCATCACTAGAGAAAAAGTACTAGGCAAACTTATGGGACTAAAGGTGGACAAGTCCCCTGCACCTGATGGCCTGTATCCTAGGGTCTTAAAAGTGGCTGCAGAGATAGTGGATGCATTGGTTGTAATCTACCAAAATTCCCTGGATTCTGGAGAGGTCCCAGCGGATTGGAAAACTGCAAATGTAACACCCCTATTCAAGAAAGGAGGGAGACAGAAAGCAGGAAACTATAGACCAGTATACTAACATCTGTTGTTGGGAAAATGCTGGAGTCCATTATTAAGGAAGTAGTAGCAGGACATTTAGAAAATCATAATACAGTCAAGCAGAGTCAGCATGGTTTTATGAAAGGGAAATCATGTTTGACAAATTTGCTAGAGTTCTTTGAGGATGTAACGAGCAGGTTGGATAAAGGGGAACCAGTAGATGATGTGTATTTGGATTTCCAGAAGGCATTCGATAAGGTGCCACATAAAAGGTTACTGCACAAGATAAGAGCTCATGGGGTTGGGGGTAATATATTAGCATGGATAAAGGATTGGCTAACTAACAGGAAACAGAGAGTCAGGATAAATGGGTCACTTTCAGGTTGGCAAACTGTAACTAGTGGGGTGCCACAGGGATCAGTACTGGGGCCTCAACTATTTACAATCTATATTAATGACTTGGATGAAGGGACCGAGTGTAATGTAGCCAAATTTGCTGATGATATAAAGATAGGTGGGAATGCAAGTTGTGAGGAGTACACAAAGAATCTGCAAAGGGATATAGATAGGTTAAGTGAGTGGGCAAAAATTTGGCAGATGGAGTATAATGTGGGAAAATGTGAGGTTATCCACTTTGGTAGGAAAAATAAAAAAGCAAATTATTATTTAAATGGAGGGAGACTACAAATGCTGCGGTGCAGAGGGATCTGGGGGTCCTTGCACATGAAACACAAAAAGTTAGCATGCAGGTACAGCAAGTAATTAGGAAGGCAAATGGAATGTTGGCCTTTATTGCTAGGGGGATGGAGTATAAAAGTAGGGAAGTCTTGCTACAACTGTACTGGGCGTTGGTGAGACCACACCTGGAGTACTGCATACAGTTTTGGTCTCCTTATTTAAGGAGGGATATACTTGCATTGGAAGCAGTTCAGAGAAGGTTCACTAGGTTGATTCCTGAGATGAAGGGGTTGTCTTATGAAGAAAGGTTGAGCAGGTTGGGTCTATACTCATTGGAGTTTAGAAGAATGAGAGGTGATCTTATTGAAACGTATAAGATTCTGAGGGGGCTTGCAGGGTAGATGCAGAGAGGATGTTTCCCCTCGTGGGGGAATCTAGAACCAGGGGGCACAGTTTCAAAATAAGGAGCCGCCCATTTAAAATGGAGGTGAGGAGGAATTTCTTCTGAGGGTTGTGAATCTTTGGAATTCTCTTCCCCAGAGAGCTGTGGAGGCTGAGTCATTGAATATATTTAAGGTGGAGATAGACAGATATTTGAACGATAAAGGAGTCGAGGGTTATGGGGAGCGGGCAGGGAAGTGGAGTTGAGGCCAAGACCAGATCAGCCATGATCTTATTGAATGGCGGAGCAGGTTCGAGGGGCCGAATGTCCTACTCCTGCTCCTATGTTCTTATTATATTATGAATGGAAACTCGTGACAAATAGAAATACATAGCGCAAACTTGCTGGTAAATGGGAAGCCTCAGTTTTGTAAAGCCTGTGGGACAAGGTGCAAGGATTTGACTCGAGCAGCGGAACAGTGAAGGCTTTTGGTATCCAAGAACGTACTTAGACTTTTGCCATTGAAACATAGAAACATAGAAACATAGAATCTAGGAGCAGGAGTAGGCCATTCGGCCCGTCGAGCCTGCTCCGCCATTCAATACGATCATGGCTGATCATCCAAATCCAGTACCCTGTCCCTGCTTTAATCCCCACAGTACACATATCCCACCCTACCCCCGTAACCCCACGTATTTAATTCCCCCTAACATATCCCATCCTATCCCCATAACCCCACATATTTAATCCCCCCTAACACTAAGGGTCAATTTATCATAGCCAAATCAACCTAACCCACACATTTTTGGACTGTGGGAGGAAACCGGAGCACCCGGAGGAAACCCACGCAGACACGGGGAGAAAGTTAATTTTTGTTGAGAGAACAGTATTTGCATACTTTACAAAGAAAAGCACACTCTGAAAAATACTATTGCTGTTGATCCCTCCATGGCCTCGCCCCTCCCTATCTCTGTAAGCTCCTCTAGCCCCACAACCCTCCGAGATATCTGCCCCCCTCCAATTCTGGCCTCTTGAGCATCCCTGATTTTAATCGCTCCACCATTGGCGGCCGTGCCTTCAGCTGCCGAGGCCCTAAGCTCTGGAACTCCCTCCCTAAACCTCTCGGCTTCTCTACCTCTCTCTCCTCCTTTAACATGCTCCTTAAAACCTACCTCTGCCCTAATATCTCCTTATGTGGCTCAGTGTCAAATTTTGTTTTATAATGCTCCTGTGAAACACCTTGGGACATTTTACTTTGTTAAAGGCGCTATATAAATACAAGTTGTTGTGTTTGTATCAGACCAATTAAGTAGAAATTATCCAATTAAGAGACACTTGTTGCAGTGTTAAAAAATTTGAATTTAGAAACCACTTAAAATATCTTTTAGTAAAACGTATGGCACATCAGTCAAGCTTGATCCTGTCCTCATTTGTATTGTTGTCCAGCCATCATTTTGTATTCATTAGTCTGTATTTGGTTGCTTTATTCTTAGAACATGGTGGGGGCTGGAGAAGTCGATGATGACCTGGAAGGTGAAACCAAGGAAGAGTGTGAAAAGTATGGCAAAGTGACCAAATGTGTCATATTCGAGGTAGGAATTCTGCTGAAGTGTGAATCATAGAATTGTACAGCACAGAAGGAGGCCATTTGGCCCATCGAGTCCGTGCCGGCTCTTTCGAAGAGCAATCCAGTTAGTCCCACTCACCCGCTCTTTCCCCATATCCCTGCAATTGTTTCTCCTTCAAGTATTTATCCAATTCCCTTTTAAAGACTACTATTGAATCTGTCTATCAGGCAGTGCCTGATACCTGATAGTTGCTGGGATACCACGGAGGTAAGCTTAAGCACCAGCGAGTCTCGTGGTGCAACTGCAGACATAACCTTACGGCTCAGGCTTGTGTGTGATAGATGGGGTACTCGGGCATGGAATAGGCTATCCCTCTTCAAGTCAGCATGGCTTTGGAGCGAACTGACTCTGTGAGTGTGCTTTAAATTATTAAACAGGAGGATAATACAAATCTTATCTGACATGCCTGTTAGGGAATTCAGTCTTGTCTTCAGTTGAGTTTAAAAATGACAACAATTTCTATATTAATAGGGCTCGTCTGTCTGGGAGGAGATGTTTCTTTCTACAGTGGAAGTGACCCTGTAACCAGCGCGATGCTGTACCTATTAGTGGCACAAGCAATTTAACGATGTGTTACTCCAACAGCAACTGTTAGACCACATTGCTGGACTTTGTTGGGCACTGGTGTGCCTATAAAGGAAAAAATAGTTATATTAATATTTCAAAGAAAGTTTTAAAACAATTTTATTCTGCACAAAAGGGAAGTATTAATATTTCTCAGACCTTTCTTTCATGCCACTCATTTTCCTACATAACTGACTGCATTTCAGAGTAATTTATCATGGGTATAGCACTTTGGGACATTTCTGAAAGACACGAGAATTGCATCAAACAACACTTAAACAGGCCATTCGGCCCAACCAGTCCGTGTTGGTGTCCATCCTTCACACAAGCAGTAGTTTGAATCCCATGTGCCAGCTTCTGTTCGAACGAAAACAGCTCCAATTTTTCAAGTCTTTCTTCATATTTGTATTTCCTCAAACCCAGCAGCATCCTAGTGAATCTGCGCTGTACCCTCTTTTATGCTTCAACGTGCTTCCTATCGTGTGGAGCCCAAAATGGCACGCAGTACTACAACTGCGGTCTTACTGTGGTTTTATATAGATTCACTATTACGCCTTGATTTTTATAATCTATACCTCTGGCCATCAAACCCAGTATTGCATTAACATTCTTTACGACCATATCCACTTGAAGTGCTGCTTTTAATATTTTGTAAACCCGATCTGCCAAATCCCTCCGCTCTTCCACCTCACCCAGCTATCCCCCATTCAAAGTATTATTACTTTTATGTTTTTGACCAATATGTACCCCCTCACATTTACTAACATTGAATTTCATCTGCCATTTTTTTGCCCATTCTACCATCTTATCAGAATTCCCTTGCAGCATCCTTTGCTCCTCAGTGTTATTTACTGTACCCCTTATTTTAGTATTGCCTGCAAGCTCCCTCCTGCCCTGTATCCAAATCATTGATGAACACAGTGAACAGAAGTGGTCCCAAACAGAACCCTGTGGCTTCCCACTTCCAAACACTCTTAAGAAGCTGCCCTTAACTCCTACCCTCTGTTCTTCCCTTCTATCCGGTAGTTAATCTAATTTGTTACCTTCCTCCTAATTCCACACTCCTTAATCTCCTATGAGGAGAGATTGAGTAAATTTGGCCTATATTCTCTGGAGTTGAGAAGCATGAAAGGTGATCTCATTGAAACATAAGATTCTGAGAGGGATTGACAGGGTAGATGCTGAGAGGTTGTTTCCCCTGGCTGGAGAGTCTAGAACTAGGGGTCACAGTCTCAGGATAAGGGGTCGGCCATTTAAGACCGAGATGAGGAGGAATTTCTTCACTCAGAGGGTGGTGAATCTTTGGAATTCTCTGCCCCAGAGGGCTGTGGAGGCTGAGTCGTTGAGTATATTCAAGGCTGAGATCGATAGATTTTTGGACTCTAAGAGAATCAAGGGAAATGGGGATCGGGCGGGAAAGTGGAGTTGAGGTCGAAGATCAGCCATGATCTTATTGAATGGCGGAGCAGGCTCGAGGGACCGTGTGGCCGACTCCTGCTCCTAATTCTTATGTTTTTACGTTCTTATGTTAATAGTCTCCTGTCTGGTACCTTGTCAAAGGCTTTCTGAAAGTCCATGTACACCACATCTTCCTTCCGTATACACATGCATCACTCACGATCCTGTCAGTTGTGTGCTCAGCAATTCATTCCACTTAATATAAATACTATATTACACTGATAACCTTTGGGTATTCTCTATTTACAACATCCTTTCACATGCAGCGATGGTTATAATGTCAAACTGAATCACTAGCGGGCTCAAGAAAATTTCAGTACAGTGAAGAACAATACTCAGCAACGGTGTAGTGAATGTTAAACTAACATTAAACAAGAATCAACTTGTTCCAGTTAAGATTTAGACTGCGAGTTGTTAAAACTTGTATTTTCTGACTCCTTGGAAACAAACCAAAATATCATCAATCCAGAATAAGTTCCCAGTTAATCATCATCTACAGTATATGCTAAAACAGGAAAGGGAGAAGAGAGAGAAAGGAGAGCCTTCATCAGTCATGGTGTCCCTTCATATAGAATTAGGTGATTTAAGCCTTTTCACTGCTAGTTCTGGTCATGCAGATGAGCTAAGAATGTGTGGAATCCTGATAGTTGTGACATTCTCTCTCAATCATATCTTTGTGCGTAGATAGAACTTGAGTTGAACGGAGTCTGGAGTGCAGTAACATGAGGTATTTTAGACCTGGTATATTGGTTCTCGTGGTATAAACACATGCATGGTTTCTATGCCCATTTCAGCAGCTGAAATCAGTAAGTTGCCCCTACAGATTTTCAGCTGATTTCTTTATTTAAATAAACTTGAACCTATAAACTTATTTCGCAGTAATTTCTGCAGTTTTCCTCCCCGTAGTATTTTCTTGCTGTTGGCCGGGCTGAGATTAGGAACTCGCCATTTGGTTTTGGAAAAGCTTGTGTCCTCTCTGTCCATGGAGCATTGTGTTGGCGCGCCATCGTGCGATTGCTGAAAGTTTTCTTCAAAACTCCAGTGTGTAGAATGGCAGAGTTACAGGTTGCTGCTCAGCTTCCAATGAGACGTTAAACCGAGGCCCCATCTGCCCTCTCAGGTGGACGTGAAAGAATCCGCGGCACTGTTCAAAGAAGAGTAGGGGAGTTCACCTGGTGTCCTGGCCAATATTTATCCCTCAAAAAAAACACCTAAAACAGATTTATTTCATTGCTGTTTGTGGGAGCTTGCTGTGCGCAAATTGGCTGCTGCGTTTCCTACGTTACAACAGTGACGACACTTCAAAAGGTACTCCAATTGGCTTCAGAGCGATATGGGATGCCCTGAGTTTGTGAAAAGCACTATATAAATGCAAGTATGTAGCATGGCAGAGTCACTGCTCAGCCACTGTGTAGAATAACAGAGCTCTTCTCTTTAAATTCGATATATATATTTTTGGGTTGGTTGTGGATTTGCAGTAGTAACTAATGCAGATGTTTAACATTTCAACAGACGGAGAAAGCCTTCCTTTTGTGGCTTTGATGAAATGCATTTGTTTGTAGTGTGTCCCCCAAATGCCAGGTGGATAGCGGTGTTCTCGGCTTTCCCACTCGTCAATTTACATGAGCCGAAATGCAGAGAGAAACTAGACATCCCAGTATCGAGATTTGAGAGGGCTCCGTATTGCCAAATAATTGAGGCGTCCGTGTAACATGTTTTCTTTGCGCTTTCTTCTTCACAATATATATGGGAGAATTATTCATGGATAGTTTGAGAGGTATAACATTTTAATGTCTTTTATCAGTGCATAACATGACTTAGAAAATAAGTTTTTATGTGAACAAAGCATTTTGGGCAAAAAATTGAGTCGCGCCCCCTTTGGGGCGCTAACTTCACAAAGTAGCGCCCTGGAAAAATTAGCGCCCCCCCGTGACCGAAATTGAGTGGTAGCGCCCCAAGAGGGAAGCGGGGTGCTACTGGAAGCGCCCCGCCTCCCTCTTGGGGCGCTGCGAGGGAATATCGCGGCGCTACGTGCCGCAGCGCCATGCCGCGGTATTGCAGGCCTTCCTCCCCTTAAAGGGGAGGGGCCTTGCGCGGCGCGGCGCGACCTGGGGCCCAGCTGGGCCACCAGGGATCGGAGTGCCGGCAAGAGCCCGGCACTCGAGAAGTGCCGGGCTCATGGAGAGCAGCCGGCACTCCGCGGGGTGGGCAGGTAAGGAAGCCGGAGGTGGGAGCGGAGGCAGGTGCTGGCAGGCGGCCAGCAACAAAAATGGCCGCCCAGCAACAAAAATGGCCGCCCAGCACCTCGCTTTTAAATAGCGCCGCCCCGGCCACAGGTAGGCCCCCCGACCCCGTCGGACATAGCGTCCACCGGTAAGTCAGGGGGCGCTATCGAAGATCGCGGTCGGGGCGCTAATGGTTACCGCCGCCGCTAACCTCCCGCTGGATTACGCGGGAGGCGTTGGTGGCACCGCGCCCGGGCGCTAGTTGCTTTGTGCCCCGTTAGCGCCCGAGGCGCAAAGCAACCGAATTTTTCCCCCTTTGTTTTGGATAGAAGTAGATGAACTTTTTATAATGCATTGCTGTGCTGAACTCCTGGGAGGCAGTCATTTCTACTGTGGTTTCAAGTTTCATTCTTACTGTAAGCACTTCAAATACACTGCATTGCTCCCGGGCATTTCCTGCTTTAGTTTTCTTGAAGAGGCTTATTCTAAAGCAGTTGTGACGCAGCCAGTTGAACCGGGAATTGCTTCTCTCCAGGAACAGCCTCCGCTTATAGCTGTCGGAATGCAGCCGCCGAATTCTGCTGACCTGTATCGATCTCGGCATACGGGTCAGCCAGAGGTTATTTAGTCTTGAGCCAGGACCTCTTCCCCTGCCAGGAGAGTGCTGTTCAGCTAGAAGGCCTAACTTCAACCAAGTTGTTCATGCCCTTCTTAACTTGGCACATGTTGCAACAAACGAGAACTATCATTGTGGTTAATAAGAACAGAAAGTGCTGGAAACAGTCAGCAGGTCAGGCAGCATCTGTGGAGAGAGAAACAAAGTTAACGTTTCAGGTCGATGACCTTTCGTCCATCATTGTGGTTATTGTATAGTTCTTACAGATTGGACGCTCCTTTTTTTTGACGCCTGTTTGATTCTTGCTTTCCTTCTCTTTCCGAAATCAGTGACTGCTGCTGGGGGAATAGTTCCACAGGCACGAACAAACCCAGATTGTCTCAGATATTAAATGACAGTAGAATATTTGGCCTTGGGTGAGGGGAGAGCAGGGTCCGTTATAGCGGAGGGCGATCCTGTCCTTGTCCAGTGTCCCCTACATGCACTTTTCTGTGGGAGTGACTGGACAGCAAACAGGAACGCGAGACTCTTTGTTTCTTTTTCTTTCATCTCTTTTCTAGCCCAGGGACAGAGAATAATTGTAGAGCTCCCACCACTTCATTGGTCTGGATCAACTAAATCAGCACAGCCTGAGGATTGAGCCTGGAATCAGCCTGGTGTGTGTGGTTTAGTACCGAACTACATAATATACTTACCCACCAAACCATCGGGAGGGGGCGGGGGGGGGGGTGCATTATTTTTTTAACCGATTCCCAAAGAGAAGGGTTACCCTTTTTAGTCCCCCAGAGTGTAGCATGTTTGCAGTTAGCCTGAGACATAAAAGCTAAGGGCTGAAATGACATTCACGAGTACTGGCAGCAATGTTCCCCATAATATTTTTTTCCGTGCGCGGTCCCTTTAAATTTGCCACGCGTGGCGAGAGCTGGTGAGCGGCCTGTGTGGTGGGGAACATTGACCGGCGGTGCTGTGTCTTGTGCGGTAGTTTGGGGGCAGGTTAGACTCGAGGCGGACAGCACAGCTCTGCCATTGCTTCCCAGGTGAATTGGAGCCTACGGTTCCTTGGACAAATCCAGGTAAGTGTGGCTTTGCTGGCGTTTGTGGGCACGAGGATAATGGTGGGTGGGCACAGTACCTGCGTGCTGAAACGTTAGCCGCCTGCCATCCCTCCATTGTTCCTCCTCTTCCTCTTGAAAAATGTCAACATTGCAGGGTTCTTATAGGGGATAAAACCCTTTGTTGATGCTCCAAACAAGTGAGGCAGAATATGGCAGTTGCAGAACCAATGGCTCAAGGCCCTACCTAGAGGAATAGGGCGACTAAAATGCAAAGATACACCTTTTCAACCTGCAGTCCATTGGACCGTTAAATTTTACGCCTCCTCTTAAAAGCTGCCCAGCACTCCTAGGCGTCTATTCTGCCTGGGCCTTAATATGAATCAACGTGACACATGTAAATGGGCTGAAATATTGAGACGTTCTAATGACATGATCCCATCTGTTTCTGTTGGAAGCTTGTGACCCTGTTTTCAGTGGCTGCTGGAAATACACACCAGATTCAAAATATGCAGAGACCTGGTGCCATTGATCTCCGTCAACGTTTTGATTCCCTATGTCCTATGGGTCCTCCCAAAGGCAATCTAAAGTTCTGGCATTAAGTGTCAGCCGTGGCTCAGTGGGCAGCACTTTCACCTCTGAGTCAGAAGGTTGTGGGTTCAAGTCCCGCTCCAGAGACTTGAGCACAAAACTCTAGGCTGCAGTACTGAGGGAGTGCTATACTGTCGGAGGCGCCGACTTTCGGATGAGATGTTAAAACCGAGTCTCCGTCTGCTCCCTCGGGTGAATGTAAAAGCCACTATTACGAAGAAGAGCAGGCGAGTTATCCCCGGTGTCCTGGGGCCAATATTTATCCCTCATTCAACATCACTAAAACAGATTATCTGGTCATTATCACATTGTTGTTTGTGGGATCTTGCTGTGCGCAAATTGGCTGCCGCGTTTCCTACATTACAACAGTGACGACACTTCAAAAGTACTTCGTTGGCTGTAAAGCGCTTTGGGACGTCCTGAGGTCATGAAAGGCGCTGTAGAAATGCAAGTCTTTCTGTTTTTTTTCTTTTTTCACGCAATTAATACCTTTGTTTAATTTTGCAGATTCCTGGGGCACCAGATGATGAGGCAGTCAGGATATTTGTGGAATTTGAACGGGTAGAGTCTGCGATCAAAGGTAACTGCACTTTGATAATTCGTTTTTAATGAGAGCGTAAGTGTTCCCCTGCGCTTTCCCAGTGAGTAGATGAGCCGATAGAGCAGGGATTCCCAGGTCTGATCCCTGATCTATGCTGAGGTAGCTGATCTCAGCCAGGGTGGCAGTAAAGGTATTGCACCGGTACTTAGTGACCCAGGGTGAGGGAAGGAAAAATCACCCCGGCTGCTGATCTCTATCCAGTAACCCTTGGTGGAAGTGTGCATGTGTGGGAATCGGGCGAGAACAAGACTTGAATTGGCTATCATGCCCCTATGGTTGAATAGGCTACCAACATGCACTGTGAACACACAAACAATGGCTAATTGGCTGAAGCACTAGAGGGTACGTCACACCTGGTGGAGCATTACCCCAACCAAGGGTTAATAGCCTTAAGGAAAGGAAGGGAGAAAACTGTTCAGAAAAATAAGTTAAATGATGAAATATTAACATGAGCTGGTGTGTGATTATTTTGAATGCAGTAAACTTAGAGTAGGGGTCCTTCTTCCTCAGAATTTGGACTTAAGGGACATTGTTAAAGTAGTTAAGGAAGAACCTATTTCCCTTAGCAGAGAGGTCAATAACCAGAGGGCATAGATTTAAAGTAATTGGTAGAAGGATTAGAGGGGAGTTGAGGAGAACTTTTTCCACCCAGAGGGTGGTGAGGGTCTGGAACTCACTGCCTGAAAGGGTGGTAGAGGCAGAAACCCTCATCGCATTTAAAAAGTACTTGGATATGCACTTGAAGTGCCGTAACCTACAGGGCTACGGACCAAGAGCTGGAAAGTGGGATTAGGCTGGATGGCTCTCTTTCGGCTGGCACAAGCACGATGGGCCGAATGGGCTCCTTCTGTGCTGTGAATTTCTATGATGATAGTAAGGAAAGATCTTTACTCTGAATCAAGCCTGTGCTATACCTGATGCTGAGTGGCCTCAGGGGGATAGTGCTCCATTCTCCATATTAGCATTTTCATTCCTCACCTTCAACAGTACAGCAATTCACCAAATGAAGACAGTGCCATTTGCCGATCGAGTTAGATGAGAACGGATTTTAGTAAAATATTTATTAACGGATGATGTATTTTTTTCTTGTTTTTTAAGTGTTTAGACAATATGACTCAACAAGGACCTTAATGTCCTGTATGACTTGGGCATTTTTTTTGTGTGAAGTGCGGCTTTAGTCTTAATTCAGGTCATTTTTGGATTTTCTTGTCCCTTTGACATCTAGCATTACTTACAGTATAAGGTTTAGTATTTTTTAAATTACCACTTGACTCAATTTCCCAATATTCATAAACAACATTTTTATACTGACAGAAGGAGTTCTTTAATAAATATAATATATTGCACAGTGTTAACAATAATCAGGTGTACATGTGCCAAAGTTACATGTGTAATTAACTCATGACCAATGTTCCCTCTAATTTGTGGTCTAGGTGCGCGGTCCCTTTAAATTTGCCGCGCATACGCGGTATCTTCCAGCGGCCCGCACGGGACCTCCCGATTGGCGCGTGGCTGTGCACCTTAGGGGGAACATTGCTCATGACTACAATTATTCTGTATAAATCGCCTGCTACCAGTGGTAACCGTTTTACTGTAATGTTGGCTGATTTTTTTTTCAATAATGCAAGGGTCCAAGTCCTGGAAATAATGAATCTTGCTGCTCTTATTTCAGCGGTTGTTGACCTGAATACCAGATACTTTGGTGGCAGAGTGGTGAAGGCCTGTTTCTACAATCTGGATAAATTCCGCCAGCTGGACCTCGGTGACCTTTTCTAGAAACACGAGTGAAAGTTTCGCATCCATCAGCTTTCTGTACGTGGTGTAGAGTCCCTCAAGTGTGAAGCTGCGAAGGAGAATTATAATTAATTCTGAAATGACACGGCCATCTTCAGTTGTAGCCATCGGTATACTTCTGCTTTCTTCACGTCCCCAACATGAGACACTGTTTCTTCTTAATTGGGTGCGCAGATGGTTTGGATTTACCATCAGAGCCACCCTGAATTAATGCTTAGCTGACCAGCGTGGCATTGTTCCATTATGCTTGTTTCTTTTTTGTGTGGGAAGATGTTTCCGATGCTAGTGCTACTTTGTAGTATTTTCCATCAGAATTCACTTTGATTGATAAAACCACTCCAGATTCTTTGTCACATTCGCCACCATGTGGCTGGACGGTAACCCGATCCGAAGACAAAGTTACATTTATAGAAATGACTTTCTTTCATCAGCTTGAACTCTTGTGGGTCTTGTTGAAGTGGTGGAGTTAGCAGTGACATTCTTCTGTCCATCTGTTCAGTCACTCGGTGTTCCCTTTAAGCAGCGCGGCCGCGCAGCGCTCTGAAGCTCCCATGCAGCCGGCTCACCGGCTTTTAAACGGGGAAAAAAACGCGCATGGGCGGTACTTTGAATGGGCCGCGCAGCCCCTTAAAGGGGCCACGCACCCCCCAAAAAATTAAAGGGAACATTGCAGTCACTCCTTCCCCTTGTCTACCTTCGAAATCTGTGTCAGAACCTGTAGAATGTTACATTTATTCAGTTTTCACTGAAGTGATTTGATTCTGAAGGAAATGATTATAGTGGAACTATTATTTGATTACACAGTGTCTTCATGAAATATGGGTGTCGAGTTGGAGGTATTGGGACTTTATGCATACTTCTCATTATTTCTTTTTCCGTTGAGAATTCATATGCAGCTGGTACGTATTTGGCTGTGTATCCATCTTGACAAAAAACAAAGTAGTGGCAGAAAACCTGAAATGATTGTAATAATTTCTGTAAATTAAGTTGTGTTTGAAGTATGACCGGTTGTATTTTGTCAGCCTTATACAGTGGTTCTGATAAACTGTTTTATTACGATAATTTGTTGCGGTTCCTCAAAGCTAATGAACACACATTTTTTGTACTGTGCATATGCTTTATGTCTTGCAACACCCTTGGAAAAGGGGTAATTATTTGTTTTGTATTATATTGAAGCAGTGAACAACAGTAACCACAAGAACCGTTAAAAATTGGTGTTTTAAGACAACAATGATGTGGTTCACTTGCGAGTTACTGCTCACAAACAGGACATTTTTATATCAGCTCATTGGAATAAGAATGAAGAAGCTCTTAATAAAGAGAACATATTCCTTAACACACTCCAGTCTTGATTTATGACGCGTTTCTGTATTTTCCTGTGTCTTCCCTGCTAAAGACACACGTACCCCACACACAGTTCCACCGGCCCACCCGTGCCACGTACATCCCATAGCCGAGAGGATGGGTAGCAAACCTGCTCTCCTGCCTTAACCAGTGGTGTAAAGAACTGGCAGCTACGATGCACGTCACAGCAACCCGAGATCAACTCTCCCTCCGACTGTGGCACGCTCAAACGATTCGTCGTTTGATCAAACCATTGTCAACTTTAGTTGTGATTTATCTGGGAGTTTAGTCATTTCTTGTAAACAACAAGGCAACAGAATGTGATCCAACAGTTAGTAACAGATTTTTATTATCATAGCAGTCTGTCAGTATAAGAACAAATTTTCCTTTGAAATGTTGGGTGTTTATATTTGGTGACTAGCCCTTTACCCCACCACTCCATGTCACTGACTGCGCCACAGTCCCCCCAGTTTTATTTTTACATTTTGTTCAGACTCGATGAGATTAGGAGCTGTGCTGCATATGTGATTTGGTCAACTTGATTTAATTTATTTTTTAATAAATGAAACTTACGTGGCTCGGTGTCAAATGTTATTTTATAACGCTCCCGTGAAGCACCTTGGGACGTTTTACTACGTTAAAAGCGCTGTATAAATACAAGTAGTTGTTGTTGTTGTTGTGATGAATATCAGATGATTCTTTAAGAACATAAGAAATAAGAGCAGGAGTCGGCCATTCGGCCCCTCGAGCCTGCTCCACCATTCAATAAGATCATGGCTGATCCTCGACCTCAACTCCACTTTCCCGCCCAATCTCTATATCCCTTGATTCCCCATGAGTCCAAAAATCTATCGATCTCAGCCTTGAATATACTCAAAGACTCAACATCCACAGCCCTCTGGGGTAGAGAATTCCAAAGCTTCACAACCCTCTGAGTGAAGAAACTCCTCCTCATCTCAGTCTTAAATGGCCGACCCCTTATCCTGAGACTATGCCCCCTAGTTCTAGACACTCGAGCCAGGGGAAACAACCTCTCAGCATTTACCCTGTCAATCCCCTTCAGAATCTTCTATGTTTCAATCAGATCACCTCTCCTTCTAAACTCCAGCGAGTATAGGCCCATTCTACACAACCTCTCATCATAGGAATCAATCTAGTGAACCTTCGTTGCACCGCCTCCAAGGCAAGTATAACCTTCCTTAGATAAGGAGACCAAAAATGCACAGTACTCCAGGTGTGGTCTCACCAAGGCCCTGCACAATTGTAACAAGACTTCCTTACTCTTATACTCCAACCTCCTTGCAATAAAGGCCAACATGCCATTTGCCTTCTTTATTGCTTGCTGTACCTACATGCTAGCTTTCTGTGTTTCTTGCACGAGCACCCAAATCTCTCTGAACATTTGAAAGTTTCTCACCATATAAAAAATATTCTGTTTTCCTATTCTTCCTACCAAAGTGAATAACCTCACGTTTCCCTACATTATATTCCATCTGCCACCTTACTGCCCACTCACTTAGTCTATCTATATCCCTTGGCAGAGTCTTTGTGTTCTCCTCACAACTTACAGTCCCACCTAGCTTTGTATCATCAGCAAACTTGGATACATTACTCTCGGTCCCTTCATCTAGGTCATTAATATAGATTGTAAATAGCTGAGGCCCCAACACTGATCCATGCAGCACCCCACTAGTTACAGCCTGCCAACCTGAAAATGACCCGTTTATCCCTATTCTCTGTTTTCTGTCCGTTAACCAATCCTCTATCCATGCTACTATATTACCCCCAACCCCGTGAGCCCTAATCTTGTGTAATAACCTTTTATGTGGCACCTTATCGAATGCCTTTTGGAAATCCAAATATACTACATCTACTGGTTCCCTTTATCTACCCTGCTAGTTACATCCTCAAAAAACTCTAATAAATTTGTCAAACACGATTTCACTTTCATAAAACCATGTTGACTCTGCCTAATCACGTTATGATTTTTTAAGTGACTTGATACTACTTCCTTAACAATGGATTCCAGCATTTTCCCGACGACTGATGTCCGGTTAACTGGCCTGTAGTTCCCTGTTTTTTTTCTCCTTTCTTGAATAGCGGTGTTAAATTTGCGACCTTCCAATCCGCTGGGACCATTCCAGAATCTAGGGAATTTTGGAAGATCAAAACCAAGGCATCCACTTTCTCTTCAGCCACCTCTTTTAGAACCCTAGGATGTAGGCTGTCAGGTTCAGGGGATTTGTCGGCTTTTAGTCCCATTAGTTTCTCTCGTACTTTTTCTCTACTTATATTAATTACGATGCGGAGATGCCGGTGTTGGACTGGGGTGGACAAAAATGAGAAGTCGCACAACTATTTATAGTTATTTATAAAACTGTTGGACTATAACCTGGTGTTGTGCGACCTCTCCTATATTAATTACGTTAAGTTCCTCACCCTCATTAGACCCTTGGTTCCCCACCATTTTTGGTATGCTTTTTGTGTCTTCTACTGTAAAGACAGATACAAAATATTTGTTTAACATTTCTGCCATTTCCTTACTCCCCATAATAATTTCTCCTGTCTCAGCCTCTAAGGGACCAACGTTTACTTTTGCTACTCTTTTCCTTTTTGCATACTTGCAGAAACTCTTACAATCTGCTTTTATATTTCTTGCTAGTTTTCTCATTCTATTTTTTCCCTTTTTATCAATTTTTTGGTCAACTTTTGCTGGTTTCTGAAACTCCCAATCCTCAGGGTTACTATTATTCTTTGCAACATTATAAGCTGCTTCTTTCAATCAAATGCTATCCTTAACTTCTTTAGTTAGCCACGGTTGGATCACTTTTCCCGTGGAGTTTTTGTTTCTCAATGGAATGTATTTTTGTTGAGAATTATGAAATATTTCTTCAAATGCTAACCACTGCTTATCTACCGCCATACCGTTTAATCTATTTTTCCAATCTACCTCAGCCAACTTGCCCCTCATACCTATGTAATTGGCTTTATTAAAGTTTAAGACTCTAGTTTTGGACTTAGGCAAGTCACTCTCAAAATTAATGTGAAATTCTATCATATTATGATCACTCTGCCCCAGAGGATCCTTTACTATGAGATTGCTAATTAACCCTGTCTCATTACACAATACAAGATCTAAAATAGCCTGTTCTCTGGTTGGTTCCATGACGTATTGTTCTAGGAAACTGTCCCGAATGCATTCCATGAACTCGACCTCCAGACTACCTTTGCCAATTTGATTTGTCCAGTCTATATGAAGATTAAAGTCCCCCAAGATTATTGCAATAACTTTGTTGCAAGCTCCTACTATTTCTTGATTAATATTCTGTCCAACGGTATAGCTACTGTTAGGGGGCCTATATACTACTCCTACCAGTGTTTTCTGCCCCTTGTTATTCCTTATCTCCATCCATACTGATTCTATTTCCTGATCTTCCGAGCCGAGATCCTTTCTCTCTACTGTCCTTATGTCATCCTTTATTATCAGGGCTACTTCCCCTCCTTTTCCATTCTGCCTGTCTTTTCGAAACATCAAGTACCCTGGAACATTTAGTTCCCAGCCTTGGCCACCTTGCAACCATGTCTCTGTAATGGCTATTAGATCAAACCCATTTATCTCTTTTTGTGTCACTAGTTCGTCTATCTTGTTACGAATGCTTCGTGCATTCAGATAAGGAGCCTTTAATTTAATTTTTTTTACCATTATTCCCTGCTTTGACCTTATTCTCTGCTGCACTGCTACCATTAAACTCTGTCCCTTCCTGTCACACTCTGCTTATTTTTACCCAAATCGCTACACTGCTTTATTGCCTTGACCTTTCTCTTTAGATTTCTAAATTTTCCCATACCTGACCCCCCCCCCCCCTTTTTTTTTAGTTTAAAGCCCTTTAGGTCATCATTTGTTCATTAGTTAATGCAAAATTCGGTTTGGGCAGCACCTGGTACCTCATCAGCCCCTGGCATCCTCTTCATCAGGCGCTTTAATGAAGATTGGTATCGTCCAAAGAGTTAGTTTACTACTAGTTTAGCAGTTACTTTGATTAATTGGCCAGACAAAGAGATGATCTGGCATGAAGAAAATTTCAGTCTCTTCCACTCACTCCACTGGAATACTCCATATAGGCAGAAACTGATACCAGTCAGCCCAGTGGTATCGAGCAGTCACACAGGCTACTTGGTCATGAATGGAATGTTGTCCTTTATTTCAAGGGGATAGAGTGTAAAAGTAGGGAAGTCTTGCTACAACTGTACAGGGCACTGGTGAGACCACACCTGCGTACAGTTTTGGTCTCCTTATTTAAGGAGGGATATACTTGCATTGGAGGCAGTTCAGAGAAGGTTCACTCGGTTAATTCCTGAGATGAAGGGGTTGTCTTATGAAGAAAGGTTGAACAGGTTGGGCCTATACTCATTGGAGTTTAGAAGAATGAGAGGTGATCTTACTGAAACATATAAGATTCTGAGGGGGCTATGCAGGGAGAATGTTTCCCCTCATGGGGGAATCTAGAACTAGGGGCATAGTTTCAGGATAAGGGGTCGCCCATTTAAAACGGAGCGGAGGAGGAATTTCTTCTCTCAGAGGGTCGTGAATCTGTGGAATTCTCTACCCCAGAGAGCTGTGGAGGCTGGGTCATTGAATATAATCAAAGCAGAGATAGATTTTTGAGCTACAGGGGAGTCGAGGGTTATGGGGAGCGGGCAGGAAAGTGGAGTTGAGGCCACGATCAGATCAACCATGATCTTATTGAATGGCGACGCAGGCTCGAGGGGCCGAATGTCCTACTCCTGCTCCTATTTCTTATATTCTTATAACACTGTTGTTTTTGACCTATTCTGACTCAAATCTTGACTTCCTTAAAAATTCCCTGTTGTAAGTTTAGGGTCATGATGTGGAGATGCCGGTGTTGGACTGGGGTGGACAAAATTGAGAGGTCGCACAACACCAGGTTATAGTCCAACAGTTTTATTTGAAATCACAAGCTTTCGGAGCTATCGATTGCCCCTTCCTCAGTTTAGGGGCCTAGGGTCTTGCCTTAGATATTCTCTCAGGTAGAGTGACGTTGATCACCCCCATAAGTGATCTGAGCACCTTACATTTAGGCATATGCTTGTACTGCCCGATACACATTAGTGTAACCCGGGGGTGTAACTAGATATTCGTGTCTTTCACACGTGTGCTACTTCAATCTTTTTGTTGGCGGACAGAGAAAACGGTAATGAATCATTAAGCTGGTTTATGGTGTGATTTCTAATGGGTGATGTAGTTCCATCTGTCTAGCTCCTGTTCTGATGTCAGCAGGTTTAAGGGGTGCTAACTCCTTGTAAGCTCTAGTACTTTGTGCCAGAGGAGGGGTAGAGAATTTCAAAGATTCACAACCCTTTGAGTGAAGAAATTTCTCCTCATCTCAGTCCATAATGGCCGACCCCTTATTCTGAGACTGTGACCCCTGGTTCTAGACTCCCAGCATCTACCCTGTCAAGCCCCGTAAGAAACTTATATGTTTCAATGAAATCACCTCTCATTATTCACATGTCCTTCAGAAGAGACAATAAATAAAGTCAATGTCTGTCTGTTCTGGTGGTTCGGGGGGACACTAAAGACCCCATAGCACTGTTCAGACCAGGGCAGGGACTTCTCTCAGTGTCTTGGCCAATATTCTGCCCTCAACCAGCTCCACCAAAAACAGATTAACTAGTCATTCATCTCTCTATTGTTTGTGGGACATAGTTGTATAACATGGTTGCCATGCTTGCCCACATAAGAACATAACATAAGAAATAGGAGCAGGAGTAGGCCAATCGGCCCCTCGAGCCTGCTCCGCCATTCAATAAGATCATGGCTGATCTGATCCTAACCGCCAATCTACTATCACAGAACCATCTCCTGCATCGAACAGAATTGCACACACGAAATAGGAGCAGAATCAGGCTACACGGTCCCTGGGCCCGCTCCACTACCCACAGGGCCATTAAGTGTCTATTTACTTCTGGCTTCGACCCCACACTCTGGAACTCACACCCACAGCATGTCCTCCTGGTCACTTCTCCCCCTGATCTCAAAAACCTCTTCAGACACTTTGCCTTCACCCGCTGTGAACACCTCTCTTCCCTTGCTCCCTCTTGTTGTCTCGCCGTGGCTCAGTGGGCAGCACCCTTGCCTCGGAGTCAGAAGGTTGTGAGTTCCAAGTCCCATTACCAGCGACTGGAGCACAAAAATCTAGGCTGACACTCCCAGTGCAGTGCTGAGCGAGTGCCGCACTGTCAGAGGTGCCGTCTTTCAGGTGAAGCGTTAAACCGAGGCCCCGTCTGCTCTCTCAGGTGGATGTAAAAGATCCTATGGCCACTATTTCGAAGAAGAGCAGGGGAGTTATCCCTGGTGTCCTAGGGCCAATATTTATCCCTCAACCAACATCACTAAAACAGATTATCTGGGTCATTATCACATTGCTGCTTGTGGGAGCTTGCTGTGCGCAAATTGGCTGCTGCGTTTCCTACATTACAACAGTGACTCCACTTCAAAAAGTACTTCGTTGGCTGTAAAGCCCTTTGGGGCATCCTGAGGTCATGGAAGTCGCTATATAAATGCAAGATTTTCTTTCCACCGCCTTATAGAGCTCCCTGAGACATCGCTCTGTAAGTAAGGAGGATTATAGCAATCTAAGTGGTTGTCTGTGACATTACACTCCAAACATCTCTCCTCCCCCCACGCAGTTTGTGCTCTTTGTAGTAAGACAGGATGGTAGGGGTTAATACTTTATCTGCAGGCACTTCCGTGATTGGAGTTTGACATCATGCTCACAGATTTAGGAAAGTACGTATTCGAAATTGAGTAAATGTGTGTGTCTCCTAGTGCCGCGTCATTACCAGCACAAATCTCAATTGATGCAAAGAGATCATCCAGGGGTTGAGAAAGGCTTTAACAGCGAATTATTCCCTTTTCTGTTCAATTGAAATCTGGTGATTAAGATGCCATTAGGAGTTGGTGAGTTCAGTTATATATTTCATTGTATCTTAAATCATTTCCGCACCTTCCGTTTTGGGGCGAGGTTGTTGCTGGGTGAGTTTCAGAAGGAGTAACCATTTGTCAGTTTGTAATAATTCATTTCTGTAAAGCAGGGAATCCGATTTCTGGGGCGGGCTTGGGGGAAACAATCACATTGGATTCACGCCTCTCCGCTCATTCTCACCCACTCCCAGGAAATTTCACTTTCAAAGCAGGCAGAGCCACCGATCGCTCTCTGATCGCTTAATCGGTTCATTTTATTTAGGTAAACACTCATTAAGGTAACAGGGCATTAGGGGCTGCTGTCTTGCTCAGATCTCATCCTACCCTAAACCTGGGAAACAACCACATTTTATAAGCGCCATCGATTTACTTTACAGGTTAAAAAAAAACCCAATCCGTTTGAAATTGAAAGTGCGTGGAGCATATCAGAGCCATTGAGCCCAGTGGAATATGAGGGGAGAGGTTCTGGGCATCTCCCCGCTATTTGAGATGGGTAATATCTTACAGAGCCAGGCTTTAAGAGGTAGTTCAGTAACACCGCCACCTTACTATCCTGGCCCACCCTCAGAGACTTGAGCACAAAAATCCAGAAATGAGAAGTCGCACAACACCAGGTTATAATCCAACAGTTTTATTTGAAATTACGAGCTTTCCGAGCGCCGCTCCTTCGTCAGGTAAAGTGAGGGAATACAAATCAGCAAAGCATATATAGACAGAACAATGTGTTTGCAGAGATACAATCCGTCAGGGAGGCATTTTTGTATTGCATTGATGTAATGCCTTCCTGACGGATTGTATCTCTGCAAACACATTGTTCTCTGTCTATATATGCTTTGTATCTGATTTGTATTCCCTCACTGTACCTGACGAAGGAGCAGCGCTCCGAAAGCTCGTAATTTCAAATAAAACTGTTGGACTATAACCTGGTGTTGTGCGACTTCTCATTTTTGTCCACCCCAGTCCAACACCGGCATCTCCGCATCATGGCCACAAAAATCCAGGGCAGTGCTGAGAGAGCGCCGCACTGTCGGAGGTGCCGTCTTTCGGATGAGACGTTAAACCGAGGACCCGTCTGCGCTCTCGTGGGGATGTAAAAGATCCCACGGCCACTATTTCGAAGAGGAGCAGAGGAGTTCTCCCCGGTGTCCCTGGCCAATATTTAGCCCTCAATCAACATCACAAAAACAGATTATCTGGTCGTTATCACATTGCTGTTTGTGGGAGCTTGCTGTGCGCAGATTGGCTGCCGCGTTTCCTACATTAAACAGTGACTACACTTCAAAAAGTACTGTACTTCATTGGCTGTAAAGTGCTTTGGGACGTTGGGTGGTCATGAAAGACGCTATATAAATGCAAGTCTTTCTTTTTCTCTGATACTGATTTACTGCTTGTTCTATGTTTTCCCCCTATTGGAGGTGAATCTTACATAAGAACATAAGAAATAGGAGTAGGAGTCGGCCATTCGGCCCTTCGAGCCTGCTCCACCACTCAATAAGATCATGGCTGACCTTCTACCTCATCTCCACTTTCCTGAACTATCCCCATATCCCTTGATTCCCTTAATATTCAAAAACCTATCGATCTCAGCCTTGAATATACTCAACGACTGAGCCTCCACAGCCCTCTGGGGTAGAGAATTCCAAAGATTCACCACCCTCTGAGTGAAGAAATTTCTCCTCGTCTCAGTCCTAAATGGCCGACCCCTTATCCTGAGACTATATAGCCTCCTGCACTCTGGAATTCTCTCCCGAAATGACTTTGCCTCGTTTTCTTCCCTCGCTGCCTTCAAAGGCCTCCCAAGAACCCTTCTCTGTGACTGTTTCTTTGGCCTTCTTCCCCCCCACCGCCCGGCCTAAACTTTTCTCCTTGGAGACAATTTAATTTGCATGAGCAAAGCTGTAGAAATACGGGTCGTTGCCGCTGCGGAGAGGTGTTTGCACTCTGCTGGCAGCAGCAAGGCTGAGATTGGGAATTTGGTAGAAAAAGACTTGCATTTCTACAGCACCTTTCACAACCTCAGGATGTTCCAAAGCACTTTACAGCCAATGAAGTACTTTTTGAAGTGCACTCGCTGTTGTAATGTAGGAAACACAGCAGCCAATTTGCACACAGCAAGCTCCCACAACAAACGGCAATGTGATAATGAGCAGATCATTTTTTTTTTAGTGATGTTGATTGAGGAGTAAATATTGGCCCCAGGACACCGGGGTTAACTCCCCATCTCTTCTTCAAAATAGTGCCTTGGGATCTTTTACATCCACCTCAGCGAGCAGACGGGGCCTCGGTTTAACGTCTCATCCGAAAGACGGCACCTCCGACAATGCAGCACTCCCTCAGCACTGCCCTGGAGCGTCGGCCTAGATTCTTGTGCAGTAATGACCCTGTATCCACCACACTGTGAAACGGTTCTGTGCCACCCAGGGAGTTTTATTTGTGGCCTTAAGCAACTATTCACAGGCGTAAATTATTGTCCTACAAAATATTTCTGGACATAGGATTTTCCATAATAGACTGCAGATTTTTATTCCTCAATAGGTTTCCAGTAATGATCTTGTGACCATTAATCTTCTACTGTCAACATTACTACCTCGGAATTGATGTCTGTTCTGACAGATGCTGGAGGCACAAAAATAGACTGAATACTGTTAGAAAAGTGAGACACCAGAGCGTGACTTTAAAGCTGCAATGTTATATTGAAGTTCAGATGATAACTATAAACTGCATCAGCTTCACTCTTGTGATTTATGAGATCACCTGAGTCCCCTCAATTTGATTACCTCCTACTCATGCCTCCCACTCACTCACTCACTATCTGTGTACAACAAACCTGAGCGAACTCCCTTGGAATATGGTGCGAGAGAAACCAAAGCTGGGATTATTTTTTTTTAACAGGTCCTTAGAAACGTAATCGAACGCACCTTTCTGACCTACATTATAAAATCAGTCATAACCTCTGTTCTATAAAGTGAAAGATATTTCTGTGGCGTCTCTTTTTCTGCATGAAAGTAGAGTTCCTTGAAGCGGTTTTGTATTTGAGGCATTCAGCCCAGGGTGAGCAATTTGAACCTCTCAATTTTTTTCCCAGTTATTGAGACCAATAGGATTGAACTCTGCCTTAGAAAGGGGGCATGAATGGGACATGAATCTACGAAGAGTGGGGTGGGTTCGGCAACAAAAAGTTTGGGAACCTCTGTTCTATGTCACATAAAGGTAATTTTGAATATCAGATGGCCTCCATCCACTGGAAAAGAAGCGTTGCAATAAGTAAAGAGAAATCTTGAAAGGAGAATTAATTTTAGTGCCTGGTATTTGTTAGAGATGATGACAGACACAGTACGGACCTGTTTCAGGCAGCATTCCAATGTGAGATTTGAGATAATGCACTTTAATCTGCTGAGCTTTCCTCTCGTGATTTAGGTAGCCATTTAAACCACTCCCTTAGGTGACAGACTTGTGGTTCATGATCCTTTATTCTGCCGTGTTTAAATTGGCAAACAGGAGCTGAATCAGGCAAAAAAAAAAGAAACTTTTCTTCCCATTTGGAAATTTTGAGAATTTGATATAATGAATGTACTGAGTGAGGAGTCTGTGCCAGTATGGACCTGTGTGGGTTCTGTGTTGCTCATGTCTTTTTAACAACTTCCTCATCTTTTCCACTTTACTACAAGTGGTGATTCACGGTACAACTCCATGAGTGACGAATGCCCTTAGTGCCTCCCCCATTATTCAAACATGAATCATGGCACAGAATCATAGAAATTTACGGCACAGAAGGAGGCAATTCGGCCCATTGTGTCTGTGCCGGCCGAAAAAGAGCTCTCCAGCCTAATCCCACTGTCCTGCTCTTGGTCCGTAGCCCTGTAGGTTACGGCACTTCAAGTGCTTTTTAAATGTGTTGAGGGTCTCTGCCTCTACCACCCTTTCAGGCAGTGAGTTCACCCTCTGGGTGAAAAAAATCCTCCTCAACTCCCCTCTAATCCTTCTACCAATTAATTTAAATCTATGCCCCCTGGTTATTGACCTTTCTGCTAGGGGAAACAGGTCCTTCCTATCCACTCTATCTAGGCCCCTCATAATTTTATACACCTCAATTAAATCTCCCCTCAGCCTCCTCTGTTCCAAATGTAAATCTTGACAATGAACGGCATTGGGCTATTCAAACATGGGGGTATTATAGCAAAGTCTAATCTTGTCCTCACCAACCATCCATCAAGCTCTTTCCAGTAGGGGGTAACTGGATGTCAATCAGAAGTGGGAAGCCTGGCTGATTTTTTGTCACCCTAGCCCAGAGGATCTGAGGTCACTTGTCCCACCAGCTGATTCAGCACAGACCATTGATTGAACTAGGGACCTTGAGGTCTCTATGAAGTAGTATCACACTGGGGTGATGCTATAGTACTACGTACAGTTCTAGTCACCACATTACAGGAAAGACGTGGTTGCACTAGAGAGGGCACAGAGGAGATTTACGAGGATGTTGCCAGGACTGGAGAATTTTAGCTATGAGGAAAGATTGGAGAGGCTGGGGCTGGTTTCTTTGGAACAGAGGAGGCTGAGGGAGATTTAATTGAGGTGTATAAAATTACGAGGGGCCTAGATAGAGTGGATAGGAAGGACCTATTTCCCTTAGCAGAGAGGCCAATAACCAGGGGGCATAGATTTAAAGTAATTGGTAGAAGGATTAGAGGGGAGTTGAGGAGAACTGTCTTCACCCAGAGGGTGGTGGGGTTCTGGAACTCACTGCCTGAAAGGGGGGTAGAGGCAGAAACCCTCATCACATTTAAAAAGTACTTGGATATGCACTTGAAGTGCCGTAACCCACAGGGCTACGGACCAAGAGCTGGAAAGTGGGATTAGGCGGGAGAGCTCTTTTTCGGCCGGCACAGACACGATGAGCCTCCTTCTGTGCTGTAAATTTCTATGTTTCCATGATACAGTTATCCAGCAATCAAGGGGGAGCTTTGCTGTGTAAGAAGTCACAAGATGCTTTGAAGGTAATTGGATCATTAGTCACTTCGGGGGAGGGGGGGGGGGGGGGCTGGGGGGAGTCAGTTTTTTCCATGCACTGTTTTTAATGTACTGGTTAACATTTACCATCAAGTTCCTGTGTGTTCTATTTTAATACAGTCATTACCTATGGGTTAAGCACCTTATTGATCTGCTAAAAATAGTGCACACGAGAGGATTAATCTCCTTTTGTGTGTTATAGACCTGTGCAGTAACTGAATGTTGCTTGATCTGGGTGAAAGCTACGTGGGAGCAAGGCCCATTGTGAAGTGCACAGGTGAAATGTATTGGTCTGAATCAATAGATTAAAAATAGCAACTCGTGTGGAATTTTGAAACCTGTTGCATTGCGGAAGAATGGTTGGCCACAGGTGTTCAATATCTATCCGTGTTTGAAAAATGTTTGTAATTTAAAAATGCTCATCAAGTGGAGACATCTTCTAAACACCATTCATCGTATGGATAACGTGACAGAGTATTAGACCCAAGGTAACACAATCATAAAGCACATTTACTGAGCCAATGGGGAAAGCTGTACAGTAATGTTATTGTGTCTAATTGATGCTTGATCTATTGAAATGACAGGAGCACCACACAAGCTATTTATAACCGTAATCATTTGCGCTTCCAGTTGAAACTCATTTCCCTTGAAGCATGTGCTACTAAAGCTTTTAATTTTCTTGGGAAACGTAACCCTTTTAACACCCTCACGGGTCCTTGTGATCTGTGTACTTCGGTGGCTGTGAAGGCAGGCAGCGAGCCTGCTCCCAGAATACTGCCACCACTCTCTTTAGCCAGTTGACAGGGGTGAGCAGTACACCTTCTCGGATTTCCTGTCCTCTACGGCGAGCTGCCTTGTCTCCACTTGGAGCCTTGCTGTGCAGAATGCCGTAGAATTATATTGAATATACAGCAAAGAAACAGGCCATTCGGCCCAACCAGTCCATGCCGGTGTTTGTGCTCCACTCGAGCCTCCTCCCATCTTTCCTCATCTAACTCGATCAGCATAACCCTCTATTCCCTTCTCCTTCAACCACTCCCTGTGGTAGCGAGTTCCACATTCTCACCACTCCCTGGGTAAAGAAGTTTCTTCTGAATTCCCGATTTGATTTCTTGGTGACTATCTTTTATTGATGGCCTCTAGTTTTGCTCTTCCCCACAAGTGGAAACATTCTCTCTGTATCCACTCTATTGAACCCTTTCATAATTTTAAAGCCCTCTATTGGGTCACCCCTCAGCCTTCTCTTTTCAAGAGAAAAGAGACCCAGCCTGTTCATCCTTTCCTGATAGGTATAGCCTCGCAGTTCTGGCATCATCCTGGATTAGGATTCATGTGTAGTGAGGGATCGGAGCTGCTGCCCCCTCACTCTGCAGGTGCTGCTTGCCCGCACCCCAGTGCTCAGCATCACTGTACCGCTTCATACAAATTAATTATACGCTTATCTAATGCATATTAATCTGTAAGGACTGTGGAATCTGCCTTGAAGCCCACCCATTGTAAGAACCAGCTGATCATTGTACCAACAGGAGGTGTAAGTTTCCAAGCTGGACCCATATTAAACCATCTGAGTCAATAACATACAGCTAAGTCCAAAAGTAGTCGTTAGCGACAGGCTTCATCTCCGGTTCACTGCATTTTATTTTAAATACACATTACCCACTGCCTTATTTGTAGATTGTATTCTCTTCATCGTTCTCCCATCATCCCTGTGCTCGCTGACCTACATTGGCACCTGGTTAAGCAGCGCCTCGATTGCAAAATCATCATCCTTGTTTTCAAATCCCTCCATGGCCTCGCCCCTTCCTATCTCTGTAATCTCCTCCAGCCCCACAACTCCCACAGATATCTGCGCTCCTCTAATTCTGCCCTCTTGAGCATCCCTGATTATAATCGCTCCACCATTGGCGGCCGTGCCTTCAGCTGCCTGGGCCCTAAGCTCTGGAATTCCCTCCCTAAACCCTCGTCTCGCTACCTCTCTCTCCTCCTTTAAGACGCTCCTTAAAACCTACCTCTTTGACTAAACTTTTGGTCACCTGCCCTAATATCTCCTTGTGTGGTTCGGTGTCAAAAATGTTTTTATTGATCTCGCTCTTGTTAAGCGCCTTGGGATGTTTTGCCACGTTAAAGGTGCTCTATAAATGTAAGTTGTTTTTTTAAATTTTCTGAGACACCCTGTCTTGTATCTCACGTAATACCTTGAAGACAGTTATGCTTTCCGTTCCCAGGGATCTTTCTATGCCCCTCTCAGCTGCCTAGCAGTGGCGCGATAAATGGCCCTCTGATTTTATTTGTCCCCTCTGCCTTCCTCGGGTGAAGCCTGGTACCTCCGTGCAGCTCTGCACTGGTCAGGGGCTAATTGTGGCGGGGGTGGGGGGAATGCCTGTTCCGCTGCTCCACAGCGTCACAAACCTGCTGCACCACCACACCACTGCAGCATGTGTTCATTGACGGCACGAAAGAATGTTATAACAGAGGATCAGGAGTAGGCCATTCAGCCCCACAACAACAACTTGCATTTATACAGCGCCTTTAACGTAGTAAAACGTCCCAAGGCACTTCACAGGAGCGATTATCAAACAAATTTTGACACCGAGCCACATAAGGAGATATTAGGGCAGGTGACCAAAAGCTTGGCCAAAGAGGGAGGTTTTAAGGAGCGTCTTAAAGGAGCAAAGAGGTAGAGAGGCGGAGAGGTTTAGGGAGGGAATTCCAGAGCTTAGGGCCCAGGCAGCTGAAGGCACGGCCGCCAATGGTGGAGCAATTAAAATCAGGAATGCTCACGGGGCCAGAATTAGAGGAGCGCAGATATCTCGGGGGGTTGTGGGGTTGGAGGAGATTACAGGGATAGGGAGGGGCGAGGCCATGGAGGGATTTGAAAACAAGGATGAGAATTTTAAAATCGAGGCGCTGCTTAACTGGGAGCCAATGTAGGTCAGCGAGCACAGGGGTGATGGGTGACCGGGACTTGGTGCGAGTTAGGACACGGGCAGCCGAGTTTTGGAAGACCTCAAGTTTACGTAGGGTAGAATGTGGGAGGCCGGCCAGGAGTGCGTTGGAATAGTCAAGTCTAGAGGTAACAAAGGCCTTGAGCCTGCTCCACCATTCAATTAGATCGTGGCTGATCTGTACCTCAACCCGCCTTCGCTCCATATCCTTTGATACCCTCACCGAACAAAAATAATAACAACCTGCTTTATATAGTGTCTTTAGTGTAAAGTGGTGTCACAAGGAACTTCACAAATGAGAATAGATTACTGTAATAAGATAGCCAAGGGCAAAGCTATCTGCACAACTTCAGAATGACAAGGTCAGTATGCCAAGGACGCCAGGTTAAATATGTGAGATAAGTCTATTAAGAGTTCTCAGTGCATATCCTCAGACTAACCTTGGCTCGGCAGCTCTCTGGATAAGGAGTGCTTTTACTAATATACGCCTTGCCCGCTGAACCAATTTGAGTTCTGTCAGTTTGTGCCTGAAGTGAGCTACTAAGATTGCTTGGTTGTACAAACAAGTTTACCTCCTGTTGTTAAAGGCTGTTCATTTCAGGAGTCACAAAAGATTAAAAGAAAAGTAATTTAATTCAATCCCCTGAGCTATGGGAGTGTTGCTGCGGTCATTTGTCACGTAATTTACAAACACGTTTGCACTTTCTGGCAGTGTGTAATCATGTGGTGGGGTGCTGAGTCATGGATGTTAGGGAGTTCCCAGGTCAGTGCCTGGTACGGTAGCTGGTAGCTGATTTCAGCCAGTGGAATGGTGAGGGTCCTCTACATTTGGGAGAGGACTGAGGCCCCCCTGGGCTAAGGAAAGGGAAACAAAGCAGCAGGACTCCTGCTCTTGATTGTCACCCAAGTGATGCCAAAGTGCATGGTTGAGACGTCTTCCTGGGCTTGTGGGCCAGGCTTCCCACCTATTTTATTCGTTCCTGGGATGTGGCCGTCGCGAGCAAAGCCCAGCATTTATTGCCCATCCCTAATTGCCCTTGGGAAGGTGGTGGTGAGCCGCCGCCTTGAACCGCTGCAGTCCGTGTGGTGAAGGTGCTCCCACAGTGCTGTTAGGGAGGGAGTTCCAGGATTTTGACCCAGCGACGATGAAGGAACGGCCGATATATTTCCAAGTCAGGATGGTGTGTGACTTGGAGGGGAACTTGGAGGTGGTGGTGTTCCCATGCGCCTGCTGCCCTTGGTGGAAGAGGTCGCGGGCTTGGGATAAGGAGCCTGTTCTTGTGCCTATTGCAGTTAAATCTAATGATAAATCATAACATCGATAGTCAGTTTAGCTAAAGGCAGTGTAAAAAATATTTTATATGTTGGCGGTAAAAATAGATTATTAAAGGAGTACTGTCACAAATAATATAAACCCAGATCCTATATCTGAGAGCGAGCGGAGACAGGACACGTATAATGTTACCTGCTGCTGTCAGCAGGTCATTTTAGTTGAGGATTGAGGGCTTAGTAGGAAAGCTGCCCAGTGACACTCAGCCAATGAGGAATTAAAACCCCTACATTCCATAATACCTCCGCTATCAGAGCTGATCTGAATCACCTCTTTAACCTTCCTCATGAGGCTATATTTGATACGATTTAGAATCCTTAATACCGATGATTGGTGTCAGCTTACGTAGGAACATACCATTCAGCCCCTCGAGCCTGTTCCGCCATTCAATGAGAACATGGCTGATCTGTGACCTAACTCCATATACCCGCCTTTGCCCCATATCCCTTAATACCTTTGCTTAACAAAAATCCATCAATCTCAGATTTAAAATTAACAATTGATCTAGCATCGATTGCCGTTTGCGGAAGAGAGTTCCAAACTTCTACCACCCTTTGTGTGTAGAAGTGTTTCCTAATTTCACTCCTGAAAGGTCTGGCTCTAATTTTTAGACTATGCCCCCTAGTCCTAGAATCCCCAACCAGCGGAAATAGTATCTCTCTATCTACCCTATCTGTTCCCCTTAATATCTTGAAAACTTCGATCAAATCGCCCCTTAACCTTCTAAATTCCAGAGAATACGACCCTAGTTTGTGTAATCTCTCCTCGTAATTTAACCCTTGGAGTCCGGGTATCATTCTGGTAAACCTACGCTGCACTCCCTCCAAGGCCAATATATCCTTCCTAAGGTGTGGTGCCACAGAACTGCTCACAGTACTCCAGGTGTGGTCTAACCAGGGCTTTGTGTAGCTGCAGCATAAACTCTACGTAGAATGTAGATCAGCAAGGATGGGAATGATGGGCGAGTGGGACTTGGTGCAGGGCAGGATACGGGAAGCTGAATTTGGAACTAGTTCAAATTTATGGAGCGGGAAGGATGGGAGCCAGCTGCATGCAAAATGGCTGCCGCATTGGCCTACGTAACAACACTGACTGCACTTAAATGTAATTCATTGTACGTGAAACATTGCGGGGTGTTTCTGGGAGACATGACCAGGCACTGTATAAATGCAAGCCTTTCTTTGGTGGTAAGGGTGGACTCAGGCATCCCTCACACCTCAAACCACCCCCCCCCCCCCTCAACTAGACAGAAAAAGCAGTGGTGTCAAGCAACCCCTTCAAAAAGGAGATGGATACGCATTTGTTTGGGAACATGAATGCAGCTCATAGAAATTACATAGGATATACAGCACAGAAACAGGCCATTCGGCCCAACCAGTCCATGCCGGCGTTTATGCTCCACTCGAGCCTCCTCCCGTCTTTCCTCATCTAACTCTATCAGCATAACCCTCTATTCCACTTCTCCCTCATATGCTTATCAAGCCTCTCCTTAAATGCACCTATACTATTTACTTCAACCACTCCCTGTGGTAGCGAGTTCCACATATAGCTGCAAATTAAGATGATTTGATGGTTCCATTGTTGCTGAGCTGGGATGAGGAGTTGTGTGTGGAAAGTATCTCGCCAGGGTGAAGAATTGGACATGTTGAATCGCCTGTAATTTTGCTTCATTACTTTTCAGGATCAGGAATTACATTAACAGTACATTCTGTCAGGAGATTTAAAAACTAGCGTCAACCGTACATGTCTATATAACGAGCATGCTCGACGGGCTGTGTTCATGGTGTCCTATGTACATACTTAGAATCATAGAGATTTACGGCACAGAAGGAGGCCATTCGGCCCATCGTGTCCGTTCCGGCTGAAAAAGAGCTCTCCGGCCTAATCTCACTTTCCAGCTCTTGGTCCGTAGCCCTCTAGGTTACAGCACTTCAAGTGCATATCCGAGCACTTTTTAAATGTGATGAGGGTTTCTGCCTCTACCATCCTTTCAGGCAGTGAGTTCCAGACCCCCACCACCCTCTGGGTGAAAACAGTTCTCCTCAAATCCTTCTACCAATTACTTTAAATCTGTGCCCCCTGGTTATTGGCCTCTCTGCTAAGGGAGATAGGACCTTCCTATCCACTCTATCTAGGCCCCTCATAATTTTATACACCTCAATAAGGTCTCCCCTCAGCCTCCTCTGCTCCAAAGAAAACAACCCGAGCCTATCCAATCTTTCCTCATAGCTAAAATACTCCAGTCCGGGAATGTCATATAGAAGCAGTTTGTATTCTGGCCTGAGCCTGGTTTCTGTGGGTGTAGCCAACAGTTTGCAGTGGGACATATAGGGCTAAAAATTGAGTCGCGCCCCATTTGGGGCGCTAACTTCGCCGGGTGGCGCTACTTTTAGCGCCCCGGAAAAATTAGCACCCCCGCAACGGAACTTGAGTGGTTCCGCCCCAAGAGGGAAGCGGGGCACGACTGGAAGCACCCTGCATCCCTCTTGGGGCGCTGCGAGTCAATATCGTGGCCCTGCGCACGTCGCACCACGGTATTGCAGGCCTTCCTCCCCTTCTTAAAGGGGAGGGGCCTTGCGAGGATCGGGAGTGCCGGCAAAAGAGCCCGGCACTCAAGAGAAGTGCCGGGCTCATGGAGCGCAGCCGGCACTCCGCGGGGGGGGGTGCCGTTCAGGAGGCCGGGGACGGGAGTGCAGACAGGTGCTGGCAGGCGGCCAGCAACAAAAATGGCCGCCCGGCACCTCGCCTTTAAATTGCGCCTCCCCGGCTACAGGTAGGCCTCCCTGACACCGTCGGACATAGTGTCTGGAGGCAAGTCAGGGGGCGCCCCCGAAGATCGCGGCCGGGGCACGAGCGGGGCGCTGCACACAGCGATGACGTCATCGCCGGCGGCGCAGCACCGCGGGGCACTACCGGTTAGCGCTGCCGCTAACCTCCCGCTGAATTTCGCGGGAGGCGTGGGCGGTGCCGCGCCCGGGTGTTAGTTGCTTTGCGCCATGTTAGCGCCCTCTTAGGGCGTTAACGGGAGGCGCAAAGCAACCCAATTTTTCCCCCATATTCTCTGAGCTAAAGCTGACACTCGGTCGTCATGTTGTGTGGTTTGTGTTTGAGTAAGAAGTTTTCAAATGGCCGAACGTGTTTAACTGATAGCTTACATTTAAGTGTTTTCTTACAATCGATCTCTGTTATCTGTCCCTGCTGTAGCCTTCAGTGCTGAGGGAGTGCTGCACTGTCGGAGGTGCCGTCTTTCGGATGAGACGTTAAACCGAGGCCCCGTCTGCTCTCTCAGGGTGGACGTAAAAGATCCCACAGCACTATTTTGACGAAGAGCAGGGGAGTTCTCCCCGGTGTCCTGGGGCCAATATTTATCCCTCAGTCAACATCACTAAAACAGATTATCTGGTCAATAACACAGTGCTGTTTGTGGGAGCTTGCTGTGCGCAAATTGGCTGCCGCGTTTCCCACATTACAACAGTGACTACACTTCACAAAGTACTTCATTGGCTGTAAAGCGCTTTGGGACATCCTGAGGTGGTGAAAGGCGCTATAGAAATGCAAGTCTTTCTTTTTTCTTCAGTTAATTGTGAAATCTCCTCCTGGTGTAGCTGCCTTTTGCTGGGCCATGTTACTGATCTGTCCTCTTTGTCCTTTGCATTTTGCCAGGTGATGTTGTCAATGGGACGCACTCTGTGCTGTTACTCAGCCACTGACTCATTTCAAAATCCATTTTGTACCCTTTCGTTCTGGAGGGGCTAATGGGGTTAAAGGGGGTCAGAACACTTTGCTCCACTGTTCCGTCTCTCGCCCCCCAGCCAGCCAGTCTTTTCAATTCTGTCATTTGCCACTGGTGATCTCCTGAGACTGGCTGAATACTGAAACATATGTTTTGAGCAGGCGCCAATCTTTTGCACGCCTACTTCAGTTCTGTGCCTGACCATTGTGGCACGGGCCTTTTCTGAGATGGATGAAGGACTGTAACCGGAGGACCTTGGCGGGAGGGAGAAGGGGGCTGGTGCAGCAGACTGGGACAGGAACCAACGTGAGGCCAGTGCTGTCAAACCGGGGAGTAATAACTGAACCAGCAATGACTTCTCGCTCCACTCCCCCTCCCTCCCCCGGTCTGAAGCTGCTTCTAGCGAAGGTTCACCAGACTGATTCCTGGGATGGCAGGACTGTCGTATGAGGAGAGATTGGGTCGACTAGGCCTGTATTCACTAGAGTTGAGAAGAATGAGAGAGGATCTCATTGAAATGTATAAAATTCTGACAGGGCTAGACAGACTGGATGCAGGGAGGATGTTCCCCCTGGCTGGGGGGTCTAGAACGAGGGGTCACAGTCTCAGGATACAGGGTAGGACATTTAGGACTGAGATGAGGAGAAATTTCTTCACTCAGAGAGTGGTGAACCTGTGGAATTCTCTACCACAGAAGGCTGTGGAGGCCAAGTCACTGAATATATTTAAAAAGGAGATAGATAGATTTCTAGACACAAAAGGCATCAAGGGGTATGGGGAGAGAGGGGGAATATGGTATTGAGATAGAGGATCAGCCATGATCATATTGAATGGCGGAGCAGGCTCGAAGGGCCGAATGGCCGACTCCTGCTCCTATTTTCTATGTTTCTATGTTTCTAGCCGCGTGTTGTGGGTCGGAACGTTTGACCTGGCAGGAACTATCAAAGGAATCGAGACTGGCAAAAGATGCAGCTGCTTGTCTTGGCCCAATCCTCAGTTTTACTGGTCCGATAACTAACTACGCATTGAGCTACTAGATTAATAAATTGCTCTTTGACCCCAGTATAGGAGAATGATCGATGTTCCTGTTAAGATGCGCGGCTGCACAGCGCTACGGAGCTCCCGCGCAGCCGGCTCATCAGCTTTAAAGTGGGAAAAGCTGCGCATGCGTGGTATTATGAATGGGCAGCGCTGGCCCTTAAAGGAGCCGCGCACCCACAAAAAAAATTAAAGGGAACATTGACTATGATCAAGCACTTGTGACATCATAAGGGTTGTGATGGTGGTGGGGCCAAAAAGATATGAGTGACACCAAATGTGGCAGGGATAGGACCAAAGTTATACTGGTGGAGGGGCAATATTACCTCTAATTTATTTTTTTGTGCGCGGTCCCTTTAATTTTGCTGCGCGGTATCTTCCAGCGGCAACGGCTTCGAGCGGCCCGAGCAGGTCCTCTCATTGAAACATACAAAATTCTTACAGGGCTTGACAGGGTAGATGCAGGGAGGATGTTTCCCCCTGGCTGGGGGGTCTAGAACCAGGGGTCACAGTCTCAGAATAAGGGGTCGGCCATTTAAGACTGAGATGAGGAGGAATTTCTTCACTCAGAGGGTGGTGAATCTTTGGAATTCTCTACCCCAGAGGGCTGTGGAGGCTCAGTCGTTGAGTGTGTTCAAGACAGAGATCGATAGATTTTTGAATATTAAGGGATTCAAGGGTTATGGGGATCGGGCAGGAAAGTGGAGTTGAGGTAGAAGATCAGCCATGATCTTATTGAATGGCGGAGCAGGCTCGAGGGGCTGAATGACCGACTCCTGCTCCTAGTTCTCATGTTCTTGTGTGCAGCTGCGCACCTTCAGGGGAACATTGTGACATGGTGAAGTGTTATTTTACTTTTCCACCCCAAGAGGGATTCCAGTTCTGTTATTCTTTATAAAATAGATTTGTTTGCTATTCCTCCAACAACGGGGTTCCACTTTAATCAGTGGGACTCTGTGTTTTTCCGCACTTCCTTTGGCAGAGAAAAGCCCCACTTGACTTTGCTGATCATGCACAGGAACAGCAGTTCATTCAAACTAATTTTTTTTAACAAAAATAATATTTTTGTTGGAGGAATAGCAAACAAATCTATTTTATAAAGAATAACAGAACTGGAATCCCTCTTGGGGTGGAAAAGTAAAATAACACTTCACCATGTCACGTTGCACCGAGGGTGCTTTAGCACAGAATTTTTCCTCAGAGTATGATGTAAAGTGTAGGCCTGCTGTTTACTGGTTTAACGTGGGATCTGTGTTATTTTTAAATGCGTTTCCTGCAGCAAAGAAGACATCAGCAGGCAAAGCCAAACACCAGACAAAGCAGAAATATGGAAGGCAGAATATGGATCAGAAAATTAATATAAGCTGGAGGAAGCAAGTTCCCATTTAACCTTGTATGAGAAGCCTAAGAAATGGATTGAAATGAAGGGCTTGAATGTGCTCCTCACATCTGAATCTAGGTTCTTTTCCTCCTCCCAACCCAACCATGAGGCGAAGACGTGGAGGAAATTAATTGTGTAAATTAAAAATGACGGCCAAGGGTAGATGCAGGGAGGTTGTTTCCCCTGGCTGGAGAGTCTAGAACCAGGGGTCACAGTCTCAGGATAAGGGGTCGGCCATTTAGGACTGAGACGAGGAGAAATTTCTTCACTCAGTGAATCTTTGGAATTCTCTCCCCCAGAGGGCTGTGGAGGCTCAGTCGTTGAGTATATTCAAGACGGAGATCGATAGAATTTTGAATATTAAGGGAATCAAGAGATATGGGGATAGTGCGGGAAAGTGGAGATGAGGTCAAAGATCAGCCATGATCTTATTGAATGGCGGAGCAGGCTCGAGGGGCCGAATGGCCGACTCCTGCTCCTAGTTCTTATGTTCTTTGGCCGCAATCGGCGATCCGGGCGCAAGTTGCGCTCAACATCGCGCTAGTTTCCCGAACTTGTTTTTTTGCTCAAGGTTCCGCTCAATTCCATTTGCATAATCGCCGAACGTAAATTCTGCCGCGAACCAGTGCGATCGGTCAGCGTTTTGGAACATAATTCTTTTTTAAATTTGCGTGAAAAAATAATCTTTGATATACTTAAGAGTGGTAACCCAGCGCAGTTTGATTTACACAGCTGAAAATGGGTTTATCACAAGAAACAAGCATTTTAATCAGGGTGTCCAGTCCACCGCCTGTGAGTAACCCGATTTTAAATAACAGAAAATGGCTTTAAAAAACTAGACAGAACCATTTACTAGTTTCATTGGTGTACAGTGGTCAGCTTCTTAGTAAATTAAATAAAAAAAAATATTTAAAAGCTTTTAAAAAGTTGCCTATTAGTGTCATGGCGCCTTTAAAAAAAAAGTTTAATTTTAATGGCCTTCTCAAAGGCCCGCAACCAACGTTGCCTTTAAGCTGTGCGGCCGTGCGGCGCTCCGGGGCTCCCGCGCAGCCGGCTTTTCGGTTGAAAAAACCGCGCAAGTGCGGACTTTTGATTGGGCCGGGCAGCCCGTTAAAGGAGCCAAAAATAAAACTGCAGGGAACATTGCCCGCAACAAACGCAATTAGCGGTAACTCGCCGTGGTGATCCATTCGATCCCGGGGGGGGGGGCGCGTGGCCAGTTTTATGGGCGGGGCCGGCTTCCGGCACGGTGTTTTTTTAAAAGCGGCGCAAAAGATCGCGGAAACTCGATTTGCGCTTGAAATTACGCAATCGTTTTGCGCCGGTTCGGACGATTTCGGGCGAACTGCGCTGAAAAAGAGCCAGCGCAACCGAGTGGAAACTCTCCTGCCTAGTATCTATGACTACCGTGCTGGGACTGCAACCCAACTTAAAGTAGATCCCTGCTCGTCAGTACTGTTGAGGAGGTGGTGAATTACTGGTGATTTTGAGTTGCTTAGCTCTGCTGAGAAACTGGCCTTTATCACGACCTCTGGGATGTTTCATGCTAAATTGTCGAACTCAGGTGGCAAATTACACGCCTGCAGTGGCGATACTCTCTCGAGTTCAGAAAAATCAGAAGTGATCTCATTGAAATATATAAGATTCTGAGGGGGGATTGACAGGGTAGATGCTGAGAGGCTGTTTCCCCCTGGCTGGAGAGTCTAGAACCAGGGGGCACAGTCTCAGGATAAGGGGTCGGCCATTTAGGATTGAGATGAGGAGGAATTTCTTCACTCGGAGGGTGGTGAATCTTTGGAATTCTCTGCTCCAAAGGGCTGTGGATGGTCAGTCGTTGAGTATATTCAAGACTGAGATAGATAGTTTTTTGGACTTTAGGGGCTGGATTTTACCAGCCCTGAGGAGGCGGATTTGGAGGCGGGACTGCTGGGAAAGTCAAAAAGAATGGGAGCGGGTCCCGAACCTGCCCCCAACCCGCCTCCAACCAATCTTCCTGGGAGTCGGGTCCCCGATTTGCGCAGGGACCCGACTCCTAGCGGCGGGAAGAGGATTATAGCCACTTAATTGCCTGTTAACAGGTAGTTAACAGGCAGTTAAGAGGCTTTTTCCAATTTTTAAACTTCTGCTGTGGGCTTCCTAATGTCAGCGAACCCCGCCAGGGTAAGTGAGGCGTGCTGTGGGTCTGTTGTTATCTTGGTGTATAGATGACAGCTGCAGAAGTGGTGTGGAGGATGCAATGGGACACTGGTGAGTATCAGAGGTAAGGAAATGTTGGGTAAGTCATTTTTAATGTGTTTAGATTTTTCTGTAGGTGACAAGCTTTGAAGTGTTTGTGTGGCCTCACCTCAATGAGAGAAGTGACAGATAGCTTCTGTAACCTCACCTGCTGCTGCCATCTGTTTCATCCTAAGGAGAGAGTCACTGGAGAGCCTGGGTGCAAGGGCTCACCTTTGTACAGTGATTGACAGCACCCCAATGCTGTCAAACACTTGTCAGATCTTTATGGTTCATGTGCCTTTAAGAAAACCGGCAGATGAAGCGTCATCAACTGACGTCATCTAACACCGGCTTTCCCTCAATTGGCCGGCAAGCCCGCAGGGCGGGCTTAACAAGGCCAATCAGGGGAAAATATCGTTCGGGCGTCGCTGGGGGCGGGACTAGAACCCGGAAGGCAGCAGTCCCGCCCCCAATGCATCTCGGTGAGTAAAATCCAGCCCTAGGGGAATCAAGGGATATGGAGATCGGGCAGGAAAGTGGAGTTGAGGTCGAAGATCAGCCATGCTCTTATTGAATGGCGGAGCAGGCTCGAGGGGCCGTATGGCCGACTCCTGCTCCTAATTCTTATGTTCTTATTACAGTTCGCAGGATATCTGGCCGCCTCAGATCACTGGCCCTGACATATTGGCAAGGTTTTTCTGTCCGTGTAAGCCCGGAGAAGCCACGCAGCAGATTACGACAATTTACAGATTGTCACGGCCCTTTACTGGAATCCGGAGATTCCAGAGGGGTCCGAGTGAGGGAGGTGCTACTGGGAGAATGGTGCAGAGACTGTTGTTGAAACACAGTGCAGCTTGGCAGGGGAATCGTGGGACTCGGAGGGTAAAACCGATGGAGGGGAGATCTGACGGGGGTCTGCTATCCTGGGACCGTGGTTAGGTAGCACAGGGGAAATTCACAGCTGTGAATTAAAGGAGCAGTATTCCTAAATTGACATCGGTGATGTTTACACTGTTTATTTTTCAATGATACCACTGACGATTAAAAAAAAATATATAATTTTAAGCAGAATGGCACTCCTGATACACTGACAGGGCTGCCATAGAATCATGGAATGATACAGCACAGAAGGAGGCCATTCAGCCCATCGTGCCTGTGCCGGAGCTTTGATAGGTGTCAGCCGTGGCTCAGTGGGCGGCACTCTCATCTTCTGAGTCAGAAGGTTGTGGGTTCAAGTCCCGCTCCAGAGACTGGAGCACAAAAATTCTAAGCTGACACTCCAGTGCAGTGCTGAGGGGGTGCTGCACTGTCAGAGGTGCCATCTTTCGGCTCTCTCTGGTGGATATAAAAGATCCCATGGCACTATTTGAAGAGGAGCACGGGAGTTATCCCCAGTGTCCTGGGGCCAATATTTATCCCTCAATCAACATCACTAAAACAGATTATCTGGTCATTATCACGTTGCTGTTTGTGGGAGCTTGCTGTGCGCAAATTGGCTGCCGCGTTTCCCACATTACAGCAGTGACTACACTTCAAAAAGTACTTCATTGGCTGTAAAGCGCTTTGGGATGTCATGAAATGGGTTGTAGAAATGCAAGTCTTTCTTATTTCTTTTTTAAAAAAATAGTAGAAAAGTGGATAAAACAGTTTGTTTTAAAATAGTCGTAATCTAAACTGGTGAAAAGTCCTGATTCGTTCAGTAATGAAGGACAGTTACTTTCAAAGTGATTTGATCCCATTAAATAAAAACCCATGCATTCAATAATTTATTAATCATCATTTGTTAATGACAGGGTCCGTTACCAGGTCTTCAGTGTTGTGAATGATGTGCAGCGGTGTCATGGCACAATCCAGTCTTTCACCATCAGGGGGCACCATTGCTTCACTTTCACGTCGTGCATTCTTCGAAGGATCTGCCGATTCTTGACTTTTGCTCCAGTAAACTCAGGGGGTTTATTTTTCACGGATTGTAGAAAACTGTTTTAATTACAGGCTGTAGCTTTTACGCTGCTTGTAAACACGGGGACAATTTTAATCTGACCCGCCAGTCGGGAAACCGACGAGATCGGGTGCAACACTGGTTTGAACCCCTGCCTGAGTTTACTTTCCATGAACGTAATATTGGGTGGGGTGTAGAACCGGCGTTCCACCGATCCTGTGCGATTCCTGGCCGGCGACTGAGATTACAAACACGGTGTTTATGCGTCAGCTGTGGCTCAGTGGGCAGCACCCTCGCCTCTGAGTCAGAAGGTTGTGGGTTCAGAGTCCCACTCCAGAGACTCGAGCACAAAAATCTAGGCTGACACTCCAGGGCAGTGCTGAGGGAGCGCTGCACTGTCGCAGGTGCCTTCCACCTTTTGGATGAGACGTTAAACCGAGGCCCCGTCTGCTCTCTCAGGTGGACGTAAAAGATCCCACGGCACTATTTCGAAGACGAGCAGGGGAGTTATCCCCGGTGTCCTGGAGCCAATAGTTATCCCTCAATCATCATCACTAAAAACAGATTATCTGGTCATTATCACATTGCTGTTTGTGGGAGCTTGCTGTGTGCAAATTGGCTGCCGGGTTTCCTACATTACAACAGTGACCACACTTCAAAAAGTACTTCATTGGCTGTAAAGCGTTTTGGGACATCCGGTGGTCGTGAAAGGTGCTATAGAAATGCAAGTCTTGTCTTTCTTTCTTTCATTAAAGTGCGAAGGTTTTGAATTGACACAGTATGTATATTAGCATGGATGCTTGTACGTGATTCCTTTGTCCATTTTGTTAACGGTGGTGCTAACTCCTTTGAAATATAAACGGGTTAATTATGTTAAGCATTTGTACACTAATATTTGCACAGTATAGCTTCAAGACCGCAATGAAAAGGAAATACTTATGATCGTAATAAACAATTAGGACTATAACAAGCAATCACATCCCACTTAACTAACGAAATAGACTAGAACACAAGGGGGGGGGTGGTGGGGGGACATTCTAATTTGGCAGTGTTCCCTTTAAGCGGCCGCGCAGCCTGCTCCGGCTTTTAAATAGGAAAAGCCGCACATGCGTGTTATTTTGAATGATGGGCGGGGGCGGGCCGCGCACTCAAAAAAAATTAAATTAAAGGGGACATTGCTGCCCATTATACGCCTTGCCTGATATTCAGTTTCACAAGAGAACTAACTATCGGGCGGGGCCTTTAGTGAGCGGCAAGCGCGATAACTCTCCTATTTTGCGCAATCGCCCAAGACGTGTTTCTACCCCAGGGTAGACATCGCTGTCACATGCCCCAGAGGGCACTGCTGCATTGCGCTGTTTGCTCTCCCCATCGCAGTCAGGAAGAGAAAAAACATAAGAAATAGGAGCAGGAGTCGGCCATTCGGCCCCTCGAGCCTGCTCCGCCATTCAATGAGATCATGGCTGATCTTCTGCCTCATCTCCATTCACCGGCCCTATCGCCATATCCCTTGATGCCCTTATTAGTCAGAAATCTATCGACTTCTGTTTTGAACATACCCAATGACTGAGCCTCCACAGCCCTCTGGGGTAGAGTATTCCAAAGATTCACCACCCTCTGTGTGAAGAAATTTCTCCTCATCTCAGTCCTGAATGGCCTACCCTTTATCCTGAGGCTGTGGCCCCTGGTTCTAGACTCCCCAGCCAAGGGAAACATCCTCCCTGCATCCACCCTATCAAGCCCTGTAATAATTTTGTATGCTTCAATGAGATCCCCTCTCATTCTTCTGAATTCAAGAGAATACAGGCCTAGTTTACTCAATCTCTTCTCATACGACAGTCCCGCCATCCCAGGAATCAATCTCGTGAACCTTCGTTGCACTGCCTCTATGGCAAGTATATCCTTCCTTATGTAAGGAGACCAAAATTGTACACAGTACTCCAGGTGTGGTCTCACGAAGGCCCTATATAATTGGAGTAAGACTTCTTTACTCCTGTACTCAAATCCTTTTGTAATGAAGGCCAGCATACCATTTGCCTTCCGAATGGCTTGCTGCACCTGCACATTCACTTTCAGTGACTCATGTACAAGGACACCCAGGTCCCTTTGAGCATCTGCATTCCCCAATCTTTCATCATTTAGGAAATACTCTGCCTTTCTGTTTTTTCTACCAAAGTGGATAACTTCACATTTATCCACATTATAATCCACCTGCCATGTTCTTGCCCACTCACTGAGCCTGTCAAGATCCCCTTGAAGCCTCTTCACATCCTCTTCGCAACTGCCACTGCCACCTAGCTTTGTGTCATCAGCAAATTTGGAAATGTTACATTTAGTCCCCTCATCCAAATCATTGATATAGATTGTGAACAGCTGGGGCCCAAGCACCGATCCTTGTGGTATCCCACTAGTCACAGCCTGCCATCTTGAAAAAGACCTGTTTATCCCTACTCTTTGTTTTCTGTCTGTTAACCAATTCTCAATCCATGCTAGTATATTACCCCCAATTCCATGTGCCCTAATTTTGTTCATCAACCTCTTGTGTGGGACCTTATCGAAGGCCTTCTGAAAATCCAAATACACCACATCTACCAGTTCCCCTTTGTCTACTCCACTAGTTACATCCTCAAAGAACTCCAATAGATTTGTCAAACAGGATTTCCCGATCATAAATCCATGTTGACTCTGCCCAATCTTACTATTAGTTTCTAAGTGCCCAATTATTGCATCCTTTATAATAGATTCCAGCATTTTCCAACTACTGATGTGAGGCTAACAGGTCTGTAGTTCCCCGTTTTCTCTCTCCCTCCTTTCTTAAATAGCGGGGTTACATTTGCTATCCTCCAATCTGCAGGAACCGTTCCAGAATCTATAGAATTTTGGAAGATGACAACCAATGCGTCCACTATTCCAATGGCCACCTCTTTCAAAACCCTAGGATGTAGGTCATTTAGTCCCATTAATTTTGTTTTTTTTACTAATAATAATTTCTTTAAGTTCCTCATTCTCGCCACACCCTTGGTTTTCTCGTATTTCTGGGAGGTTTTTTGTGTCTTCCTCCGTGAAGATAGAAACAAAGTATTTATTTAATTTCGCTGCCATTTCCTCATTCCCCATTATAAATTCCCCCGTCTCTGACTGTAAAGGGCCTACATTTACCTTTGTCAGTCTTTTCCTTTTCACATACCTATAGAAACTTTTACAATCCGCTTTAATATTCTTTGCTAGTTTGTGCTCATATTCCATTTTCCCTTTCTTTATCAATTTCTTGATCCCCTTTGCTGATTTCTAAAAAGATCCCAATCCTCAGGCTGACCGCTTTTTCTGGCAACTTTATAAGCTTCCTCCTTTGACTTAATACTAGCTTTAATTTCTTTTGTTAGCCATGGTCGGATCACTTTTCCTTTTGGGTTTTTATGCCCTAGAGGAATATATGTTTGTTGCAAATTATGCATTATTTCCTTGAATGTTAGCCATTGTATGTCCACCTTCATACCTTTTAGTGTAGTCTCCCAATCTACCATGGCCAACTTGTCCCTCATACCCGTGTAGTTTCCTCTGTTTAGATTGAAGACCTTAGTTTCAGATTGGACTACATCACTCTCAAACTTAATGCAAAATTCAATCATATTATGGTCACTTGTCCCTAAAGGCCCCTTTACCACAAGATTATTGATTAGCCCTTTCTCATTACACAGTACCAGATCCAGAATAGCCTGTTCCCTGGTTGGTTCCTCCACATACTGATCCAGGAAACCATCTCGCATGCATTCCAAGAATTCGTCCTCCACATCATTCAGTTTCACAAGAGAACTAACTATCGGGCGGGGCCTTTAGTGAGCGGCAAGCGCGATAACCCTCCTATTTTGCGCAATTGCCCAAGACGTGTTTCTACCCCAAGGTAGACATCGCTGTCACATGCCCCAGAGGGCACTGCTGCATTGCGCTGTTTGCTCTCCCCAGAAGAGAAAAACGTTGCAGGTTTTTTAAAAATTCATGCGCGGGATGTGGGCGTTGCTGGCAAGGCCAGCATTTATTGCCCATCCCTAATTGCCCTCGAGAAGGTGGTGGTGAGCCGCCACCTTCTTGACAACGGAGTGGCTCGCTGGGCCATTTCAGAGGGCAGGTAAGACTCAACCACATCGCTGTGGGTCTGGAGTCACGTATAGGCCAGACCGGGTAAGGACAGCAGATTTCCTTCCCTAAAGGATGTTAGTGAACCAGATGGGTTTTCTACTCTGTACTGCACTGAAATGTCAGCCTAAATTTAGTTTTCAAGTCTCTGGAGTGGGACATAAGAACATAAGAATTAGGAGCAGGAGTCGGCCATTTGGCCCTTCGAGCCTGCTCCGCCATTCAGTAAGATCATGGCTGATCTTCTACCTCATCACTTCCCTGCACTATCTTCACATCCCTTGATTCCCTTAATATTCAAACATCTATCGATCTCTGTCTTGAATATACTCAACGACTGAGCCTCTGGGGTAGAGAATTCAAAGATTCACCACACGGGACTTCAACCCACGACCTTCAGATTCATAAGCGAGGGAGAGTCCTACCCAGCGAGCCACGGCTGATACCTAAACTTGTAACAACGGGCTGGATTTTCAATGACCCGTGGAGTCGGGTTTGGAGGCGTGTGGGGGGTTAAAGTTGCAGATTCGAGGGTCCCGACCCCATCACGACTCCATCCCACCTCCACGCAATTTTGACAAAATCGGTCGCGGGGTTCCCAACTCCGTCCCGCCTCCAAGAGGCGGGAGAGGCCATTAAAGCCCTTAACAAGCCCTAAATTGGCTCTGTAATGCCATTTTGAAACGTTTTAGCTAGTTTAACCCTTTTCCGACGTGAAGCACGCCTGATGTGAAACACGCCAGTGAAACCTGGCGGGAGCACAAGTGGATAGCTGACTATCAGCTGCAGGTCCACTATTACAACGGAGATGTGATGAAGGTAGTAGTAGTATTAGGTGTGAAAGTCGCCTCTGATGCAAAAAAAAATCATTTTCTCTCTCTCTCTCTCTCTCTCAGATGAGCATTTTGCATCCAGGTCCCCTCACAGCTGAGACCAGGCAGTCAGTCTCTGACCTGCAATGATGACATCATCAGAGGCAACTTTCAGACTGAAACCACTAATTGGTTCATGGGTTCCCACATGCTGGAACTCAATTGCCCAATTAAGTGAAAATTGCATCAATCTCCCACATTAATCTGGAGTCGGGGGGGCAACACGAAATGCGGATCACACGACCCCAACCTGACCCCAAGACAAAATCCAGCCCAATGAGTCTCCTGTTAACTCCCCTTTTCGGTTTAATGTGTAAATGACCGAGCTACAGAGGCCAATAAAGTCCTAAGTTTGTGTTTAGTGAGCTGATCTTAGTTGGATTAGTACAACTGACTTCAACACCGGTAGAACTAGGGATGGGAAAAGAATCAGCCAGGGTTCCTCCTTCTAATCGCTAACCAGTGACTCCTGGACAGTCCCAGTAGATGGACATCGGATGAGGACAGCATTGTGCTTGACTGTGATTTCCCCATGGTTGAATAGTCGGGCACCTCTCCCTGTCTGGGCTCAACACGATTGGCCCCTTCAGCTGAGGTAACTGAGGACTGCCAGTACCTGTGCAACCAAACCCCCCAGCGTCAATCAGCAGAAGGAAAAATATCAGAAAGAAAGAAATTCTCCCTGTCGATGACCTTTTGAACCAATCCATAATTACAGATAAAGACAGTCCTCAGTGAAATTGAGGGAACAGCTCCTTGTTGTGTGATTTTGTCCTTTCCCCTTTTGAGCGTATAGAACAAGCTCCGTTCACCAGCTGTGGAGCCTCGGTCTTCTTCTCCATTCACTGCTTTAAATGCTTAAACTCCCCAAATCATAGAATCACAGAATTGTACAGCACAGAAGGAGGCCATTCGGCCCATCGAGTCTGCGCCGGCTCTTTCGAAGAGCAATCCAGTTAGTCCCACTCCCCCGCTCTTTCCTCATATCCCTGCAATTTCTTTCTCCTTCAAGTATTTATCCAATTCCCTTTTGAAGGCTACTATTGAATCTGTATCCACCGCCCTATCAGGCGGCGCTTTCCAAATCCTAACCACTCTCTGCGTAAAAAAGTTTCTCCTCATGTCGCCTCTGGTTCTTTTGCCAATCACCTTCAATCTGTGCCCTCTGGTTATCGACCCTTCAGCCGCTGGAAACAGTTTCTCTTTATTTACTCGATCTAAATCCTTCATGATTTTAAACACACCTGTCAAATCTCCTCTTAGCCTCGTCTCAGGTTGTCACGCTCCCAGAAAATGAGTCAAATAAAGAAATCCCCTCTTTCATTGTCTCGGCGATTAAAGCGGTAAAAGAAGAACGCGGGACTGAAAGCTGTTTAGAAGTGTCAGATTAAATCGTAGGATTGTTAAATCGACCTCCGATTAGATGTCTTTGTCAGTGTCAGCCGTGGCTCAGTGGGCAGCACCCTCGCCTCTGAGTCAGAAGGTTGTGGGTTCAAGTCCCACTCCAGGGACTTGAGCACAAAAATCTCGGCTGACACTCCCAGTGCAGGGCTGAGGGAGCGCTGCACCGTCGGAGGTGCCGTCTTTAGGATGAGATGTTAAACCGAGGCCCCGTCTGCTCTCTCAGGTGGACGTAAAAGATCCCACGGCACTATTTTGAAGAAGAGCAGGGGAAGGTGTCCTGGGGCCAATATTTATCCCTCAATCAACATCACTAAAACAGATTATCTGGTCATTATCACATTGCTGTTTGTGGAATCTTGCTGTGCGCAAATTGGCTGCCGCGTTTCCCACATTACAACAGTGACTACACTCCAAAAGTATTTCATTGGCTGTAAAGCGCTTTGGGATGTCCGGTGGTCGTGAAAGGCGCTATAGAAATGTAAGTCTTTCTTTCTTCGGCAGTGTCTGACATGAAGCAGTGTAGGAGAGTAGATCCCGTGCAGAACAAAAATAGCTCAGCTGTCAAGATTCAGCTGGTCTGGGGCACAGAATTTTGAACCTCAGATTTATATTGCTGTTGATAACACTGTAACTCAGCATATCACGATCATCTTTTATTACTTTGATGCGCAATGGTTCATTTTGTTCCTGTGTTGCAGAGATTGAAACGGCCATTAAGTTTCAAAATAGAAAATAATCCGAACTGGCTTTCATCCCACTGGTTCTTAGAACAGCTAATTAAAATGGTTATAAATACACTTTATTTCGTGCTTTATAGAATCAGAGAAAATTACGGCGCAGAAGGAGGCCATTCGGCCCGTCATGTCTGTGCCGGCTGAAAAAGAACCTAATCCCTAATCCCACTTTCCAGCTCTTGGCCCGTAGCCCTGTAGGTTACGGCACTTCACGTGTATATCCAAGTACTTTTTAAATGTGATGAGGGTTTCTGCCTCTACCACCCTTTCAGGCAGTGAGTTCCAGACCCCCAACACCCTCTGGGTGAAAAAAGTTCTCCTCAACTCCCCTCTAATCCTTCCACCAATTACTTTAAATCTATGCCCCCTGGTTATTGACCTCTCTGCTATCCACTCTATCTCGGCCCCTCATAATTTTATACACCTCAATCAAGTCTCCCCTCAGCCTCCTCTGCTCCAAAGAAAACAACCCCAGGCTGTCCAATCTTTCCTCATAGCTAAAATTCTCCAAAATTGTTGAAAATATGTGAGCTTTGGTGAGTCTTGTCATATATAATAGTCACATGACTTTGCAATGTGACACATTATTGAGACTCTCAGGAAGTTGACTTCTGATCGAAAGTCACATGGAGTTGCATTCTTTCTGGTGACTCAGGATAACCCTCTCCAAAGTTTACCGCATCCCCATCAAAAATACACACCAAGCCTTCCTGTTTGCAAATTCTTGACGCAATGATACAATTTGTGTTATTGTGTTACTTTGCCTGGTGTGAGAATAGCTTGAGCTATTCCACTCTCCTTTCCCCCCCACCACCCACCACCCCCGACAAAATCAATGGCCCTTTAAAGTCTCTGGAATTTCCAAGCTGTCTAGAATAGTGTGAAGGAGCCAGGCGCTATCGTGTGAAGCTCAGCCCTTTCTAAGCCAACAATCAATGGCCAGTCTTCTGTTCCATTGACCCATGCCCGCTCTACACCTATATGACCTTGGGCGCATGGCCCCGATTTTAACTCCAGGTGGATTCCCCGCTCGGGCCTGAGTTAAAATTACAGTCGGGTCTCAATGATGTCGTCGGGCCGCAGCATGCATATGTAAAGAAGGACCCTGTTGGCTCCAGGCGCCTGTCCTTGCTGCCTGCTCAGGAGAGCAGGTTAAAATTGCAGACGTTGCGATCGTGGCGGCTTTCGGACAGGTAAGCGCCCAGGGCGATTTTAACTGCCCACCTGCCAGGTTTCTGCTGAGCGAGTAGGGTTAAAATTCCCCTTTGTCCACAGTGGTGGCATAAGCATTATTAGAGTGGCCAACAAGAGGGCTTGACATTCCTCATTCTGTATGTAAATAAATGGTCCATGCAGCATACGATTGTACACCAATTCAGGTAAGAGGGAAAGAGCATGAAGAAGGAGGAAATTGAATTATGGTTACATACAATTGATTAGCCCAAAAATTATATCATGTGTGTATAAACTATGGGGGGAATTTTTCGGGGGGTCAGCAGGCGCGTTCGGTGGCGGGTTGGGACCCCGCTGTCAACCCGCCGTCTGTCAGGGCTGAACAGACCCGACACGTAGTGGCGGGGGAGGCAATTCAGGTCATTAGGAACTTGTTAACAGCCCAATAAGAAGAATTTTGAGCTCAGCTTTACATTTTACGAGGTTGCCCACGGGGTCCACGCTGCTCGGGGATCACATCAGGTCAGCAGGTCGGGAGTTGTATGACCATGGAATCATCTCGTTACTTGACAGCTGCAAATGTGGTATAAAAGCTCCCATCTCACAGCTGTTCACTTTCCAAGCTCAGAAGCTGTTGCTTACTGCATTTGGAAGACAGATTGAGCTTTATGCAAGTTGCAAGTGCTTGGAGTAAACTCTTTATCCAGTGTCACCTCATTGGAACAACCTCTCTCACCATTGACAGATCGCTTCTGTCATCTCAACCTCACCTGCCATCTATTACATCAGCATCGGTGCCCTTGAAACTCTCTCACCTTGGACCTCAGAATCCCACCACGATCAGCCCCAACACCAGCAGCACCAGGCACACCAGCAGCACCAACAACAACTCCAACCTTCTCTGCAATCAACTGATGCTGCACAGGACACAGGGCATCAGCACCTGATCACATTGCTGCCCGGGAGGCCAGGGATGGCCTCACCATGGTCAGATTTACTTCACTTGACGCTGTACACCCTGGCTGCCACATGATGTGCCAGGTTGGCACCACCCCACACCAACACCATAAAGCATCCCTACAATGCCCAAGCCATTTGTTTTACACTCATGACCATTGCGGGGGGTACCGTTATGTCTCACTATTCACTGGAACTCACTAAGCCACTTCCAAAGGTTCACACAAATCTGTTCAAGAACGCAAAGTGTTGAAAATAAAGATTTCAATGTCTGACAGCACATTAACAGAAACTTCACATGAACATTGGCTAAAACACTCAAGTGCCTACCCTTGTGTGTTGTTAGTTGGTATGATTGGACTAGGATGAGGGTGAGTGTGAGGGGTGGCTAGTGAGATGGGGAAGTGATAATGTAGATAGGGATGGGTTGAGGTGCAAGGTAAGTTGGTGTGAGTAAGGATGTGCAGGAGTAGGATAGGGAAGGCAGAGTGATGGGGATGTGATGAGTGGCACAGCAGGATGAGGTGGAGTGTGGCTTTGCAGTAATGTTTCATCATCTACTAAGATCATTGAAAGGTTTGCGCCACTGCAGCCTGGTCCTCCTGACGACATCCCTGCTTGTGCCCTTATGTGCAATGTGCAACCAGGCTGCGTTAGTCTCCTGGGGAGGTCTCTTCCGCCCACTGGAAGGGAAGAGAACCTCCCTGCTTGCTGTGACTCCCTCCATATGGAGAGAGTCATGGGAGAGCCTGGGTGCAGCCGTGCACCTCTGTGCAGTGCTTGTCAGTGTTTGCAGCACCTCAATGCTTAAGAACACTAACAGCAGAACTGTCAAAAACAATTTGCGCATGGTCCCTTTAAGGAAACTGGTTGATGACGCATCATCAAATGACTTCATCAGACCCGCTTCCTTCAATTGGCTGGGAAATGCGCTGGGCAGGCTTAACAAGCCCAATCAGGGGAAAATCATTTTGGACAGTGGGCTGGAGCCGGCAGTGGGATCAGAACCCGCCACTGATGTCGCCGCCACGGACCCGCCGAGGTAGGGGAAATCGCGGCCAGAGAGTCAGAAGGTTTTGGGTTCGAGTCCCACTCCAGGGACTTGAGCACAAAAATCTAGGCTGACGCTCCAGTGCCGTGCTGAAGGAGTGCTGCACTGTCGGAGGTGCCATCTTTCGGATGAGACGTTAAACCGAGGCCCCGTCTGCTCTCTGAGGCGGGTGTAAAAGATCCCATGGTACTATTTCGAAGAAGAGCCGGGGAGATATCCCCGGTGTCCTGGACCAATATTTATGAATTAAGCTCTTGTAAAAAGAACAAACTGAATAGACCAACTGAGCTTTTCTAATGCATCTTCCAGTAGCAGATTGCCGAGATCTACCACCTGAGGACAGAGAGCAAACACCTCACTGGGAACACTGCCTTTTAAAAAATTTGTTTATAGGATGTGGGCGTCGCTGGCAAGGCCAGCATTTATTGCCCATCCCTAATTGCCCTTGAGAAGGTGGCGGTGAGCCGCCTTCTTGAACCGAAGCAGTCCGTGAGGTGAAGGTACTCCCACAGTGCTGTTAGGGAGGGAGTTCCAGGATTTTGACCCAGTGACGATGAAGGTTCGGCGATATAATTCCAAGTCAGGATGGAGTGTGGGACTTGGAGGGGAACTTGGAGGTGGTGGTGTTCCCATGCGCCTGCTGCCCTTGTCCTTCTAGGTGGAAGAGGTTGCAGGTTTGGGAGGTGCTGCCGAAGAAGCCTTGACAAGTTGCTGCAGTGCATCTTGTAGATGGTACACACTGCAGCCACGGTACACCAGTGCTGGAGGGAGTGAATGTTTAAGGTGGTAGATGGGGTGCCAATCAAGCGGGCTGCTTTGTCCTGGATGGTGTCGAGCTTCTTGAGTGTTGTTGGAGCTGCACTCATCCAGGCAAGTGGAGAGTATTCCATCACACTCCTTACTTGTGCCTTGTAGATGGTGGAAAGGCTTTGGGGAGTCAGGAGGTGAGACACTTCCCACAGAATACCTAGCCTCTGACCTGCTCTTGTTGCCACAGTATTTATGTGGCTGGTCCAGTTAGGTTTCTGGTCAATGGTGACCCCCCAGGATGTTGATGGTGGGGGATTCGGCGATGGTAATGCCATTGAATGTCAAAGGGCGGTGGTTAGACTCTCGCTTGTTGGAGATAGTCATTGCCTGGCACTTCTGTGGCGTGAATGTCACCTGCCACTTATCTGCCCAAGCCTGAACGTCGTCCAGGTCTTGTTGCATGCGGGCATGGACTGCTTCATTATCTGAGGAGTTGTGAATGGCACTGAACACTGTGCAGTCATCAGCAAACATCCCCATTTCTGACCTTATGTTGGAGGGAAGGTCATTGATGAAGCAGCTGAAGATGGTTGGGCCTAGGACACTGCCCTGGCGAACTCCTGCAGCGATGTCCTGGGGCTGTGATGATTGACCTTCAGTCACCACAACCATCTTCCTTTGTGCTAAGTATGACTCCAGCCAGTGGAGAGTTTTCCCCCCGATTCCCATTGACCTTTATTCAGCTTTGCGCCAATGATTAGAAACGCCTGCTTTGTTTCAGTTATGATGTGGTGATGCCGGCGTTGGACTGGGGTGGACAAAAATGAGAAGTCGCACAACACCAGGTTATAGTCCAACAGATTTATTTAATTTTACAAGCTTTCGGAGCAGTTCGCTCCTTCGTCAGGTAAGTTTAGCAGTGAGAGAATCTCCCAGAATTCACAATTTAAACACAGACAAAATATATTCAAATCTTTCCCACATCAAAGAGCATAGCCAAGACAATGAGATGTGTCCCAGGGGGTCCAACGTGTCAAACCACCTGCTGGCTGCATATCCTGTCAATCTGTGTAGGTTCTTGTGTTAGCCTTTTTAAAAAAAAAAAACACCTGGGAAGACCGGCCATGATGTCAAGTCACGTTCTGTATCGTGACATGAACCCGATATCGCGATTGAGGCCCTCCTCATGAGTGCGGAACTTGGCTATCAGTTTCTGCTCTATGATTTTGCGCTGTTGTGTATTTCGAAGGCCGCCTTGGAGAACGCTTACCCGCATATCCGAGGCTGAATGCCCCTGGCTGCTGAAGTGTTCCCCGACTGGGAGGCAACCCTCCTGCCTGGCGATTGTTGCGCGGTGTCCGTTCATACGTTGTCTCAGTGTCTGCATGGTCTCGCCGATGTACCATGCTCTGGAGCATCCTTTACTGCAACGTATCAGGTAGACAACGTTGGCCGAGTCACATGAGTATGTACCGTGTACCTGGTGGGTAGTGTCCTCACGTGTGATGATGGTATCTGTGTCCATGATTTGGCATGTCTTGCAGAGGTTGCCGTGGCAGGGTTGTGTGGTGTCTTGGCTGCTGTTCGCCTGAAAGATGGGTAATCTGCTGCGAACGATGGTACTTTTGAGGTTAGGCGGCTGCTTGAAGGCGAGTAGTGGAGGCGTGGGGATGGCCTTAGCAAGGTGTTCGTCGTCATCGATGACATGTTGAAGGCTGCGAAGAACATGGCGTAGTTTTTCCGCTCCGGGGAAGTACAGGACGACGTAGGGTACTCTGTTGGTTGTGTCCCGTGTTCGTCTTCTGAGGAGGTCTATGCGGTTTTTCGCTGTGGCCCGTCGGAACTGTCGATCGACGAGTCGAGCGTCATATCCCGTTCTTACGAGGGCGTCTTTCAGCGTCCGTAGGTGTCCATCGCGTTCCTCCTCGTCTGAGCAGATCCTGTGTATTCGCAGGGCTTGTCCATAGGGGATGGCTTCTTTAACGTGGTTAGGGTGGAAGCTGGAGAAGTGGAGCATCGTGAGGTTGTCCGTGGGCTTGCGGTAGAGTGAAGTGCTGAGGCGTCCGTCTTTGATGGAGATTCAAAGACGGACGCCTCAGCACTTCACTCTACCGCAAGCCCACGGACAACCTCACGATGCTCCACTTCTCCAGCTTCCACCCTAACCACGTTAAAGAAGCCATCCCCTATGGACAAGCCCTGCGAATACACAGGATCTGCTCAGACGAGGAGGAACGCGATGGACACCTACGGACGCTGAAAGACGCCCTCGTAAGAACGGGATATGACGCTCGACTCGTCGATCGACAGTTCCGACGGGCCACAGCGAAAAACCGCATAGACCTCCTCAGAAGACGAACACGGGACACAACCAACAGAGTACCCTACGTCGTCCAGTACTACCCCGGAGCGGAAAAACTACGCCATGTTCTTCGCAGCCTTCAACATGTCATCGATGACGACGAACACCTTGCTAAGGCCATCCCCACGCCTCCACTACTCGCCTTCAAGCAGCCGCCTAACCTCAAAAGTACCATCGTTCGCAGCAGATTACCCATCTTTCAGGCGAACAGCAGCCAAGACACCACACAACCCTGCCACGGCAACCTCTGCAAGACATGCCAAATCATGGACACAGATACCATCATCACACGTGAGGACACTACCCACCAGGTACACGGTACATACTCATGTGACTCGGCCAACGTTGTCTACCTGATACGTTGCAGTAAAGGATGCTCCAGAGCATGGTACATCGGCGAGACCATGCAGACACTGAGACAACGTATGAACGGACACCGCGCAACAATCGCCAGGCAGGAGGGTTGCCTCCCAGTCGGGGAACACTTCAGCAGCCAGGGGCATTCAGCCTCGGATATGCGGGTAAGCGTTCTCCAAGGCGGCCTTCGAAATACACAACAGCGCAAAATCATAGAGCAGAAACTGATAGCCAAGTTCCGCACTCATGAGGAGGGCCTCAATCGCGATATCGGGTTCATGTCACGATACAGAACGTGACTTGACATCATGGCCGGTCTTCCCAGGTGTTTTTTTTTTTTAAAAAGGCTAACACAAGAACCTACACAGATTGACAGGATATGCAGCCAGCAGGTGGTTTGACACGTTGGACCCCCTGGGACACATCTCATTGTCTTGGCTATGCTCTTTGATGTGGGGAAAGATTTGAATATATTTTGTCTGTGTTTAAATTGTGAATTCTGGGAGATTCTCTCACTGCTAAACTTACCTGACGAAGGAGCGAACTGCTCCGAAAGCTTGTAAAATTAAATAAATCTGTTGGACTATAACCTGGTGTTGTGCGACTTCTCATTTTTGTTTCAGTTAGTTTTGCTGAATAAAAGGGAATTTTAGCATTTTGAAATTGTGTTTTGTCCCCAACAGTTTGGTTTTGAGTAATTGGCCCAGTGTTCTAGTTAGCTTCCAGCACGAGAACTGTAGTGTAGTGGTTATGTTACTGGACTATTAATGTCCTTTCGGGAAGGAAATCTGCTGTCTCCTTACCCGGTCTGGAACGATGTGTGACTCCAGACCCACAGCAATGAGTTTGACTCTTAACTGACCTCTGGAATGGCCCAGCGAGACACTCAGCTGTATCAAACCGCTGCAACCAAGTACTGCAGCGGCTCACCACCACCTGCTCGAGGGCAATTTGGAATGGGCAATAAATGCTGCCCTTGCCAGTGAATAAAAAAATATATAGGATGGTGCTGTAGAACGTTTATTTATTTCCAACATTCAAAAGTACTTCATTGTAAAGTGCTGTATAGCACTTTAGGATGTCCTGAGGTTGTGAAAGGCGCAATACAAATGCAAGTCTTTCTTTAATCCAATAATATACAAGATAGCACATTCAAGCAACTCAATAACTTAAGGATAAGAAAGATATCTTGTAATTTGACCACTTGAAGTGCTATAACCTACAGGGCTACGGACGAAGAGCTGGAAAGTGGGATTAGGGTGGATAGCTATTTTTCGGCCGGCACAGACACGATGGGCTGGATTTTACTTACCGAGACGAGTTGGGGGTGGGACTGCTGCCTTCCGGGTTCTAGTCCCGCCCCCAGCGATGTCTCACGAACAGACGCTATTTTGCCCTGATTGGCCTTGTTAAGCCCACCCTGCGGGCTTGCCGGCCAATTAAGGGAAAGCCAGTGTCAGATGACGTCAGTTGATGACGCTTCATCTGCCGGTTTTCTTAAAGGCACATGCACCACACTTGTTTGACAGATGATTTGACAGTGTTTGACAGCATTGAGGTGCTGTCAAACACTGACAATCACTGTCCAAAGGTGAGCCCTTGCTCCCAGGCTCTCCAATTACTCTCTCCTCAGGATAAAACAGATGGCAGCTGCAGCTGAGATTGCAGAAGCCATCTGTCACTTCTCCCGAGGAGATGAGGCTACACAAACACTTCAAAGCTTGTCACCTGCAGAAACATCTAACCACATTAAAAATTTCTTTCACAACATTTCCTTACCTCTGATACTAACCATTGTCTCATTGCATCCTTCACACCACTTCTGCAGCTGTCTTCCAGACACCAACATAACAACAGATCCACAGCATGCCTCACTTACCCTGGCGGGGTTCCCCGATGTCGGGAAGCCTGCAGCAGCAGTCGAAAAATTGGGAGCTGCCTGTTAACAACCTGTTAACAAGCATTTAAGTGCCTATAATCCTCTTCCCGCCGCTAGGAGTCGGGTCCCTGCGCAAATCAGGGACCCGTATCCCGGGAAGATTGGTTGGAGGCGGGTTGGGAGCGGATTTGGGACCCGCTCCCATTCTTTTTGACTTTCCCAGTAGTCCCGCCTCCAAACCTGCCTCCTCAGGGCTGGTACAATCCAGTCTGATGGGCCGAATGGCTCCTTCTGTGCCGTAAATTTCTATGATTCTATTAATCTTTACCTTCCTAAATGAATGGAAATTTCTAGTGGCAGTTCAAAAGTGAAGTAACAAGTGCTTTGAAAATGATTAGAAAGTGTATTACTCATCGCCTGTTAATGCCTGGAGTTTGGCACACATTGTACCAGTGTACATCCATTAAACGATTTGTCAGAAACAAGATGTCCACACCACCACAAATTGGCAGAGACCATATCTGAGTTACGAGTGGAGGCTCGATAATTAGATGAGCCCTTTCCCAACAACGTGAGACGTCAGCTGGCCCTGTCTGCTCACCAGAAACACCGACTCATTGAAACAGTGCACCTTTTGGCTGCTTTTACTGTCGAAGCTATGGTGGAAAAGGCATTAGTGGGTTGGCTGTTAACTTTGATTTTTTTTCTTAGTTTTCATATCCATGTATCGCAAAGGAAAATGTGAACCGTAACCCAAAGAATCAATGAAAATAAGGAAGACTAATTAAAATGAAAGAAAGACTTGCATTTCTAAAGCACCTTTCACGACCACCGGATGTCCCAAAGCGCTTTACAGCCAATGAAGTACTTTTTGAAGTGTAGTCACTGTTGTAATGTAGGAAACGTAGCAGCAAATTTGCGCACAGCAAGCTCCCACAAGCAGCAATGTGATAATGACCAGATAATCTGATTTAGGGATAAATATAGGTCAGGACACCGAGGATAACACCCCTGCTCTTCTTCGAAATAGTGGCCATAGGATCTTTCACGAACACCTGAGAGAGTAGACGGGGCCTCGGTTTAACATCTCATCCGAAAGACGGCACCTCCGACAGCGCAGCACTCCCTCAGCACTGCACTGGAGTGTCCGCCTAGATTTTTGTGCTCAAGTCTCATGGAGTGGGACTGGAACCCACAACCTTCTGACTCGGAGGTGAGGGTGCTGCCCACTGAGCCAGGGCTGACACTAAGCAATAATAACAGGAGCATGAGAGTCAAAGGGACAAAATGTGTGCAAGTGTCTTGAGTTTCATTATTTTCTCCCCTTACCGATGCTGGTTTGGAGGCAGCCACTCTCGCTGAGTTGCAGAATGACATACATTGAAGGAGGCCAGTCTGTCCATTGCACCTTTTACTAGTTCTAGCTCTTTGAATGGAACGATCTGCTCTTTCACTGTCTTTTTTCCCCAAAGTGACTACTTCATATTTTTCTGCATCTGCCACCTATCTGCTCTCTTCTCTCAGTTGTCTGTGTCATCCTACCATCTTCCGTAATCTTCCTCACAGTTTGTCATGTTCCGTGATTTGGCATCGTCAGCAATCTTCAATCATCGTTCCTCTTGTCCCATTTACCTGCCCTTTCCTCATATTCTTTTATTTTTATCCTTCTCAAATACTTATCTAATTTACTTTTAAATTACATTATGATCTCTAGCTCAATAACCATTTGTGGTAAAATATTCCTTTTTCTAATGAGCCTCTGTCTGCAAACAATTCAAACTTCCCCCTTGGCTGTTCTAGTGATAATTCTGAATATACGTTAACAATTTGCCAACCAGCGGTAACAATTTTGCAAACCTTTCTTCATTCTCGGCATCATTCGAATGAAATGTCACAGTGCCCTTTGCATAGCTCCAATATCTCTCCTCTAATAGGTTGCGTCTGTATTCCAACTGTGGCCTTTAAGTCTTAAGTAAAGATGAATGCCTCTAACAGGCATTTACAACTTCTGACAGAAATGAATGGGTTTCAAATACTTACCCAGAATCTTTCAAAATAAAAATGCTTCTCCCCTAAACTGTCCCTTTAAAAAGTTTCTCTCCCCATTGTTCCTTCCTCTTCAAACGCAGCTGCTTTTACCCAAACTTCCTCTGAGTGATTTTGCTGGATCCAAGAGTGCTCTGTGTGTGTGTGTCTCAGTGTGTGTGTGTCTCAGTGTGTGTGTGTGTGAGTGAGTGTGTGTATGTGTGAGTGAGTGTAAGTGTGTGTGAGTGTAAGTGTGTGTGTGTGTGTGTGTGAGTGTAAGTGTGAGTGAGTGTAAGTGTGTGTGAGTGTGTGTATGTGTGAGTGAGTGTAAGTGTGTGTGAGTGTAAGTGTGTGTGTGTGTGTGTGTGAGTGTAAGTGTGAGTGAGTGTAAGTGTGTGTGAGTGTGTGTATGTGTGAGTGAGTGTAAGTGTGTGTGAGTGTAAGTGTGTGTGTGTGTGAGTGTAAGTGTGTGTGTGTGTAAGTGTGTGTGAGTGTGTGTATGTGTGAGTGAGTGTAAGTGTGTGTGAGTGTAAGTGTGTGTGTGTGTGTGTATGTGTGAGTGAGTGTAAGTGTGTGAGTGTAAGTGTGTGTGTGTGTGTGTATGTGTGAGTGAGTGTAAGTGTGTGTGAGTGTAAGTGTGTGTGAGTGTGTGTATGTGTGAGTGAGTGTAAGTGTGTGTGAGTGTAAGTGTGTGTGTGTGTGTGTATGTGTGAGTGAGTGTGAGTGTGTGTATGTGTGAGTGAGTGTAAGTGTGTGTGAGTGTAAGTGTGTGTGTGTGTGTGTGAGTGTAAGTGTGTGTGTGTGTGTGTGTGTGTGTGTAAGTCTGTGTGAGTGAGTGAGAGAGTGTGTGTGTGAGTGAGTGAGAGAGTGTGTGTGTGAGTGTGAGTGAGAGTGTGTGTGTGAGAGTGTGTAAGTCTGTGTGAGTGTGTGTGTATGAGTGTGAGTGTCTCTGTGTGTGTGTTTTGTGAGTGTGTGTGTGTGTGTGTCTCTGTGTTAGTGTGTGTGTGAGTGTGAGTGAGTGTGTGTAAGTGTGTGAGTGTGTGTCTCAATGTGTATATATGTGTGAGTATGTGTGATTGTGAGTGTGTGTCTCTGTGTGTGTGTGTCTCAGTGTATATATGTGTGTGTGTGTCTCAGTGTGTATATGTGTGTGTGTATGTGTGTGTGTGTATATGTGTGAGTGTGTGTGTGTCTCAGTGTGTATGTGTGTGTGTGTCTCAGTGTGTATATGTGAGTGTGTGTGTGTGTGTGTCTCAGTGTGTATATATGTGAGTGTGTGTGTGTGTATGTGTGAGTGTGTGTGTGTCTCAGTGTGTATATATGTGAGTGTGTGTGTGTGAGTGTGAGTGAGCGTGTGTTTGTCTGGGCCAATGTCTGCTTCACGTTATACAGACGCTGAGTGCTTGTTGAGAGGATAGCTGCACCGGGAGTTCAGGACACATTCAGTACATTCACATCGTTATGCATCTTGCCGATTATACATGGCATATCTTGTGGCACTGCAGTCCCTACTCTTGCCTCCTGAAACACGTGTGTATTAGTTGGAGTGGACACTACTGTCGCCAAGCTGCGAGAAGGCGCGCCGAGTAAAGATATGGGCTGCAGCCACTCCAGCTAATTTAATTCCCATTTAGTGCCCATCGAACAAGTGAGATCAGTTCATGGAATGGTGCATGTGTCAACCCAGTATAACTTGTATTCCTTTGATTATTTATTTTTATCCCCAGCCCCCTCCTCCAAAAGGCCAATTCCATTTGGTGAGAAAGGTAGAGAGATTACGGGCAGTTCTTGTGGGTTTAGAATCGCTGTCCCACTGTATTGCTGTCTTTCTCAAAACTAAGGAGAAATTACTTTTCCCCGGGGTAGACACTGCGGGCATCAACCAGTTTATTCCACAAATGACGACACTGTCACAACTCACCTCCTGTGATTTCTAACTCATCAGCTGCTTCACTGCTCTGTATTTTATATGTTCTGTATATCACGTAGCCTTTTGACACGCCTGGGCCCAATTTCCTCTTTCCAAATTATTTGCAGACTTTCTTCCCATCGTGACTCATTCGCAGTGCTGTTGCACCTACTGTTTGGTAATCGCAGCGGTTTCGGTATTTTCTGAATCTAATTCTGGACCGCCAAAGTTGTGGTAAATTCTGCACTCATCATTGCTTCTAGCTTAAATGCAAACCCATGTTCTGGATAAGTTTACTGCCAGGATTGATTGACGGCAACAGAATGTAACGCTTCCAGTGCATTGATCACTGTAGTAACTCCGTTCTACCCGCTATATAAGCTTTTCTTTCATTCGCGGGACGTGGGCATCGCCGACAAGGCCAGCATTTATTGCCCATCCCTAGTTGCCCTTGAGAAGGTGGTGGTGAGCCGCCTTCCTGAACCGCTGCAGTCCGTGTGGTGAAGGTACTCCCACAGTGCTGTTAGGTAGGGAGTTTCAGGATTTTGACCCAGTGACGATGAAGGAACGGCCAATATACTTCCAGGTCAGGATAGTGTGTGACTTGGAGGGGAACTTGGAGGTGGTGGTGTTCCCATGCACCTGCTGCCCTAGTCCTTCTAGGTGGAAGAGGTCGCGGGTTTGGGAGGTGCTGCTGAAGAAGCCTTGGCGAGTTGCTGCAGTGCATCTTGTAGATGGTACACACTGCAGCCACGGTGCGCCGGTGGAGGAGGGAGTGAATGTTTAAGGTGGTGGATGGGGTGCCAATCAAGCGGGCTGCTTTGTCCTGGATGGCGTCAAGCTTCTTGAGTGTTGTTGGAGCTGCACTCATCCAGGCAAGTGGAGAGTATTCCATCACACTCCTGACTTGTGCCTTGTAGATGGTGGAAAGGCTTTGGGGAGTCAGGAGGTGAGACACTCACTGCAGAATACCTAGCCTCTGACCTGCTCTCATAGCCACAGTATTTATGTGGCTGGTCCAGTTAAGTTTCTGGTCAAGGTGACCCCCCCAGGATCTGGATAGTGGGGGATTTGATGATGGTAATGCCATTGAATGTGGTTCGACTTTCTCTTGTTGGAGATAGTCTTTGCCTGGCACTTGTATGACTGCAGCTATACTGCTATTGTCGCATTGAAATGAAATGATTTTGGCTGTGCATCAACATGAAAGTGGCAATATAGCTCTGTAGTCGGGTTATGATCGGACTCCGCATTGAAGTAAACCAAAGTGAGTGTGAGACCCCTTCAGGAGGTGTCAGCTTGGGCTTGACACCATATAGAGTATAACTCCAGTCCGGTGTGAAGGTAGATGTTAAAAGTCCTCCAGTAGTTGGTTGACCTCCCGGGCACCCTATAAACTTACTGTCGGCTTATTAATGTTTTGGAAAGGCAGGCACTTTTGCCTCTCTCTCAAAGCAACAACAACTTACATTTGTATAGTTCCTTTAATGTAGTAAAATGTCCCAGGGTGCTTCACAGGAGCGTTATCAGACAAAATTTGATGAGGTGAGATGAAGAGGGGTGAGAGGAGACTCGTGTGGAGCATTCCCACATTACAACAGTGACGACACTTTAAAAAGTACTTAATTGGCTGTAAAGCGCTTTGAGACGTCCGGTGGTCGTGAAAGGCGCTGTAGAAATGTAAGTTTTTCTTTTTTTATAAACACCGGCATAGACCTGCTGGGCCAAATGTTTCTGTGCTGTAAATACTAAGTAAAAATTTGACACCGAGCCACATAAGGAGATATTAGGACAGGCGACCAAAAGCTTGGTCAAAGAGGTAGGTTTTAAGGAGCGTCTTAAAGGAAGAAAGAGAGGTGGAGAGGTTTAGGTAGGGAATTTAAGAGCTTAGGGCCTCGGCAGCTGAAAGCACGGCCACCAATGGTGGGGTGAAGGAAGTGGACAAGAGGCCGGAATTGGAGGAACGCAGGGCTCTCAGAGGGTTGTAAAGCAGAAACTGACCATCCTGGGAGCGAATCTCTCTCCTGGTGAGCAGGATGCCGGTCACAGCCAGGGGCAGCCTGCAGGACGAGTCTTGCCATCTGTGCTTTACACCCTGTAATGGCCAGTCTCAGACCAGCACTGCAGCAGAAGTGCAGCAGAAATAAACAGGAAATAAAAGTACGCCCGCCTGGTTTCCGCCTGTTGTTTCGGGTTAACTATCACCCCTCCAGGATTCAGTAGAAACAAGACGACCACCTTACCTCCTGGCCTGAAACCTTGGCCGCTGAGGCCAGAGAGCGAGTGTTGATGGACATTCTGACAGCGGAGGGTCTCACCGCCCAAGCTTCTCACCCGACGTCCACCACTTTCCAGGGCAACACGGTGGCATAGTGGTTAGCACTGTTACCTCACAGCGCCAGGGACCCGGGTTCGAATCCGGCCTCGGGTGACTGTCTGCGTGGAGTTTGCACATTCTCCCCGTGTCTGCGTGGGTTTCCTCCGGGTCCTCCGGTTTCCTCCCACAGTCCAAAGATGTGCGGGTTAGGTTGATTTGGCTATGATAAATTGACCCTTAGTGTTAGGGGGATTAAATACGTGGGGTTACGGGGATAAGGTGGGATATGTGTCGGTGCAGGCTCGATGGGCCGAAATGGCCTCTATCTGCACTGTGGGGATTCTGTGATTCTGTGAGGGGGCCAGTGGACAGCAATGAAGGAGTGGGAACCCCTGGCTGGTTTTCCACTTCCTGGTCGAGTGGTACAGAGAGGCCGATTGCATAACCCCTACTGTTGCCTCATCAAAATCTCCTAACTTTTCCCAGACTGGGAACTGCACATGGGAATTTCCAGCTTGCACAACTTAATGCTACACTGGGCAGTGCCTTTAACCTCCTAGGCCATTAGGGAGTTTATCCATTGTGTTCTATTTTCGATCTTGTGTGTAAATCCTTTCGATTAACTAAGCATTCCAAAATACAAAGGGGCTTTAATCCTTTCACTTTTGCCAGCGTAAATAGATTTTAACACAAATGAATGGTGTAAACTTATTTAAAGTATGAATTGTATTGACATAAAATTGAGTACAGAGTAGCTGCTGCATCAATAGCAGTGGCAGAAACTTAGCAGGTTGAGTAGGAGTGGATGACTGGGCCACCAGGCCAGGCTCATTTGTATTCATGGCCCTGAGGATGGTATTGCGTTGAGGTCGAGGTGCTCTGACATACTAAGAAAGAAAGATTTTCATTTCTACAGCGCCTTTCACAACCTCAGGACGTCCCAAAGCGCTTTACAGCCAGTGAAGTACTTTTTGAAGTGTAGTCACTGTTGTAATGTGGGAAACGCGGCAGCCTTTTTGCACACAGCAAGCTCCCACAAACAGCAATGTAATGTTAATTGAGGGATAAATATTAGCTAGGACACCAGGGAGAACTCCCCTGCTCTTCTTCGAAATAGTGCCGTGGGATCTTTTACATCCACCTGAGAGAGCAGACGGGGCCTCGGTTTAACGCCTCATCTGAAAGACGGCACCTCTGACAGTGTAGCACTCTCTCAGCACTGCACTGGAGTGTCAGCCTAGATTTTTGTGCTCAAGTCTCTGGAGTGGGACTTGAACCCACAACCTTCTGACACAGAGGTGAGAGAGTGCTGCCCACTGAGCCACGGTTGACAGAATAGTTGATGTATCAATAGCAGTGGCAGATTGAGTAGGAGTGGACGACTGTGCCACCAGGCCAGGCTCATTTGTATTCACGGCCCTGAAGACGGTATTGCGTTGAAGTCGAGGTACTCTGAACATATTACAATTGCCCTGCCTTAATAATCAGAGCTGCCCTGAATCAGTTCAGGGCCGGGAGGGATTAAATGACCTGCTTGATGTAGACACTGAGATTTTCAATAGGGCAGGGGTTTTCCCAGTGTGAAGCTCAAGCTTTGCCGCCCAGGTTAACTTTTGAGGCCAAGAGATGACAACTGCAATAATAAGAAATAGGAGCAGGAGTCGGCCATAGGGCCCCTCAAGCCTGCTCCGCTGTTTCTACACTAGAGTACTTGGTGTCCACAGAGTGAAAAATGCAGCTCCTTGTCAGTCTCTCCAGACCTTTTCCCAGTGTGAAGCTCAAGCTTTGCAGCCCCCATTTCCCAGCCCCTACCCTTGCTTAAAAATCTGTTCCATTTCCTGCTTTTTCCAGTTCTGACGAAAGGTCATCGAAATGAAACGTTAACTCTGTTTCTCTCTTCACAGATGCTGCCTGACCTGCTGATTATCTCCAGCATTTTCTGTTTTTATTCCAGACCTTATGCAGCAAGGTGCTAATGCACTGAAAGGAACAGTTAAGAATTTAGCATTCATATTTATAATTTGCATTCTGTTTTAACCTTGACCATATCACTACCATAGGACGGTGTAATAGCCCGTACTCACCACTGAGAGTTTCAGGTAACCAGAATGTAATTATCTGAAGCCCTTAATGACATTAATGCTGTTTAATCATTACTATATATATATATTTGGGTATTAGGTGACCCGTGTATCAGACAATCTCCGTACTTTCCAGCCAAAAGCTGTAATCCACTTCGAAGTTGTTACATCAGTTACCGTGGCTCCCCGGTGGGACATTTGATTTCATCGAGGTGCCGTCTTTCGGATGAGACGTTAAACCGAGACCCCGTCTGCCCTCTCAGGTGGACGTAGAAGATCCCACGGCCACTATTTCGAAGAAGAGCAGGGGAGTTCTCCCCGGTGTTCTGGGGCCAATATTTATCCCTCAATCAACAGCACTAAGAAACAGATTATCTGGTCATTATCACATTGCTGTTTGTGGGAGCTTGCTGTGCGCAAATTGGCTGCCGCGTTTCCCACATTACAACAGTGGCTACACTTCAAAAAGTGGGCTGTAAAGCGCTTTGGGACGTCCTGAGGTGGTGAAAGGCGCGATATGAATGCAAGTCTTTCTTTTTTTTAATGGGCTGAATGGAACAGGTTTAATGGGCTGAATGGCACAGGTTTAATGGGCTGAATGGCCTTTTCTCGCGCCTGACTTTCTTTATGTTCTTACACTTTCTCTTGCACAACGACCACCAGTTTCTTGTGCCCACCTTTTCCCTGCGCCCTATGATGTACTCAGAGACGTGTAGTTGATACGGTGGAGGAGTGCCATATAAATATAAGTTGTTCTCATTACCCTCACTCTGTTGGAGAGAGAAATCGAACACCAGTAGAAGATAAATTAAGCCTTTTCCTTCAGTGTGCTAGCATTTATAACATTTGCATTGTCAGGTAAACTAGAGGAAAATCATGTTGTGCACCGTCTCGATTTTGTTTCCGTATGTCCCATGTATTATAATCTTGTATAATACTATAAATAACCACCATGTAGTGGAGGAGGTATGATGAAACTTTCCAAACCGGTTTCTCCACCTTAACCAACATTGAAATTGAATGAGAAAGTGTAGACACTGACTGACGAGAGCCAACTCTCTTACGAAACTTCCCTGCCTCATACACCAGTTGCTTAGCAACAGATTTGATACACACTTACATAAGAACATAAGACGTAGGAGCAGGAGTCGGTCATTCGGCCCCTCGAGCCTGCTCCGCTATTCAATAAGATCATGGCTGAGCTGATCTTGGCCTCAACTCCACTTCCCTGCCCGCTCCCCATAACCCTTGACTCCCTTATCGTTCAAAAATCTGTCTATCTCCACCTTGAATATATTCAATGACCCAGCCTGCACAGCTCTCTGGGGAAGAGAATTCCAAAGATTCACCACCCTCTGAGAGAAGAAATTCCTCCTCATTTCCGATTTAAAAGGGCGCCCCCTTATTCTGAAATTATGCCCCCTAGTTCTAGATTCCCCCACAAGGGGAAACATCCTCCCTGCATCTACCCTGTCAAGCCCCTTCAGAATCTTATGTTTCAATAAGATCCCCTCTCATTCTTCTAAACTCCAATGAGTATAGGCCCAACCTGCTCAACCAGTCCTTACGCAGTCCTCAGATTTGGCTTTAACTCTCAGTAGGGGGAGAATTTCCTCGCGGTGTTAAGTGTGATGGCACTTCAAGTACGCTGTTCCTAGCCAGTGGCAGGGTGGGTGGTGGTGGAACAAGCAAATCAGCTCCTCAATCTCGTGACTTCTCAAGTTTTGATAGTTAAGGTTCATAGTTTATAAAGTTTCGAAGATCTTAATTTTGTGATTATAATTTCTAGTGCTAGTAACCAAGGACCCTTGAGTAATTCATTTAATTGAGTGAAATTGGTGGTATTGATTTGATTTAATTAAAGTTCAATTAATTAAAGGGTAAGTCATGGCAGGACAGCCCAGCCCCGTGTTGTGCTCCTCCTGCTCTATGTGGGAAATCAGGGACCCTTCCGGTGTCCCTGACGACCATGTGTGCGGGAAGTGTATCCAGCTGCAGCTACTGACAGCTCACATTGCGGCGCTGGAGCTGCGGCTGGATGCATATTGGAGCATTCGCGATGCTGAGAACCTCGTGGATAGCACGTTTAGTGAGTTGGTCACACCGCAGGTGAAGGGTGTACAGGCAGGAAGGGAATGGGTGACCACCAGGCAGAGTAGGAGGTGCAGGCAGGTAGTGCAGGGGTCCCCTGTGGCCATCCCCCTCTCAAACAGATATACCGCTTTGGATACTGTTGGGGGGAATGACTTAGGGGAAGGCAGCAGCAGCCAACTTCCTGGCACCATGGGCGGCTCTGCTGCACAGACTGGGAGGAAAAAGAGTGGAAGAGCTATAGTGATAGGGGACTCAATTGTAAGGGGAATAGATAGGCGTTTCTGCGGCCGCAACCGAGACTCCAGGATGGTGTGTTGCCTCCCTGGTGCAAGGATCAAGGACGTCTCGGAGCGGCTACAGAACATTTTGGAGGGGGAGGGCGAACAGCCAGCTGTCGTGGTGCACATAGGCACCAACGATATAGGTAAAAAAGGGGATGAGGACCTAAAAGCAGAATATAGGGAGTTAGGAGGTAAATTAAAAAATAGGACCTCAAAGGTAGTAATCTCAGGATTGCTACCAGTGCCACGTGCTAGTCAGAGTAGAAATAGGAGGATATTTCAAATGAATACGTGGCTAGAGGAATGGTGCAAGGGGGAGGGATTCAAATTCCTGGGACATTGGAACCGGTTCTGGGGGAGGTGGGACCAGTACAAACCGGACGGTCTGCACCTGGGCAGGGCCGGGACCGCTGTCCTAGGGGGAGTGTTTGCTAGTGCTGTTGGGGAGGATTTAAACTAATGTGGCAGGGGGTTGGGAACCTGAGCAGGGAGACAGAGGAAAGCATGTCAGGAAGGGACAGAAGGTATGGAGTAAAAGGTAAAGTGTTAAATAAGGAAAAAGCAGGAAGTAAGTGTCGCAAAACACATTTGAAAGTTCTTTATCTGAATGCACGTAGCATTCGTAACAAAATTGACGAGTTAACGGCACAAATAACTATGTATGGGTATGATCTTGTGGCCATTACAGAAACATGGCTGCAGGGTGACAACGTCTGGGAATTAAATATGCCAGGGTATTTAACAATCAGGAAGGACAGGCAGGAAGGAAGGGGAGGGGGGGTGGCTATGTTAATAAAGGAAGGAATCACTGTAATACAGAGAAATGATATTGGGTCAAAAGATCAGGATAATGAAACAGTTTGGGTAGAGATTAGGAATAATAAGGGGAAAAAAACACTGGAGGGCATAGTATATAGGCCTCCTAATAGTTGCAACTCTGTTGGAAGAAGTATTAATCAGGAAATAGTTGGGGCATGTAATAAAGGAACAGCTATAATTATGGGGGATTTTAACTATCATATTAACTGGACAAATCAAATTGGGCAGGGCAGCCTTGAGGAAGAGTTTATTGAGTGTCTTAGGGATGGATTTCTTGAGCAGTATGTAACTGATCCTACAAGGGGGCAAGCAACCTTGGACCTGGTACTGTGTAATGAGTCTGGATTAATTAATAATGTCCTAGTTAAGGATCCCCTTGGAATGAGTGACCATAACATGGTTGAATTCCATATCCAATTAGAGGGTGAGAAGGTTGGTTCTCAAACAAGCATACTGAGCTTGAATAAAGGAGACTATGATGGCATGAGAGCAGAATTGATTAAAGTGGACTGGGAAAATAGATTAAAGGGTAAGACGGTACATGAGCAGTGGTGTTCATTCAAGGAGTTATTTTACAACTTTCAAAATAAATATATTCCACTGAGGAAAAAAGGGTGTAAAAGAAATGACAGCCATCCATGGCTAAGTAAAGAAATTAAAGGACGTATCCAACTAAAAACAAGGACATATAAGGTAGCCAAAGTTAGTGGGAGGATAGAAGATTGGGAAGTCTTCAAAAGACAACAAAAAGTAACTAAAGGATTGATTAAGAAAGGGAAAATAGACTATGAAAATAAATTAGCAAAAAATATAAAAACAGATAGCAAGAGTTTCTATAGTTATATAAAAAGAAAAAGGGTGGTTAAGGCAAACGTAGGTCCCTTAGAGGATGAGACCGGGAAATTAATGGTGGGAAACATGGAGATGGCAAAAATGCTGAACAAATATTTTGTTTCAGTCTTTACGGTAGAGGACACTAAGAATATCCCAACACTGGACAAACAGGGGGCTCTAGTGGGGGAGGAGCTAAATACGATTAAAATCACTAAGGAATTGGTACTCAGTAAAATAATGGGACTCAAGGCGGATAAATCCCTGGACCTGATGGCTTACATCCTAGGGTCTTGAGGGAAGTGGCAGTAGGAATTGTGGATGCTTTGGTAATAATTTTCCAAAACTCCCTGAACTCAGCAAAGGTCCCGGCAGATTGGAAAACTGCTAATGTAACACCCTTATTTAAAAAGGGTTGTAGGCAGAAGGCTGGAAATTATAGACCAGTTAGCCTAACATCTGTGGTGGGTAAAATTTTGGAGTCTATTATTAAGGAGACAGTAACGGAACATTTAGATAAACATAATTTAATAGGACAAAGTCAGCATGGCTTTATGAAGGGGAAGTCATGTCTGACAAATTTGCTTGAGTTCTTTGAGGACATAACGTACAGGGTGGATAAAGGGGAACCAGTGGATGTAGTGTATTTAGACTTCCAGAAGGCATTCGACAAGGTGCCACATAAAAGATTATTACTCAAGATAAAAAATCACTGGATTGGGGGTAATATTCTGGCATGGGTGGAGGATTGGTTATCTAACAGGAAGCAGAGAGTTGGGATAAATGGTTCATTCTCGGACTGGCAACCAGTAGCCAGTGGTGTTCCGCAGGGGTCGGTGCTGGGTCCCCAACTCTTTACAATCTATATTAACGATTTGGAGGAGGGGACCGAGTGTAACATATCAAAGTTTGCAGATGATACAAAGATGAACATAAGAACATAAGAAATAGGAGCAGGAGTAGGCCAATCGGCCCCTCGAGCCTGCTCCGCCATTCAATAAGATCATGGCTGATCTGATCCTAACCGCCAATCTACTATCTATCACAGAACCATCTCCTGCATCTAACAGAATTGCACACACGAAATAGGAGCAGAATCAGGCTACACGGTCCCTGGGCCCGCTCCACTACCCACAGGGCCATGACCGATCCGAACCTAGACTCATGTCCAAATTACTGCCCGCTCCCCGTAACCCTTAATGCCCTTTACTTCTAGGAAACTGTCTATTTCTGTTTTAAATTTAATTAATGTTGTAGCTTCTACAGCTTTTTGTGGCAGCATATTCCATGGACCTACCACCCTCTGAGTGAAGTAGTTCCTTCTCATCTCAGTTTTGAAAGAGCAGCCCCTTATTCTAAGACTATGTCCCCTAGTTCTAGTCTCACCCGTCATCGGGAACATCCTCCCCGCATCCACCCGATCCAACCCCTTCACAATCTTATATGTTTCAATAAGATCGCCTCTCATTCTTCTGAACTCCAATGAGTAGAGTCCCAATCTACCCAACCTCTCCTCATATGACCACCCCCTCATCCCCGGGATTAACCGAGTGAACCTTTTTTGCACTGCCTCGAGAGCAAGGATGTCTTTCCTTAAGTAAGGACACCAAAACTGTATGCAGTATTCCAGGTGCGGTCTCACCAATACCTTGTACAACTGAAGCAATACCTCCCTATTTTTATATTCTATCCCCCTAGCAATGAAAGCCAACATTCCATTTGCCTTCTTAATCACTTGCTGCACCTGCATACTAACCTTTTGAGTTTCGTGCACCAGGACCCCCAGATCCCTTTGCACTTCAGTACTCTCCAGTTTCTTGCCATTAAGATAATAAATTGCTCTAGGATTTTTCCTGCCAAAGTGCATCACCTCACACTTTCCAGTGTTGTATTCCATCTGCCAAATCTCTGCCCACTTACTTAGCCTGTCTATGTCCCCTTGCAGGTTTTTTATGTCCTCCTCACTCACTACTTTCCCTCCCATCTTTGTATCATCTGCAAATTTTGATATGTTACACTTGGTCCCTTCCTCCAAATCGTTAATATAGATTGTGAAGAGTTGGGGACCCAGCACTGACCCCTGTGGAACACCACTAGTTACTGATTGCCAGTCTGAGAATGAACCATTTATCCCAACTCTTTGCTTTCTGTTAGATAGCCAATCCTCTATCCATGCCAGAATATTACCCCCAATCCCGTGATTTTTTACCTTAAGCAATAATCTTTTGTGTGGCACCTTGTCAAATGCCTTTTGGAAGTCTAAATATGGGAGGGAAAGTAGAGAGTGAGGAGGACATAAAAAACCTACAAGGGGATATAGACAGGCTGGGTGAGTGGGCAGAGATTTGGCAGATGCAATACAATATTGGAAAATGTGAGGTTATGCACTTTGGCAGGAAAAATCAGAGAGCAAATTATTATCTTAATGGCGAGAAACTGGAAAGTACTGCAGTACAAAGGGATCTGGGGGTCTTGGTGCAAGAAAATCAAAAAGTTAGTATGCAGGTGCAGCAGGTGATCAAGAAAGCCAATGGAATGTTGGCTTTTATTGCTAGGGGGATAGAATATAAAAACAGGGAGGTATTGCTGCAGTTGTATAAGGTATTGGTGAGACCGCACCTGGAGTACTGCATACAGTTTTGGTGTCCATACTTAAGAAAAGACATACTTGCTCTCGAGGCAGTACAAAGAAGGTTCACTCGGTTAATTCCGGGGATGAGGGGGTGGACATACGAGGAGAGGTTGAGTAGATTGGGACTCTACTCATTGGAGTTCAGAAGAATGAGAGGCGATCTTATTGAAACATATAAGATTGTGAAGGGGCTTGATCGGGTGGACGCGGTGAGGATGTTCCCAATGATGGGTGAAACTAGAACTAGGGGACATAATCTTAGAATAAGGGGCTCCTCTTTCAAAACTGAGATGAGGAGAAACTTTTTCACTCAGAGGTTAGTGGGTCTGTGGAATTTGCTACCCCAGGAAGCTGTGGAAGCTACTTCATTAAATAAATTTAAAACAGAAATAGACCGTTTCCTAGAAGTAAAGGGAATCAGGGGTTACGGGGAGCGGGCTGGAAATTGGACATGAGTTTGAGTTCAGATCGGTCAAGGCCCTGTGGGTGGCGGAGCGGGCCCAGGGGCCGAGTGGCCTGGTCCTGCTCCTACTTCTTGTGTTCTTTAGAGTTGAGATTGGATCAGATCAGCCATGATCTCATTGAATGGCGGAGCAGGCTCGAGGGGCCGATTGGTCTACTCCTGCTCCTATTTCTTATGTTCTTATGTTCTTATGTTTCCCCACAAACTCATGGGCCCCAAAATCCACAGGGGTGGTTTCTCCAAGGTTGCGCTGAGAGGCTTTGCCGGTGCCCAGTGATGTTGCCCAGTGGCGACTCTGCTGTAAGACTTGGGGTCGGATAATTGAAGTATCTGTGGGCATTGCTGCCGCAGAACTCCTGTGTAACACGAGAGTACTAAGGTGCGGGGGGTGGGGGCGGTGGGGAGAGGTGGGGGTGGAAACTTGAGGAGCACCATTTAAAATATAGCATTTAATAAATAGGTGAGCAGCAGGAAAGTACTGAAATTTCTGCCGGACTATCGGCTCCTGTTCATTAGCTAGTATCAGTAATGGTGACCATGAAACTATCGCATTATCATAAAAACCCATCTGGTTCACTAATATCCTTTAGGGAAGGAAATCTGCCATCCTTACCCGGTCTGGCCTATGTGTGACTCCAGACCCACAGCAATGTGGTCGACTATTAACTGCCCTCTGCGACTCAGATGTAATCAAGAAGGCAGCTCACCACCAACTTCTCCAGGGCAATTAGGGATGGGCAATAAATGCTGGCCTTGCCGGCGATGCCCACATCCCGTGAATTAATAATGAATTTTAAAAAAAAGATGATTTTCTGCAATTTTACAAGAATTTCTTCAACTGGAGGAGCAAAGAGAGAGAGAGAGCCAAAGAGAGCAGTGGCCTGGAAGGATGCGGAAAAGAAGAGAGGACCAAGCTAGATTGAGTCTCATCTTCAGACCCTCCTAGAAGAAGTGCAGTGAAAGAGAGATAGACAGCCAGGTACACATGGTGTAAAAGCCACAAACAGGTGGAGGTGGCAGTGATACGGAGTGGCACCGCTCTCACCCCAGGATAGCAGATCAGTGCAGGATAAAAGTCAAGGGCAGGCAGGGTCTGAGAACTGCCGTGGTCCCTTTTCTCTCGGGCACCAACACACTGATCCGTTATTACTTGAACTACAAGTCTTCCTGCCCCATGTTCCTCCTTCATGGTGTTGAGGGCCAGTTCACCCTAGAGTCCCTGGAGCAAGATCCTGTCCCATGTTCATCTGCGCCAACCCCCTGCATCAGTTACTTTCTCACTGCACTGTGGTTCAACGGTTCCCGAATCTTTCAACTTGCAATATGTGTTGGCATCTCCCCTCACCTGACTTCCACCGATGCAACAGCTTCTAAAACCCTTTATCTTACCAGCCCTTGTCTCAGCTCATTCGCTGCTGAAACCCTCATCCATGCCTTTGTTACCTCTAGACTTGACTATTCCAACGCACTCCTGGCTGGCCTCCCACATTCCACCCTACGTAAACTTGAGGTCATCCAAAACTCGGCTGTCTGTGTCCTAACTCGCACCAAGTCCCATTCACCCATCACCCCTGTGCTCACTGACCTACATTGGCTCCCGGTTAAGCAGCACCTCAATTTCAAAATTCTCATCCTTGTTTTCAAATCCCTCCATGGCCTCACCCCTTCCTATCTCTGTAATCTCTTCCAGCCCCACAACGCCGCCCCCCCCCCCCCCCCCCCGAGATATCTGCACTCCTCTAATTCTGCCCTCTTGAGCATCCCTGATTATAATCGCTCAACCTTTGGTGGCCGTGTCTTCTGTTGCCTAGGCCTTAAGCTCTGGAATTCCCTCCCTAAATCTCTCTGCCTCGCTACCTCTCTTTCCTCCTTTAAGACGCTCCTTAAAACCTACCTCTTTGACCAAGCTTTTGGTCACCTGCCCTAATTTCTCCTTATGTGGCTCGGTGTCAAATTTTTTGTCTTAAAATACTCCTGTGAAGCGCCATGGGACGTTTTACTACGTTAAAGGCGCTATTTAAATACAAGTTGTTGTTCACAAGATTCTTTGCAGCACCTGCAGGCAAGGAACCTCCCTGTTTTGGAACGCCAGGATCTGAATGGACTGGATACAAGGAGTGAGGCTCAATATCCAAGGGTGCTGCCCTAACTGGGCCTTCTACAAGTGGAAAATGAGATGGGAGGCGTGTTGGCATCACATCTTCCTCATTACCATGGAATTAGCATGCTTTTGATTGTTTCAGGCACAGACACTCCATCCCCCACCCCCCCAGGGGAACCTCCAGAAAGCCCCAGGCAAAGCAAAGCAGCTGGTGAACTAATGTTATGGATCTCTGCCGTTTTCCCCCTCTGCTTTGTGCCCACGCCCAGGGAATAATAAGCATTCCCTGGGTGCAAAGCAGTGGAAAAATCAGCCCTTACACCGTTGAAATCATACCATGCAATATTAATAACATTGCGAGGAGACGCTCGTTTGAAATTCGCCTGCTATTTTAATTACAAAATAGAGGGCAAAGGAATTTCATATGAATGCATTACTGATATTGCACAGCATGATTTGAAGGCTGGGGTGTGTGCATGCATGTGTGTGTGTTGAGAGTTTCAGCCTTACAAAACCCAGAGATAGGGAATGTCCGGGGGGAGACTTAGTAATAGGATTCCACTTCCCTCCTACAGCACGAGCTGCGAGTGATCTCCCTCAACCAGAGAGAACTTCAAGCTGTTGATGGGGCACCAACCTGCCTACTGTTCAGTGAATACCTCGTTGTCCTCGATAGGTGTGCCCTCCAGAAATCTGCTGCATCTGGAACACAGGAACAGGAGGAGGCCATTCAGCCCCTCGAGCGCGATCCGCCATTCAATGAGATCATGGCTGATCTGTGACCTAACTCCATACACCCGCCTTTGGCCCATATCCCTTAATACCTTTGGTCAACAAAAATCTGTCAATCTCGGATTTAAAATTAACCATTGATCTAGCATCAGTTGCCGTCTGCGGAAGAGAGTACCAAACTTTTACCACCCTTTGTGTATTAAAGTGTTTCCGAACTTCACTCCTGAAAGGTCTGGCTCTAATTTTTAGACTATGCCCCCTAGTGCTAGACTCCTGTTTTAGTCAAACTTGGAAAGTATACTTGGAGAGGTTTCAACCACTGCTTAAAAAAGGACAAATTCTGGTGCCGAGCAGCAGGTTCTAGTGGACAGCATCTGGTTGTTAGCATACAAGTGTGAAGCAAATGGTACAGTAACAATCATTCAATAAAACTGAATGTGGAAACAAGTATGGTATGTAGGAAAACAGAAAATGCTGGAAATACTCAGCAGGTCAGGCAGCATCTGTGGAGAGAGAAACAGAGTTAACGGTTCAGGTCGATGACCCTTCGTCAGAACTGGAAAAAGCTGGAGATGGAACAGATTTTTAAGCAAGTGTAGGGGCAGGGAAAGGGGGGGAGGGGAGGAAAGAACAAAAGGGAAGGTCTGTGATAGGATGGAAGGCAGGAGAGATTAAAAGACAAAAGGGATGATGGTGCAAGGCAAAAGGAGATGGTAATGGGACAAGTTAAGAAACAAAAGATGGCTCTAGATGAAGTGTGAATGGCGATGGCAGAATGATCGACAGCTGCCATGTGAGAGAGAGGAAAAAAATGGAAAAAAAAGATAGGGGCAGAGGTTATGGTCTGAAATTGTTGAACTCAATGTTGAGTCCAGAAGGCTGTAAAGTGCCTAATCGAAAGAGGAGGTGCTGTTCCTCGAACTTACGTGGTTTGTAGGAACTGGCATGGGAAGCTAAATTTTGTGTTCTGAGGTGTATCTGACTTACCTCCTGTCTTGGGGTATGTAATCTATTACACTCTTTTTGGTTACCAACGTCACTCCTCACATTTTCCTGTGGCTGTTAACTACTCTGATATAGACTGTGTGGGCCTTCCCCCTGGTTACTCAACCACATGTACATGGACAAACAGAAAACAGCTAAGTTACAGGATTTTTGACGGGGCGATTTTAACCCTACTCGCTCAGCAGAAACCTGGCGGGCGGGCGGTTAAAATCGCCCTGGGCTCTTACCTGTCCGAGAGCCGCCATGATCGCAACATCTGCAATTTTAGCCCGCTCTCCTGAGCAGGCAGCAAGGACCGGCACCCGGAGCCAACAGGGTCCTTCTTTACATATGCACGTCGCGGCCCGATGACATGATTGAGACCCGACTGTAATTTTTTAAAATTTGTTTTAGGGGATGTGGGCGTCGCTGGCAATGGCAGCATTTATTGCCCATCCTTAATTGCCCTTGAGAAGATGGTGGTGAGCCGTCTTCTTGAACCGCTGCAGTCCGTGTGGTAAAAACTGAGCCATTTCAGATGGCAGTTAAGTGTCAACCACATTGCTGTGGGTCTGGAGTCACATATAGGTCAGACCGGGTAAGGGCGGCAGATTTCCTTTCCTAAAGGACATTAGTGAACCAGATGGGTCTTTATGACAATCCGGTAGTTTCATGGTCACCATTACTGATACAGATTTATTTAATTAACTGAATTTAAATTCCCCAGCTGCCATGGTGGAATTTGAACTCAAGCCTCTGGATCATTAGTCCAGACCTGATCCAGTAACATAACCACTCTGCTACCGTTCCCCTGAGGTCTGAGCGGGAAATCCACCTGGAGTTAAAATCGGAGCCATGAATAAACCAAAGCTCTGCATCACAATGGAGTAAAATCCTAACGATGGGACTTTAGGTGTCATTTTCATAAATTAAGTAAAACCCATCACCATTTCTTTATCTTCAAATCTTGGGAATTTCACAGGTGCAGTGACATGAATGCTCAATAAAGGCATTGTGAGTGGACCTGGATGTAAAATGAGCAGCAGCAGCAGAGAGAGAGAGAGAGAGAGAGAGAGAGTGAGTATTTTTTTCCATCCAGGTCCTCTCACAGCAAGGCCAGGCAGTCTCTGAAGACATTCAATGCAGCAGCATCAGAGGCGACCTAATACTACTACTACCTTAATCAATACTACTACTACCTTCATCACATCTCCGTTGTAATAGTGGACCTGCAGCTAATAGTCAGCTATCCACTTGTGCTCCCGCCAGGTTTCACTGGAGTGTTGCACATCAGGCGTACTTCACGTCGGAAAAGGGTTAAACTAGCTAAAACGTTTCAAAATGGCATTACAGAGCCAATTTAGGGCTTGTTAAGGGCTTTAATGGCCTCTCCCGCCTCCTGGAGGCGGGACGGAGTCGGGAACCCCGCAACAGATTTTGTCAAAATTGCGTGGAGGCGGGATGGAGTCGGGACTCCGGAATCTGCAACTTTAACCCCCCACACGCCTCCAAACCCGACTCCATGGGTCATTGAAAATCCAGCCCAATGGTTCCAACTGCCTCCTGTTGTGACTTCCAGCTGATCTGATCAGTTTATATTGACAGCCTCATTCCCAATGAAAGAAATTGACTTTTCTCGAGAAACACCGATCGGGCCCCGATTTTAACTCCAGGCGGATTCCCCGCTCAGGCCTGAGTTGAAATTACAGTCGGCTCTCAATGATGTCGTCGGGCCGCAACATGCATATGTAAAGAAGGACCCTGTTGACTCCGGGCGCGTGTCCTTGCCGCCTGCTCAGAAGAGCAGGTTAAAATTGCGATCATGGCGGCTTTCGGACAGGTAAGAGCCAGGGCGATTTTAACTGCGCGCCCGCCAGGTTTCTGCTGAGCGAGTAGGGTTAAAGTCAGCCCCCTATGGTTCAAGGTTTGACTGCCAGATTAAAAAGCTGATGGTAGGGATGAATGGATTTAAAATACACACCTAGTGAAGCAGAGAACCCAGGCATAAGCTTCACTTATAGCCGTTGAACTCCTCGCCCTTATACACTGATATCATGGGGTGCTGATGATCCGCCATCATCCCCAGACCATTAATTGCGTATCTTTAGTTGGGTGTGACGCCTTCTTTCAGTGGTAATGTTATCATTTGGGGACCACAATGGATACAAACATAAACACTTACGCAGTCAGTGAGTGAGAGTATGGATCACACAGGGTAAAACAAGGTACACGCATTAGGCACATGTGCACTTCTTATCAAGAAATCACTTTTATATGTTTGTTGATTTCTAATCGCTACGTGGTCCTTCTCATTGCTAATCGGTGGGATACGAGGAAATGGCTAAACTTTTCAGTGTCAAGCTAGAAGTAATTTTGTACAAGGGCCCATGCATTAGGAACTGGTTTGAGATTGCCCAAGCTCATTTAGCATAGGACCCTTACAAACATAGAAAAGAATAAAGACTTGCATTTATATAGCGCCTTTCACAACCTCAGGACGTCCCAAAGCGCTTTACAGCCAATGAAGTACTTTTTGAGGTGTAGTCACTGTTGTAATGTAGGAAACATGGCGGCCAATTTGCACACAGCAAGATCCCACAAATAGCAATGTGATAATGACCAGATCATCTGTTTTTTTAAAGATATGTTGGTGGAGGGATTAATATTGGCCAGGACACTGGGGATAACTCCCCTGCTCTTCTTTGAAATAGTGCCATGGGATCTTTTACATCCACCTGAGAGGGTAGGCGGGGCCTCAGGTTACCGTCTCATCCAAAAGACAGCACCTCCAACAGTGCAGCACTCCCTCAGTACAATGGGACAGAGCCTCTGCTCCTGGTTGCTATACAGCGAGCCCTACTGGAAATGTCCATGTGTTCGACACTGGATACAGTCAGCGCCAGGCTTGGCTGTGATGTCCTCTACCAATTGTCACTCATGGTCAAGGCTCATGTATGAATAGTGGCCACTTGACCAAAATACCTGTGTTCTGTTGGCATTTCTAGGATTGTAGTTCAGATTACGAGCCATGGTTTCAAACTGTAGCAGTGATCCCCAAAAGCCAGAGTTGCTTCATTCAAATATACCACGCAAATGGTTAAAGATGAAGTCGTGTGGTTACCATGTTATTGCACCATTTTTTGTGTATTTCAGACTATTGCATATTGAGGGAATGGAAATCATCACATTCACAGCTGTCAGCTGTATAACCACATGCAACAGATCACCACGCCCAGTAATCTAGGGAAGCCAACATTGGTGTAATAATTATTCGTGCCTTTTTTTAACTCTGATTTTCTTCCCCAATATTCTCTTTTCTTTTGAAGACCCTCAGTGGAATATGGTTCTACGGGTGCCTATCACACTCTGGTATTTTGGTCAAGTGGCCACTATTCATACATGAGCCTTGACCATGAGTGACAATTGGTAGAGGACATCACAGCCAAGCCTGGCGCTGACTGTATCCAGGGTCGAACACATGGACACTTCCAGTAGGGCTCGCTGTATAGCAACCAGGAGCAGAGGCTCTGTCCCATTGTCCCATCCCCAACCCAGGGACATTGTGGCCAATTGTACCATCCCTACCACCGCTCTGGCTGAGAGCCGTTAAGGCAGCACAAACCAATGATTGAACTTGGGTCTTTCCTGGTCCGTACAGCTCTGAGAGCAAAGCCTTGACTTTGTGAGATGCTAGGCATGCAGTTAAAGAAAGACTTACATTATCCAACAATAAAGAAATAAAGACTTGTATTTATAAAGCGCTTTTCACGACCACCGAACGTCCCAAAGTGCTTTACAGCCAATTAAGTACTTTTGAAGTGTGGTCACTGTTGTAATGTAGGAAACGCGGCAGCCAATTTGCGCACAGCAAGCTCCCACAAACAGCAATGTGATAATGACTAGGTAATCAGTTTTAGTGATGTTGATTGAGGGATAAATATTGGCTAGGACACCGGGGATAACTCCCCTGCTCTTCTTTGAAATAGTGCCGTGGGATCTTTTACGTCTGAGAGAGCAGGCGGGGCCTTTAACGTCTCATCCGAAAGATGGCACCTCCGACAGTGTAGCATTCCCTCAGGACTGCATGGGGAGTGTCAACCTGGATTTTTTGTGCTCAAGTCTCCGGAGTGGCGCAGAATGGAAATGGTTGGAAAATCATGGTTAGAGCTTCCCCGAATTTCTGGTCTGCCCCTGTGGGTATGGTATCACTGATGGAGCAAACCGACCGAAAATTTACCCAAGTGAGTTTATTTGTGCGCCGTTGTGAGATGATAGAGCTGATTTTCCTGACCTTTGCCCTCTGGGGGAACTGCTCATTCCACTGGCTGCAAAAGTCAGTTTCATTGAAAGTTTGCTCCCTTTACATTGCCGTGGCTCAGTGGGTAGCACTCTCTCGCCTCTGAGTCAGAAGGTTGTGGGTTCAAGTCCCACTCCAGGGACTTAAGCACAAAAATCCAGGCTGACACTCCAGTGCAGAACTGAGGGAGTGCTGCACTGTCGGAGGTGCCGTCTTTCGGATGAGACGTTAAACCGAGGCCCCGTCTGCTCTCTCAGATGGACGTAAAAGATCCCATGGCCACTATTCAAAGAAGAGCAGAGGAATTATCCTTGGTGTCCCAGACAATTTTTATCCCTCAATCAACATCACAAAAACAGATTATCTGGTGTCATTATCACATTGCTATTTGTGGGAGCTTGCTGTGCGCAAATTTGCTGCCGTGTTTCCTACATTACAACAGTGACCACACTTCAAAAGTACTTAATTGGCTGTAAAGCGGTTTGGGATGTCCGGAGGTCATGAAATGCGTTATATAAATGCAAGTCTTTCTTTTTCTTTATGTTGCTGTGGGACGTCCGAGGCTCCCTGGGAGAGGAGTCCCAGAGCCATCTCAGGCATGCAAATGAGACAGAAGGATGCATTCCCAGCCTCCTGCTTCATTTCTCTGGTGCAGTGTTCACCAAGTGCCCCAGCGAAACCTGGCACTATGGCCCGCTCCCAGATCCTCCGCCAACCAGTGGGCCGACACGGCAGGTCCTGGGGGCAGGCTGAAGATGACCAGCAGAGTGTTCTCTTTACGTTTGTTATCACCTCAGGAAGCCTGGATGCAATTACCGACCCGATACGCAGCTGTCAGCTTGAGAGGCCTGCACTGCACTCAAGCTTGCAATCACGTTTTAGGCACGAAGCCCAGTCAGGGGGCAGGCCTGCACCATTGGTGCCCCTGGGCCATGTTAGTAGAGGCACTCCTGTGCCTGGACAGGCCCAGTGGACTTTGGGGCTCGAAGGAGAGAGTCAAGAGAATCGTTCTTGGTGTGGTATAAGACATTTAGAGCTGCTCCCTCCCATAATAGCATAGTGGTTATGTTACTGGACTAGTTAAATCCATGAAGCGTGGACTAATGTTCCGAGGGACGTGAGTTCAGAATCCCACCACAGCAGCTGGGAAATTCAGTTAATTTAAATAAATCTGGAATAAAAAGCTGGTCTCAGTAATTGTGACCATGAAACTACCGGATTGTTGTAAAATCCCATCTGGTTCACTAATGTCCTTTAGTGGAATGAAATCTGCTGTCCTTACCTGGTCTGGCCGAGATGTGATTGCAGACCTGAAGCAAAGTGGTTGGTGGCAAAATTCGGTTGCTTTGTGCCTCCCATTAGCGCCCTAAGAGGGCTAACGCCGCCCGCGAAATTCAGCGGGAGGATAGTGGCGGCGGTAACGGGTAGCGCCCCGTGGCGCTGCGCCTCTGGCGATGACGTCATCGCCGTGCGCAGCACCCCGCTCACGCCCCGACCGCGAACTTCGGTAGCACCCCCCGACTTACCGGCGGACGCTATATCCGACAGGGTCAGGGGGCGTACGTGCGGCCGGGGCGGCGATAATTAAAGGGGAGGTGCTGGGCGGCCCTTTCTTTTGCCCCCTCTGCCGTCTCCGGCCTCCTGTGCAGCCCCCCCGCGGGGTGCCGGCTGCGCTCCGTCAGCCCGGCACTCCCCTTGAGTGCCGGGCTCTTCTGCCGGCACCCTGATCCCTGGTGGCTCAGCTGGGCCCCGGGTCGCGCTGCGCTAGGCCCCTCCCCTTTAAGAAGGGGAGGAAGGCCTGCAGTACCGCGATTGCGCGGCGGCACGTAGCGCCACGATATTCCCTGGTAGCGCCATAAGAGGGAGGGGGAGCGCTTCCAGTAGCACCCCCGCCTCCCTCTTGGGGTGCGACCAGTGAATTTCGGGCGCGGGGCCGCAAACTTTTTCAGGGCGCTAAAAGTAGTGCCCCGGCGAAATTAGTGCCCCAAAGGCAGCGCGACTGAATCTTTGCCCCGTTGACTCTTAACTGCCCTCTACTGTTCAAGAAGGTGGCTCACCACCACCACCTCGAGGGCAATTAGGGATAGACAATAAATGCTGTCCTTGCCAGTGACGCCCACATCCCATGAACAAATAAAAAAAAAAAGCAATATTTGGCACAGTTGGATCTTTTTAGTCCGCTGGTATAGAACATTCATTTCTGTGTCAAGCTTATTTACGAATTGTGTTAAAAGATCCAGAATTCCCCATTTATGTTTAAGTCCAGTTTTAAGTGAACGTAAAAATTACCAGCAGTTACCTGAAATAATCCGACAAAATAAAGAATTTCAGTCAACAATAAACTCCTCAGTGAGGGGAAAGAGACACACACATACCCTCCACTTAAGGCAGACAAAGCTTCTTTAGATATTATTGTTACAATTCAGGGTCGTTACCAACTTTGCTCAGTCATGTCCACAGCAAACATAAGAAATAGGAGCAGGAATAGGCCACTTGGCCCCTCGAGCCTGCTCCGCCATTCAATAAGATCATGGCTGATCTTGGGCTCAAAGCCACTTCCCCGCCCGCTCCCCATAACCCTTCACTCCCTTATCTTGCAAAAATCTGTCTATCTCCACCATAAACGTATTTAATGACCCAGCCTCCACGGCTCTCTGGGGCAGAGAATTCCACAGATTTACGACCCTCTGAGAGAAGAAATTCCTCCTCATCTCAGTTCTAAAAGGGCGACCCTTTATTCTGAAACTGTGCCCCCTAGTTCTAGATTTCCCCATGAGAGGAAACATCCTTTCTGCATCTACCTTGTCGAGCCCCCTCAGTATCTTATATGTTTCAATAAGATCTCCTCTCATTCTTTTAAATTCCAATGAGTATAGGCAGTTTTCTTATGTAGGCTGTATCCCTGTGATCTGAAGCTTTCAACTTTACAGGAGTAGCATGCCTCAGGTTTAACAATTAGCCTTTTCCTGTGATATTTCACACCAGAGATTACACGGGTTGCCAACCACGCACTCGTGTATATTCCAGAAGTCGAAAACATCACACTGTCAGAATGTGTAGTTCAGGTTAAAACTACTAGTCGAATCTATTTGAAAGAATTGTAACTAAACAGAAGCACAGCTCGAAGCAAGTGATATAAATACTTCCAAAACAATAGTCCACAAGTTTAAGAATGTATTTTTTTTTTACATAGTCTGACAATTTCGATGAAGGACACTAACCTTCACAGATTTCTTGACGTGATGCGTGTACATGGTTGAATTCCTGCCCTGGCCTTGCACAGTCCAGCTATTACCCGAGACATCACTGCAAACTGAACTAAAGATTACAGGGATGACTGTAGTATATACTGTCCAATCTTATGTTCTTATCAACAGTCCTCTGGATAGAGAACTGTCGGTCAAGCCTGTGCAAAGACATACTGTTGCACGTGTTACATTGAATAACAGGATGAGCTGTTAATTAATACTTTGGCTACGTTTAATCGGATTAGCCCCAAAGTTCCTACATCCTTTGCTATCCTGCAGAACAATGGCCTTTGCCTGCATCTTGTTGCCATGTGTAACAAATTGCCTGGTTGTCTTAAAACAGATAACTTGGCTCTGAAAACAACACCGAGTAACCATTAGGCATCCGCAAGGTTGCAAGCTTTTAACATTTCAGTACAATGAGAGAATTTCGCGGGATGTTTGTGGGCGTCGCTGGCAAAGTGCCGGCAGTTGTTGCCCATCCACGGTTGCCCTGAGAAGGTGGCGATACACCCGAGTGGCTCGCTCGGCCACTTCAGCGGGCAGTTAAGAGACCACCATGTTGGCGGGGGACTGGTGTCACATATAGGCCCAGACTGGGTATGGGCGGCATAGCCTCCTCCCCTGAAGGACGTTGGTGATCCAGCTGAACTTTTACGACAAGCTTCATACAGGGTCACTTTTACTGAGACCAGCTTTTTATTTCTAGTTTCTTTAAACTGAAAGCAAATTCTCAACCTGCCATGGTGGGTTTATGAACTCTCATTCTCTGGATTATTAGACCAGGTCTCTGGATTGCTAGTCCAAAAACATATGCCACCGTTCCTAGAGGGAACTAAGGACAAGAATGCTTAATTAAATTTCCCGCAGAGTAACAGGACTATAATATTCCTCATTTTAACCGTGCGATTTCCGTAACATTTTCTAATGTACCGTGACCTTCAGTAACGCTTCACCATATTCTATCTCTCAAATAGGTAACGGCCTTCTACCAAAAATAGATGGCAACATTGAAATGAAATGACAGAATGCTGGGAATGATGCTCAGCATATGAAAGGGAATGAGCTGTTCGCAATTTTGGTGGGATCCTTTATTAAAACACTAGAAATGTTTAACATATCTTTTTCTTTCAGATTTGCCCTGCTGTGCATTTCCAGCATTTTCTATTTAAGAACATAAGACGTAGGAGCAGGAGAAGGTTTATTTGAAACTATGCATCATGGCACAGAATCGATAGCCCAATGCACTCTCTAGTATTAACAACAACAACTACTTGCATTTATATAGCGCCTTTAACATGAGAACATAAGAATTAGGAGCAGGAGTCGGCCATTCGGCCCCTCGAGCCCATTCCGCCATTCAATAAGATCATGGCTGATCTTCGACCTCAACTCCACTTTCCCGCCCGATCCCCATATACCTTGATTCCCCCTAGAGTCCAAAAGTCTATCGATCTCAGCCTTGAATATACTCAACGACTGAGCATCCACAGCCCTCTGGGTTAGAGAATTCCAAAGATTCACAACCCTCTGAGTGAAGAAATGCCTCCTCATCTCAGTCTTAAATAGCCGATCCCTTATCCTGAGACTGTGCCCCCTAGTTCTAGACTCTCCAGCCAGGGGAAACAACCTCTCAGCATCTACCCTGTCAATCCCCCTCAGAATCTTATATGTTTCAATGAGATCACCTCTCATTCTTCTAAACTCCAGAGAGTATAGGCCCAATCTACTCACTCTCCTCATAGGACAACCTTCTCATCCCAGGTATCTCCTCATAGGACAACCCTCCCATCCCAGGAATATTTTTATTTCATATTTCCAGCATGTGTGGGGTTTGTTATTAGCTCCAGACATAGTAATATTTTTACCTGCCAGTGCATCTTTTCCTTGAATCATGTGTAGGTCAAAACACAAGTTGTCTTCCATGGGTTCAAACTTCTATTATGTTATCCATTGTATTTTCTCTGTGGTCTCGGATGAATGTGTGGGCATGACATGTTTTGGCTGCCAAAGATTGATAGAGACTTTGACAATACAAGATAAACGCATGGGTAAACCAGCCTGCTGTTGCTTGGACTCTTGATGTTATTTGTTAGAAGCTTTTCAGATGCAGAAAACCCCCCCCATTTCTGATGAGACGTTCATTATCCATGTTCCAATTATCTGATTAGCTATTTTCCTCATCAGCACAATTTTGTACGGGATAAAGCTTTGCATGAGATCTCAAAACTAGAGAATGTTTCTTTTGTTAATTGTTTTTACGTCTCATGCTTGGGGTATCGCTGTACAATGCATGTTTGACCAACATTTGGGAACTCACAATTATTGTGCCAATTTGCATTCTATGTGAGAAAAAATGGCACAACCTCAGGACGTCCCAAAGTGCTTTACAGCCAATGAAGTACTTTTGAAGTGTAGTCACTGTTGTAATGTGGGAAACACAGCAGCCAATTTGCACACAGCAAGCTCCCACAAACAGCAATGTGCTAATGACCAGATAATGGCCCAGAAATTAAACATCGATGGTTCCCGCGGGGGTAAGGATTCCCCGCGATATCGCACTCCGCGCCTACCTTTTTGCTCCGGGCCCACACGAACTTCAGTTTCAGGGCCTCTTCCTGTTGCAACCGTGCAGTGCTTGCGTGTCCCAGAGGCGCAATTAGTTCGTGCAAGCTCTGGGATCACGTGATTCAGTTAGAGCCAATGGCAGCACACCATCTTTCATTCATAGTTTTGACAGCTAGGGCTGTCAAAGCTATGAATACTACAAGCCCCCAAAAGAACAGCTAAACCTCAATTAAATTTTAAAAAAAAGCCATCACATTAATAAAATAACTATAGTTAAATAAATTAACCACTTTAAAAAAAAATTAAATTTTTGAAAAAATTTAAAATCTTTTTAAAAGTTATAAAAATAAACTTACCTTTCTTTAAAGTCTCTAAAAAAGATAAACCTGTTGAAATATTTTTTAAATAACACTTAATTAACTACTTACCTTGTTAAAAGGGTGTCCTACGCCTGCTTTCTTTATGTGTAAAATCTTCACCACTTACCTGCGCGTTCAAACCTGAAAAAAAAACTAAGTGCACTGCGTGCGCACAACCTGTAGTGCGCACGCGGTTCACTTAGGAACCGCCCCCTTTGCAATACACGAAGTGCCGGTTTCCCGCACATGCGCAGTGCATGCAGGAAACCGGCAATTCGGGACCTAATACGCGAGAGTACACAGTGCGTACTCTCGCGTATTAGGTCTAATTTTCGGGCCATTCTGTTTTAGTGATGTTGATTGAGGGATAAATATTGGCCAGGACACCAGATATAACTCCCCTTCTGTTCTTCGAAATAGTGCCATGGGATCTTTTACGTCCACCTGAGAGAGCAGACGGGGCCTCGGTTTAACATCTCATCCGAAAGACGGCACCTCCGACAGTGCGGCACTCCCTCAGCACTGCACTGGGAGGGTCGGCCTAGATTTTTGTGCTCAAGTCTTTGGAGTGGGACTTGAACCCACAACCTTCTGACTCAGACACAAGAGTGCTACCCACTGAGCCACAACAGACACTGTATGTAATTATATGAATGCAAATAACTGAAGCCACAGTTTAATGAAGTCCTCTAAATACAATCTACAACTTAAAAGATAACCTTATACTGACAAAGAAACTGAAATTGCAGGTTGTATTGGTAAGTCACAATACAGCCAATTGAACATGAACAGATTTTAAAGTCACATTGCAACTGGGCAGGCGGGGGAACAAATTCTCCTCATCAGAGTGGAGTCCCGATGGGGCAGAACCTTCGTCTGCCTCTCCACATCTGCCCCAAACTAACCCATTTTCCTTGGGTTGGGGTCCATTGTATATGCACAGGGTGGGGGGTTGGTGTGTGCGGGAGGGATTCAAGAGGGAGCCCACCAAAGTACATGCGGCAGTAGTGCAGTGGGAACGCTGCTGCACCACCAGGAGAAGTGGCGAGGGGCCTTGAAAGAAAGAAAGAAAAACTTGCATTTCTATAGCGCCTTTCATGACCACCGGACGTCCCAAAGCGCTTTACAGCCAATGAAGTACTTTTTGAAGTGGAGTCACTGTTGTAATGTAGGAAACGCGGCAGCCAATTTGCGCACAGCAAGCTCCCACAAACAGCAATGTGATAATGACCAGATAATCCGTTGTGATGTTGGTTGAGGGAGAAATATTGGCCCCAGGACTTTGGTCAAAGAGGTAGGTTTTAAGGAGTGTCTTAAAGGAAGAGAGAGAGGTAGTGAGACGGAGGGGTTTAGGGAGGGGAACGCTGCTACACCACCAGAAGAGGTAGCGAGGGGCATTTGAAGAGGCAGCAGATCAGAATGAAGGCCCCCACTGAAGGCCTCGGACACAACTGAGGCCTTCTGCAGTTAAGTGTTCAGGGCTGACTGGAAGGAGAGGAGGCCAATGCAAAGCCCTCTCCCTCCAATGGGGTAACTCGAGGCCTTTACCCATGTTTCCTGGCGCCTACCACCACCTTGCACATTGTGGCCTTGGGAAGGGGCAATAAATGAAACCAAAGGGAGAGAAATCCATTGGGGACCTAAGCCCTGTCCCCCTCACACTGCCATGTTACACTCCCGCCGAAGTTCAAAGGTCCGCCCCACAAATTTAAGTGCAGACGAGAGAGGACATTTGGCTCGTCCAGCTCATCCTTCTGACGCAATCCCAACACAGAATCTAAAAACTTACATTATTCAACCCTGGTCAGTCGTGTTCAACAGATAATGTTCCAAAGGTCCCATTTGTGTAATTGTTCATCTAAGTATAAGGATCTGCGGAATGAAAAATGGCCAAATCGTCCAAGTGGTTCACTCTATCTCATGGGTTGGTGTTGCGCCTCTATCATTATTTCCTAAATCGCTATCTTGCAAAAATTTCACCTCATCCCACATCATTTAGCTTTGGTTTAAACTTATATAATTTTAAGTCCTCCTGCAATAGAAAGCTTTCCTCTTCTTTAGTGAATGCTTAAATCTAGGGTAAAATGGTGTGCGACACATCGAAAGAACCTAATGTTGGGTTAATGCGGCCGTGCATTCAGCTGCCGAGGCCCTGAGCTCTGGAATTCCCTCCCTAAACCTCTCCGTCTCTCTACCTCTCTCTCCTCCTGTAAAGATGCTCCTTAAAACCTACCTCTGTGACCAAGCTTTTGGTCATCTGTCCTGATATCTCCTTCTGTGTCAACTTTTTTTTTATTGTTAAGGCTCTTGTTAAGCGCTTTGGGAGGTTTTGCTACGTGAAGATTCTGAGGGGGGTTGACAGGGTAGATGCTGAGGGTTGTTTCCCCTGGCTGGAGAGTCTAGAACTAGGGGTCACAGTCTCGGGATAAGGAGTCAGCCCTTTAGGACTGAGATGAGAAGGAATTTCTTCACTCAGAGGGTTGTGAATCTTTGGAATTCTCTGCCCCAGGGGGCTGTGGATGCTGAGTCGTTGAGTATATTCAAGGCTGAGATCGATAGATTTTTGGACTCTAGGGGGAATCAAGGGATATGGGGATCGGGCGGGAAAGTGGAGTTGAGGTCAAAGATCAGCCATGATCTTATTGAATGGCGGAGCAGGCTCGAGGGGCCGTATGGCTGACTCCTGCTCCTAATTCTTATGTTCTTACGTTGAAGGCGCTATATAAATGCAAGTTGTTGTTAATACTACAGAGTGCATTGGGCTATCGATTCTGTGCAATGATGCATAGTTTCAAATAAACCTTTTCCCAATGGCTGGGGAAAGTCGGAGCAGCGGGAAATTGCATCGCTGGCCTGTACGGGTGGGCTGAGCGCCTCGGTCTGCCCGTGGCTGGACGTTGAAGGAGTGCGGCGGTGCTGGAGAAGCTGTTTATGTTGCTGCTCTTGCACTGCTGTCCCTAGAGGCGGTGGAGAAAGCCAACTCATTCACTTGCAGAGGGACCAGCATTGCCTCATTTACATTACAGCGTTGGCACTGAAACCAAGGCTGCTGATGTCTGCAGTGAAAGAAAAGAAAGCAAGACTTGCATTTCTACAGCGCCTTTCACTACCACCGGATGGCCCAAAGCGCTTTACAGCCAATGAAGTACTTTTTGAAGTGTGGTCACTGTTGTAATGTGGGAAACGCGGCAGCCAATTTGCGCACAGCAAGCTCCCACACACAGCAATGTGATAATGACCAGATAATCTGTTTTAGTGATGTTGATTGAGGGATAAATATTGTCCAGGATACCAGGGATAACTCCCCTGCTTTTCTTCGAAATAGTGCCCTGGGATCTTTTACGTCCACCCGAGAGAGCAGACGGGGCCTCGGTTTAACGTCTCATCCGAAAGACGGCACCTCCGACAGTGCAGCGCTCCCTCAGCACTGCACTGGAGTGTCAGCTTAGATTTTTGTGCTCGAGTCTCTGGAACAGGACTTGAACCCACAACCTTCTGACTCAGAGGCGAGGGTGCTGCCCACAGAGCCACGGTTGATGCATTACATGCCCTCACAGGCAACTTGTTACTGAGAGCTGCCTGCGAGTAAGTGATTTTTGTTTGCCTTATAAAATAAGCTGTAAGAAGTTACTCAATTTTGGTTGAAGTTTGAAATAAAACTAATTGGATAGCTCTACCAAAGAGCTGGTACTGGCATTGAGGGCCGAATGGCCTCCTTCTGTGCTGTATCATTCTATGATTCATGAAAGCTAATTGGACTTGGATTGCTACCTTTTTTTGACCACCAAAAGTGAATGACTAATCAATGAACCAGAGAGTATCTGCAGGCACAGTTGCTTGCCACTAGTAGCGTCCAAGATTTCCATCCTTGTGAACCATACCATGGTCTGTGGAGTCTAACCAGTCACAATCGGTGTTCCAATTAATTTGCTTCTATGAGCTGCAGATATTAGTAGATCTCGATGATTTCTGAATTATTTACCAATGAGGCAATGGCGATTGCAAAGCTCTTTCCAAACAGGTAAGTAAAATAAGACGTAACCCCAGCTTGAACTGAGCTGCAGGGACTCCATGGGCTGATCGGCCAGGCCTTGCGTGGCCTGTAGGTGGGACCACTGTTTCGCTTAGCTCCATTCGTGTAAGTTCCCCATCGCCAGCAGATCCAGCTCTTGTTTGTGATAAGCATGCGTCCAGCGACCGACTGGCTACAGGGCAGACCTGCTGCCTGGTGCCAAAGATGCCAATTACACTGGGGAGATCAAACGCAGATTGGGTGACTGCTTTGCGGAACAGCTCCGTTCAGTCCGTAAGGGGGACCCCGAGCTTCCGGTCGCCTGTCACTTTAATTCACCGCTCCACCCCCACTCTGACCTCTCCGTCCTCGGCCTCTTACACTGTTCCAATGAAGCTCAACGTAAGCTCGAGGAACAGCACCTCATCTTTCGATTAGGCACTTTACAGCCGTCTGGACTCAACATTGAGTTCAACAATTTCAGACCATAACCTCTGCCTCTATTTTTAAAATGTTTTTCCCCCTTGTCTTCTCACATGGTAGCTGTTGATGATTCTGCCATCGCCATTCACACATCTAGAGTCATCTTTTGTTTCTTAACTTGTCCCATTACCTCTCTTTATGCCTTGCACCATCATCCCTTTTGTCAGTCAATCTCTCCTGCCTTCCATCCTATCACAGACCTTCCCTTTGTTCTTTCCTCCCCTCCTCCCTGCCCCTGCTTAAAAATCTCTCCTCTCTAACCTTTTCCAGTTCTGACGAAGGGTTCGACCCAAAACGTTGACTCGTTTCTTTCTCCTCGATGCTGCCTGACCTGCTGAGTGTTTCCAGCATTTTCTGTTGTTATTTCAGATTTCCAGCATCCGCAGTATTTTGCTATTGTGCCAATTACATCAGTTTGTTAACGGACTTTTCAAACGGAATTCCAATTAAGTGCATAGTGTGCTTTTTGACGGAGCCCATATTATTTTGCAGTTTAGTCCTGTTTACAGATTTATTTTTGCTGCAGCAGATTGTGTGCTGTGATATGTTGTTTACTGAAACAGTGGGAACTATTAATAGTTGTTTTGATAAAAGATCTGTTTCATATTTACTTCTGTTATCGAATGTTTTTAAAATGTTGTGGATGATAATGAAAAATGTGTTACAGAGGATTCTAGACAAAACTAGACCAATTCTAATTAACTATCGGTCTGAGTTTTGTTATTCCATTTGAGTATAATGTTCATTGCAGGTGGTAACACCATCCAGGACAAAGCAGCCCGCTTGATTGGCACCCCATCCACTGCCTTAAACATTCACTCCCTCCACCACCGGCGCACCGTGGCTGCAGTGTGTACCATCTACAAGATGCACTGCAGCAACTCGCCAAGGCTTCTTTGGCAGCACCTCCCAAACCCGTGACCTCTTCCACCTAGAAGGACAAGGGCAGCAGGCGCATGGGAACACCACCACCTCCAAGTTCCCCTCCAAGTCACACACCATCCTGACTTGGAAATATATCGCCGTTCCTTCATCGTTGCTGGGTCAAAATCCTGGAACTCCCTCCCTAACCGCACTGTGGGAGCACCTTCACCACACGGACTGCAGCGGTTCAAGAAGTCGGCTCACCATCACCTTCTCAAGGAGCAATTAGGGATGGGCAATAAATGCCGGCCTTGCCAGCGACGCCCACATCCCAGGAACAAATAAATTAAAAAAAAAATTAAGAATGGAGGGAAAGAGAAACCAGGTAACTACAGACCTATCAACTTAACATCAATTGTGGGCAAGTTACTGGAATCTGTCATCAGAGACAGTGACTGAACTCTTAGACAGGTATCAGTTGATTAAAGTGAGTAAGCACGAATTTGTGAAGGGCAGATCATGTCTGACTAATTGTATTTTTTTGAGGAGGTCACTAGTAAGGTGGATAGGGGAGTGTCTATGGATGTTGTCCACACGGACTTCCAGAAGGTATTTGATAACACGAGATTATTAGCACATTCCAGCACAGACACGATGGGTCGAATGGCCTCCTTCTGTGCCGTAAATTTCGATGATTCTAAGAGCGCATGGAATTGGAGGTAACCTTGTGACATGGGTTGGAAATTGGTTGGGAGGTAGGAGAGAGTAGGGATAAGGGGTTTGCTCTCTGATTGGCGGGCTGTAACAAGTGGTGTTCCCCAGGGATCTGTTCCGGGGCCTCAGCTTTTCACCATATTTATTAGTGACTTGGATGACGGAATAGAAAGTTGTATATCAAAATTTGCAGATGACACTAGGTTAGGATGGACAGTAAGTTGTGTGGATGGGAGCAGAAAGTTACAAAGGGACCTAGACTAAGTGAGTGGGCCAAGATATGGCAGATGGAATTCAATGTGGGGAAGTATGAGATCATTCACCTTGGATCTGAGAAAGACAAATCGGAATATTTTCTTAATGATCAGAGACTAGGGGGAGAAATTCGGTATTGCTCCGTTTGGGGTGCTAACTTTTAAAAGTTGAAAAAATTAGCGCCAGGCGCTAATGTCTTTCAACTTTAAAAAAGTTCGGATTTGCGCTCCAGGAAGGAAGTGGAGCACTAAATCAAGCGCTCCACTTCTTTCCTGGAGGAGATGGAGGTTGAGAGGCGGAGAGGTTTAGGGAGGAAATTCCAGAGCATAGGGCCTCGGTGGCTGAAGGCACGGCCGCCAATGGTGGAATGATTAAAATCGGGGATGAGCAAGAGGCCAGAATTGGAGGAGTGCAGAGATATTGGAAAGTTGTAGAGCTGGAGGAGATGACAGAGATAGGGAGGGTTGAGGCCATGAAGAATTTGGAAAGAAGGATGAGATTTTTAAAATCGAGGCATTGCCGCACCGGGAGTCAATGTAGGTCAGCGAGCACAGGGGTGATGGGTGAACGGGACTTGGTGCGAGTTAGGATACGGGCAGCAGAGTTTTGGATGAGCTGAAGTTTGTGGAGGGTGAAAGGGGGGAGGCCGGCCAGGAGAGCGTTGGAATAGTCAAGTCTAGAGGTAACAGAGGCACGGATGAGGGTTTCAGGAGCAGACGAGTTGAGACAAGGGCGGAGACGGGAGATGTTATGGGTATGGAAGTAGGCGGTCTTGGTGATGCAGAGAATATGGGGTCGAAGCACAATAAACTACAAATATAGATGCCATAGATTTGATAGACACACCATAAATTTGATAAAACTTACCAGACTCATTGGTAATGCCTCCCCCTTCAGGTTTTATGGTACCTTCCAGGTTTACCATACTAATTCGCTCTAGTCTTCATTCCTTAGGCCGTCAGCTCCTTCAGTGATGGGAGTTCTCCAAATGTTGCATTTCCGACGTCACTTTTTCTTTTCTAGTCTTCACATTGTGAAAATGATTACAGATTTTGTGTCAGGTTCAACTATTATTGGAGACTGCATTCAACTATTGAGTAGTCTTCTCCCAGAACTACTACTTCCTGGTGCATTGGATAGATGGAGTTCTCCTCTTCTCTGTCTTGACGGGCTGAATGGCCTCCTTCTGTGCTGTAACCATTTTATGATTCTATAATTCCAAACAACAGGCAATGGTCGTAGTCTCTTCCATCACCACATTCACCTCCTGCTTGGTGTATCTAGACTTCTTTGTTCCTTTTAGTCAAGTGAACTATTTTCCATTCAGCTCTGCCATTGATGTTAGAGCACACTTACTTACAGCGGTCAAAGGCTTCCTATCTGTTGTTGAGGTGCCGAACTGTGATTGTTCTTGGTCTTCAATGATTAGGAGGCTTGACTTTCTACCAGCAATAAGGTAAAGCTAGACAGAGCCAAAATGTTGCCCTATCACTGGCACAAACCTGTTTCAAAAGCCTTTACACCTAATATTGAGAAAACATGGCCCTGTTTTATTCCCTACATGCTCTGAAACAGAGAAAGAAATAGTTGCTTAAATTTTCCTGTGTAATATGGAACCAGTACTTCTGCAGCATGGTAATGTTATTCTGAATTGCAATCATGAAAGCACATTAGAAATATATTAAAATTTGCTAATTAGTATTCATTTTGAAGTGCAGATCTCGAATTGCTGAATCGTCCACTGCACGTTGCATCGGTGTTGCTGTCAAAGTGCACAGAAATAATAAAATTGAACCCCATGTGGAAAACCTTACGTCACATAAACAATTGTATTTACATGGAATAACAAAGAAACAGGAGAAGGCCATTTAGCCCCTCGAGCCTATTCCGCCATTCAATTACATCAGGGCTGATCTTGGGACGTTTTACCACGTTAAAGGCGCTATATAAATACAAGTTGTTGTTCATACAGTAGCTTCCTTTTTTATGGTAATGTGGTTCTGAGTTACTTTTCTCTATATTCTTAATCATTGCTTTCTTACCACAATGGATATTATGGCGGGTAACTGGAGTGAAGGCCTGTATTCTCTTGAATTCAGAAGAATGAGAGGGGATCTCATTGAAGCATACAAAATTATTACAGGGCTTGATAGGATGGATGCTGGGAGAATGTTTCCCTTAGCTGGGGAGTCTAGAACCAGGGGCCACAGCCTCAGGATAAAGGGTAGGCCATTCAGGACTGAGATGAGAAGAAATTTCTTCACACAGAGGGTGGTGATGCTTTGGAATTCTCTACCCCAGAGGGCTGTGGAGGCTCAGTCATTGGGTATGTTCAAAACAGAAGTCGATAGATTTCTGACTAGTAAGGGCATCAAGGGATATGGCGATAGGGCCGGTGAATGGAGTTGAGGCAGAAGATCAGCCATGATCTCATTGAATGGTGGAGCAGGCTCGAAGGGCCGAATGGCCTACTCCTGCTCCTATTTCTTATGTTCTTATGTTCTTATATCAGCCATGCTGTAATTGAATGGTGGAACAGGCTTGATAGGAATATGAGTAAACCATTCAGCCCATGTTATTCTCATTGCAGTTTATTGACTGATGTCTGTGGCCTTCTACATCAATACTCCCACATCTTGGCTCTGTTATGGAACAAACCAATCCAGTTATTTCTGTGGCTTGGCAAGTTTAGGACTGATGTTGCCACAGCTGTAGAAGCAGTACAGTTGAAATCGCATTGTGTGATATTAGTAACTAATGCATTCACACGTTCAGATGAAATTCCTTCGTCTGCTATTTGATAGCACCCTCGCCTCTGAGTCGGAAGGTTGTGGGTTCAAGTCCCACTCCGGGGACTTGAGCACAAAAATCTGGGCTGACACTCCAGTGCTGAGGGAGTGCTGCACTGTCATCTTTCGGATGAGACGTTAAACCGAGGCCCCGTCTGCTGCCCTCTCAGGTGGATGTAAAAGATCCCATGGCACTATTTCGAAGAAGGGCAGGGGAGTTCTCCCCGGTGTCCTGGCCAATATTTATCCCTCAATCAACATCACTAAAACAGATTATCTGGTCATGATCACATTGCTGTTTGTGGGAGCTTGCTGTGCGCAAATTGGCTGCCATGTTTTCTACATTACAACAGTGACTACACTTCAAAAAGTGCTTCATTGGCTGTAAAGCGCTTTGGGACGTCCTGAGGTCATGAAGGGCGCTGTAGAAATGTAAGTCTTTTCTTTCTTTCAAAGGCATTAACTCGCTTACTGTAGTGTATTCATTATTAACATCGACAGAGCAATTTCAACTCCATTAGTTGTCCACTATGTCAGTATCTGACATAAGATTGCTTGCGAGAGGTAAAAGAAAGCCGACAATTACATGTGTACCCCTCCCTCGTACCTTATTGTTAATGGCCACCACCAGGTTAATTGCCAGTGCTTTAGGATCTACCATCAAAGGAGTGGAATAGGATAGCAGGGACAGGATGGGGAAGCTGCAGTAACAGATTGGTCATCCACTTTTCCTTTTTGTAAGTGCTAGCAGAGATAAGGGCTCCTGGAGGTTAGCTCTAGGTTACAAAATATTCATCACATTTGAGATGATAGGAGTTGGAGCTGCTATAAGTTGGCAACCTTCACTGTGACTGCGAGGGCTGGATTTTGTCTTAGGGTCGGGTTGGGGTCGTGTTACCCGCATTTCGTGTTGCCCCCCCGACTCCAGATTAATGTGGATGAATGATGCAATTTTCACTTAATTGGGCAATTGAGTTCCAGCATGTGGGAACCCATGACCCAATTAGTGGTTTCAGTCTGAAAGTCGCCTCTGATGATGTCATCATTGCAGGTCAGAGACTGCCTGCCTGGTCTCAGAGATTGCCTGGCCTTTGCTGTGAGAGGACCTGGATGCAAAATGAGCAGCATCAGAGAGAGAATGAATTTTTTTTGCAACCAAGTCCTCCCAGGCAGTCTCTGAAGACATTCAATGCAGCAGTATCAGACCTAATACTACTACCTTCATCACATCTCTGTTGTAATAGTGGACCTGCAGCTGATAGCCATCTATCCACTTGTGCTCCTGCTAGGTTTCACTGGCGTGTTTCACATCAGGCGTACTTCACGTCGGAAAAGGGTTAAACTAGTTAAAACGTTTCAAAATGGCATTACAGAGCCAATTTATGGCTTGTTAAGGGCTTTAATGGCCTCTCCCACCTCTTGGAGGCGGGACGGAGTTGGGAACACCGCACACGATTTTGTCAAAATTGCGTGGAGGCGGAATGGAGTCGGGATGGGGCTGGGACCCCCGAATCTGCAACTTTAACCCCCCACACGCCTCCAAACCCGACTCCACGGGTCATTGAAAATCCAGCCCGGAGTGTCTACACCAGTCTGAATGTAGTACCAACAGTTTTACTTTTTGGAGAACCAGACCTCAATCTCTAAAGCGTTTAATTTTCAAAAACCACAGACACGGCAGTGAGCTTTGCTTACAAATGTTGCACCAACTCGGGTGACTCTGAACTAAAGCAGCCAAGTGTCATGGATTGGGTATCATTTTAGCACGTGCAAACAGGTCTGGAGAACAAGACAAGACAGTCAAGAGATGGGATATATTTGTTTAAGAAGCAGGAGAATTGAATGCTTTGAAATAATCCACATCACAATTTATTTGTATTTTAAAAGGCTTCCTGCTCTCTTTAATGGCCACCTAGAACAAAATATCCAAGTAATTAAATAGAAACGAGCTCACTTCTGTCTCTGTTCCTCTCTCTTATTTCTTGCTTTCCATATAAAGGTGCAAATGGAGTTTGTCTTTGAACCTCTGATTCACGATTCACACACCACAGTCATGACAGCGGGGGGCGGGGGGCTGACACATATTGCACGGAAGAGTGGCTACGAATCTCAGGACACACCTTTGACGTGGAATGAGCATTATTTTCCCCAGCTACAGTACTTGTTCTACCCGCCCAAGTTGAATTACAGCGATGCTAATGAAACCCAGATGAAGTGCCTGACTCAATGCTGCCTTTCAGATGACCAGAACGTGCATACATGCATGTAGACACACACTCACATTGTACCACCAGGAGAATCAGGATATCAGCTGCTGACATTGCAATGAATATAAAATGGACATTATTGCCCCCACCACATGCTATCTTGTCGCTTGTTATGTTGTCTCTTTTGCAGTATCTGATGATCAAACAAAAGTTTCATGTGTTTTGGACCCATATACCTGGGGGAGTAAAAGAGGGCTTGTATAGAGATTGTGGCCACACTGCACTGATTCAGGTGACGTTAGGCTTTCTATGCTGGTGCACCGCATTAACAGCTCACTTGTTTTGAAATAGCTGTGCTGATGGCTCTGTGTTTAAATGCACAGGCAAGAGACCAAAAAGTTCCAGATTTAACCCATAGTCTGTACTGGAATTGCCAAGGTATCAGGTAAGTGGTTCATGGGGATGTGTGAGAATGAAAGGAAGACAGAAAGAAAGACTTGCATTTCTATAGCGCCCTTCACTACCTCAGGACGTCCCAAAGCGCTTTACAACCAATGAAGTACTTTTTGAAGTGTAGTCGCTGTTGTAATGTAGGAAACGCGGCAGCCAGTTTATGCACAGCAAGCTCCCACAAACAGCAATGTGATAATGACCAGATAATCTGTTTTAGTGATGTTGATTGAGGGATAAACATTGGCTAAGACACCGGGGATAACTCAAACATTAAAGCAAAATACTGCGGATGCTGGAAATCTGAAATAAAAACAGAAAATGCTGGAAAAACTCAGCAGGTCAGGCAGCAACTGTGGAGAGAGAAGCAGAGTTAACGTTTCAGGTCGATGCCCTTTCGTCAGAACTGGAAAAAGTTAGAGATATAACAGATTTTTAAGCAAGTGTAGGGGCAGGGAAAGGGAGGAGGGGAGGAAAGAACAAAAGGGAAGGTCTGTGATAGGATGGAAGGCAGGAGAGATTAAAAGACAAAAGGGATGATGGTGCAAGGCAAAAGGAGATGGTAATGGGACAAGTTAAGAAACAAAAGATGACTCTAGATGAGGTGTAAATGGCAATGGCAGAATCATCAACAGCTGCCATGTGAGAGAGAGAAAAAAAAAAGAAAAAAAAATAGGGGCCGAGGTTATAGTCTGAAATTATTGAACTCAATGTTGAGTCCAGAAGGCTGTAAAGTGCCTAATTGAAAGATGAGGTGCTGTTCCTCGAGCTTACGTTGAGCTTCATTGGAACAGTGCAAGAGGCCGAGGATGGAGAGATCAGAGTGGGAGTGGAGTGGAGAATTAAAGTGACAGGCGAGCGGAAGCTCGGGGTCACCCTTACGGACTGAACGGAGGTGTTCGGCAAAGCGGTCACTCAGTCTGCATTTAGTCTCCCCAGTGTAGAGGAGACCACATCGTGAGCAGCGAATACAGTATACTAAATTGCAAGAAGTCCAAGTAAATCACTGTTTCACCTGGAAGGAGTGTTTGGGGCCCTGGACAGTGGGAAGGGAGGAGGTAAAAGGACAGGTGTTGCATCTCCTGCACTTGCAGTGGGAAGGGGAAGAGGTGTTGGGGGGTGATAGAGGAGTGGACCAGGGTGTCGCGGAGGGAGTGGTCCCATTGGAATGCTGAAAGAGGAGGTGAGGGGAAGATGTGTTTGGTGGTGGGATCACGCTGGAGGTGGCGGAAATGGTGGAGGATGATCCGTTGAATGTGGAGGCTGGTGGGGTGAAATGTGAGGACAAGGGGAACCCTATCGTGGTTCCGGGAGGGAGGGGAAGGGGTGAGAGCAGAGGTGCGGGAAATAGAACGGACACGGTCATGGGATAACTCCCCTGCTGTTCTTCAAAAATAGCACCATGGGATCTTTTACATTCACTTGAGAGAGCAGATGGGGCCTCGGTTTAACATCTCATCCGAAATACAGCACCTTCGACAGTGCAGCATTCCCTCAGCCTAGATTTTCTGCTCAAGTCTCTGGAGTGGGACTTGAACCCACAATCTTTCTGACTCAGAGGCAAGTGTGCAACCAACATTTTTTTAATATATTATTTATTGAACATTAAAAACATTTACAACATCGTGATCATTCCATTGTATCATAGAAATCCATTCCGCCGCTCTGCACAGCCATTCCTCCACCACATATTAACATCAAAACCTAAAGTTTAATTTGTCTCCCGTAACATATATTAATCTATTGTACTTTAAAAATTGATCATAAAATACTATCTTTAAATTCCTTTCTGAATAAAACATCCACAGAGCCTTATAATGATCTTTTAGCTTATATTTAAAATACTCTTTTAAATTTATTCTTCTCCCCTTAAAAAACAGAGCATTCCTTCTTTGCACAATCACGAATCTAGCCAAACTGAACATTAAATTAATTGCCACTTCGCTAGACTCGGGCAGACTCTCCTGCAATCCCCAACACAAAATTGAGTCCCACGAGATTCCCATTCTCGCTCTTCGGTCCCCACCCAGCAAAAAACCTCACACAACTGTCGAACATAGTACTTAAAATCCTTTAACTGCGGACATAACGCCAGTAAATGGGACAGAGTCTCATCCCGTGTTCCACACACTGGGCAAATTGCCACCTCCACTTGCCCAATCTTACATGAGAGCGTCACGGTAAACATCCAGTTATGAGCCAATTTGAAATCCAGTTCAATCCACTCTGGACATTTAAAATTCACCCACACTCCCTTCCAAATCCTGTTGAAGTCCAGCTGTGGGTATTTGACTTCTGAAGAAATCTCTTCACCCATTTGATTCTAAAGGATTTTTTCTTCAAATCAATATCTGGGAAATTGAGTCCTCCCTGATTTCTCCATCCAATGATGGTATTGTAAGCAACCAAGGCTGGTTTCCCTTCCCATAAAAACCTTACACAAGCCTCTCGGATGGACTTTTCTGCCCACTCAGGAATATTCTCCACCATCAATAAGTACCATAGTTTAGATAGCAGGAGAGCGGACACCACTGTCGCTCTTCCTTGCACTTTCAATCACCTTCTTTCCCATCTTCCCAAAATCTTTTTAATTTTCATAACCTTCGGTTCCCAATTTAATCGATCCACTTCATCCCTGTCCTTCTTGCACCCCATATGCACCCCCAGAACTTCCAAAACCTCCACCACCTTAAAGGGGCTTTCCTCCAATCATTCCCCCCTACTCCTTCCTGCAACCAGGCATTGGGAATTACTATAATTGACTCTGGCTCCTGAAGCTCTACAATACTCCTCCGCTACACCCATAGCTTTCCTCACTGACTCCCCATCTCTCAACGTTAAGGTTGTGTCATCTGCATATTGGTGTATCACCGACACCAGCCCGGAACTGGGAACTGCAATCTCGACTACACCTTGTTCCTTTTGCATCATGTAACCTAATGGTTCTGCTACCAATGTGTACAACAGTGGGGACAGGGGACAACCCTGTCTCACTGACCTCTGTATCGGAAAATACTTGGATAAAAAACCATTACATTTAACACAACTAAATATGTTTGAATAAAAAATCCTTATCCACTCAATGAAATTTTCCCCGAAACCAAATGCTTCCAAAACCATCAATGAAAGCTCATGAGGCTTTCTCTTGATCTATCTTTAATACATAAGCCTCCCTCCCACTCTCTTCCATGAGCTCTATCGCATCTCAGATTGAGACCATAGAGTCTGCGATGTCCCGGCCTACAACTCCATAGGACTGAGAAGGCAAAACTATCTGCGGCATCACCTCCTTCATACGATTTGCCATAACCCTCGCCAAGATCTTATAATCTACATTTAATAATGTGATGGGCCTCCAATTCTTTAGATCACTTCTATCCCCTTTATTTATATAAGCTAAGCTTATGATACCTCTCCTCATAGATGGGGCCAGGCTTCCCTCAATTTTAAACTCCTTAAAAACCTCCAAGAGGAATGGACTTAAAATCTCTAAGAATTCTTTATAAAATTCTGCACTTAGTCCATCGGACCCTGGGCTTTCCCCCCCTTCATTCTACTTATTGCTACTTTTATTTCCACTAATCCTACTTCTTTGTCACACATGCTTCTCTCATCCTCCTTTAAACCCTCTTCAATAAAAGCACTAACCTTCTCCATCGCCAATTTGGAAATCTCTTCTTTTGTATATAACTCTTAATAAAGCTACTAGCCGCCTCAAAAATCTCCCACTTTCATTAATGACCTTCTCCCCAACCTTCAACTCTCCAATTAATGATAATCTCTGTCGCAGCTTCTCTTGCTCTAGAAAATATCTAGTGCATCGTTCTCCCTCCAATGCATCTTTAGCCTTTGCCCAGAGAATGGCCCCCTTGCATTTTTCAGCCTGCAATAATTCCCACTCTTCCTTTAAAACCATCCACTTAGTCTCTGCTCCCTTATCACCTCCATCAACTGCTTTACAGACATCCGTGACCCTTCTGTTTATATTCTCTTCTCGACGCCGGTTAGCTGCCGCTCTCTCTTTCCCATAACGTACTGAAAAAACTTTTACCTCATATTTGAAACTGTCCCACCAAACTTTTCTTTCTTTCAAGAATAAAGGTTCCTTCCGAGCATTCTTTATTATATTTAAAATCCCTTCTTTATAACCAATTTCTTTCAGGTATTGATTGTTTAAAATCCACACCCTGAACCGATCTTAACTCTGCTGTTCCTAATTCTAAGAACCAAAGCCGAGTGGTCACTAAAAAATACTTTTTTGTAATAAATCTCCATCACCTCAGAACTTAACCCTTCCCGCATTAACACAAAATCTATTCGGCTCTGTTTTAAAACATCACCCACCCAACCTCTTCTGGAGAACTCCCTTTTTATGGGGTTCCGGTCCCTCCATAAGTCTCTCAAATTTAAATTTGCCATCATTTTTACAATCATCCCTCTGGAGTTATCATCCTTTAAGGTCATCTGGGCTGAAATGTCCATCCGAGATAAAAATACATTAAAATCCCCCACTATACAAGGATTTTCCACCTCTGCCACTTCGGTGAATAACCCCTGAAAAAACTCGCAACGCTTGCAATGGTCGTTCGGTGCAAAGATATTAAAGAGATCGCAAATAAATTCCTCCATTTTTACCTTTAGCTGTAAAAATCTCCCCTCAATGTCCTTGTCCACCAAGGCAATGTTCTCTTTTATGGACGGACTCACCAAAACAGCCACCCCTCTACGGTTATTGTTTGCACAACTTACAAACACCTCTCCCTTCCAAACCTTCCGAACTCTTTCTAGGATATCCTCATCCCAAAAGGTTTCTTGCAGACACAAGTCAGTGCCTTTAAAACCCTGCAACAACTGCTGCAATTTCTTCTCACCCCTCAGTCCGTTCACATTAATCGAGACCAATGTAATCATGGCTCCGAATAAGGGAAGTATGCCTGATAATCCCCCCATCATTTAATCTCTGGCCCTTCCCTCCTCTCATGCTCCTTCCCAACTTTTCGGGCAGCTGTTGCTTTCTCCTGCAGCTTCCGGCTTTTTTTCACCTCCTGTTTGAATCTTCCCTGCAGTTTCAGCCTCTTCCTTGCATTAAGTTTGGGCCAAGGAGCTGCCCCTTCTCCCTCCTTCTGCCCCTCACTAACCTTTCCCTTTCTACACAATGCCACCCCACCCCCCACTTTCATGCCTCTGTCCCCCTCTAATTCCTCACTCTCGAGCTCTTCTGTAACCTCCCGTCCCTGCTCCCCGTCAGATACATAATCTCTCTTAGAGAGTCTTCCTGCTATCATTGTTTCTCCAACAGTACCGCTCCCTTCGGCCTCATCTCCACCGCTGACCCTTGCTCCCCGTTTCTTCTCTCTATGGGACAATGGCGCATCTGCACCTATCTTGCTCCCTTCTGGCGTCTTGCTGCCCCCTTAAGGCGCCTGCCTCTTGCACCCTCTCCTTGTCTTGCCCCCTCCTGCTCCCCGAGATGTCCGACTCCCCATCTTTCTTTGGAGTACTTATATTTACCACGCACCCCGCTCCCGGCACCTTTCCCCCCGCGGACACCAGATTCTTTAGGGAGAGCTGAACCGTATTATGGCTTGACTCTGCCCTCGACCCGTGCTGCCCTCTGCTGTCCTTTTCCACCGTACTGGGTGTGTTTCCCCCATCCCCATCCTGTTCTCTGCTCCGCAATTTTCTGTCTCTTCCTGCACTCTTTTCTCCTTCCATTCACCAGCTGTGTCCTCCGACTGCTCCGCTCCTCCAGCCGCTCCACTCACACCTCCTTCTCCTTCTCCCATTTTCTCATCACCCAAGGGGCTTCCTTCTGCCTCACACTCACAGCGGGTGGGGCCTTTGTGACACACCCCACAGCTCTCCGCCTTGCAGCACTCAGTGATGCGTCCAGACTCGCTGCAGTTATAACAGTACAAGTCTGGACAGTTTCTTACAAGATGGTCGTGAACAAGACAATAATAACAAACCTTCACCTGGTTATCATGCAGTACCCGGAAGTACTGCATTCCTTCCATTGTCTCGAATTTCATGCTATACGGCAATGACTTCACCCCTCTGGGAACCGCACCTTTACATAACGGGTTCCATCTGCAACCCGCGTTCTTGGATAGTATCTTCTCTTTATTTTCAAGCAAATTTTAATGTCCCGCGACTCCAACTTTTTTATTAGCACATCATCCTCAATATAAACCAGCAGGTTTAAGAATGAGACCACCACCTCTTCCGAATATAGCAGAGATACCTCCAAGAACTTATCACCAACCTTCAAACTCAGTAAAAGTCTTTCCACCTCCTTTTGGCCACTGACCGTCACCTCGAACCCAACATTCGGCTTTGGATGGCAGGCAAAGCAGCTTCCCTCGCCGCAGTCCTCATGTACCGCCTGGATAATATCCCAAGCTCGTATCTCCTTATCCTCGCACTGGCCAACCACCGTGTTTTCTTTTCCAAACCTCCTGGGTCCCGGCCCAAATCTTTGGGCCTTTTTTTCTCCCTTCCCCCAGCATTTTCTCCCATGATTAAATTCATCCTGAGAACATTGTCCTCTGAGGGGCCCAGCTCCGGGCCCCACAGCAGCCATCTGGCTGCTGTTTAAGGACCAAGAAGGCCCTAAAACCTGAAATCAGCATTTATTGCTCTTGAGAAGGTGATGGTGAGCCGCCTTCTTGAACCGCTGCAGTCCGGGTGGTGAAGGTGCTCCCACAGTGCTGTTAGGGAGGGAGTTCCAGGATTTTGACCCAGCGACGATGAAGAAACGGCCGATATATTTCCAAGTCAGGATGGTGTGTGACTTGGAGGGGAACTTGGAGGTGGCGGTGTTCCTATGCACCTGCTGCCCTTGTCCTTCTAGGTGGTAGAGGTTGCGGGTTTGGGAGGTGCTGTCGAAGAAGACTTGGCGAGTTGTTGCAGTGCATCTTGTAGATGGTAGATGTAGTTGCCAAGCCTGTAATCCTTCTAATCAATGTTGAATCATTTTGATATATATTATGACCTGGACATGGGTATAGGGGGCACAATTTCAAAGTTTGCAGATGACACATATCCGGTCATTTTCACATTGCTGTTTGTGGGAGCTTGCTGTGCACAAATTGGCTGCTGTGTTTCCTACATTACAACAGTAACTACACTTCAAAAAGTACTTCATTGGCTGTAAAGCGCTTTGGGACGTCCTGAGGCTGTGAAAGGCGCTACAGAAATGCAAGTCTTTCCTTTTATTGTTATGCCGGCATATTGTGGGGGGAGGGGGGGGGGAGAGAAACAAATAGAGGATGAAATAATTTTTAAGAAAAGGATAATAATTAAAATAATAAATGAAAAATAGCAATCAAGTCCAATAGACTGGCTATTTTCATGTAGTCACTGCTGTTAAAAGCAAGACTTGCATCTATATAGACCTCAGGATGTCCCAAAGCCCTTTGCAGCCAATGAAGTACTTTTGAAGTGTAGTCACTGTTGTAATGCAGGTACAAGGTCCTGAGACACCTTCTGTGCACTCCAAGGGTATATCCTTGGAGTCGATCTCAGGCACCGTCATGAGCCAGTAGTACCGTAATACATTGCCTCGTCATACTAACCATTCGGTGCCAGTCAAGTCAGATGTGCTGCCTCACACGTTCCTGGGGAGCTGACCTGACACATTGGGCTGGATTTTCATAGGGCCGTGGAGTCGGGTTTGGAGGCGTGTGGGGGGTTAAAATTGCGAAAAGTGGCGGGCGGACCTGATCCCGCCTCCATGCAATTTTGACAAAATCGGTCGCGGGGTTCCCGACTCCATCCCGCCTCCAAGAGGCGGGAGAGGCCATTAAAGCCCTTAACAAGCTCTAAATTGGCTCTGTAATGCCATTTTGAAACGTTTTAGCTAGTTTAACCCTTTTCGGACGTGAAGTACGCCTGATGTGAAACACGCCAGTGAAACCTGGCGGGAGCACAAGTGGATAGCTGACTATCAGCTGCAGGTCCACTATTACAACGGAGATGTGATGAAGGTAGTAGTAGTATTAGGTCTGAAAGTTGCCTCTGATGCTGCTGCATTGAATGTCTTCAGAGACTGCCTGGGAGGACTTCTCTCTCTCTCTCTCTCTCTCTCTCTCTCCTGCTGCTCATTTTGCATCCAGGTCCTCTCACACCAAAAGCCAGGCAGTCAGTCTCTGACCCCTGCAATGATGACATCATCAGAGGTGACTTTCAGACTGAAACCACTAATTGGTTCATGGGTTCCCACATGCTGGAACTCAATTACCCAATTAAGTGAAAATTGCATCATTCATCCACATTAATCTGGAGGGGGGGGGGGGCAACACGAAATGTGGCTAACAGGACCCCAAGACAAAATCCAGCCCATTAACTGTGTTGCTCGCTCCACAGATGCAGCCTGACCTGCTGAGTGTTTCCAGCGTTTACTTTCTGGGGTTAGTTTAAATTGAGCGGATTTGATTCATCGTCAGAAATATCTGTCGGGAAAACTCGGGGGGGGGGAGAAAAACCGAATCTGAATGGGGAAGGGGGTGCTTTAACTTTAGGTCCTTCAGTTAAATCCTCGTGTTATTGTAATCATGCTTATGTATTGAGTGGGAGATTAGATAAGATTCTCATTAGGAGCAGCCGAGCAGATTCTGGCTATTCTGAAACAAAGGCAATTGTCAGAAAGCTCTGTCAATTGCCATTTCCGTGTTAGCTCGCGGGTGATGCTGATGCCGTGCGAGGCTGGTTCAAAGGATTTGCAATTTAAAAAAAAAACTTTCACGATTGTGCCCGGCAGACAGGAGGGATGAATGGATACAAGCTCTACTTCTGGCAGCACCAGTTGATATTATGCACCACAGATAAGGTGTTAAAGAGATTGAATAAACATCACATATGATGCCGATTTGGACAGATGTTATCTGCACACTTGTTCGCAAAGTCAGGAAGATTAGCTCAAGGAACTTTGGAGCCCCAACAAGGTGACACCTAGGTAAATGTAGCGGGCGGAGACAGATTTTATAGCTGGAACGGCCGCTCGATCATGAGACATTTTAATGCATATTTGAGAAACGAGTTGAGTTCTATTCTGTTTAAAACACCTTGAAGTCAACGTTTTTTTTTATTTGGTAGCCTGATTCTTTATTATTTTGACCCGTTTATGGGGAGATGTATTTTTAAAATGATGTACAAATGGATGTTTGGATAAAACACCTACACGTGGAATACCACGAGTGGGAAGTGCGGACCGGAGCTCAGGCTGACCATAGATCCCCCGACTGCAGGAAATATTTGAAGAGATGCTAATACGTTGGATGAGTCACCGAGCGAAGGGGGGTGAGGGGGAGTGAGGCTGCTTGGAAAGGCTTTGTGTGTGCTCGGTACGTGAGGAACGTGCTAGGGGTCCCCCCAATCCTTATTCTGAATCTAGTTCGGCGTTCCCCCCCCGCCCCCCCTCCCCACTTACAATAGTCTAGACGATTGAATTACTGGTCCATTGCAGAGCACAAAGAAAAATCCTATTTTAACCACAAAATAAAGTCTACATTATGAAAATCTGTGTAGATTTTTAAAGAACATTAAAATGGTTATATGTTTAAAATGCGTAATATCTGTGGAAATAATTGTGATCCCGAAAAATGACCAATTTGTTTTATATTGGTTATATCAAATGGAACTAAAATACGTCGGCATTGAGAAGTTTAATAAAACGGTTCGATGTTTTTCGCCAAACTGATTTGCTTTTATTAAATTGCAATGTTTTGGGAAATTCAAAATAAACAGACCTTTAATTCCATTCTTTCTACTGCGAATGAACAATAAAGGCAAAGCAATAAGAGTAAGGTTTAAACCAGCTTCTATTCACTAGCATGCTGTCTTTTGGAATAAAAGGTGAAATCTTTAATAACTTAGACATGAACTACCTCTATAAAACATTTCCGTAATAATTCTGCAAAGTTGTAGCTTTAAAGTATTTTTATGCGGCTGATAAAATAAAGCAGGTTGGTGTATTTTGTCTGGTTAGATGTATTGATTGTAAAACTGAATGCCGGTTTGCAAGAAGTTCCATTATTTTATAAGCCCCTTTTAACTTTAGTTCTTTTTAGTGTATGTTTCAAAATGCTTTCCTATTTTAAAGTATATTATTTGTCTTTATGTATTTTATTTATCTATTCTATATAGGATGGTTTTTTTTCCCTTTTATCTATAGCCAAGAAGAAATTCTTCTTCTAAAAAAGGGGGCATTTCCGTTGCCTGCGTTCTCTACTCCCTTTTGGCGTGTCAGCTGTGGCTCAGTGGGTAGCACTCTCATATCCAAGTCAGAAACCTAGAAGATAGGAGCAGGCGTAGGCCATTCGGCCCCTCGAGCCTGCTCTGCCATTTAATGAGATTGTGGCTGATCATCCAAATTCAGTACCCTGTCCCTGCTTTCTCCCCATTCAAGCCCCACTCCAGAGACTTGAGCACAAAAATCCAGGCTGACACTCCAGTGCAGTGCTGAGGGAGTGCTGCACTGTCAGAGGTGCCGTCTTTCGGATGAGGTGTTAAACCGAGGCCCGGTCTGCTCTATCAGGTGGATGTAAACGATCCCATGGCCACTATTTGAAAGAGAAGGGGAGTTATCCCTGGTGTCCTGTTTATCCCTCAATCAACATCAGTAAAACAGATTATCTGGTCATTACCACATTGCTGTTTGTGGGAGCTTGCTGTGCGCAAATTGGCTGGCGCTTTTACTACATTACAACAGTGACTTCAAAAAGTACCTCATTGGCTGTAAAGCGCTTTGGGACGTCGTGAAAGGCGCTATATAAATGCAAGTCTTTCTTTCTGTTACACACATTCCCCCACATCCATGGCTTAAATCTTTTTAAAATCATCTGAGCTGTAACAATGAGTGACAATTCCGCCAGCCAGTAAAAAGAGCGGGTTGTAACAAAGGCGACGGCCCAATCAGCAGCGAGATCCCAGGGGGGGTTTTACGTTCTAATTATTTGCATAGTGCGCCGCCATTGGTGGGAGGCGGCGATGACGCCATGGGGAGTCACCCTGCGCTGGCGAGTGGTTACAAAAGCCGGCCGGCGCTGAGTCACTCTCAGGCGGTCCAGCTCAGTGATTCCCCCCGCAGTCAGAGGTGCCTCTTCAGCTAGCACATTTCATTTGCGGCATTGCGGATCAGATCAGATTGGAGCTGAACCAGAAACACGGTGCACGCTGACAAACCACCATCACCCCCTCTCTCTATTACTGGAATCCCATACCAAAAAAAAAGCCCCTTCCATCCTTAACCAGCAGCGACAGCAACAAGACAATGCCCAGGGAGCTAACGCGGAACCCAATGCAGAAAATATGGATCCCTTACAAGGACGAGCGACCGGCATTGCCAGCCCGATGTGAGTCTATCGTAGATCTCGAAATTAGAAATTTGACTTTGGGTTGTTAGCAGCGTTAAGCTGGAGAAAGAGCCACGATTCTCTCAGTTCTGAGTCAGGGAATGTCACTGGTGTCTGTCCAACATGCGGATGTCTGTGCCGGCGCTGAATGCTGTACGTGAGCTTTTCTTTTGTTAGACTGGCGCGTTTCTCCTTGTCCCTTTTTGTTTTGTAGTGAATTGCTCTCTCGTTTTAGGAGTCTTATTGTAAAAAAAAAATTGTGTTGGCAATAAGCTATTTGAAATACACGTGACTGCCTGTGGGAACCGCTCAGAAGCCGGGTCATTTAAGGACACACTTGTATCCATGACATTTGAAACAGTAGACATGTATTATTATGCTTCCTCTTTATCTGAAGTCTGAAGTAAGATAATGACAGTAGATGTTCCTTTTTTCGCTTTCTGTAAGACGCTTTCACTTTTGAATGAAGATTGGTTTGTACATAATGTGGCACCCTTTTCCCCAAATCTCAAATGGAACTAATGGCTTAAAATTATAAAATATATAATTTATTTAATGTTTCGGCTAAAATTAGAAACCCTATTTTTTTTTTAAAAAAGCCTAGTTTCTCGGCTGGTTCAGCATCCGGAAATGCATGTGAATTTCACGTGTCTTCAGGAGCTGAAGCTTGATCTACTGATGAGATGTATTTCAGGTGATTTTTGTGTTTTATTTTTGTCGGTCAAGTGACTGGCTACTGCCCGGGCAGTGCATTCCCCGGATTACCATTAGAAACTTCAGAAATTGTGGAATTACACGGCGCTGCTGTGTCAGTTTCGGTCGTACCTGACTTGGAGCTGAACATGTGCAGGGGAGTATGTCTGTGGTTCTGCTACCGCTGACATTCCTCTCGCCTTGTGACAAATGGGGGCGTGGCAGTCATCAAATCATTCAATTACCCTGCCCCCCCAGGCAGTTTGTGCCGGTTGCTATAGATACTTTCAACGCCTTGTATTGCAACTAACCTTAAATGGATGAAAGTCAAGTATTGTATAAAATTACCAGGGGCCTAGATAGCGTGGATAGGAAGGACCTATTTCCCTTAGCAGAGAGCTGAATAACCAGGGGGCATAGATTTAAAGTAATTTGGTAGAAGGTTTAGAGGGGAGTTGAGAACTGTCTTCATCCAGAGGGTGGTGGGGGTCTGGAACTCACTGTCTGAAAGGGTGGTAGAGGCAGAAACCCTCATCACATTTAAAATGTACTCGGATATACACTTGAAGTGCCGTAACCTACAGGGCTACGGACCAAGAGCTGGAAAGTGGGATTAGGCTGGATGACTCTTTTTGGGCTGGCACAGACACGATGGGCTGAATGGCCTCCTTCTGTGCTGTAAATTTCCATGATTCTATTATTCATTTTAACCTTCCAGTATATTTCAGATAGGAGCTCGTGATGTGTTCAAGAATGTTGTCCTTTTACTGAGACATCTTGCTGGTATTTGGTTAACTCTGTTGAAAGACTTTTGTCCGTTTAATCAGTTCTGGAAGTAATAAGTAACTCGTGGTAGTCCTATCGTACTGTAGTAAAGGAGGAGGAAGGAATTGCAGCACTGTATTTAGAAAGGGCTATGTCCCTTCCCGCTCTGAAGCGTGATTAACTAACCCAACACAAATTAGTCGAGCAATAGCAGACCTGCCAAAGTATTTTGAGAAACGTTATTAATGGTATAGTTCCTGCTCTCTATTTTAGTTGCCTTTTTAAAATAAAGTGGTACTTTTTTTTTTAAGTCTCTACCTGTAGTTTGAAATATTGTGGCAAAAGTTGCCACTTTGCAGCTGGGGTCAGCTTGTCAAATATTTACAAATTAAATTACAGAGCTGTGGCATGAGGTAGTGGATATTGCTATGGTAACACGGTTCACAACTTCAGCTGCTACTGAATTAATTAGATTGCCCCTAATCAGTTCTGATCCTCAGTGGAGTTGGGCTGAGTGCCTAACGCTGGCCAGAAGAATCACACCGGAGAAGATGTAAAGATTCCTAGAGAGCGAGAGAGAGACTTGCATTTCTATAGCGCCTTTTATGACCTCAGGACGTCCCAAAGAGCTTTGAAGCCAATTGAGTAACTTTGAAGTGTAGTCACTGTTGTGATGTAATGGGATTAAATATACAAATGGCAATATTAGTTTGAACTGCAAATCTAATTTTTTTTAAACAAGGCAAACATTACATTTCAGTTCTGACGAAGGGTCATCAACCTGAAACGTTAACTCTGTTTCTCTCTCCACGATGCTGCCTGACCTGCTGCGTATTTCCAGTATTTTCTGTTGTTATTATATTTAGTGATTGTGACTGTGTTTTAGAACGAAAGCTATACTGGCGGCAGTTAAATGCATGTTGTTGCATTAAAGCTAATCTGTAGGTAACGCCTCTTTATAAAACCCCACCCAATGTGGGTATCCTCTATGGTATCTGTTTGTGCAGCTGACACGATGGCTCTTTTCGGTCCCTCTTGTCATGCAATTAGCCCTGTGCGCCTCTGGTGGGGCCCTAAAGATAAGATGCTTAATTAGGTAAATAAACCGTATTCTAGTCCACAATCCCACTGGTCCTCTTGAGTGCTGTCAACTTCAGTCCTTCTCCAGTCTTCCAAGACCGTTACTCCAGTCTAAACCTGAAGAGAATCTCGTTTGGGGGGGGGGTTAGTTTTCCCTCTCCTATAACAAATGATGCGGAGATGCCGGTGTTGGACTGGGGTGGACAAAAATGAGAAGTCGCACAACACCAGGTTATAGTCCAACAGTTTTATTTGAAATCACAAGCTTTCGGAGCTTACACCCCTTCCTCAGGTGAAGTAAAGAAATACAGAGTCGACAAAGTATAAGTATACTTTGTCGACTCTGTATTTCTTTACTTCACCTGAGGAAGGGGTGTAAGCTCCGAAAGCTTGTGATTTCAAATAAAACTGTTGGACTATAACCTGGTGTTGTGCGACTTCTCATTTTTATAACAAATGAGACACATGATTGGTCTTGAGCCATTGCAGACTTGCAGACCATAATATCCCTAGCACATCAAATTGCTGCAAAATGAATTCTCTTTTCTGCCCTCCCTCGCTTCCCAATAGTTGCCTTTACCAGTACACATAGTTACCTTGTGGAACCTTTGTTATCTGCTGCCCGAGTTACTCACCAGTCTTTCTACAGAGGAAGCACCTTCCATGAAACATCACCTCATTGTGTAGTTCCTTCTTCTTTGGATTTCATTAACCTTTGGGTGGATAAAACTGCAACTTTTTTTGTTGTTGGATTGTGGGATTTTTTATTCATTCATGGGGTGTGGGCGTTGCTGGCAAGGCCAGCATTTATTGCCCATCCCTAATTGCCCTTGAGAAGGTGGTGGTGAGCCATGTTCTTGACAACTGAGCGGCTCGTTAGGCCATTTCAGAGGGCAGTTAAAAGTCAACCCCATTGCTGTGGGTCTGGAGTCACACATAGGCCAGACCGGGTAAGGACGGCAGATTTCCTTCCCTAAAACGACATTAGTGAACCAGGTGGGTTTTTACAACAATCTGGTAGTATCATGGTCACCATTACTGGCACTAGCTTTTTATTCCAGATTTATTTAGCTAACTGCATTTAAATTCCTCAGCTGCCGTGGTAGGATTTGAACTTGCGTCTCCAGATCATTAGTCCAGGCCTCTGGATTACTAGTCCAGTAATGTAACCACTATGCTACTGTACCCTATTTTGTCGCTGTTCCCCAGGGGTATTGCTGGACTGTGCATATAAGACCAATATTTGGGGACTTCTGATTATCCGTTGGTTTCCACTGGAGGGATTCCCTTCATAAAGGTGGATAAGGAAGATTCTGGTATTTTGTGTGTGTGTGTCTTGCTCCTCATCCTTGTTCATAACGTCTCGGGTTGCCCCAACCTTTCAACTAGTGACTGCTTTGATCCACAGTTTGTCGTACCATTTCGTAAGATCATTCTTGTCATCTTCCAAGCCTTCGGCCATGCTTGCGGGTTCAAGCCAACGGATGACGCTCTTCAATTCTTCTGCTTGTATTACCAGCCTCTGCCCTGCCCTTGAGAGAAGTTGCACCAACTATTTCTTTAAAATTAAGGTAACGGTTAAAACTGTGGTACAAACAGGATGCACTGCAGGTTACTGGTCCTATAGGTCTCTGATCAGACAGAACGCACGCCATGGAACTTAAATACATGTGCTGTGTGGTCAGGTCTATCTAATTTGAGTGTAATGTAGTTAGGGCCCATGTGATATCCTCTAATTTTGCTACAGTTCTCTTTCCTTTTTTTAGTTTTACTTTAACTTTCCTAAACAGAAGTTACTTGTACTGAGTGTGGTTCTGCAGATGGAAGGAGATTTTCTCAATTGATCTTTTAAAACAAAGTAAACTCAAAGTGTGCGCATTGTTCCGTGCCTGCTTAAACTTGCTGAGCGCAGTTTGGAACAGATTATTGGCATATTCGCTGTCACTATTACAGTGCAGTTCATGTCCAGCTGGAATACCTGCACTGTGCTGAGACAGTGATTGTCCCATACTGCAGCTCCCTTCTGGGCATGATGCCAGTCTGCTACTGGCTGATGCGTAATGTTGCTACTAGACTTTAACACCCTAGTTTGTAGCTCTGGCATTAATACAGTTTGTTATTTCTGAAATTCCCAAATCTATTCTTTTGCCTCTGAAATCCATAGTGCCACCAAGTAAGTAGGTGGCACAGATGCAAGTGTAGTTCACAGTCTCTCCAAATTTAAATTATATTTATAAAAAAAAAATCCCCAACCTCTGGCCAGTGGGCTGTTCAGCTGCACAAGCATTGGCAGCTACGCAAAGAGAAGTGGCTGAGCTAGGACTCCCTGTGCTCACTTTTTTTTCCCCCCCCCACCATGCGTGCAAGTGCATGCATGTCCAAAGGGGTCACTGCACAGAAACCAAGAGCCAGTGTGGGGCAAGTTGTGACTAAATTGGTCGTGTGTCCTGTCCTTCCTCCCCCCCTCTGCTGCTTTTGAGCGAGAATGGCACAGACAAGGGATTAAATCTTCTGGGTCCCTAGGACTTGGAGTGCCCCTCCCTGTGGTGTATGTAAGCCTGGAGCTGCAAGGAATCTGTTCTTGGCTAGCTGAAGCACAAAAACAGTTGGTGTTTTTTTTAAAAGCTCAGTTAAGGAAGGGTCAATTAGGATTAATGTCAAGCAAAACCCTCTTGAGACTCTTCCCTTAATACCACAAACTCGAAAGAAGTCGGTGCAATTCTCTGGTCGGGCTTCCGAGGAAAAGGCCAAAGAGCCCATTCATTACTTTTTGCATATTGTAAGTATTTACTGTATTATTTTATGGACATGCTGCTTTTCTGCAAAGAAGCTGTTCTGTTACAAGTAAAGGACAATGTGACTCATCAATTCTTAATTTTTTTAACAACTGGGAACATAGGAACAGGAGGAGGCCATTCAGCCCCTCGAGCCTGTTCCGCCATTCAATGAGATCATGGCTGATCTGTGACCTAACTCCATATACCTGCCTTTGCCCCATATCCCTTAATACCTTTTGGTTAACAAAAATCTATCAATCTCTGATTTAAAATTAGTAATTGATCTAGCATCAATTTCCGTTTGCGGAAGAGAGTCCCAAACTTCTACCACCCTTGCGTGGTGGTGGGGGGGGGGGGGGGGGGGGGGAGAATAGCTGGGCGCTAACTACTTACCGCCCAGGTGTGGCAATGTTGCCACCGCCCGCAAAATTCACCTGGCGGTTTGCGGCAGTGGTAACTCCTAGCGCCACAATCTCCTGCGCCCGGAGATCGTGATGTCATTCAGCTGCGCAGTGCCCCGGACCCGAACTTCGGTTCTGCCTCCTGCAGCATCGCCGGGCTAAAACACCAGCAGCTGCAGGAGGTTGCCGTCGGGGACCAGGTGAGTTTTCCCCTTTCAGAGCCTGCAGCAATGGCCCTTCCCTTTTTAAGGGAGGGAAGGAGCCTTCCAACGTGGCAGCGCTGCACGGCGCATTGTGCAGCGCTGCTCACCTACTGCCCCGCCTGGTGCGCTCCACTTCCTTCCTGGAGTGCTGAAACCCAATTTTTTAAAAGCTGGGAGTCATTAGCGCCTGGCGCTAAGTTTCCCAGCTTTCAAAAGTTACCGTGCCCAAATGGGGCGAAACTGAATTTCTCGTGTGTGTGTGTGTGTAATTGTAGTGGTGTCGCGATGTAGCCACTTTCCAGTACAGTGGTGACTGAATGCTTGAAAGGTGTCAGCTGCGTCAGCAGTCTTTGTTGACTCATAAAATACAAGTGTACTTGTGAATTGTCGCCACCTCCTTGCCTTTTTGACACTGGATTGTAGACCTCAGTAGCTTTGGGTATTTCATTTTTGCTAGACGGTGATTAGTAACTACAGTAATGTCAGTGTTGGAAACTTCAAGGTGTTTGCTCATTAATACAGTTCAGAGCAGTTTATTGCTATTCTGTGCTTGTGATCCCTGTCACTGTCACACTACAGCTCATGGTGACATCCTGCTGGAACTCTGCTTTGTATTATGATGCATCTCCGCATCATTGTATTAGTGAGTACGACACTGCTGCTCTGCTCGTGGACTGATGCCAGTCAGGTGCTGGCTGGTATGTGATCGGCATTGCTAGCATCTGATTTAACAGACAGTAAATTCAATCTGCCTCGCATTCTTAATCAGGGGTGTGGTTCGATTTCCCAGGAGGGTATTGGGCCATTGTAAACCGACCAGATGTGTCCTTCCTGACGTAAAGCATCTTGAGTAGAAACCTTTTAGAAACTAGGTTACATAAGTACTCTTTTCACATGTTTTATAATTAAGAAAATTCTTTCATCTCAGTGTACAAATACAATGGAAGGTCACTTTTTTAGATGGAGTCCAAGACAGGTTGCATTTGTAAACCTATTTGGATAAACATTGGCTATTAAATTTAGCTGAGTCCTTCCTTCTAGATGGTGTATAGCATTTACACTATTCCCTTTTACTCTCGGTCAGGAGACCTTGAATCTTGATGCATGCTGTATATTACCTTGGACTTCTTGAGATCTTGGCTTGCCATCTAGATTCTGTACATTCAGTTATCAGCCTGATTTATTATTGAAGGACGAAGCATAATCAGAATGGCACGTGCCGAATGTAAGGCTTTGCTGTCTTGCAGTTCCATTCGGCCAGATTTATGGACTTGACAACATTTGTGCACGCCAAAAAACACATTGTAGTGTTTAATAAACTTGTCCCAATTCTTCTGGTTGAATATCTTGACCTAGAACTTCTTTCCTATTTCTGTGGCTCACTGCTGCTGTAATACATCAATTTTATTTGATGCCTGCTCCACCCTCGGCTTAGTAACGGCTCTCTTGTCTTGATACCATGAAATACGCGGGTGTTTTGTGTGTGACCAAATTGGGCCGTAAATTAGCTCCTAGATTGCTGCAGGAATATGCTGGTGAATGCAGTCCTACACCAATACAGATGCTTTGGGTAAAAGCTTTTAATGCAGGTGTAACTTCAAACCTCCAGGTATCTTAGTTTCTAATTATGTTGGTAGGCTAGTTTTTCTTTTAATTCCCATGGAATAGCCTGCATGGATTGAGAAAAGAAATTATGCATTTATATAGCACCTTTCACAACTACCGGATATCCCAAAGCGCTTTACAGCTAATGAAGTACTTTTGAAATGTAGTCACTGTTGTAATGTACGCAATGCGGCAGCCAATTTGCACACAGCAAGCTCCCACAAACAGTAATGTGATAATGACCAGATAATCTGTTTTTGTGATTTTTGATAGAGGGATAAATATTGCCCAGGACACCGGGGATAACTCCCCTGCTCTTCTTCAGAATAGTGCCATGGGATCTTTTACGTCCACCTGAGAGAGCAGACGGGGCCTCGGTTTAACGTCTCATCTGAAAGACGGCACCTCCGACAGTGCAGCACTCCCTCAGTACTGCACTGGAGTGTCAGCCTAGATTTTTGTGCTCAAGTCTCTGGAGTGGGATTTAAACCCACAACCTTCTGACTCAGAGGCGAGAGTGCTGCCCACTGAGTTTCTCCCTCCGCGTATCTTCATTACAAATTGTTGTCGATTCGGCAATCCCGTAATGATATGGGGCCCCGCCCACCAGTGTTTTGCTGTCTTAATTTTACACATCATTTCAGATTATTGATGCTTGGTTGAGTTAGCCACGTGCCTGAGCTGAACGTGGGACCTTGCTAGGGCAGGCAGTTCAATTGTCTTGTTCAGACGGGCATCTTTGTGACTTTTTAAATCTCCTTGTCTGAGGTAAGTCATGCAAATGCCGATGTCGTCTATCCCAGGTATAATATCATGTTGCCCTGGCTACAAGGGTGTTTTCATATGTGTTTGGTGCTAATCCTTTTAAATCCAAAGTAGAACGATTGCAACTGGTCTATTGCTGTATAATTAGTTCCTGTGGGTTTGGTGGGTACCGCTTTTCTGGATTATTCAAATTGTGAATGAAACTAAGGATTTAGCGAAACAACATGTTCCTTGCAGTTTGAGTGAATTCTACTTTCTTTCTCTCTCTCTCCTTTCCCCACCCCCCCCCCCCCCCCCCCCAAGACTCTTGTCCTCTCTTCCCCCTTTACTGAGATTAATTCCATGTTAACACACTTGATTCTTCCAGGGAGGAATGTTCCACTGAATATAGGGCAGAGGCTCCCAAGCTTTACTTATTGCGTACCCCCTTCCAGATTCAGCAGTATCCCAACCAGCACACAGGATTAACACCATAACCCCTTTGCTGCCCAAACATTGTACATTACTGCACCTCGAAGTACCTTAACTACTTTTATATAAACATTCCCAGAGTTTTAATGCTTCGTCTGAGTAGCCTATTATAAAAATTAAATCAATCAATTAAAAAAAAACTCTAGCCAATTTCTCCCACGTACTGCAGTTTGGAAGCCCCTGATGTAGACTGTACCATCATGAAGCCATTGTGTGGCTTTTCTGGCTGGAGGTGCTGCCATTGTACTGATTCCAGTAGCATTACATCAGAGACTTGTAGATTCTTTCGCATTGTAGTAAAAACTTAAATAGTGTTTAAATATTGACTAGAAGCAAGCGCATTTTAGAAGGTAAATATTGTAATCTGTTAAACAGTCCTGGGGACTTCTCCTCAAACTCTGTGTCTTTTAGTAACTTAAAAGAGACTGGCAGACATGGTGGATCAAGGGCAGTCCATCAGTAGAGGGGAGTTGAGAGATTTTTTCACCCAGAGGGTGGTGGGGGTCTGGAACTCACTGCCTGAAAGGGTGGTAGATGCAGAAACCCTCACCACATTTAAAAAGTACTTGGATATGCACTTGAAGTGCCGTAACCTACAGGGCTACGGATTAAGAGCGGGAAAGTGGGATTAGGCTGGATGGCTTTTATTTGGCCAGCGCAGACACGAATGGCCTCCTTCTGTGCCATAAATTTCTGATTCTGTATGTTAACGTGCAACACTTTTTTTAAAGTTTGCTTTTGATTTACGAAATGTTGCTGGATGTGTATTAAGTTACTTCTTTATTTGCCCCCCCCCCAATAATGAAAAACACTCAACTCCGTATTCCTAGAACTGCCTCATCAGCTGTGATCTCCACTTCCTATATTCAGCTGAGCCTGTCTTTTGTGTGAAAACCAATTCAAATATATCTGGTCACTTGAGCATTTGAGTAACATGAACATTTTATGACTGACCCAAAGCCTATGTTTTTTAGTTGATGTATGGTGTTACAGATTGCTTGTTCAGATCTAGTAGACTCGAGCACAGTATTTGTTGGGGGATAAAAATTGGTCTGTGTTTAGCACTGTCTTCTACAGATTCCCACTGGCTGTATCTGTGTGGGTGCTTGAGCTTTTTAAACTGCTCTACCTGTAAGCTGGTTACATGGACTGATGGTGCCATACTGGGAGAATCGTGAGATCGAGACAAATTTACAGATGTGCCTCGTTAGCTGTTTTTTCCACTTGAAGCTTTCCTTTAAACAGGAGGGAGGGTCGACGTATTTGTATTAACTTTTGAGCTTGTGATCGGAATAAACAATCTGATGGAGCAATTAAATGGCTATAGTTTACTTCCCTTGTTACTCTCCGTGGCTTCTTTAGAATGTCACCTGCTGTTGTAGTTCTGTGCTGCTACTCACCTGGACATTGTAAGTTAATTTGAAAGATGGTGTGAGGGGAAGATATGACCCAAATCCTTCGTGGAAAAAGGACGTTGGTGGTACTACTAGTGCTTTATCGATTAGTTTGCACCTACCTACCATGACGCATTTCTTTCCTCCTTTTGAATAGCATCCGTTCCACACCTGACCAATTCCCCCACTGTGATTGTGATGGTGGGATTGCCAGCTCGGGGAAAGACCTATATTGCAAAGAAACTGACTCGCTACCTCAACTGGATTGGAGCCCCAACCAAAGGCAAGTATAGAACCCAGGCAAAATGCCGTTGAGGTAAGGCTGGTGCATTGCATTACACAATCCTTGTGCGCCAACCTTGCCTCAACAGTAATTTCTGACGAAGGGTCCCCGACCTGAAACGTTGACTCTGTTTCTCTCTCTCCTCGATGCTGCCTGACCTGCTGAGCGTGTCCAGCATTTTCTGTTGCATTACACAATTGGGTTGTTGCATGTAGAGGGGGTAATGACATTTATTTAGATTCTCCTTGTTGGTGAACAGCCCGATCTAGTTTCAAGGAACTGCATGAACTTAAAAGAAAAAAAAAATCCATTCTAACAAGGGTCCACGGCAATTGAGTAGAATGCAGTATCCAGTGTGTGAGATTTCAGCTCTTCCACCGGTTCTAGGCAAACTTCCAGGTAAACCTCTAATATTTTTGGGGGGCGGGTGGGGGGGCGAAAAGTCTTTCATTTCAATAAGGATCTTGTTTTAAGTGGGAGAATCTAGAACTAGGGGTCACTGTTTAAAAATAAGGGGTCGCCCATTTAAGACAGATGAGAAATTTTTTCTCAGAGGGTCTTGAGTCTTTGGAACTCTCTTCCTCAGAGGGCGGTGGAAGCAGAGCCTTTGAATATTTTTAAGGCAGAGGTAGATAGATTCTTGGTAAGCAAGGGGATGAAAAGTTATCGGAGGTAGGCGGGAATGTGGAGTAATCGGATCAGCCATGATCTTATTGAATGGCGGAGCAGGGCCGAGTGGCCGACTCCTGTTCCTAATTCATATGTTCGTATATCTCAAATGGTATGTTTGGTTGAGGGTGGTGGTGGGCAGGGGTGGAAGGTTTAAAAGCTGTACTGGCTAATGTAGGAGGTATCATTTTGCTCAATATAAATTTACAGCATCGCTTGATTCAAAATTTCTATTCCCAGTTAAACCGTACCCTGGGAATAAATGTAGAAATTGTTCTTGTGGTGGTGATGATGTGGGATGTAGACTCTCAATCTACGACTAAGCATGAAATCAAAAATTGGCGCAACCAGTAGACTTGGCAAATAGGAGTAGGGTGGTACGCGATGCAGGTTGGGCAAGCAGTTGTAAAATCTTCAACGCTCTTTGCAACATGCCGCACTAATAATACCCTTTCCCTGTTTGTGTGTAGTCTTTAATGTTGGAGAGTACCGTCGAGAGGCTGTGAAATGGTACCGATCTTACGACTTCTTTCGCCATGACAATGAAGATGCTATGAAAATTAGAAAGTAAGTGGCTTTGGAGCACGTTTCTTAACTCGCATAAAATGCAATACGTGCATGTAGACAGAATTTCTCTAATACTGTGCTATTCCATCTTAATACTGTAATGCGTCAAAAGAAGGTTTAAACCCTTCTGTGAATGCCAAGAGGATAAAGATGCTGGCACGCTCTGTATAAAAACTAAAATCTTGTGTTATCCTCCCAAAATAGTTGTGTGCTAAAGAGATACGATTTAATTTCTCTTTGCCTGCTGCCACCCACCTTTATTCCCGCCCCGCCCCCCCCACAAGACTTGAGCAGTGTTCCCTGTAAGCTGCACTTTGTTCTGCGCGGCCTGTTTCTTTTAATGCGCGGTCCCTTTAAATTTCTGCGCGTGTGCAGTGCTTACAATGTAAAGGTCGGTGAGCGGCCTGCGCGGGACCCTGCAGGTGACCGCGCGAGCAGCTTAACGGGAACATCGGACTTAAGTGAATTGTCCGGACTCACTCATGGTGAACTCTGGAGACTCTATGTCCAGAATGAACAGAATTGTCGAGGCTCATGCACCTTCTCTGATCTGTTTCGCTCTGAGATTATGCCAACGTATGAACAATGAGGGACAGGTAAAGACCCTTCGGTCCATCCAGCCTGTCCCACACACTTGTGATACCTTTTGTGTATCACAACATCTACACTCCACCCCACCCAAAACCATGTGATCTCCTGGGAGAGACCAAAAAAAAAACCCAGGCCAATTTGGGGAGAAAAATTCTGAGAAGTTCCTCTCCGACCCATCTAGGAGATCACTCTGGCCCTGAATTCCCTGCAGTACCTACCTTGTGTGGAATGGAGATTCAGAAAGGGGGAGAAATCCTACAGAAGAAGGCAGAAGCCAAGATCCAAGTACAGATGAGTGAGACTGATGTGGAAGTGTATCGTAGAATTGGCAGGCTATGCATGTGATACAAGATCAAAATTTGGATAGCCAACACCTGCTCCTGACTTTTTAATGGATCCTGCATTGTAATCAGTAAAATTGATTACACTGCAGTGCTCGAACCTTAAATAAATTGCATGAACATTGCAAATAATTGACTTCTTTTGTCTCCTTGATTTGAATCGCAGTGCTCTCCTCCTTTTGTTTTCTTTCCCCACCTCTCCGACTATTTATTCTTCAGTATTTGAAGGAAGAACTTGATTCAACTACTCCTGAATCTTTTTGGGTAAATTTGTCCTTGCAGTGGAATAAGCCATGTGGGTATCCTTAACATATATATCCTGAATATTCCAGTTTGACTGTACATGGACTTAAGGAAACTGCTCTGAACCAATGCATTCCACTGATCTTCCTGTCCACAGTGGTGCATTGTGAGCTCAGCATCATTTGAGATGGGAAGGAAACCAGTATTAAAGGCGGACTAGAATAGTTTAAATACTGTAGTTCCTAATAGAACGACCTTGGGTTTGTTAAAGCAGTCATCGTCTGTAAATTACAATAGAACTGTTCCTGATGAATCATTCTGGAAGCTGTGCAGGCAACTAGAGTTTGTGTGCTAAACTAGTCTATCTGACTTGTCCTCATTGCTTTCTCCAGGCAGTGTGCCTTAGCGGCCTTAAGAGATGCAAAATCCTATCTCACTGAGGAAGGTGGCCAGATTGCAGTAAGTTCCTCTCCATAACTAACAGACTAGGCAAGCTGCTTTTTATATAGTGGAGTGATCTCTGTGCCAAGGTTTCTCTTTCCCCCCCCCAAGGGTACCATTCACCATCATCGGATTCCTTCAATTGTCAGTAAAGGGGGTCCCCAAGTTTGGATTTTTCTTTTCCTGCCGGCACTGTCTCATCATTACTCCATGACCCACAGAGAGGAGCGGCAACTCGAGCACTATGTACATGTTTTCCTCTTCTGTTCTACCGGGGAAATGATGTGTAACACTGCGCAGGGTGCCATGTTAGGGCATGGCTTAAACATGCAAGAGATGGGCACCCCTGGGGCTCGGGACTTGACCATTTGGTTGGAGTCACGCAATTAACTGCTTGAATGGCTGAGGCTACCTTGACGGAATAATGTTTTGTCTGCGCGGTGTTCAAGCTGTAATTAATTCTTGCTTCTATGGCAGTTTAACTTTAAAAAAAAAAAAAAAAAAATTATTCAAATGTCATCTTTTACCTATGCTATGTTTTAAATGGTAAATTGTGCCAAATATTGTAACAGAAACAAGAGTGGGAATTGTCACCACTCCATTTAGGTACCAACATTACAGTTGATATAGTGAGAGTTTTTGTACTCCAATTACTATCAGGCTAATTAAGAAGGAATTCTGATGTGTGGAGCATAATGTAAGTTGAACACTTGTGACCAGAGCATCTTGGTTTTTTTTTTTGTTCAGGTTTTTGATGCTACAAATACCACCAGGGATAGGAGGGAGATGATCCTAAACTTTGCCAAAGAAAATGGATGGAAGGTCAGTATAGTCTCTCAGCAATTCAGAACAACTGTTCTGTTACTGGATTCTTCTCGGGAGGAGGTCAGAACCATCCAAAGCTCTTCAGTCTTCTTTAAAACAAGAGGCTGGCACAGTGAGCTGCATTATGGGCTACGCTGGCTGATGCTTGGCCAGAGATGGTATGGTACTTGAACCGTATAGCTCTTTTTTCTTGGGTTTGAAATGAGGATGTGTGCTTGGAACTGGAGTACTTTGTCCATATAAGAACATAAGGACCTAAGAAATAGGAGCAGGAGTAGGCCCTCGAGCCTGGTCCGCCATTCAGTAAGATCATGGCTGATCTTCTACCTTTTAACTCCACTTTCCTGCACTATCCCCATATCCCTTGGTTCCCTTAATATCCAAAAATCTATCGATCTCTGTCTTGAATATACTCCACGATTGAGCATCCACAGGGTAGAGAATTCCAAAGATTCACAACCCTTTGAGTGAAGAAATTTCTCCTCATCTCAGTCCTAAATGGCAACCCCTTATCCTGAGACTGTGACCCCCTAGTTCTAGACTCTCAAGCCAGGAGACACATCCTCCCCGCATCTACCCTATCTCTCCTCGTAGGACAGTTTCGCCCCCCACATCCCAGGAATCAGTCTGGTGAACCTATGTTGCACTCCCTCTAAGGCAAGTATATCCTTCCTTGGGTAAGGTGACCAAAGAGTACCGAGAGGCCTGATGCCGAGTGAAGCTCCCATCCTACTCTCGGCAATTGGGTATATTTTCCTTTACTTGCCAATGTGTGAAAATCAGTATTTTGGGTATAAAACTCCCCTCCGAGCACTTTCTGTAAGTGTTTCCATTTCCCACGTCCACTATCCTTGTGATATGTGACGGACTGCGAATTTAGGCCCGAGTTTCAGATTTGCGCTCATTCCTATTTAGATGATAAGCTCAATGCATGTAGGCACTTCTAAATGTGGGGAGATGCAATTTTATCAGATCAGTGTGGCTTGATTAAAGCTTGATTGAAATGCAAGGATAGCGTGCAAACTTGGTGCTGCCAAGTTCACCATTATAGGAGCTCTTATTGTGAGTGAACATGGACGTCAGTTGCCCTCCAATCCAGTATTTGCTAACCACCTTGCCTTTTTAAGAAATAAATTATCTCTTTTTTAATCCCCACTCCCGGCTCCGCACTCCTCCCAAAATCCTATCCTGTGGTGTGTACGTTGATGCAGACAGAGCATCTTTGTGGCGTTTTGCCGATCCAATTTTAATTTCTGGAAAAGGAAGTTATTTGGTGGGGATAGATGAGCATTAAAGGTATTGAACCCAGATGCTGTTGAAAATCTGGGGGGTGGGTTGCTAATGGGGCGCAAAGCAACTAGTACCTGGGCGCGGCGCCACTGATGCCTCGTGTGAACTTCAGCGGGAGGTTAGTGGCAGCGGTAGCTGGTAGCACCCACCGCTGCATCTCCGGCGATGACGTCATCGCCGTGGCTCGCGCCCCCTGACCTATGGCCGGATGCGATGTCCGACAGGATCCGGGGGGGGGGGTTTGCGGCCGGGGCGGAGATAATTAAAGGGCGGGTGCCGGGCGGCCATATTTTTTTGGGGGCGCCTGCCAGCACCTGCCCCCTCTGGCCTCCTCCTGTGGGGTGCCGGCCGCGATCGGTCAGCCCGCCACTCCTCTTGCGTGCCGGACTCTTTTGCCAGCACCCCGCTCCCCGGTGGTCCAGCAGGGCCCCGGATCGCGCTGCACTAGGCCCTTCCCCTTTAATCAGGGGAGGGAGGCCTGCAGTGCCGCCGCGCTACGCGCCGGCGTGCATGGCACTGCTGCACGTAGCGCCATGATATTCAATGGGAGCGCCCCAAGAGGGAGGGGGAGCGCTTCCAGTAGCGCCCCGCCTCCTGCTTGGGGCGCTACTATTCAATTTCAGGCGCGGGGGCGCTAACTTTTTCGGGCTGGCAAAGTTATCTCCCCAAAGTGGGTGCGAGCCAATTTTTACCCCCTTGTCTTTGGTCAGGTGATATTTCAACACTACCATTGACCTGACCATGTATTAATTGGTTTCTCCATCCCATGTGATGTTTTTTAAAAAAACGCTCTCTTTTGCTTGCAGGTATTTTTTGTAGAATCAGTTTGTGATGATCCCGGTGTGGTGGCTGCAAATATTATGGTGAGTGGGGGGGGAAATATGTATTCATTCTAATAGTAATCATTATAGACCTTTTCTGTTTCATATTATTTAATGGCATTCAGTGTTGGGTTTTCTTCGGGAGGGCTGGTCTTAATTTGTCAGTACAGGTTAATAATGTTTCGCTGTCCACAGGATGTGAAAGTGTCCAGTCCAGATTACATGGATTGTAACAGGACTGATGCAATGGAAGACTTCCTGAAGAGAATTGAATGCTACAAAGCAACGTATCAGCCCTTGGATCCAGACAATTATGACAAGTAAGACCAAAACTTCCAATTGATCTTTTGACGTCGATGCAGTGCCTATGTTTGTAACTTTCTGATCACTGCAACGTTCTTCCAAATACTAATACAAAAGCAAAATACTGCGGATGCTGGAAATCTGAAATACAAACAGAAAATGCTGGAAATACTCAGCAGGTCAGGCTGCATCTGTGGAGAGAGAAACAGAGTTTAACGTTTCAGGTCAATGACCAAAGGGTCATCGACCTGAAACGTTAACTCTGTTTCTCTCTCTACAGATGCTGCCTGACCTGCTGAGTATTTCCAGCATTTTCTGTTTGTACTTCCAAATACTGTAGTTATTCAACTGGTGTGGGGATGGGGTTTAATCAGATGGCAGCCCAGTACAGCAAGACAAAGAAAATACTATGAAGATGGTTAATGCACACTGGAGGTTCCTTCATAGTTGCAGAACGCTGTGCTCGGGGCTTTTGTCTTGGGTTCAGGGTGATGCAAGGCAATGGCAGCTGATTACTGAGGATCCACAGATGCTGTACCACACTCCCGACCTCCAACTATAGTTCAAGCCAAACCCATAATGCAAGGAACATATAGGAGCAGGAGGAGGCCATTTAGCCCCTCGAGTCTGTTCCACTATTCAATGAGATCATGGCTGATACGGAGATACAAATTAGGAGCAGGAGTCGGCCACGCGCCCCTCGAGCCAGCTCCGCCATTCAATAAGATCATGGCTGATCTGATTGCTCCACATTCCTGCCTACCCCCGATAACCTTTCACCCCCTTGCTTATCAAGAATCTATCTACCTCTGCCGTCAAAATATTCAAAGACTCTGCTTCCACCGCCCTCTGAGGAAGAGAGTTCCAAAGACTCCCGACCCTCCTGAGAGAAAATTTCTCCTCATCTCTGTCTTAAATGGGTGGCGCCTTATTTTTACACAGTGACCCCTAGTTCTAGAGTCTCCCACAAGAGGAAACATCCTCTCCACATCCACCCTGTCAAGACTCCTCAGGATCTTGTGTTTCAATCAAGTCACCTCTTACTCTTCTAAACTCCAGCAAATCTGTGACTTAACTCCATATACACCCATCTTTGCCCCATATCCCTTAATACCTTTGACAAAAGTCTATCAATCTCAGATTTAACAATTGACCTAGAGTCAACTGCCGTTTGTGGAAGTGAGTTCCAAACTTTTACCACTCTTTGCGTGTAGAAGTCTTTAGTAACTTCACTTATGAAAGGCTTGGCTCTAATTTTTAGACCATACCCCCTAGTCCCAGACTCCCCAACCAGCTGAAATAGAAACCATCTTTTTCCCTGAAAGCACCAGATTTTTCAATCTTCAATTTAATCCAGATTAAATATCAGTTATCTTTAAAGACCAGTCCAATATAGCACTTTAAAATTGTGTTCTCAACTGAAACTACACTGTGAAATGTCCCCACTCTCTCAATGACTGACATAAATAGACCTAATTCTGTACCTATACATTGCTAGCCATTCGATTCCTACCATTGCGCATAAAACCTGAATCCAGAGTTGGGAAATGGGACCAGGGCAAACCCTGCTTATCATCCTATTTTGCAGAGACTCTGAAGGACTTCTAATTGTAATTGATGTCTAAGGATGTCACTCCTAACAATAGATATGACATTTATGATCTGGTTTCTGTAGAGTTGCAGTCAAGGTAACATCATTTGAAAAGTTATTGCAGAGAGTGAAGAATTGCACTGCCAATCTTTGCTAACATTTCCCCCCCTCCCTGTTACTTTTCGATAGGGATCTGTCCTTCATCAAGGTGATTAATGTCGGCCGGAGGTTCCTGGTAAATCGGGTCCAAGATCACATCCAGAGCAAGATAGTTTATTACTTGATGAACATTCACATCCATCCTCGTACAATCTACTTGTGTCGCCATGGGGAGAGTGAATACAACCTCCAAGGCCAGATTGGTGGTGACTCTGCTCTCTCATACAGAGGAAAGAAGGTACCTTTTTAAGACTTGTACAATATTGGGTATTCAAATTCACCATGCCAATGTTGCCATCGAAGAACGTAGGAGGAGGCCATTTCGCCCCTCGAGCCTGTTCCGCCATTCAGTGAGATCATGGCTGATCTGTGACCTAACTCCATATACCCGCCTTTGCCCCATATCCCTAATACCTTTTGGTTAACAGAAATCTATCAATCTCGGATTTAATATTAACAATTGATCTAGCACCAACTGTCATGTGTGGAAGAGAGTTCCAAACTTCCATCACTTTGTGTGTCGAAGTGTTTCCTAACCTCGCTCCTGAAAGGTCTGGCTCTAATTTTTAGACTATGCCCCCTAGTCCTAGAATCTCCAACCAGCGGAAATAGGGTAGATAGAGAGAAACTATCAGTTCCCCTTAATATCTTAAACTTTGATCAAATCACCGCATAATCTTCTAAATTCCAGGGAATACAATCCTAGTTTGTGTAATCGCTCCTCTTAATTTAACCCTTGAAGTCCAGGTATTCTGGTAAACCTACGCTGCACTCCCTCCAAGGCCAATATATCCTTCCTAAGGTGTGGTGCCCAGAACTGCTCACAGTGCTCCAGGTGTGATCTAACCAGGGTTTTGTATAGCTGCAGCATAACTTCTACCCCCTTGTATTCTAGTCCTCTAGATATAAAGGCCAACATTGCATTAGCCTTTTTGATTTTTTTTTTGTACCTGTCCATTACATTTTAATGATCTGTGTACCTGGACCTCCAAATCTCTTGGGACCTCCACTGCTTACAGCTTTTAACCATTTAGAAAGTACCCTGTTCTATCCTTTTTTAGTTCCAAAGTGGTTGTTCTTGAATTGGGGGTTGAGGTTCAACTTTTCCTTTTTTAGCTAGTATTAATGTATCCTAACATTGGTTTCATAACTGTAATGAGACACAAGATAACTAACTTAACAATTACTTCACACAGTGCTTTGTATGGCTCACTAACCAGCTTATTAGAAATCTACAACACTAAATAGGTAATCTGATGCCTCTGTTGCACCATTTCCTTCCTAACATCAATGTAAGTGATTGACTCTTCCCGGGCAGATTTACTCTGCCCCGTTCAGAAATAATTGTAGCAAATGCAAATACCTATTTAGTTTAAAGGTGCTTTAGTCTGTCTGTTGGCTTTGCAATTTAATGTCAGCTGTGGCTCAGTGGGTAGCGCCCTCGCCTCTGAGTCAGAAGGTTGTGGGTTCAAGTCCCACTCCAGAGACTTGAGCACAAAAATCCAGGCTGACACTCCCAGTGCAGTACTGAGGGAGTGCTGCACTGTCGGAGGTGCCGTCTTTCGGATGAGATGTTAAACCGAGGCCCCGTCAGCCCTCAGGTAGACGTAAAAGATCCCATGACACTATGTCGAAGAGGAGCAGGGCAGTTCTCCTCGGTGTCCTGGGCCAATATTTATCGCTCAATCAACATCATTAAAACAGATTATCTGGTCACTAATCACATTGCTGTTTGTGGGAGCTTGCTGTGCACAAATTGGCTGCTGCGTTTCCCACATTACAACAGTGACTACACTTCAAAAAGTACTTCATTGGTTGTGAAGCGCTTTGGGACGTCCGGAGGTCATGAAAAGCGCGATAGAAATGCAAGTCTTTCTTTTCTGAATACAAGTTTTTACTGAGTTTGAGAGAATGCAAGTGAATGATGTGCAGTTAGTAATAATGTAGATGTTCAAATAGGCCTTTGGATGACGGTGACTGTTTTAGTTCCTTCAATGACTAGCCTATCCTGACGACTGTCTTTAGGGTCACATGGCACTTTTTTTTTCTTCCTTTGAAACAATGAGGACTTTCGAATATATGAAACTCATCTTGAGGTGGTTTTTGCTTTTTATTTTGCAGTTTTCCACAGCATTAAGAACCTTTCTGGAGGAGCAGAATCTTAAGGATCTGAAGGTTTGGACCAGCCAGCTGAAACGAACCATCCAAACAGCAGAGGTTTTGGGTGGCCAGTATGAACAGTGGAAAGCACTGAATGAAATAGATGCTGTAAGTTGTATTAAAAATTCACTGTCTCTTTTTTTTTATTATTCATTCACGGGATGTGGGCGTCGCTGGCAAAAACACCATTTATTGCCCTTGAGAAGGTGGTGGTGAGCCGCCTTCTTGAAGCGCTGCAGTCCGTGTGGTGAAGGTACTCCCACAGTGCTGTTAGGGAGGGAGTTCCAGGATTTTGACCCAGCGACGATGAAGGATCAGCGATATATTTCCAAGTCAGGATCGTGTGTGACTTGGAGGGGAACTTGGAGGTGGTGGTGTTCCCATGCACCTGCTGTCCTTCTAGGTGGTAGAGGTCGTGGGTTTGGGCGATGCTGTCTGTCCATTTTAATCTACATATAACTTTATTAATTATTCGGAATTTTCTGTTCATTTTTCTGACCATGTATGTGTTCCCACTCCCCCGCTCTTTCCCCATATCCCTGCAATTGTTTCTCCTTCAAGTATTTATCCAATTCCTTTTTGAAGGCTGCTATTGAATCTGTATCCACCACCCTATCAGGCAGCGCATTCCAAATCCTAACCACTCGTTGCATAAAAAAGTTTCTCTTCATGTCGCCTCTGGTTCTTTTGCCAATCACCTTAAATCTGGGCCCTCTGGTTATCGACCCTTCCGCCATTGAAAACAGTTTCTCTTTATTTACTCTATCTAACACCTTCATGATTTTAAACACCTTTATCAAATCTCCTCTTGGCCTCTGTGTATAAATAAAAATTGATCTTGACTTGACTTGACTTGACTTGACAAGATGTGATTTTTAAGGCTTGTATTGGGCACTAGGCTTGACAACGCTGTAGTATGATCTGGGTTAGTTTGGGATTCTCTTTGAAGGTGTACAGCGATGATTTTATAAGCCTGCTGACCCATAGTTCTACCTTTTTATCTGCGTTAAACATGCAAAACCCTCCGAGGAGAACAGTGACGCAAGCTAGACCTGTAACCTTTGATTGCAAACGAGCATCAGGATGATTGCAGAAGCCTGGCATGGGTTGGGAAAAGTTTGAGCAGCAATGTGGAGGAAGGCAAATGGTATATTGGCCTTCATTGCAAGAGGATTTGAGTACAGGAGCAAGGATGTCTTACTACAGTTATACAGGGCCTTGGTGAGACCGCACCTGGAGTACTGTGTGCCGTTTTGGTCTCCTTACCTAAGGAAGGATATATTTGCCATAGAGGGAGTGCAACGAAGGTTCACCAGACTGGTTCCTGGGATGGCAGGACTGTCTTATGAGGAGAGTGGGTCGACTAGGCCTGTATTCACTAGAGTTTCGAAAAATGAGAGGGGATCTCATTGAAACGTATAAAATTCTGACAGGGCGAGACAGACTGGATGCAGGGAGGATGTTTCCCCCTGGCTGGGGGAATCTAGAACAAGGGTTCACAGTCTCAGGATACGAGGTAGGACATTTAGGACTGAGATGAGGAGAAATTTCTTCACTCAGAGGGTGGTGAACCTGTGGAATTCTCTACCACGGAAGGCTGTGGAGGCCAAGTCACTGAATATATTTAAGAAGGAGATCGATAGATTTCTAGACACAAAAGGCATCAAGGGGTATGGGGAGAGAGCGGGAATATGGTATTGAGATAGAGGATCAGCCATGATCATATTGAATGGCAGAGCAGGCTCGAAGGGCCGAATGGCCGACTCCTGCTCTTATTTTTCTATGGTGGTCGTGATACACTGGCAGGAGCTCGGCTGTGTTAAATTTAATTGATTTAGCACCGAGTTAAATATGCTAAAAAGTAGTTTGACATATGGTGACCTGTTTTGAGTGGAGATGTCTTCTCTTCGATTGCAGGGAGTATGTGAGGACATGACCTACGAAGAAATAAAGGAGCAATACCCTGAAGAATATGAGCTACGCGAGCAAGACAAATATTACTACCGCTACCCAACCGGTGAGGTAAGTTCCGCTTGGTAGCAGCTTGTGTGGAGTTGACCGAGCCATGACCTTGCGTTGGGTCTGAAATATTTGAAGATTAAAAGATTTAGCAAAGCGCGGAAGCCGACACTGCATTCACAGTTCTGTTTTAGGGAGCCGCTAGTGAATGAAGTAGGTTTCGGAACTGGTTTTATGATCGTTCTTTTTGAAGGCTGAAGTTTCCCTGGCAGCTTCCAGGATGTTTGCAGGATTATCTCATTAGATTTTGCCAAGTACGGTGCTGTTGTAGATAATCCACAATAGTACTTAATTCCTTGCTTTAAAAAAAAATAAAAATCCTGTTATAGTTGAGATTTGCCAACTGAAAGTATAAATTGGATTGTGTTTCTGCATGGTTTTTGGATTCTACTGCAAATTTATTTTTCCTGTTATTTTTTTAGTCCTATCAAGACTTGGTGCAACGTCTCGAGCCTGTTATCATGGAATTGGAGAGACAGGGTGATGTTTTGGTCATCTGCCACCAGGCCGTCATGCGCTGCCTCCTCGCCTACTTTCTAGATAAAAGCGCAGGTAGGTGAAGAGTGGCCCCGTCGAGCTGCGCGACCGTGCAGCGGTCTTTGAGGTCCCGCGCAGGCCGGTCACCGGCTTTTCAATATCAAAAAAAAACTGCGCATGCGCGGAAATTTGAATAGGTCATGCAGCCTATTAAAGGGGCCCCGCACCCCCAAAAAAATTTAAAGGGAACATTGTACGTGAATTGAACCGGATGTTCTGCGGGTGTCCAGTTAATGTCTTTTCGTTCGATATTAAAGTGACCAGCTTTCTTTTGCTGCCTTTATGTCGCTAAGTCTAGAAGGTGCAACAGTACAATATAATCTCCTCCAGTGGTGCAGTGCAAATGGAAGACCGCTGTACATCTACCATGCATAGTATTAAGTGTTGAGCACTGAATGAGGGGATTAAATTGGTGTTGACTAATGAATTGTTTCCATTTTAGATGAACTACCCTATCTCAAGTGTCCGCTTCACACTGTATTAAAGCTGACTCCATTTGCTTATGGTGAGTTGTGTGATTTCTTTGTACGAATCTGGTTAGATTGCATCTTAAATTCAACTGGATGATGAGATTAATTTTCTTTTTAGGTTGTAAGGTGGAGTCTATCTTTTTGAATGTGGAAGCAGTAAACACACACAGAGATCGACCAGAGGTGAGTGTTCAGTTTATTGTGCGCACAATACGCACTGGTTTTAGATTGAATTTGTATCTATCTGAGCCATTTCCCTGCATCATCGTTTAGCAAATTGCCTGATGTGATTGAGAATACCATGGGGTGGGAAATGAGTGAAAGCTGGAACATGGATTGCACCGACCTGAGTAAGATCCAGTTCCTCTTGAGCTGGCTGAGAGTTGGTACATGGGAAATGGGTTTTAATTAAAGAGTGAGTATCTGCCAAGTAATGTAATCGCTGGAGGTGCATCAGCTGTTTGCATGCGGCTAGTTTGGACTTAGAGGAAGAAAGATCTATTTTGAACTATATTATGATTATCTTGGTATCTAAGCAGATTTCTGAGGCAGTGGAAACGGAAAATTTCTCATCGTAGTTTTTTGGGATGAAGAGTGTATTGATGCAGTTTAAAAATGTCATCTTCAGATTACAAAGACCTTGGAAAAAGGTATTTACCTTCCAAAGAAGGCAATGGATTCTTTCTCCCCCGCCCCCCCTGCCTCTATGAACTTTCTGGCCCATGTGCTTTTGCTGTTGATTGGGTTGGTGGTCTGTTGACACACCACTATCGGTGTGGTTGATTGACAGTATGTCATGAGGTGAATGGTAAGGGCCGCTGTTCCCTGTGGGTAGGTTTGCTAGCTCTGCGTTGTATGGTGGAGTGGGATTGAATGTGAATCCTGCCCCTTGTCGCTGTGCGCTGGTGCTCCGTGCGCTGGTGCTCCATGCACTGTGCTTCTCCGCAGTTTAGTCTACCATCCCAGGTAGATATACTCTGGTTTTCACTCACCGAATTGGATTAGAGCAGATAATCCGGTTTTGCTAAATAACAGTGGAGGCAAAAATCCCCGAGTCCTATTTTTGTCCTTGGTAAACACTGCATTAATGAGGCACCTCTTTCTTCCCTGTCCTTCCATACTCCCGTGCGTCAGTCTAGCATCTTGTTAACTTGGTTAAAAATGAGGGCTGACCGTGGGTGTCTGTTGAGGATCATTTCACTGTTCTTAATAATGGCATTTTTACCTGCTACTCGAACCAATGCCTGACACTGGGGACCAGTGCCCAAAGCCTCTGCTACCACTGAGCTAGCTGCAAGGAAGTGAACAAGAGGAGACAATTGTCTGAGGGATTCTTGGGCAGTATCTCGATTGTATTGTTAATCCCCAAATCCCATAATTAGTGTACCTAAACCACTGTTGCCATGACACCCTGGCAGTGGTGGTTTGGCCCCTGTATGAGGCGATGCTGTGTAGATCATTTGATGCTGTAATGGAGACTGGTATTAAATGGAAATCCTTTTGTGAGCTGCAAACTTTTTACCATCGGTAGCTCATGCTGAGAGCACTTCTTTTTCACTTGCACCCCAGAAAATTGAAACAATTTGCACTTGTCTTAAGTTCAGATCACATCCTATTGGGATTTCTTTTAAAACAAGATTTGAAATATTAAGCATAAAGTGGGCTCAACTGTTCCATTGTATTCCATAAAATGCTAGACTGGGGGGGAAAAAAAAATGAAGTGTAGTTGGTAACAGACTAACATTGATCAATAGAACACGCAAGTTCATGAATTTTTGATGGAATGGATACGTAGTGGGTGGTGATCGATCGAAGTGGTTCATCTGTTGAATTAAATAATCAATAATTGGAGCACTAGAAATTGGCCTGGTTGTTTATCTCTTTAAAATTGCTGGGGAAAAAATTGGGCTGAAATAAAGGAGGAATCAAGTGTAGTAACAAAAGGACCTGACTGTATATAGCGCTGTATTACCTCTCACAGGGCACCCCAAAGCACTTCACATCCAGTGACTTGCTGTTTTTGTAGTGCTCTTTATGTGGGTCAACATGACAGTTAATTTGCATGCAATAAGGTCCCACAAGCTGCAGCTGAGATGAATGACTTGGGGCCTTCTGAACTATGCTGCTATGCTATATCCCGGAGTCTATCATGATGCACAGTAATGCCCAGTGAGTTGGCCACAAGTGGAACTGGTTCAATTTGTCTGTGTCCTGGCCACTTATTTTTTTATTCGTTCATGGGATGTGGGCGTCGCTGGCAAGGCCAGCATTTATTGCCCATCCCTAGTTGCCCTTGAGAAGGTGGTGGTGAGCTGCCGCCTTAAACCGCTGCAGTCCGTGTGGTGAAGGTGCTCCCACAGTGCTGTTAGGGAGGGAGTTCCAGGATTTTGTCCCAGAGACTATGAAGGAACAGCGATATACTTCCAAGTCCGGATGGTGTGTGACTTGGAGGTGATGGTGTTCCCGTGCGCCTGCTGCCCTTGTCCTTCGAGGCTGTCGAAGAAGCCTTGGCGAGTTGCTGCAGTGCATCTTGTTGGCACAAACTCAGCAGAATTTTAAACCCCTCTTGAGGACATGCTTGTCACCATGCGCAACAGCATACTATCTTACTGGTAACCTAGAGAGGTGCTTATATTCATGCATTGTGATATTCATGCATTGTGAGATTGTACATTAAACTGGATTAGTGGCTGGGTTAATTCCATTGATGGCTCAGTGATATACTGAACCATATATATCGTGGACAAGGCAAGTCTGATCCTTGATATAAGCCGAGTTAGATGTTCTCATCTGGGTGACTTCAGTAACGGAAAGTGCGTGTGCATTGATATTTAATTAGAGCAGGAATCGACTGATGTGAAACGCCCACTGTTGAACAGTTCAATGCGCACTGCATCTAGGCTTGCTTATGAGGAATATAGACATGGATGAGATACCAGAGGGCCCATGATGTCAAGGAACTGTACCTACCAGTTGAGAAGAGGGGAGAAAATTGGGAGAAATAAAAGTCAATTAAATGTGTGTTTCGATTTCCTTTATTGACTAGTGCTGGGCTATTTCACATTGTACTAATCTGTAGCTTGGTTCTGTTCATGGTTACTCGGAAGGGAAAAACACAGCCATATTATTAATCAGTATCCACTGTTCATGGCTGGGAACAAGAAAGATTAGAGCAATTATTGCCCTTTTCAAGGAGTCTTGGCTGATGGGTCAATCTGCCTTTGAAAACTCCTGTTGTGCTGTCAGCCATTCAGTTCGTCATTGGCTGTAAAGCACTTTGGGGCATCCTGATGTCATGAAAGCTGCTATATAAATGCAATCCCTTTTTAGTGAGTAATGGTTACTGCCTCGCATATTATTGCAGTGAAGCCTTCTGTGGGGAATTTTGAATTCAACTTGGGGGGTGGGGGGGGGGTTTCAGCGCAAGTGATCAATGCCACCAATGGAGTGATTTGATTTGCTCAACTCGCTTGTAGGGCGAGTGATTTATCCGGCTGGTTCACTCAATGTAGCCGTTTCACAGACTTGCATGGCAGAAGTGCGAGCATTTGGGTAGTAGGTTGAACTTTGTGGAATGTTGTGTTTTCCAAATCGCTTGCCCGGATTTGGGGGGGTGGGGGGGAAACCTAGTGAAATGATTGGGCTATTGTACAAGCGTGATGCGTCTTTTTTAAATAAACCAAAATGTTGAGTAGCATGAAGTTTGTAGATGACATTTAGCTTTGATCTAATTGTATGGGTAGGGCTTTTGGTTGAATAATATTTTTAACTTGGTGCCCATTTTGAAATTTTACCTGTGGAAATGGGTGCGAGTGAACATGGGCAGCTTTGTGATCCTAAGTACTTACATGCACACTTCAGTATTGACAACACTGTCTGAAGTCGAATGACTTGCTCCGATTAGCACTACCACCCCCCTCCCCCCCCCTAAAAAAAAAACCTTGGACAGGTGAGATATATAGACTCGTCGTGGGTTTGTTAGTTTGGTTTTTGAAATGCTCCTGTTGTAATTGAGCTTTTCTCATTATTTACATTTTTCCCATTCGCTTTGACCAGGACATTGGTAAGAAGGGACCTAACCCGCTCATGCGACGCAATAGTGTTACCCCTCTGGCAAGCCCAGAGCCCAACAAAAAGCCGAGGATTGAAGGCCGAGAGGACCATGTGGCCTCCTCGTCCTCAGCCATGTCCGTCTGCCTGGCCTCCGACGTGTCCGCACACGTGCCTGGACAAGTTAGTCGAATGTTCTGTAGCATTATGGCTGTCACTGCTGCTTCTCTGCTTATAATTTGCCAATTCTGAGTGTGTCTTTTGCCTAGAATGATGCTCGCTGCTCCATAATCTTACTAATCTTTTTATATTTAAAACCAAAAAACGAGTTGTGCAGCTATGTTTTTTGAGAATAGTTAAGCTACTTGCTGCTTTGGCGAATGAAGGTGCTGAAATAGCGCTGCGATTTGTGCTGGCTATGCCTGCTTGCTTTTAAATATGCCAGGAACATTCTTGCCTCACTGCACATTCCTAAGAATGGGAACAAAAGACCATTTCTCTACAAACTACAAGTTCAAAATTTAAAACCAATATTTTTATCTAATATATATAATACAATTAACTGTCTCTTTAATTTAGAATGTATACTAACAGCTTCTCTAGTTATAAAAAAAATCTACCTTTTTTTTTAATTGGAAATCTACACTAGCCTATGAATGTTGCCACGCGTTAAGCCTGTCCACTTAATGCGCAGTCTACCCTTGTTTAATTCAAAGTATTTCGCGCACAGTTTTTTTTCAGTAGTCTGAATAAAGGAATTTTAATAAAAGCATGGGAGGCTTCGGCAGGTTTTCCCCTTTTGAATGATGGAACTTTGAATTAAAAGGAATCAGTTTTAGTTTGAAGAATCCAAACTATTTTCAACCTGGAATAGAATCATGATGATGGGACGAGGGACCTGGGAGGAGAACTGATGTGACAGTCAAAATTCACACATTTGCAGTCTGAGTCGGGGGCGCAATAACTAATGAATGATCAGCAGGAGCAACATTCGTATCGGCTGCAAAGTGTGATGTTTAAATAACTCTCGGGCGAAATAGAGGCTTGCACCCCCATTGACTGCATTAAGGACATTCTGTGTTAAAACTCCAGCTTGCGTCTGTCCCATTCGAGGCCATCACTGGTGCGACCCTGTGTGATGTGGACAAAAAGGGAGGAGGGTGGTGGAGGAAGAGGGAAGACCAATACTTGCTGGTTACTCACCTCGCTATTTTTCTTGCAGTCTGTGCAGTGTTGCTGGTATCAGACGCCAGTGCTGACCTGGATACTCATTGTAGGCGAGTTGTGTGGCACAGCGGGTTAGCACGCCGCTTTCACGCCCGGACCTGGTATTTGAATCCGATTCTGACGTAATCTGCTCTCTACCTGCTGTAATTAAGTTGGATTGGTTTTAGCCCAGTTCCCAGTAAGTGTGGGTCCACAGCTTAAAATTACCCACAAATTGGTACTAAAGTGGAAGTAACCCAGTTTATTCCAAAGACTGGTGTGGGAAGTAGTTTGGGGAGGGGAAGGTAGGGAACCTATTTTTTGGGGGGGGGGGGGTGGGTTGCTCTTGGATAAAGGTAGCATTCTGATTTAATTCTGCATCTCCTCACATAATACCTGACTTTTTGGGCGGGGGGTGGGGTATTGATAGAAATTTACAGCACAGAAAGAGGCCATTCGACCCATCGTGTTTGTGCCGGTCAAAAAAAGTGCTATCCAGCTTAATCCCACTTTCCAGCTCTTTGCCCGTAGCCCTGTAGGTTACGGCACTTCAAGTGCATATCCAATGACTTTTTAAATGTGATGAGGGTTTCTGCCTCTACCACCCTTTCAGGCAGTGAGTTCCAGCCCCCCACCATCCAAAGAAAACAACCTCAGCCTATCCAATCTTTCCTCCTAGCTAAAATCCTCCAGTCCTAGCAACATCCTGACTTCACAGTGCAAATGTTGTCCAATCCCAGTACTGATATCTTGCTTTTATGAGCACCAGGTTTGATTCAGACTAGAGTGTAGATCTGTCTGTTTCAGTTTGGACTTCAAAATTCCTCTTTAAAAGTGAAGGTGTATCCACAGTGAAGATATATCCACAGTAACCTCTGAAAACATGCCGCGGGGAGCTTGACTGGGCTTTCTGCTTTGCTTTGACTAGTGGTCTTTTTTTGTAATGAGCTTTTAATAAGTGTGATGTCTTTATACTTAGAAAATCAAGAGGAAAACTTACTTGATTTTTAAAGAGACTCATTTTGGCTGAGTTGTCTGTTTTTTGTCTTGAATTTGCTTTTGTGAATCGAGTTCTGTGTTCTGTACCTCCTTTTTCATTCATCATTTTTTCCCCCTCTCCAGCCTTTATTAGGAAAGGCTTGTCTGTAAGTATTTCTCTTTTCTTTCTCGCTCTCTCCACTGTCTTTCCAAGTAACTTGTTAGTGTGGGTGCTGGTAATGTACAGCACTGGCTTTGTGTGGGCCAACACCGATCTTAAAAAAAAAAAAAAAAGGTATTACTGCTTGTAAATGACAATTAATATTTGTAATTTGGAGATGGAAGCAACATAATTTGGATCTCGTGCTTTGGAATGACTTGTTTCTCGGTTTTTATTGCTGTTTTTGCTCATTTTGTTGCAGTCTCAACCTGCTTTTACACTGCTTCCATTAACAAATTAATCTTGATCAAAGGCATTGCCCTGATGAAAAGGATTGGAAAACCTTTTTTAAGTCGGCAATGCATTGAGACAGCATGAATTGTCTCTTTATTTCCCTCCCCCCCCACCTCCAATATCGCTGACAGAATTTCCAATTTAACCAGTTCCTTTTTGGTGGCATTTTAAGAGCACGCGATCTCTAACCAGTGCAGCTTCTGCAAACATGAGATTTGGAAAACCAACTCGGTGCAGACTTTAAAAAAGAAAAAGTCCTCTTGAATGCAAGGATGTAGAGTGAGTACTATTTAACTCGTGAGTTTAAAAATAGCAAGCTTTTGAAACCACTTTGGAGGCTATCTGGTTTAAAACATTATTTACGCTTCGTAAAAGACACACTTTTTAATGAGATTTGAAAGGAAACTTAAATGCTGAAATAAAACCCAGAAAATGTAAACCAAATAGCGGATCTGCCAGCATCCAAAGAGATGATGGGTCGGGGCGCACCCTTTGTCGGTGTTCCTGGCATTTTACTGCTAATTTACTAGGTTCCAATTCGCACCGTGTAACCATTTAAAAAAAATTCAGAATTGGATTCTCTCTCGTTTTTAGCTTTTAGACAGGAGCAGCACTAGTTTGAAGTTTCAATATTGAATAAAAGACGTGACGTGAGCTCAAATGAGAATTTGGCGTGAATCCCGTTTCCATCGCAGGAATATTGCTGTTTTACGAGTGAGCCCCAAGTCGCACCATGCCTAAAAGATTCAAAAAGCTAGCCCACATACACCAAGTTCTTGATGCTTATGGGTTTTGGACTGGGGGGCGGGGTGGGGGAAATGTGTTACTGAAATGGCCCAAGCTGCTTGTCCTACTGATTTTGCTTCTAGTTTGGATGTGTGGTATATTGAGTCCTTTATTCCCTCCCCATCTCTTCTATTTCCTCTTTCTCCCCCTTTTTTTACATTTCCTGAATTAGACCGAATATTTTTGGATAAACCTTGGATTTTTTTTTTGAGCAGAATTTATAATCTGAATTTCTGACCAGTGCTGCAGATGGTTTTTGTTTTGTATGCTGATGCTTAAATTTTGTTAACTGTGTTCCTTCGCCAGTTAAATGTTCTCTTCCTTTCTCAGACGAACAATCTTTCATTATCTCACAGCTTTATCCTTACTAATCCTTCAAAGGTAACTGGCTAAATGTGTGCTAGCCGTGCCCTATGACGCTGTAGTGATCCTGTTAACACTTCATTTGCAGGGCTATTTAGAAATGAAATCTTTCGCTGGTGGAAGATTTTCATTTTTGCTTTGCAGGGAGTGACGGGGAGCCATGTAATGGATGTAGAGGCACTTGGCTATTGTGCTAACTACCAGATTACACCGTGCTTCTGATGCCACACGACATGCTGGGGGTTTTATTGTGATGGTAGGGGGAGGAAAGAGTTTAAATCCCGCTGCAAATCAATGCAACTAAATTGGGGCTCTCCTGAAACCGCAGATTGCCAGTATCTTGCCCAAGCCAGCCTCGTCCGGATCAAAACTGTATCCCTCATGATGCTGAGCAAAGTGTCCATCAGCAGACTTGTAATTGAATTTATTAAACTTCTGGATCAGTCTCCAGGACACACAAAGTCAAGTTATGGCACAAAGGCATGATTCACCAAGCATTGTCCGACAGACGACCCATTCCTGATTCGCAATGGAAAGTTTCTGTAAATTTGGTCCAAGTTTCTGATCTTATCAGATATTGCTCAAAAATTCGATCACAGCCTCTCAAAGGTCAGTCGTAACTACAGTTGACAGTGCGGGTGGGGTGGGTGGGGGGGTTTGGGTAGCATTTCACTAAGGTTTTCATGAGGATTTATCCTCTTTTCCCCCCTCTCCCAAGACCCCCAAAGATACTGTTTAAACGATGCATCCAGATTGAATTATTGATTTATTGGAAATAAAACTGATACCTGGAGTTTACCTACTTTTAACTTGTACCTTATTCAAACACAGACTTTTAAATAATGCCTCCAGGAAAAGGGGAAGAATGCATTGGCCAGTCAGTTGGTTTTTTTAAAATTTCGTTTGTGGGATGTGGGTGTCGCTGGCAAGGCCAGCATTTATTGCCCATCCCTAATTGCCCCTTGAGAAGGTGGTGGTGAACTGCCTTCTTGAACTGCTGCAGTTGAAGGTTATAACAGTGCTGCAGAGTCCTGGGTTCAAACCTCATACCCTAATCCCTTGGACATAAATTAATGAATCCCTTTCTATTTATACGACTTGGCTAAAAAAAAAAATTGTCAAAACTTGCCTTGTAGTATTTTTGGATGGTACACTTCTTGCTCCTGGATATGCAAATAGGCATCCTGTTGGCTTATCGCCACTGGAGTGGGCCTTTCCTGGTTTAAAAAAAAAACCCGTCTGAATTAATTTTAACTCTCCCTGACTTAATATTCCCATGAATGGAGAGGAGTGTTGTGTTAAATGTAAATAATGAGTTGTGTTGGGAAGGTCAATGGAGCCTACCTGTGCTGGCCATGTTTGCGCCACAATCTCTTCACTTGGCGTGGCAAGTGTTGACTTTGTAACATGAGCTTCCTTGTGGTGGTTGTGCACTTGACGTCTATCGCAGGAAATTCACACAGGCAAGATGTTGGGGATTGAGTCAGGAGATCGGTTAATTGTTAACTGGGGTCTAGCATAACGTGCAACAGATGAACGAGCTTCATTAACCAGCTGCTTAGTTGCTTGCTTGCTTGCAGCTTGCCTTAATTTTTTTTTCAATTGAAGCATTTTATTTGTATGCATTCTCAATTTTCTCTTCACTCCTCCACAGATTGTGAATGAGATGCCAAGACCTTCAGATGCTGGGTTGACTCTCTCAGCCCAACAATGAAACCTTCATTTCACTTTCATTTTTGAGGCTACATATGACTTCACTCCCCCCCCCCCCCCCTCCCCCTTTTGTGAGGAAACACTGGATTCCTTGGCCTGGATAGCTGTTGCTAATGAGTTCCTTGGATTCATCCATTGGAGAAGATGGGAGAATATGGCTTGTGGATTCAGCCAGAAAGGACCTTGACCATTCTCACTGTTAACTGTAATATTAATGTCTTGCTACTGTAATAATGTGCAAGTGCTTTTAGTGAACAAAACTTGTTCTTCAGTTTGTAAATACCTAGTAAATCTCGTTGGAGGGATATATTGAACTGTGTGTGTATATAATGTAAATAGTTGCATAATGAGGGTGGAATCTATTTTCCCGTGCTTCAATATTCACAAATCATACAATCTAAATGTAAGAATGCTTCTGTTCCTGAAATTGACACTACGATATCAAGAGAACGTTTGCGAGACCAGTTTAACTTCACAATGCTGGAGCTCTGCTGTTAAATGAATGATGCACACATATTTTATGAAAAACTGCGATTGCTGTTTGACCTATTTTTTAATTTAATTTTTGTTTCACTTGATCCTGGTATTTCACTCATTTAAAAAAAAAAAAAAAATGAAATGCAGATGTTGATACTTGTGTTCCAAGGTGAGTGCCAGTTGTGTAGCTGTACAGAACCTGGAGCCGTGGGCACAGGATGACTGACCACGGACTTGTCAGACTTGAAGTAATTATTTGAAATGCCCGTTTGCACGCCACGTTCATAGTCGAGATTGTGTGTGAAATGCCACTTTTTTTTTGTAGAACATAAAAAAAAACTTGACAGTAAATGGGTGTCCAGTTTTTGCTTCGGATTTGAGAAGATGCACATTTAGTGCTCAAATAAAACTAGGATTTGAAAGGGAAGGCGTTGTGTTTCCGAGATGCTGGAGGACCACATTTGTTACGAAAGAAACTTCTAAGTTGAGGTCATGTCTTATGGGATTAACAATAAGCAATAATGAACTCAGAAGCATCTGATGCTAATGTGTCTAGAAGTCTAGATTCGGAGAAGAGAATTCTAGCTCTGATGTGCAATGATCAGTGATGTGGATAAGTTTGCATCCTTAGCCCACCATTGGTACTGACTTGTGTAACCCCAATGATAATGGAACAATGTCAGCTTCCTTATACAATCTGGACGTGCTGTTAGTAATATAGCCACCTCAGCACAAGATGCATGATTTACAACTGAAATTTGTTACCAAATGCTTCAAACTGCCAGGTACAGATTATCTAAACCTTCTATTTAATGTGTACAGTCTACTGATAGCGGCGCGACTGGTGCAGAGCAGTAAAGGATTCCGGTATTACCAAAGGACCTAGTCTTGCGCCCTCCTGTTCGATGTGCTCTGAGGTCGTCGTCTTTCATTTAAACTATGTCTGTTACATTTAGCTGATGTGTGGGATGGTAAAACCGCAGTGCCTAGTGCGTTTGTCTTGCACAGCATAAGTTTAGCAGTATTGATGAGGGGGCTTGGAAACTGCACTTGACCCGTAGTCTATTGGAGCTCTTTTCTATTGGCAGACTACCAGCATGATCTCCATGTTTTATCCCTTCCGAGGTACATGCATTGTTGCACAAAAGTTTTTTTTTTTTTGGGTGGCGGGCGGGTTAAAACATTTGGAGTAAGGGTTTCATCTGCATACCGCTGAATATGGCTTTAGTGGATACTGGATTTAATAGCATTCACCAAAGCATTTCTGTACTGATGTTCTCATTCCATTATTTACTGACTTGGAATGGATATGAGTAAACCCTGAATGCAAAGGCTCGGGGCAAACCGAGCAGACCAACGACGTCTGTCTGATTTTTGTAGTTTATCGTCGAGTGTTAGATTTTTTTTTTTTCCCCTTGTATTTTATAGTATTGATTCTGTCCTGACATGCAAATTTATTTAAGATAGTTCAGAGCTTGGGGGGAAAACTTTGTCTCAAACTGCGTGGCATGTTGCATCTACTGTGTATGTATGTAATTGCCCTTTTTCCTGAGGAAAATAGCTAGATTATGCCAGCAGAAAAATACAGGGTACATCTTTCCGAATATGTATATTTTGCAGTTGCTGGACCAATAATAAAAAATCTTAACTTTAAAAAAACAAAACCACTTGTGACTCCTTTTTTTTCCTTCTCCCCGTCTTGTTTAGTGCAAAGGGAATTTCTCTCCACCTGTTGACCTGTGCTTCAAATCAAGGCAAGTTGTCTCGCTCGCCTTTGAAATGGTGACATCCATAGCTGGGAATGGGCAGTCGCTTGCCTCAAAAACTCGACCCCTGTTTTGTATTTGGTCTATTTGAATCCTTCTCTTCCCACCCCCTTCCTCTGCAAGCGCTCTTAATGTTGAGCTCAGATGATGATGGGATGTATCTCTCGATCAAGAATTGCATAGTTTGCATCCATTTTCATCTAATCACCTGACTTGATTCCTCCCCAACAAGGGTGGCATCTTGGGTCCGACCGTTTGTAACAGAAGTGCTACCAGTGAGTGCCAGCAGTGGCTCAGTGGGCAGCACCCTCGCCTCTGAGTCAGAAGGTTGTGGGTTCAAGTCCCACTCCGGAGACTTGAGCACAAAAATCTAGGCTGACACTCTAGTGCAGTGCTGAGGGAGTGCCGCACTGTCGGAGGTGCCGTCTTTCGGATGAGACGTTAAACTGAGGCCCTGTCTGCTCTCTCAGGTGGACATAAAATATCTCATGGCACTATTTCAAAGAAGAGCAGGGGAGTTATCCCCGGTGTCCTGGCCAATATTTATCCCTCAACTAATCTAACAAAAACAGATTATCTGGTCATTATCACATTGATGTTTGTGGGAGCTTGCTGTGTGCAAATTGGCTGCCGCGTTTCCTACATTACAACAGTGACTACACTTCAAAAAGTACATCATTGGCTGTAAAGCGCTTTGGGACGTCTGGTGAGCGTGAAAGGCACTATAGAAATGCAAGTCTTTCCTTCATTCTCGATCTCTGACAGTCTCGTCGCGTAGTGTGATAATTTTTCCATTCTCCACATTAGCCACCTTGTGGGCTGTTGATGGAGAGGATTGCCACTTTAGTGCGAAATTAGAGACATTGGGACTGCTTGAGTTCATTACACACGGGGCCCGTGCAGACAGAGGAAACTTTCATTCCACCAGACTGGGCATAATTCAATCTCACAGATGAAAGAACAAGCTGACCCACCAATCTCTCAAGTCCACTTTTGGGTTTTTCACATACTGACCTTGTGCCACCGAGGTGCCTCCCTATAATGCTAATTTAGCAGATGCCTGTCTGATGTATGCAGCTCTTTGGAGTGGGCCAGTGATTTGTTCATCAGTTTCAACAATCAAAACGCTAGTTATTTGGTCATTGATTTTCAAAGACTCCATTTTTCCAAGAGCACATCTCTAATGTGCTAATTGAAACCTGTATCAAATATTTGCTACTTAATTTTAGTTGCAGGCGGCAGTGAGGTTTATCGAATAAACGGAGTGCCTGAACAATATCATTAGCAATGTGCTTTGTTAGTCTATCATTACCATGGCGATGATGGATGGCTCTTGCTCAGCGGTACGCCCGCTCTTTCAGTTTCATTAAAAGGAGGCTGTGACCAGTGTGTTCAATAGTGTGCGTCCCTCGTTTCTGTGGCAACAGAAGGCTTTCCAAATGTGTTCTGGAGGTCTGTGCATTCAAGGTTACATCTATGTATATTGTGCAGAAGTTCTGAAGTCCTATTTTGAATTTTGCATGATAGTTACTTTCCTAATGAGCTGAAGCATCATATCCTCCTCTTCATACATATTAATGTATGGGCCTACTCTTTATGCACATATTTGGCCCAGAATTTGCGGTCCTGATGATGGCGAGCTGGCAGCTTTCGCCGTCATTCCGCCTTTGAAGCTGACCGTAACGTTGGGATTTGGCGCAGGCGCAGACGGAAATCCTGAAGTTGCCGTCAGTCATTGACAGCTCCAACACAGGCTGCGCTGTGCCTCCCCACCCCCCCACAGAGCCGGCAATCTGTGTAATCAGCCAAAGCATGGAAAATGACAAAACCTTCATCTCTTCCACAGTAATTACGCTGTTAAATTCCCCTTAAATGTTAGACCCAATGGGATTAGGTGTAACTGGGGTTTTAACAGTGTATTGGCTGCTAAACACAGGTTAAGGGCCCGGAAAACTCATTTTAATTTTGTGGAGTGACGAATTTATCCATTTTAATAAAAATTAACATTTTTAAGAAACTTTAAGGAATTTTTAAATTAAAAAAAAAGTTTGTTCATCTTTATTTGTGATGCGGCGATGCCGGTGTTGGACTGGAGTGGACAAAAATGAGAAGTCGCACAACACCAGGTTATAGTCCAACAGATTTATTTAAAATTACAAGCTTTTGGAGCTGTCGCCCCTTCGACTGTACCTTTGCCTGACGAAGGGGCGACAGCTCCGAAAGCTTGTAATTTTAAATAAATCTGTTGGACTATAACCTGGTGTTGTGCGACTTCTCATTTTCATCTTTATTTGGGGTTTGTCTTTTCCCCGTGTGAGAGCCCCAATCTTTGTTTTTGCTCTCTGTAACATTTTTAAAAAGTTAGAATTTTTAAGAGCTTACTCACTTTCTCATTCGCTGTCTGTGAGAATTCTGCCTTTTGATTGGCTGCTCAGACAGCCTGTCGACGTCGCAGCAGCTCGCGCAAGGGGATCCCCACTACAGTCCGTTGATCGGAAAAGCCGAACTTCTCGCCGAGATCTTTGTGCGAAGCTTACTTCGGGGTCAGCGATGAACGCCTTTGCTTCGCCGCTGACCGCAAGTTCCGGGCCATTAATGTATGGGCCTACTCCTTATACACGCGAATGTATGGGCCTTTTGGGATTAATTTTCCCCAAATTCATAACAGTTTGTCAGCGAATATTGTTTTGCTCAGTTCAAGATATTTGTAATTGAAAAACTTTGGGGGTTAGTCCACCAAACAACTTTGGGAGGAACAAATATCCAATACTTTGCATAAATATTGCTTACCGTCTTGGTAAAGGATAAAGGAGTTCATGTACATCACCTGCTGTATCCTCAGTGCCTCCTCCCCCATTTTGTTCAGCCACCTGTACGTGACTGAAAGTACGCTGCCTATTGGCATAGAGAAGAGGATCCCCCACCCCTGTTCCAAACTCTGTGTGGGTGTGCGTGCGTGTGTGGGTTGGGCGTGTGGGTGGGGTGGTTTTGCCATTTTGGACTTCATCTTAACACGAGGTTTTAACTCTAACATCAGAAGGCTTCGTCAATGAAGGCATTGAGTATTGCATTGTCATTAGGACTTTGAAAGCTAGTCTGTCTTGATATTAAAGCATCCGCCACTGTCGGCGCGAGCTCTCCCAGTGTGGGACTGAGCTAGACAGACCGGAAATGTTCAGCTGTGGCCCCTGGTCTGTGCTAAGCAAGCTGCTTTCAGCTAGTGAAGGTGCTGGGAGTGGTACTACAATAGGCTTAAGTCCTTCTGAAGGAAGGAGGAGGAAATTAGCTAGGATACCCATTGCTGATCATCTCTGTACCTTGCTGCAAAGCTCGTATGTGTGAATGTTGAATGGGGGTAGCATTGGACGTGATGGCCCTTCCATGATCAAACAACCTGCCAGCACTCACCGTCTAGCCTTCGATAGGAAGAAGCAGTTACCACCTGCTAAACTGTACCAACAAAGGAAGTGTAGACTGATTGGGGGCGGAATTGGATAGCGCCAGCCAATGTTCCCTTTAAATTTTTTTGGGTATGCGGCCCCTTTAAGGGGCTGCGCGGCCCATTCAAATTTCCGTGCATGTGTGGTTTTTCCATTCAAAAGCCGGTGAGCCGGCCGAGCGGGAGCTCCAGACAGGTGCGCGACCTTAAAGGGAACATTGGCGCCAGGGTATGTCAGAATAACACTGGCTATTGGGCCGCACTTGAATTAGACCGGCCAGCTCCAGAAGCTTGCTGTGCGTCCCCAGGCAACTCAGCCAAGCGGATGTAAAATTTGGGTTACTGCAAGAGGGAGGGAGGGAAGTGATCAGGAGGGAGGTTGGCGATTGGGTGGAAGAGGGTGAGGCAATCAGGAGGGGGCTGAGTGGGGCCCGGCAATGATCTTTGGAACTGCTGTGGGGCCAGAAAGTGCATTCCTGCTCCTCTTGGCTCCATATTCAGGTAACTTTTTTCTTTTGAAAACTTACTTTTCTGGTGGCGACCTCCAGTGGCCCCTTTAAGGATCGCTGGTTCGGCTGCATGTACACCTGGTTAACCTGAAATAAGCAGGTATGGCGCCCCATTTCAGGAAGGGGTCCTGAAACAGATGTTAGGCCCCCTATTTGCATATACTGATGCCGATACTTCAGACTTTACCAATATGGCGGGCGGCGCATTTCTGGTGCAGATTGCGCGTGCACACATTGCCCGCCATATTGAACACTTGGGCACCTGTAAAACGGGCACGGCGTCAACGAATTTCAAGGCAGTTACGTTTTATTTATCAGCTGTGGCTCAGTGGGTAGCACCCTCGCCTCTGAGTCCGAAGGTTGTGGGTTCAAGTCCCACTCCAGAGACTGGAGCACAAAAATCTAGGCTGACGCTCCAGTGCAGTGCAGTGCCGAGGGAGTGCTGCACTGTTGGAGGTGCCGTCTTTCGAATGAGACATTAAACCGAGGCACCGTCTGCTCTCTCAGGTGGATGTAAAAGATCCCATGGCTCTATTTTGAAGAAGAGCAGGGGAGTTCTGCTCGGTGTCCTGGCCAATATTTATCCCTCAATCAACATCACTAAAATCAATTTATCTGGTCATTATCACATTGCTGTTTGTGGGAGCTTGCTGTGCGCAAATTGGCTGCCGGATTTCCTACATTACCACTGTGACGACACTTCAAAAAAGTACTTCATTGGCTGTAAAGCGCTTTGAGACGTCTGATGAAAGGCGCTATAGAAATGCAAGTCTTTCTTTTATCTTTTATTGTATTTTCTCAATAGTATTGCGTATCACACGTGTGCTTTTAACGCAGGAACTTTTTGCACGTTTTGCGTCTTATGGTTAAGTTATCACTTTTTATTCCCTTGTTTGTGTGTTCAAAAACAGGTGAAGACTGATGAGGATGGAGTTTATTCTGATGACTAAATTAATATCTAAAACACGGTGCGATTGCTTTAATGTCTCGGATGATTCACACACATAACTGCAGTTGCGAAGGCAGCTCTCCATCCTGCTGGAAGTCAATGTTAAAAAGCTTCCTCGTCGAGACAGAAGAGAGTCATTTCGGGAAAGCAGACACTTTAGCTTTTGATATTGACATGGGAGAAGACATGTCTCAAGCTAAATGAATGTAGGAATTATAAATTATGAATTGAACTTTAAAAATGACACAGCATAACAGCAGGCTGCAGCTGTAACAAGTGCAGATGTCGGATGAATTTGACCCTGATCGATGGTGGGAACAGTGAAAGCAGTGAGTCACTGATGAAAAGCTTCGGGAGAGGGATTGCATAGTTCAGTGGATTGCAAATCTATAACTTTGAAATTCTGGCCTGTATTTTACGGCCCCTACGGGTGCACACGCGGTGCGTATGCGCCCGTAAGCGCCGTGCAAGTCCCGGGTTTAGGCGTGCGGAGCGTATGCGCAAAAACCCGGAACTTGTGATCTGTCAAGAATCTTCAAGACAGATCCAACGCATCTTCGGGAAAAGGGCCTCCGCGGGCGGAGAGTTGGGCTATTTGCCCGGCGAATGCCCGTGAAATTCTTATGCCTGGTAAAAACAAGTGTAGGGCCTGCTTTTACCAACGTAAGAGTTTTAAAAAACATGAAAATAAATATTTTAAAATAATTTATGCATTAAAAAACCTGTGCAATAAGGTAAGGTTATTTTTAGCCCCTTTAAAACATTTTAATTTAATTTTCGAAAAATTTAATTTTTGTTTTAAATATTTAATGAAATGGCATTTTAATTAATTTTAAATATGTAATTTAAAAAAATTATTTGATGTCTAGGTGTATTTTTCAGGTTATTTCCATTCATGCTCATGGGGTTTCCGTACATACGGAATTTCCATAAGCATGAATGGGGATTCCCTTCTGTCATTGGTTGGGTCGTCCCACGTGATCACAGGGGTGCTTGCGATCCGCCTGCACCCTGGGATACGTGGACCTCTACCCGCGGGTACCCGGCGAGGCCCAGGACCGCGAGTCTCCGTACCTCCCGGACCACCAGGTACGCGGGCATTTTATTTGCGGATCGGTGGCGGTTTCCCCGCGGGAAGCCGCCGACCGCCAATTCAGGGCCGTTAATTTTGCTTCCATTTCTTTTTCCCTTCCCAATAATTAGTTTTAGAACTGTGCACTCCCAATCAATCGGTCTTCACATCTCATCTTTATACTCTTAAGCTTCAGGTGGCTTTATTTCCTGCCCTTGGGAGGAGCTGTTAAACCAAGGCCCCTTCCACCTGTTCTGGTGAATCAGGTAGGAGTTGCATGTCCCCTGGTGCTGTTTGAGGAAGAACACGGAGATGTCTCGATGTCCTGTCATCCTTCATCCCTCAACCAACACCACCAAAAAGAAAACAAGTTAACTCGTTGTTCATCCCATGGTGTTTGTGAGATCTTGCTGTGTACAAAATGGCTGCCAGGCTTGCCTTCAGATTAATGGTAAATGCACTTCAAAGTAAGCATTTCGGGATGTTTATAAATGCAAGTCTTTATTTTAGTGGATTTTCCACGAGCACTTTTGTCATGAAGATTAAACTATTACAAATGTTTCTGTGACCTTTATTATGAAATGGCAAAGTTGGCTAAGTGAAAGATTAAAATCAGGACACTTTTCAGTTGAGGTTGTTCTCATGAAAATTTTGCCCAGCAAAAATGACTTGATGTACAGTAGCTCTGGGTCAGTCATATAGCAGCTCCTTGAATTCAGGAAATTATAAAACTGATAACTTAGTTCCTACAACCTGGGTAACCCGAACAAGCTTCATCAATGACCTTCCCTCCGTCTTAAGGCCAGAAGTGGGGCTGTTCGCTGATGAGAAACAGTGTTCAGCTCCATTTGCAATTCCTCAAATAATGAAGCAGTCCATGCCCACATACAGCTGGATAACATCCAGGCTTGGGCTAATAAATAGCAAGTAACATTCACACCACACAATGCCAGGCAGTGATCCTCTCCAACAGGACAGAGCCTAACCACCTCCCCATGACATTCAATAGCATTACCATCGCAGAGTCCTCCACTATCAACATCCTGGTGTCACCATTGACCAGAAGCTCAACTGGACCAGCCACATAAATGCCATGGCTGCTAAAGCAGGCCAGAGGCTGGATATTCTGTAGCGAGTGGCTTACCTTCTGACTCTCCAAAGCCTCTCGACCACCTGCAAGGCACGGCAGGACTGTGGCCAAAGGCTAGCCTGCATTCCCAGGTGGTCTCCCGTCCAAATACTAACCAGGCCTGACTCTGCTTAGTTTTCGAGATCAGAGGAGGACGGGCATTTTCGGAGTGTGATGGAATACTCTCCACGTGCTTGGATGGGTGCAGCTGGAGAGAGTCAGCAGGTCAGGCAGCATTCGTCGAGAAAACACGGGTCAGTCGACGCTTCAGATATAAACCCTTCCTCAGAGAATTAAAAGGTATTACAGAGGAACAGCATTTAAGAAGTTTCGGAATAAAGGAAGGGGAGGCCATTGGTTTTATACAGACGGGCGCTTCTTTTGGCGCCCAAATTGGCGGGGGGGTGGGGGAGGGGAAGGGGAGGGTAAGGGGAAAGCGCGGTAGTCACGACATCGGACGTCATTACGATGCAGGAGCTTCATTTACAGCCCTCCGTCCTTCAGTGGGCAGGAATGTCTCCAGCATTGAGCAGCTGTATAGAACACTAGTTAAGCCACAGCTAGAGTACAGCGCACAGTTCTGGTCACCACATTACTGGAAAGATGTGATTGCACTAGAGAGGGTACAGAGGAGATTTACGAGGATGTTACAAGGACTGGAGGAAAGATTGGATAGTCTGGGGATGTTTTCTTTGGAACAGAGGTGGCTGAGGGGAGACTTACTTGATGTGTATAAAATTATGAGGGGCCGAGATAGAGTGGATAGGAAGGACCTTAGCAGAGAGGTCAATAACCAGGGGGCATAGATTTAAAGTAATTGGTAGAAGGATTAAAGGGGAGTTGAGGAGAACTTTTTTCACTCAGAGGGTGGTGGGGGTCTGGAACTCTGGATGGTAGAGGCAGAAACCTCATCGCATTTAAAAAGTACTTGGATATGCACTTGAAGTGCCGTAACCCACAGGGCTACGGACCGAGAGCTGGAAAGTGGGATTAGGCTGGAGAGCTCCTCTTCGGCCGGACACGGACACGATGGGCCGAATGGCCTCCTTCTGTGCCGCAAACTTCTATGATTCTATAAGTGTGGGGCAGAGGCTGCCCCCTGGGATGGTTCTCTGCTGCTTCACCATCCCATGCCGATTTGTGCACCTTCCCACCTCACTTTCGCTTCTGTCCCCGGTGTAAGAAGAGCTGAAATGTCAGGCCGCCCATCGCCTCAACTGCGCGACTCTCATCTGTTTGGGATGATACAGATTTAAAAGCCAGCACGAGCAAGATTGTTAAAGGTTAAAATGAAACTCGAATCAATGGTTTGGAGTGGAAACACTTCTGTTTATTTACAACATAAAGAGATGTAAAGCAACTGCCTGGAGCAAGTGTCAAAGTGTTCGAACGTTTGACTATGGGGTTAATAGTTTTTTCCCCCTCCCACAAGGAACAGGCTCTTGTACGCTTTGCACAACCATGGGTAATGTTGGGAAATGTGAGGTTATTCACTTTGGTAGGAAGAATAGAAAAGTGGTGGGAGGGCTGCAACTACAGCATAACAATTGTCAATATTAGAAAAGAGACTTACATTTCTATAGCGCCTTTCACGACCACCGGACGTCCCAAAGCGCTTTACAGCCAAAGAAGTACTTTTTTTGAAGTGTAGTCACTGTTGTAATGTAGGAAACGCAGTAGGCAATTTGCGCACAGCAAGCTCCCACAAACAGCAATGTGATAATGACCAGATAATCTGTTTTAGTGATGTTGATTGAGAGATAAATATTGGCCCCAGGACACCGGTGAGAACTCCCCTGCTCCTCTTCGAAATAGTGCCATGGGATCTTTTATGTCCACCTGAGAGAGCAGACGGGGCCTCGGTTTAACATCTCATCCGAAAGACGGGACCTCCAACAGTGCAGCGCTCCCTCAGCACTGCACTGGAGTGTCAGCTTAGATTTATGTGTTCATGTTCCTGGAGTGGAACTTTGAACCCACAACCTTCTGACTCAGAGGCGAGAGTGCTACCCACTGAGCCACGGCTGACACAGATTGAAAAGGAAATACTGACATATCAACTTTCAATCAACAACAACAACTTGTATTTATATTGCGCCTTTAACGTAGTAAAACATCCCAAGGCGCTGCACAGGAGTATTTTAAGACAAAAAATTTGACACCGATCCACATAAGGATAAATTAGCGCAGGTGACCAAAAGCTTGGTCAAAGAGGTAGGTTTTAAGGAGCGTCTTAAAGGAGGAAAGAGAGGTAGCGAGGTGGACAGGTTTAGGCAGGGAATTCCAGAGCTTAGGGCCCAGGTAACAGAAGGCACGGCCACCAATGGTGGAGCGATTATAATCAGGGATGCTCAAGAGGGCAGAATTAGAGGAGCGCAGATATCTCGGGGGGTTGTGGGGCTGAAGGAGATTACAGGGATAGGAAGGGGCGAGGCCATGGAGGGATTTGAAAACAAGGATGAGAATTTTGAAATCGAGGCGCTGCTTAACTGGGAGCCAATGTAGGTCACCGAGCACAGGGGTGATGGGTGAACGGGACTTGGTGCGAGTTAGGACACGGGCAGCCGAGTTTTGGATGACCTCAAGTTTACGTAGGGTGGAATGTGGGAGGCCAGCCAGGAGGGCGTTGGAATAGTCAAGTCTAGAGGTAACAAAGGCATGGATGATGGATGAGGGTTTCAGCAGCAGATGAGCTGAGGCAGGGGCGGAGACGGGCGATGTTATGGAGGTGGAAGTAGGTGGTTTTTGTTATGCTGCGGATACGTGGTCGGAAGCTCAGTTCAGGGTCAACTATGACACCAACGTTGCGAACAGTGTGGTTCAGCCTCAGACAGATGTTAGGGAAAGGGATGGAGTCAGTGGCTAGGGAACAGAGTTTGTGGCGGGACTGAAAACAGTGGCTTCGGTCTTCCCAATATCGTAAATGTTGTGACAAACACATGACCAAAAAAATCTTAGCAACAGGAAGTAAGATTTGTGGACAGGAAACGTGTGCCCTGTGAAAGATTTTTCAATAATATCTAATTAGTTTTTAAAGTATTTTCAGAATCATGGTCATTGATTTCCAAGTTTTGCTGACCTTGTTTGGCAGAATATTTTTCTGCTCCCTTGCCCAGCTAGCTCAGTTTAAGATAGAAGAGTTTTTGTAAGCACAAGATAACAATAAGAGGAAGTGAGAGACCCTCTCCTGTCCTGGGTTTGTGTGATTCAGGAGGAACACAGTCTGCAACTGGTAGGTATCCATGTATAAGCAACACTGCCGCATTAGCAGGGTGTCGCTTGTCTTTCAGACTGCCTCTAAAAGAAGGCGGCCACCATTAGATGAGCACCACCTGCAAATTCCACCTCCGAGTCACACACCATCCTGACTTGAGAAATATATCGGCGTTCCTTCATTGTCGCCGGGTCAAAATCCTGCAACTCCCTCCCTAACAGCACTGTGGGAGTACTTTCACCACATGGACTGCAGCGGTTCAAGAAGGTGGCTCACCCCCACCTTCTCAAGGGGCAATTAGGGATGGGCAATAAATGCTGGGCTTTGCCAGCGATGCCCACATCCCAGGAATGAATAATTAAAAAAACTTGGTTGTGGTAGGGAATGGAAATGAGTATTCTTTAGAATAGGGGATCAGAAGCCCAATATAGAATAATTTTACCTGATCTCTGGTAAAGTGGGCCAAATGATCGTTTCCCATTCTGGACTTTCTTATCTGCTTAACCTTAACACAATATTGATGACCATCAGCAAACATAAGAAATAGGAGCAGGAGTTGGCCATTCGGCCCCTCGCGCCTGCTCCACCATTCAATAAGATCATGGCTGATCTGGTCTTGGCCTCAACTCCACTTTCCTGCCCGCTCCCCATAACACTCGACTCCCTTATCATTCAAAAATCTGTCTATATTTCCGCCTTGAATATATTCAATGACTCCGCCTCCACAGCTCTCTGGGGTAGAGAAATCCAAAGATTCATGACCCTCTGAGAGAAGAAATTCCTCCTCATCTCCGTTTTAAATGGGCGACCCCTTATTCTGAGACTATGCCCCCTAGTTCTAAAGCACAGTGACATTTAATATGACCTCAGACTCCAGAAAAGCATTGCTATGCAAATGTCTTAGCCATAGAGAGAGGGAGCATACTTCACTGTCGTCGTACGTTCCTAAATTCAGCTTGGCCATTTGTGGGGGGGTGGGAGGAAGGCATTGAGAAGAGGCTAGTAACGCCCTGCCAGGAGGACAGGAAAAGCTACAAAGCCATTCATCTCGGGCCTGTCTTGTGCATCTTTTAGGGGACTGTGCGGGCAGTTGTCCGTACATCCTTCCTGCTTGTGTTGGTGTTGCCTCAGCTGAGGAATGGTGTGTGGCACTGGGGACCTAAAGCAGCCGAAGAAAAAGATCTGATTTGTAAAAAAAAAATTATACATTCTGTGAATTTTGCAATCGCCCAAGACAAATGACTACACGCCCCTTAATTTCATTTAAACAGATGGTGCTGTACGTCTATTCTGGTGACTCTAATGCCCTATTAGGCAGCATCAGGGAATCGACTCATTTCTCACTACCGACGAGCTTGCCATTGTTAAAGCACCCTTTAAGGTCACGGCCGAGTCTGCGGCTCACCCACATATTCCTACCAAGTCAGTGAGCCCCAGTGCTCTGGTTGAAGTGACTGCCTATTGTTATTCTGTACACAGCAGCAGGTTATTGCAGCTTCGCTTCTTCCGACTCCATTGCTAATGTAATGAGACAGGACCCGGTTTATGGAACCAATGCACACGGCAGAATCTTTGCACGTAGCAGGAAATAGCATGCTGGGGCACGCTGCCTTGTGTCAGCACACTTTATTCCAGGCAACGCTACGACATTTTAGGGAGGTTTATTGGAGAAAATCCCTCTGGATTTTGCATTGCAACAAGACCATGCTGACATCTATTCAGTAAGTTTATTAATCACAACATAATATGGATGACAGTGCGCATTCTTAGGATCAATTCCAAACACTTCCTTGAGGATTTAAGTCTATGTAAAGCACCAAGTATGGGTCTTCAGTATAAAATGAGGCCGACCAATAGTTGGAATGTATCGGACCTCGCTGAAATCTTTGAAGTTATAGCAAAAGAATGTTGGAGCTTGGGATTTTTTTTTATATCATCTTTTAATCCAATCTTCCTAATCTCTTGGTGCCTTGCATCAAAGCCTTTTGGGGTATGGTAGCATAGTGGTTATGTTACTAGGACAAGTAATCCAGGAGGCCTTGACTTAATGATCTAGGAGATATGCAGTTCACAATCCCACTCCAGCAGCTGGGGAATTTAAATTCACTTAATTAAATAAATTTGGAATAAACAGCTAGTGTCAGTAATGGTGACCATGAAACTGTTGTAAAAATTGGTTTTGATTCTTGTAAAAACCCATCTGGTTCACTAATGTCCTTTAGGGAAGGAAATCCGCCGCCCTTACCTGGTCTGGCCTATATGTGACTCCAGACCCACAGCAATGTGGTTGACTCTTAACTGCCCACTGAAATGGCCTAGCGAGACACTCAGTTGTATTCAAGAAGGCGGCTCACCACCACCTTCTCGAGGGGCAATTAGGGATGGGCAATAAACACTGGCCTTGCCGGCGACGCCCACATCCCGTGAATGAATTAAAAAAAACTAGCTTTCTCAATATTAAAAGACAATAAGATTTGGGCTCAGGATTGTGGGTGGAAATCCCTTCTGATTCAGTGTCAGCCTATAGTATAGTACACTGAGAGAACACGAGATGAGAGCACCAGAACAAGATTGTTTCTAGAAATGAGTTAAGTAAGAATGCATACCTCAGTTGGGTTTGTTGCGGACAGATTCAGTAATACTGCTGAATTTTTAAAAAACTTGGTCGATCACCATCAATCTGCCAAGTAAACACTTATTTATGAAAGTTTGGATCCATCACATTTGACTTCGATGGAAAAAAAATCGGGCGGGATGTAAACGGGCGGCAGATTTGCTATTACTCGTTTTACACTACTGCTGGAGACTAAGGGGGCGATTTTGTCAATGGGGGCACGTTGGAGGCAGGACTGCTGCGTGTCATGTTTTAGTCCCGCCTCCATCGACTTCTGGCCAACCCACGCTATTTTCCCTTGATTGACCTTGTTAAGCCCGCCCAGCCGGCTTAGCAGGCCAATTAAGGGGAAGCCGGTTACAGAGAATGTCAGCGTATGACTTTTTTTGACAGATGAATTGTCATCGTTTGACAGCTATGTGAAGCTGTCAAACACTGACATTCTCTGTTGTTTGATGAGTTCTTGTATTCAAGACTCATCTAACCTCTTTTGTGAGCAGAAATTAGATGGCTGTTGCATCGGAGAATGCAGCAGCCATCTGTCATCTCTGCCGGTGAGATGCGAGAGTCTCGGTTCCCCAACTGTTGAAGCCTGCAGGAAGAAACAAAGGTAAGTAAACATTTTCTATCACTTTTCACTCACCTCACACACTTACCTCTCCACACTTGCACCCATCACTTACCTCCACAGTGCACTTTTGCACCCCTCCGACCCCCGCAGACCCACTGCTCGCCTCGGTGACCCTGGCGAGGTTTCCTGACGTCGGGAAGCCCGTGCCTCTGCTGGAAAAATGGGGATAATCCTCTTAACTGCCTGTTAACTACCTGTTAACTACCTGGCAGTTAAGTGGCTGTAATCCCCTTCCCGACTCCAGGAGACGGGACCCGGCGCGGGTCAGCTACCCGCCTCCTGGGAAGATGGCACGGAGGTGGGTTGGGGGTGGGAAGGGCACCCGCTCCCAGATTCTGCCATTTTCCTGGATCCCGCCTCCAAACCCTCCTCCCCAGGGCTGGCAAAATCGCGCCCATAGGAACATAGGAATCGCGCCCATAGGAGTAGGCCATTCAGTCCCTCGAGCCTGTTCCGCCATTCAATGAGATCATGGTTGATCTGCGACCTAACTCCATATACCCGCCTTTGGCCCATATCCCTTAATACCTTTGGTTAACAAAACTCTATCAATCTCAGATTTAAAATTAACAATTGATCTAGCGTCGATTGCCGTTTGCGGAAGAGAGTTCCAAACTTCTACCACCCTTTGTCTGAGTTTCCCAGTGTTTCCTAACTTCTCTCCTGAAAGGTCTGGCTCTAATTTTTAGTCTCTGCCCCCAGGTCCTAGACTCCCCAACCAGCGGAAATAGTTTCTCTCTATCTACCCTATCTGTTCCCCTTAATATCCTCGAAAACTTCCCGTTAAAACCAATGAAAATACGCATTCTTTAATGCTGAAGAATAATTATCGGTAACCTAGGTTAGTAAAAATGTGGTGTTCTTAGATTTTATAAGTGGTCCTGTCAAATATACTACTGCCTGAACGCCTAATTAATGGTCTTCTCTGTTTACACTGCAGTTGTAAAATTGCTTTGGACTGTGCAGTCACCATTATGAGCCTGCCACTCATGTTCAGCCTGAATTCAGCCCTCTGTATCAATTGTCTAATTGATGACTTACAGACTCAGGGTTATTTTTTTAAAATTCTACGTGACTAAAGTCAGGTTTAACCACAGCCTATATGATTCAAATCAGGGGTTTTACCCACATCTGCTTCCTTTAGCATGATGGAATTCAAGGCTGCCAACTTCGAAGCTTCAGTTCGGCCAAGTAAGTATTACTACCAATACAGGCCGGCAGTGCATCTTCCGTGGTTGATTCTCCCCCTCCGCTACCAGAATAGCAGAAAAATGCGTCTGGTAACAGTGGGAAGGAAATGGAAGCTGCCAGCCCTGTGACAGACTTGTAATTTCCTCCTTGTGGACTGGAAAAGGAGGGTCACGGGAAACTACCATGAATGACCCATTTGCTTTTGCTAATTCTGAAATGCTCTAGACAGAGTTAAATCAATAAAGCGTTTGTCTATCTTTACAGCTATAAGTCGCATAAAAAAATAACATCCAAATTGAAAGCAGTGATCAAATTTACACAGGCATATCAAAATATAGATCTTGAATGTAACTCCCCCCCGCCTGGCAGAAACCGCCTGGAGGGGGATGTTAAAATGGAAGGGGGAAGGCAGTTAAAATTGAGAAGGGGACTTAAGAACATAAAAACATAAGAATTAGAAGCAGGAGTCGGCCATTCGGCCCTTCGTGCCTGCTCCGCCATTCAATAAGATCATGGCTGATCTTCTACCTCATCTCCACTTTCCTGCACTATCCCCATATCCCTTGATTCCCCTCGAGTCCAAAAATCTATCGATCTCAGTCTTGAATATACTCAAAGACTGAGCATCCACAGCCCTTTGGGGCAGAGAATTCCAAAGATTCACAACCCTCTGAGTGAAGAAATTTCTCCTCATCTCGGTCCTAAATGACCTACCCACTCCTTTCCATCCTGATCTGGCTGACTGGAAGTTTAAATGGCAAGCATAGAATCATAGAACAGTCACCGCACGGAAGAAGGCCATTCGGCCTGTCGAGCCCGCGCCGGTACGTCGAGGACACCCGCCCCAAGCTGGCGGGGTCCTCTTTAAATATGCAGATCGGGCTCTGATGACATCATCGGGGTCTAATATACTATTTTAACTTGAGTTCTGAGCCGGGGAGCAGTGATGGCTCCTGCCAAGAACACCAGCCTGGGCCAGAAGAGGCCCAGCATAGCAAGTATGTAAAATTCTATTTGGTACCTTGTGGGCCAGGAGGAGCAGGAGGCTTGCCGGCCATTTTTGGTTTGGAAGTCAGCAAGCAGCATGTTAATGAGAGCCCACTGTTAAAATCGGCCAATTCCCGACAACATTCCCTGCCGCATTCCCGCCCGGGAGTGAAAATCGAGCCTGTAAACTCTAAATTTATGCCATTGCTGACCATACATACCATTGGATTGGTTAATATCCGCCAGGATACAAAGATCTGTAGCGCAGTGGATCCCCCTCCATCTTTGGCCTGTTGAGACCAACGTCTTAAAAATCTGTAGCAAAATGTTTCCTGGCTTCATTCTCCACCTCCTCCCCCAAAAACCTGATCAAAAACTCTGGCACAATCTCTCAATCAACATGTATAAACAAATTGAAATGTGCTGGGCTCTGTTACCTGAGCAGCATCAGCAGATTGATCGGCAGACTGTTTAAAAAAAGAAACATGTCTCAGGAAATCAAATGTCACAGATATAACATGTATAAATGTGTATTCATCTTAATTCCATTACATAAACTAAAACACTTTGAACCAGGTTATGGCTCTCAGTTTTTACCAATAGTTTTTATTTCATTTAAGCACAGTTTTAAATATTAATATTGTGCCTTAGTTCTAAATAAAATAAATTCTGCTGCTCTAACCATTTAGGGCACATTAAAGTTATGTGTGCAAATTAAACATTGGTAAATTGTCAAAGCGCTGTTTGACTTGCCGCACATGTAGTTTGTACTACACAAGCAATTCATTGAATACAATAACTTGCATCAGTTCCTGGAAAAGTCCCAGCAGATAAAGTTCAAAAGACGGCTGATATATTTCCAAGTCAGGATGGTGTGTGACTTGGAGCAGAACTTGGAGGTGGTGGTGTTCCCGTGCGTCTGCTGCCCTTGTCCTTCTAGGTGGAAGAGGTCGCGGGTTTGGGAGGTGCTGCCGAAAAAGCCTTGGCGAGTTGCTGCAGTGCATCTTGTAGCCATTACTTTTCCATCACTGGACAGGAGTGATGCCTCATAAACAGCAAGCACTTAAATGCTCTATGAACAGCCAGTCAATCATAGCAAAAATTTCTATGGGGTAAAAATTCACTTGGTTGCGCCTCCCGTTAGCGCCTTAAGAGGGCGCTAATGGGGCGTTAAGCCGCTAACGCCCGGGCGCAGCGATGTTTGCGCCGCTCGAGAACTTAACTTGAGATTGTGCGGCGGCGCTAAAACTTACCGCTGCGACCACCTGCGCGCGCAGATTGTGACGTCATTCCATGGTGCAACGCCCTTGGGGCGCCCCGGAGCGGAAATTGAGTGGCGCCCCCTGCCTTACCGCCTGGCGCTTCCAACGACCGGAAGACTGGAACGCTATCAATCGGTGTGGGGCTGGGGGGGGCGCTATTTAAAGGGGGCCTCTTCCTGTCTTTTTCTGTGGTCGACATTTATGCACCACTCGTTCTGAGAGAGAGAGAGAGATTCGGAGAGAGAGAGAGAGAGACTTCTACATTGACTCAACGCTTTGTGAGGTAGTTTTGCCTATTCATCCTAACTTTGTTGCTACTTTAGTTGCTGTACCTCATTACTTTTCTGGCAAAGAGAATATGGGGGCTGCAATGATTGGGGGCGTCGTCCTGCTCCAGCTGAATCGGAGGATACCGAGACGCAGACAGAGAGTGGCAATGATGGCCAGACGGAGGAGGGCCATCAGGCGCATGTACAGGAGAGCTTACCCTCCCAGGGTATATCGTGAACAGCTCTCCTACATCCATATGTCCGAGGAGCTGTGTTTGCGAAGGCTGCGATTCAGCAAGGAGGTGGTCACTGAGCTCTGCCACCTGCTGCAGCCAGATCTGCAGCCTCAGCTGAGGTCCAGGACGTCTCTGTCGGTGGCAGTGAAGGTCACAGTGGCTTTGAACTTCTACGCCACTGGCTCATTCCAAGCTGCTGTTGGGGACCTCGCCAATATCTCCCAGTTTGCGGTGCATCGCTGCATCTGGCAGGTCACCAATGCCCTCTTCAGAAGGAGACGAGACTTCATCTCTTTCCCTATGACCCCAGACAAGCAGCGTGACCGTGCTCTGGGCTTTGCGAGGGTAGCGGGCTTCCCCATGGTGCAGGGCGCCATTGACTGCACGCATGTGGCTTTGCGTGCTCCGCGAGAGAATGCAGAGGAATTCAGGAACAGAAAGGGGTTCCATTCCTTGAATGTACAGTTGGTCTGTGACCACAGACAGGTGATACTCGCTGTCAATGCCCACTATCCTGGCAGCTGCCACGATGCTTTCATCCTGCGCCAGACTACTGTGGCAGAAGTTTTCGAGGCACCGCATCAGCCAGTTGGTTGGCTTCTCGAGGACAAGGGGTACGCATTGAGCACCTGGCTGATGACACCGCTCCGTACGCCAAACACCCCTGCTGAGCTGCGGTACAATGAAAGCCATCAAGCAACCAGGAACATTATTGAGCGCACAATCGGCGTGCTGAAACAACGGTTCCGCTGTCTGGACCATTCCGGAGGAGCCCTGCAGTACTCGCCTGAGCAAGTTTCGAACTTCATAGTCGTGTGCTGCATGTTGCACAACATGGCAATCCTCAGGACCCAGCCAATGCCACCAGGCCTTGTAGCACCACCAGAGGAGGAGGAGGAAGAGGACGAGGACGATGATCATCAGCAGCATCAAGGCAGGAGGGCGGCCCACAATGGTCAAACTGCAAGGGCCGTCCGTCAACGACTAATAGCAAGCCGCTTCTAGGGCCCCTGCCATTGCTACAAACACTAATCAACCCAGCACGCAACCCCTAAGCCGGCCAAGGCACCAATAATTCCAACCACCAGCCATGTATATTTTGAATACAGAAACTTATTTATTTCACAAACTCTGTGTGTGTCAATTCCTCATGACAAACTCATAGAAATAAACACAAAAAAACAGTCAATAACATAACTGGTTCTCACAACCTGGAGATAATGTCCAAAACACTAAACAAAAGTTGGGCCATGAACCTCGGCCTTTAATAAAAAAATGACCAGCATTTTGTCACACCTCCTACTTTTTGCCCTTCGAGGGTGATCTCCTTCCCTTGCGCACTTCCCTCCTTCTAACCCTACTGCTCCTCCGTAATGGGACCTCAGTGGCTGCAGCAAGGCTGGTGGAAGGCTGCTGCTCATCAGACCCTGACACTGCAGATGCCCCTGAAGGACGGCCTCGACCACTTCTGGGCCTGGAGGGCCCGGCTGCAGACTGCACCAACTCTGCATGGGCGGCAGCAGTCTGTCCTACAGGCGGTGGCAAGTGCAGTGGAGAAGTGACAGTGTTGGCAGCAGGAATGCTGTCATCGTGAGAGAGGCCAGCAACTCCCTGCTCGCCCGACACACTGGCACTCCCACGGGGCAGCACTTCAGCATCCGGAGCAATCTGCCGGAGAACAGATTGCTGGCCTGCTGCGGCGCGGTGACAGCCCCGGGGACATGTGCACGAACCATCGAGGTTGGCAGCAGTCAGTGCTCGCGTGGCCTCCATCTGAGTCTGTATGAGAGCAGTCAGAGGTGGGATCACGGCAGCCAGTGACTGAATTGCAGCACTAAGCGTTAGTGTGGCATCCGCCTGTGCTACAGCGAAGTGCTCCACACTCCTTGCCAGTGACTCAATGCATTCGGGCACCCTTCCCACTGCACCCATGAGCTCAGTGTGCATGCCCACCGCCTGGGTGTTCATTTCTGCAATCAGCCGCTCCTCCTCTGCGTCCATTGCAGTAGGAGTGTCTGGCATACTCTCCCTCTGGGGAGAAGGCCCCCGTTCTTCCCTACCCCCCCCATGGCGTTGCTGCAGCCCGCTGGGTCCTGGAGCTTCACCATCATCAGCCCCTTCCCCCCTGCTCCCCTCCGCGGAAGGCGTGTTCCCAGTGTGGGCATGGGCTTCCTCGGGAGAGGGTGGCACTGATGCTCTGGCTTCCTCTTCCTCCTCAGCTGCAGCATCACTCCCAGTGGCAGCTTCAGGGCCCGTCTCCTCAGCTGGTGAATCACCATCTGAAAGCAGGGAGGTACAAGAGTGGCTTTAGCGTGAGGACAGGGTGGCAGTAAGGGAGGAATAAGTGCAGCGAGTTAGCAAGTTGGATTGAAAGTGTCAAAGGCTGGTGTTGTGAGGGACAAGTGGAAGGACAAAGGACAAAAAGGTGATGACCTTACCATTGCTGTCCACAACGGGGTCGGCGTCTCCAGTGGTGACGGGACCGATCACCCGGCTTGCCACAATCCTGTGGACGCGCTCCTCCAGATCGCTGAGGGGTTGCAGCTGAAGCCGCCCTCCACCTGTCCGTTGCTGCTGTCTCCTATTATGAGCCAGCTTAGCCTGCAAGAAAAAGGACAGCATCTGAGTAAATATACAGCCATGGTCTTGCCTGATGTGCCTCCCATAGGTGAATAGCCCTTACAATATACAGCCATGGTCTTGCCTGATGTGCCTCCCATAGGTGAATAGCCCTTACTGTATACAGCCATGGTCTTGCCTGATGTGCCTCCCATAGGTGAATAGTCCTTACTGTATGCAGCCATGGTCTTGCCTGATGTGCCTCCCATAGGTGAATAGGCCTTACTGTATGCAAAGTGTGGAATGTGTGTGTGTGTTTGATGAAAGGGCCATAGGTGTTGGATGAGTGTTGTGCATTGGGGTTTTAAGACCCTCTGGCCATAGAGTGAGGTTGAGATGGAGGGATGGAGAGGTATTGAGAAAAAGCCACTCACCCTGACGACCCGAGTGAGGTCGTTGAACTTTTTGCGGCATTGAGTATGGGTCCTGGGCACCATGCTCCTGGAGGAGACGCTCTGAGCCACCTCCCTCCACACTCTTCTGAACTCGCGTGGCAAAGGCCTCCTGCCACTCTCAGGGAACAGCATACATCGTCTGCGCTCCACTGCGTCAACCAGAGCATCCAAGGCCCGCTCGGTGAAGCGATGAGCGCGTTCTCTCACCCTCTCCATGCTTGGCAGCAAAATGGATTCACAGGTCTCTCCAGGCTGAGATTCAAGGCTGCAATGAGCAGGGTGTGGCTGGGGAGCAAGTGGCCCCCCCCGCTTTAAGAAGTGTCCGGCGCCAGTGTGTCTGTGTTCCCTCGCTAACTGGCAGCAGCTGCGCTGCGCTCGCGCGCTGAGTTAGCACCTTAAGACAGGTGTGCAGTGCCTGCTTTAGCGCTCCACTCACCTCCCGGGGCGGTAAAAGTGAAGTTTCCTGTCAGTGCCGATAATTAGCGCCAGGCGCTAATATTTGTGTCCGGACGATATTTGCGCCCCAAATGGGGCGCGACCTAATTTCTACCCCTATGAGTTGTAAGCACAGACTGCACTAGAAATAGTGACACTGTTTCATTGTGGGAGGTGCAGATTGTTACCAAGTTGAGCTTCTTCATTCAGCTGACAAACTGATGGCTCTGGGAAACACAATATGCTCAGGCGCTAGACTTTAAAAAAATGTTTATTTATTATTATTTTACAACCCTTATTTCTAAAACCAAAAGTCACAGATATAACATGTATAAATGTGTATTCGTCTTAGAATGGTTACAGCAGAGAAGGAGGCCATTCGGCCTGTCGAGCTCATGCCGGCTCTCTGCAAGAGCACTTCAGCTCGTCCCACTCCCCCGCCCTTTCCTCGCAGCCCTGCCAATTTTTTTTCTTCAGGTACTTATCCAACGACCTTTTGAAAGCCACGATTGAGTCTGCCTCCACCACCCGCTCAGGCAGTGCATTCCAGATCCTAACCACTGGCTGCGTAAATAAGTTTTTCCTCATGTCGCCTTTGGTTCTTTTGAAGAATGAAGAAGATTTACTCTTTAGGATTCCATGTGCAAACCTCTATGCCTGAGATCCCAAGGAGGACAATTTCTCGAGACATGGGCCTGAAATTTCCTACGTGGCTGCATTGGCTGCTGCCTTTCCTACATTACAACCGTGACTACACTTCAAAAGTACTTCATAAAGAAAAAGAAGGACTTGCATTTCTATAGCGCCTGTCACGACCACCAGACATCCCAAAACGCTTTACAGCCAATGAAGTACTTTTTGTAGTGTAGTCACTGTTGTAATGTGGGAAACGCGGCAGTCAATTTGCGCACAGCAAGGTCCCACAAACAGCAATGTGATAATGACCAGATAATCTGTTTTAGTGATGTTGATTGAGGGATAAATATTGGCCCCAGGACACCGGGGAGAACTCCCCTGCTGTATTCATTGGCTTCATTGGCTGTAAAGCGCTTTGGGACGTCTGGTGGTCGTGAAAGGCGCTATAGAAATGCGAGTCTTTCTTTTAGAACTGATCAGGTACAAGTCTTGCACATAATTTGCATATAAAATGTGATGACCTCCACAGCGGCATACTCGATGCAAGACTATATTATATATATATATGAAATATGTCACCAATGACCTATGTCCTGATCTTCTATGGCACCCCACACTGGTGCTCCAGTGCACTTTAGTACCCTTGAATGGTTGCATTCAATAGAAAGTACTTAACCACTTCCATGTTCTACACCCACCTCCCCTGCGGAGAAATCCTTAAATCAAAGGGATTACCCGTAGAGGCTGGAAGAGAGACATTTTAAGTCAAGAGGAAGTGAAATATGCTGCACTGACAACAGGCAATGCGATTCTCGTGGAGTGTGCCCACTGCCTGTGATTTCCTTCCAATTTTCTCTCCATTTCTCTCCTGCAGGCATTGACTCAGTGGGCACTGATCATCCTCGGCTAACTTGCCCAAGTGACCATTCATCATGTGCGAGCAGTGAGTGATAACAACGGGGATGACAGGATAACAGTCAGGAGAGGCCCGTCTGAATGATTTTCCCCTTCCTAAGTTAGAGGTGCTAAGGCCAGTTTTACTGCCTCTACTAACATCCTATGCAGTACAGATGGGAGGATTAAACCTGGGCGGCTTTTAGTCTGCCTGGAACAGTTACATGCCATTGTTATTTTGCTAATAGAGCAATTGGGAGCGCCCTCCATATTTTAATTGTCTTCTCCAGGAGATAGTTTATCAAAGAGGCATGTTTTTCGGGAGTTGGAATGAGAAATATTTTGAATGTAAAGCACTTCCCACAGAAAAGCTTCAAACGTTTAAATATCTCCTATTTGAGAAGATATATTTCCTGCTCCAGTTTAAAAGCTGCCTTCTGACAGCTGGAAAAATCCCACCCGAAAGATCAGTGCCGAGAAAGTGCTACATTGATGGAGGTGTCGTCTTTCAGATAAGACGACACCTCCATCGATGTAGCACTTTCTCGGGACTATTTAAGTGCAAGGGAGGTCCACAGTATTTATTTATCTCAACACCATCAAAAACAGATTAAAGGGTAATTTATCTTATCATTGTTTGTGGGACCCTACTGTGTGCAAATTGATTGCTGCATCTTTGTATAAAACAACAGTGACTGGACTGTGTTGTAGAGTATTTTGGGATGTTCGGAGGTCCTTCCTTCCTTCCTTTCTTCCTTCCTTTCTTTCTTCCTTCCTTCCTTCCTCCCTTTCTTCCCTCTTTCCTTCTCTCCTTCCTTCCTTCCTTCCTTCCTTCTTCCTTCCTTCCTTCCTTCCTTCCTTCCTTCCTTCCTTCCTTCCTTCCTTCCTTCCTTCCTTCCCTTCCCTTCCTTCCCTCCTTCCCTTCCCTCCTTTCCTTCCTTCCTTCCTTCCCTTCCCTCCTTCCCTTCCATCCTTCCCTCCTCCTTCCTTCCTTCCTTCCTTCCTTCCCTTCCTTCCCTTCCTTCCCTCCTTCCCTTCCCTCCTTCCCTTCCTTCCTTCCCTCCTTTCCTTCCTTCCTTCCTTCCTTTCCCTTCCCTCCTTCCCTTTCTTCCTTGATTCCTTTCTTCCTTCCTTCCCTCCTTCCTTTCCCTTCCCTCCCTTCCCCTGGAAATCTTGGTGCTCATAAAAGCAACTCAGTGATGGGTAAAGGAGATAATAACTGTGAAGGTGAATCTTGAATGACAAGTCTGTGAGAAGATAAGTATGAAACTACAGAGAGTCATAACGGCACAGAAGGAGGCCATTCGGCCCATTGAGTCCGTGAAACACATATTGTGAAGCACACCAGAATGTTTGGGCTTGTGTTCAGGCAATAGTACCGCCTGAAGGCTCGTTCTATTGTTTGTGACATCATCATCAAGCGATATGGAGATCGGGTGGGGAAGTGGAGATGAGCCATGATCTTATTGAATGGGGGAGCAGGCTCGAGGGGCCGAATGGCCGACTCCTGCCCCTATTTCTTATGTTCTTTTCTGAATCTCTCAAGTGCGCTCCAGCCTCCGACATACCTTCCAGTCATTAATTAATTCTCCACAAAGCTCCTGAAAGTACTTAACGTTGCAAACTAACACAATCACTTTAGCACTGCCCCAAACAACGCAACTCATTCAACAAAAACATGCAGTACCCATTACAAATCTTAGCACATGCCAACAAAGCTTCTGTTAAACCAATGAAAAACAATTTATGATTAAGATTAATCAGTATCCCACCAAAAAGAATGTCTTTAAAGGAAAACTAGTCTTGACATTCAATCTGAAACCACATAACTGCTATGTTTTATCTAGCTACATGCTGCGTTAATAATTAAAGGGCCCGCGCTTGAAGGGGGGTAAAATCAAAACAAATCTGCGGAAACAATATTTCAGTGAGGGAGTGGGCAATCTGTGGATCGGGCTCCCTAGGGTGACGATGGAAGCAGTCAGGATTGGTCCATTCAAATGCAAATTAGATAGATTTCTTGCAGAAAGTAACATCTTGGGATATAGCATGAGTAATTTGGGACATGACGTGTGGGGAGTGCAGCTGCTCGGGAGGGACAGGTGACTTTGGACCTCTGGTTCCCAAAGCTCTCCCCCACTGGGGGTTTTCCTCGCCTTGTGTCTGGGTCTGCTGTAGACTCATTGATAGAGATTGATTGTCATGATTAGTCATCAACTCCAATATCGTTATATCATGCGACTAGAAGGCAAAATAGATGGACCTTAGTCTTTTTCTGTCTAGCAATTCCTATGTTCCCAATAACAATATCACATGGTTTCGGGTGGGGTGGAGAATGTATATATTGTGATACACAAAGGGCTGGATTTTACCAGCCCCGAGGAGGCGGGTTTGGAGGCGGGACTGCTGGGAAAATCAAAAAGAATGGGAGCGGGTCCTGAACCCGCTCCCAACCCGCCTCCAAACAATCTTCCCGGGAGTCGGGTCCCCAATTTGCGCAGGGACCCGACTCCTAGCGGCGGGAAGAGGATTATAGCCACTTAACTGCCTGTTAACAGGTAGTTAACAGGCAGTTAAGAGGCTTTTTACCATTTTGAGACTTCTGTTGTGGGCTTCCCGATGTCGGGGAACCCTGCCAGGGTAAGTGAGGCGTGATGTGGGTCTGTTGTAATGTTTGTGTATAGATGACAGCTGCAGAAGTGGTGTGAAGGATGCAATGGGACACTGGTGAGTATCAGAGGTAAGGAAATGTTGGGAAAGTCATTTTTAATGTGATTAGATTTTTCTGTAGGTGACAAGCTTTGAAGTGTTTGTGTGGCCTCACCTCATTGGGATAAGTGACAGATCGCTTCTGTACCCTCACCTGCAGCTGTCATCTGTTTTATCCTAAGGAGAGAGTCACTGGAGAGCCTGGGTGAAAGGGCTCACCTTTGTACAGTGTTTGATAGCACCTCAATGCTGTCAAACGCTGTCAAATCATCTTCAAGAAGAAATGGTACATGTCCCTTTAAGAAAATCGGCAGATGAAGTGTCATCAACTGACGTCGTCTGACACAAGCTTTCCCTTAATTGGCCAGCAAGCCCGCAGGGCGGGCTTAACAAGGCCAAAATGGGGAAAATAGCGTCTGTGCGTCGGACATCGCTGGGGGCGGGACTAGAACCCGGAAGACAGCAGTCCCACCCCCAACTCGTCTCGGTAAGTAAAATCCAGCCCAAGGTGTCACAATTGTGTGGGACAGGCTGGATGGACCAGAGGGCCTTTGCTCAGTGGGTAGCACCCTTGTCTCTGAGTCAGAAGGTTGTGGGTTCAAGTCCCACTCCAGAGACTTGAGCGCAAAAATCTAAGCTGACACTGTCGGAGGTGCCGTCTTTCGGATGAGACGTTAAACCGAGGCCCCATCTGCTCTCAGGTGGATATAAAAGATCCGATGGCACTATTTGAAGAAGAGCAGGGGAGTTATCCCTGGTGTCCTGGGGCCAATATTTATCCCTCAATCAACATCACTGAAAACAGATTATCTGGTCATTATCACATTGCTGTTTGTGGGACCTTGCTGTGTGCAAAATTGGCTGCCACGTTTCCCACATTACAACAGGGACCACACTTCAAAAAGTACTTCATTGGCTGTGGTCGTGAAAGGTGCTATATAAATACAAGTCTTTCTTTCTTTCCTTCTTTATCTGTCCGCCATTGTTCGTATGTCCGTACATATTGTGCACAGTTTACAGCAGAGGTTCAGTGGTCAGTGGTTTGACCTGTTGTGGTGTCGATGTCTGGTGTGGGTCAATTGAGTGAGACGAGGAGGCATCAATACAGGATATAGCTCACTACTACACACAGAGCTCCTTTGTGAAGTCATTATTTTACTTTGAAACCGAACTAATGGAAAGATAAGAGAATGAAACAGAAGAAAGTTGGATTTCTTTGCTTTTGTAAACGTCAAACACAAATTCATTGGTCATTCATCCTATTGCTGCTTGTGAGATGTTGCTGGTGCAGAATGATTGCATCATGCATTTCAGAAGTAATTATTGAGTGAAGCACTTGGTGCTGTTTTGATGTCATAAAGTGCTATACAACTCCAGAGCACAAAATCTCGGCTGAGACTCCAGTGCAATGCTGAGGTAGTACTGTTTACCTATGACCTATACAGGACCCCGATTTCTATATTAAGATGAAACAGGCGGGCGCTTTGGACACCCGGTGGTAGGCCCCTTTTTAAAATGGCGGCGGCGGCTGCATCGCCGGTGTTAACGGGGCGGGAAGGCTACCGACTCCATTTTGAGGCCGTTACCCGCCCGTTAACGCCAGGCGAAGGCAGTGCAAATCGACGCCAGTGTGTTGCGATAATGACATTATTGAATGTTTTTCTTCTAAGTTGGCGACTCTATAAAGCAGTGGCTGCCAGCTATTGAATTTTGAGGAAAGGCACGGGCTTGTACTAAGATCCTCCTAAGATAGATGTTGGGAAAACGTGGGGATCTAAAAATGGAAATATGAATGTTAGTGTTAGGGGGGATTAAATATGTAGGGTTATGGGGATAGGATGGGATATGTTAGGGGGAATTAAATACGTGGGGTTACGGGGGTAGGGTGGGATATGTGTACTGTGGGGATTAAAGCAGGGACAGGGTACTGGATTTGGATGATCAGCCATGATCGTATTGAATGGTGGAGCAGGCTCGACGGGCTGAATGGCCTACTCCTGCTCCTAGATTCTATGTTTCTATGTATGTTTCTATGAATAACAAATGCTGGAAATGCAGAGTGATTTTACTTCACCATTTATTTTTTTGCTTCAGCATTTTGTACAAGTGACCTGGATTCAGGTAGAGGACGCAAATATAAATGACCTGGTTTTGCAGTCTCAATGCAAGGCAATTAAATTCGCAGGTGACACCGATCCTGTGAAGCAGTAAAAAGCTAACTAAAGAATGTTTTTGCAAGATGTTTATGCACCGGGTTGATCAGTGACAAATCAAGTTCAATACAAACAAGCGCAAGATAATATAGAATGTAAAAATAGGAGGCACGAGTACATGTGGGTGGGATTGAACTTGCCAAGGATGAAGCGAAGAGAGACCTATTAGTGTTAGCCGACTCGTCATTCACCACGTCCACAGTGCAAAGCGACAATCGGCAAAACAAACAGGATACTGTTATATTATCAAAGAGAGAAAGAAAGAGAGACTTGCATTTCTATAGCGCCTTTCACGACCACCGGATGTCCCAAAACGCTTTACAGCCAATGAAGTACTTTTTGGAGTGTAGTCACTGTTGTAATGTAGGAAACGCGGCAGCCAATTTGCACACAGCAAGCTCCCACAAACAGCAATGTGATAATGACCAGATAATCTGTTTTTTTGTGATGTTGATTGAGGGATAAATATTGGCCCAGGACACAAGGGGGAGAACTCCCCTGCTCTTCTTCGAAATAGTGGCCGCGGGATCTTTTACGTCCACCCGAGAGAGCAGACGGGGCCTCGGTTTAACATCTCATCCGAAAGACGGCACTTCCGACAGTGCAGCAACTCCCTCAGCACTGCACTGGGAGTGTGAGTTGGTAATTTAACCATGAATTATTGCGTACAGGTCTCGTTGGCGTAACGTAACGAGATCCCCGAGGACTTAGGGGTACAGAAGAACATAAGAACTAGGAGCAGGAGTCGGCCATACGGCCCCTCAAGCCTGCTCCGCCATTCAATAAGATCATGGCTAATCTTCTACCTCATCTCCACTTTCCCACCCGATCCCCATATCCCTTGATTCCCTTAGAGCCCAAAAAAGTGTAAAGGAGAGCAATGAGGCTGCTCGGCTCTGTGAGAGGAGTGACTTGACAGGGCGTTGAGCGCTGTTCAGTCTCAAAAGGAAATGTTACATGGGGACCTAATAGAAGTATATGGATCATGAATCAGATTGAGAAAGTAAACCTGGGACAATGCTAGGGTAGCAGAATAAAAGGACATGGGTATAGGATTGTGAAGGGTACGTTTAGTACAAACATCAGGAGTCTTTCTTGACACCGACATTGATCAACAGCTGGAAAGGGTTGTTAGGAAGGGCGGTCGAGGCCAGGACACTGGATTCGTTTAAGAAGCAGCTCGATACTGCAATGGGAAGATGGTAGAGTTCTTATTCTGGATGGTTGAGATCAAAGGTTCACTAGATTGATCCCTGGGATGAGAGGATTGTCCTATGAGGAGAGATTGGGCCTATACTCTCTGGAGTTTAGAAGAATGAGAGGTGATCTCATTGAAACAGATAAGATTCTGAGGGGGATTGACAGGGTAGATGCTGAGAGGTTGTTTCCCCCTGGCTGGAGAGTCTAGAACTAGGGGGCATAGTCTCAGGATAAGAGGTAGGCCATTTAAAACTGAGATGAGAAGGAATTTCTTCCCTCAGAGGGTTGTGAATCTTTGGAGTTCTCTGCCCCAGAGGGCTGTGGATGCTCAGTTGTTGAGTATATTCAAGACTGAAATCGATAGATTTTTGGACTCTCGGGGAATCAAGGGATGTGGGGATCGGGCGGGAGAGTGGAGTTGAGGTCGAAGATCAGCCATGATCTTATTGAATTACGGAGCAGGCTCGAGGGGCTATATGGCCGACTCCTGCTCCTAATTCTTATGTTCTTAAATGGGCTGAAAGCTTCCTTCGCCCAATTTTGAAATTGAGCGGTTGAAGTTCAATAATAATGTTATCTGAAGGGTGAAAAAATATGAACCGTGAATAACCGGCAAACTCAACATTCAAAGATAACTTTACAACAGTTGGAGAGCAGAGTGCTATGCTGAGTGACTCACCATGGCCAACACTGATCAGTGAAAGGATTACAGGGAAGACTTTCTGCCCGAGTTGAGATTAGCTAACTCAGCACAGGCCAGGGCTAGACGTGAGACCCTTTCAGTTCTTCTGATTTAGTAGTATGTCAACTTGACTCAGTTGGCGGGGCTATTGTGTTAGCTGACTCGTCATTCATCACGTTCACAGTGCAAAGCGACAATAGGCAAAACAAACAAGATGCTGTTATATTATCAAGTCAGTTGGTAATTTAACCATGAATTATCATATACAGTTCTGGTTGGCATAACGTAACGAGCTCACCTAGGACTTAGGGGTACATAAAAACAAAAGAAATGTCTCTGGGTCAGAGGTTGTAGGTTTAAGGTCCACTCAAGGACTTGAGAAAGAAAGAAAGAAAGATTTACAATTATATATCGCCTTTCATGACCTCAGGTCGTCCCAAAACGCTTTACAGCCAATGAAGTACTTTTTTGAAGTGGAGTCACTGTTGTAATGTAGGAAACGCGGCAGCCAATTTGCGCACAGCAAGCTCCCACAAACAGCAACGTGACAATGACCAGGTAATCTAGTTTGATCTAATTCGAGCACATAATCTGGGCTAACAATTCAGTGCCACTCTGAGGGAGTGTTGTGTGGCTTGAGGTGCCTGCCATCTTTTGGATGAGACGTTAAACCGAGGCATTGTCTGCCTGTTCAGGTGAATGTTAAATATCCCAAAAGCAAAGCGTTTTTCCCAGGATCCTGGTCAGCACGACCAAAAACATTTGAATTGGTCATTTACCTTACGTACTGTTTGTGCAAACTCACTGCATGCAAATTGGCTGTCACATTTGCCTGCGTAACAGTGACTGCTCTTCAAAAGTGTTTCAGTGGATCTGAAGCACTTTAATGCAACCTGGGGATGTAATAAAGTATTCTGTAAATGCCAGTTCTTTACTACATCATGTGGTGTGTTTTACCAAGAAGGCTTGAGGGCAGGTCCACCACCGTCAACACTTTGTGGAACTCAGGTGTGTTCCCACAAATAAAATGAAGAATCCACCAAGAACATTTTTAGTTCAAGAACAGTGTGTATTTGGAAAAGTTCCACTGCACTGTACGTTTCTCAGATTTAGTTTGATCGCTATCGCCTTCACACAGGTGTAAATGGTTCTGCAATACCACGCAGCTGTGTGTATTCGGTCAGCCGGGGCTCAGTGGGCAGCACCCTCGCCTTTGCATCAGAAGGGTTGTGGGTTCAGGTCCCACTTCAGAGACTTGAGCGCAAAAATCTAAGCTGACACTGCAGTGCAGTGCTGAGGGAGCGCCGCACTGTCGGAGGTGCCGTCTTTCAGATGAGACGTTAAATCGAGGCCCCGTCTGCTCTCTCAGGTGGATGTAAAAGATCCCATGGCACTATTTCGAAGAAGAGATGGGGAGGTGTCCTGGGCCAATATTTATCCCTCAATCAACATCACTAAAACAGATTATCTGGTCATTATCACTTTGCTGTTTGTGGGAGCTTGCTGTGCGCAAATTGGCTGCCGCGTTTCCCACATTACAACAGTGACTACACTTCAAAAAGTACTTCATTGGCTGTAAAATGCTTTGGGATGTCTGTTGGTTATGAAAGGCGCTATAGAAATGCAAGTCTTTCTGTCCTTTCTTTTCATTCTTTTCTTCATTCTTTTCTTTCCTTTCCTTTTCTTCCTTTCACCTCGTTCATACTGCAGGATGGTTTCACACACAGGCAGTGAGACTAAAGTTGGGTGAGGAGAGGATCAGGCTCGCCTCTCCGATAGCCTGTTCACAACATTCACTGTCTATGTTTGCACATCAAGAATGACTTGGTTGTGTTATTGCAGAGCGCTCATAGCCAGATGAGTTGTACACCAGCGTGGGTCAGAGAGAAGGGGAGGACATTGAAGAGAGAAGAAAAAAGGTGAATATTTTGAAACCAGAAAAGGTTTTTGTTATTCCTGCTCCAAGATTGATAGAGAATACATTCGAGCCTCTGGGACCTGTGGATGTGGAAAATAATCTCCTCAGTGAGCATGCGATGGGGAAAGACTTTCCTTGGACGCTATGAGTTAGTGACATCCTAAACACAGCGGGGAAATTTCACTCCAGGGTTTTCACTCCAGTGATCCCCTGCTGGAAGTGTGTGCGTGTGCGGATCAGGACAAGATTGGGCTTGACCCAAGATGCCCTCTACAGTCCAATAGTCTACCTTGGCTACACATGAAGAATAGCCACTTGGACAAGACATACCTGTTGTTAAATATGGAATTATCTCAATACGAGTTGGGGACTTTGTGGAGAAAACTGAAAAAAGACTGGCGTTGTACTTGTATAAGTGATAATTTAATGAATGCTTGGTCCTAACTAAAGGTATGTCTACATATATATATATATTTTTTTTGCCCAAAACTGTTTGTGCACAAACACGGTCAATAATCAAATCTCTGCTCTGGTTGCATCAATACAGTTAGAGCAAGAGGCTGATTTTCATTGCCTTCATTGCTTTTCATACTTGCTCACCTCTTCAGCTCACGTAACCCGATCTGATTTCCTCATTGGGCTGGTCTGCTCGGACACTGACTGACGGCAGGCAGCCAAGTGCAACAGGCAGGAGAGGAACCTGCCTGAAGTCACATAGGCACATAGCAAAGCTGCCTGCGAAAACCGCAGTCTGTAACTCAGCTGAATAAACCAAAACCACAAGGAGGAGGAGGAAACAAATCCTTGTATTTTATTCTGGGCAGCGGCTTTAGCCACGTGATCATATCAGGCCATAGAAAGAATCTGAATCCTCTGCCACAATCTCAGTGGCTGAAGGTTGGAATACCAAGCAAAACGGTAACTACATTCTAATTTCATATCCTATTTAATCTAACCGTGCCCACATTTCAGCGTTCTTTTTTTCCCTTTAATGGGGTAAAATACACGGGGTTAGATTTTATCGCGAGGCAAAAAAAGAACGTCCCCTCTTACTTTTTTCGGGTGCGCGGCCCTTTTAAGGGGCATTCAAAATAGCGCGCATGCGGGGTTTTTCGTGCTGAAACGTCAGCTGCGTGGGAGGTTCCGAGAGCCATGCGGTTTAAAGGGAACATTGGCCGGAAACCTTTGGCAGCGGATCGGCCACCTGTTGCACACCCAGAGTTTCCGCGCAGGCCCGCTCGCCGGCTTTCACAGTGTAGACACCGCGCAGGTGCAAACACTTGAACGGGGGCCGCGCATTGGGTGAGGCAGGCCGCGCAGGAGGCAGCGCGGCCTACGGGGCAACGTTGCGTATACACCCCACCAATGTTCCCTTTAGGCTGCGCGGCCGAGCAGCTCCCTGGACCTCCCGCGCAGCCGGTTCGCCAGCTTTTCAATGCGAAATTTTGAGTGGGCCGCGCAGCCAAGAAAAAAAATATTAACGGTAACCCTGCACCCCACCCGATTTTCATTTCTTTTGGAGACGCCAATGGAAAGGAAAATCCGACGGGGTGTATAACGGGTGGCCGATCCACTAATGCCGTGTGCCCCTGGGCGGGAAGAGATAAAATCTACCCCCAGGCTTTTGTAGGGCCTTTGGTTCACTTTCAAGCAATCAGTTGCTACTACTTTCGTATGACAGGAAAAGCTTATAATGGGATGTCTAGTTTGGCTCTCCATTCGACGGCCTCCTGAGATGCCGAGTGGAGAAATGAGGTGCCTCCCGCCACAGATCTCAGTGGGCGGGTTGCTGTGATGTGTTCCATGGTCTGGGATCATGGCCACAGTCGCACTTCGGGTCGTCCCTCATCTTCCACTTGTGGAGCAGGTGGTCGCATCGTCCGTGCCCTGTGCGGATTGGGTTGAGCACCGTCCACTGTGCTCGAGGGAGGGAGCAATCGGTTGAATGTGAAGTACACTTTTTCACCAGATGTACTGTAGTGCTAAAGACCTTACATAAGAACATAAGAAATAGGAGCAGGAGTAGGTCATTTGGCCCCTCGAGCCTGCTCCGCCATTCAGTAAGATCATGGCTGATCTGGTCTTGGCCTCAACTCCACTTCCCTGCTCGCTCCCCATAACCCTTGACTCCTTTATCGTTCAAATATCTGTCTATCTCCACCTTAAATATATTCAATGACTCCGCCTCCACAGTTCTCTGGGGTAAAGAATTTCAAAGATTCACGACCCTCTGAGAGAAGAAATTTCTCCTCATCTCCATCTTAAATGGGCGACCCCTTATTCTGAAACTATGCCCCTAGTTCTAGATTCCCCTACGAGGGGAAACATCCTCTCAGCATCTACCCTGTCAATCCCCCTCAGAATCTTATATGTTTCAATAAGATCACCTCTCATTCTTCTAAACTCCAATGAGTATAGGCCCAACCTGCTCAACTTTTCTTCATAAGACAACCTGTTCATCTCAGGAATCAACCTAGTGAACCTTCTCTGAACACCCTCCAATGCAAGTATACCCCTCCTTAAATAAGGAGACCAAAACTGCACGCAGTACTCCAGTTGTAGCAAGATTTCCCTACTTTTATACTCCATCCCCCTTGCAATAAAGGCCAACATTCCATTTGCCTTCCTAATTACTTGCTGTACCTGCATGCTAACTTTTTGTGTTTCATGTACAAGGACCCTCAGACCCCTCTGTACTGCAGCATTTTGTAGTCTCTCTCTATTTAAATAATAATTTGCTTTTTTATTTTTCCTACCAAAGTGGATAACCTCACATTTTCCCACATTATACTCCCAATGAGGTGGGACTAGACAGCCAATTCAAAACTTGTTACCTACAGAAAAGTGTAAATGCATAAAAAATTATTTTCCCAACATTTTCTAACCTCTGAAACTCACCAGTGCACCATTGGATCCTTCACACCACTTCTGCAGCTGTCATCAATGCAGAAACATTGCAGCAGACTCACAACACGCCACACTTACCCTGGTGTGGTGTCTGGATGTCGGGGAACCTGAGGCAGAAGTAGCAAAATTGAAAAAGAGCCTGTTAACAAGTATCAATTACCTGTTAACAGCCAGGTAAGTGGCTATAATTCTCTTCCCGCCGCTAGCTGTCGGGTCCATGCGCAAATCGGGGACTCGACACTTGGGAAGATTGATTGGAGGTGGGTTGACAGTGGGTTTCCTGCCCACTGTCAATCTTTGCAATTTTGACAGCGGTCCCGCTTCCAATCCCACACTCTGAGGAACGGCAAAATTCTGGCCAATTGTGTCCTCTTCACAACTTGCTTTCCCACCTATCTTTGTATCATCAGCAAATTTGGCTACAGTACAGTCGGTCCCTTCATCCAAGTCATTAATATAGATTGTAAACAGCTGAGGCCCCAGCACTGATCCCTGTGGCACCCCACTAGTTACAGTTTGCCAACGTGAAAATTACCCATTTATCCCGACTCTCTGTTTCCTGTTAGTTAGCCAATCCTCTATCCATGCTAATATATTACCCCCAACCCCATGAGCTCTTATCTCGTGCAGTAACCTTTTATGTGGCACCTTATCGAATGATTTCTGGAAATCCAAATACGCTACATCTACTGGTTCCCCTTTATCCACCTTGCTCATTCCATCCTCAAAGAACTGTAGTAAATTTGTCAAACATGATTTCCCTTTCATAAAACCATGCTGACTCTGCTTGACTGTATTATGATTTTCTAAATATCCTGCTACTACTTCCTTAATAATGGACTCCAGCATTTTCCCAATGACAGTTGTTAGGCTAACTGGTTTATAGTTTCCTGCTTTCTGTCTCCCTCCTTTCTTGAATAGGGGTGTTACATTTGCGGGTTTCCAATCCGCTGGGACCTCTCCAGAATCCAGGGACTTTTGGTAGATTACAACCAATGCAGCCACTATGTCTGCAGCCACTTCTAGGATGCAGGCCATCAGGTCCAGGGGACTTGTCCACCTTTAGTCCCATAAGTTTGCCTAGTACTTTTTATCTAGTGATGGCGATTGTTTTAAGTCCCTGTCTCCCTATAGCCCCTTGATTATCTATTATTATTGGGATGCTTTTAATGTCTTCTACCGTGAAGACTGATACAAAATATTTGTTCAAAGTCTCTGCCATTTCCCCGTTTCCCATTATTAATTCCCCAGTCTCATCCTCTAAGGGACCAACGTTTACTTTAGTTACTCTCTTCCTTTTTATATACCTGTAGAAGCTCTTACTGTCTGTTTTTATATTTATTGCTAGTTTACTCTCATAATCTATCTTCTCTCTCTTTATTTTTTTTAGTCGTTCTTTGCTGGTGTCTAAAAATTTCGCTTATTATGTTTTCAATGGTTTTGTCAAAATGAAAATACCTAAATGGACAATTGGAGGTTTTTTTTTTTTAGCTCTGTATGTATGGAAACCCATTACCATGCTTAAGAGTCTTGAAACTAAACTGCTGGTAAATCCACATAAGTAGCTTCTATTTCTGGATAGCTGATTGGGACTGCACACTCTCTCTGCACAGGGACACACCCACCTGCTTTATTCCTTACAGATTTGCTTCAGCCTTTCGCAACGCAGCTGATTTACTTAAGCCCAGAGAACGTATTGCATGTTGGCCAAGAGTCAAGTGCTTATGGACCCCCAACAGTCAGACAGAGGTAAGTAGGCAAGCAGGAAAAGAATGAAAAATTAAGTGAGAGCAGATCGCGTAACGAATTAAGTGAGAGCAGACTGGCCGGGGAAGAACACAGTGGGAACAAATTGTGTGTTGGGCAGGATCTGCAGAAACAGAGATAGAATGCAAGAATTATTGAATGACTTAATAATCTGAGACTTTATTGTTACTGTATTTTGACTATTTAATCACTAACTGCTGGTTGATAAATCTTGAGGTTCTTCTGAGTGAAGTAGTTCCTCCTCATCTCAGTTTTGAAAGAGCAGCCCCTTATTCTAAGACTATGTCCCCTAGTTCTCGTCTCACCCGTCATCGGGAACATCCTCCCCGCATCCACCCGATCCAACCCCTTCACAATCTTATATGTTTCAATAAGATCGCCTCTCATTCTTCTGAACTCCAATGAGTAGAGTCCCAATCTACCCAACCTCTCCTCATATGACCACCCCCTCATCCCCGGGATTAACCGAGTGAACCTTTTTTGCACTGCCTCGAGAGCAAGGATGTCTTTCCTTAAGTAAGGACACCAAAACTGTATGCAGTATTCCAGGTGCGGTCTCACCAATACCTTGTACAACTGAAGCAATACCTCCCTATTTTTATATTCTATCCCCCTAGCAATGAAAGCCAACATTCCATTGGCCTTCTTAATCACTTGCTGCACCTGCATACTAACCTTTTGAGTTTCGTGCACCAGGACCCCCAGATCCCTTTGCACTTCAGTACTCTCCAGTTTCTTGCCATTAAGATAATAAATTGCTCTAGGATTTTTCCTGCCGAAGTGCATCACCTCACACTTTCCAGTGTTGTATTCCATCTGCCAAATCTCTGCCCACTTACTTAGCCTGTCTATGTCCCCTTGCAGGTTTTTTATGTCCTCCTCACTCACTACTTTCCCTCCCATCTTTGTATCATCTGCAAATTTTGATATGTTACACTTGGTCCCTTCCTCCAAATCGTTAATATAGATTGTGAAGAGTTGGGGACCCAGCACTGACCCCTGTGGAACACCACTAGTTACTGATTGCCAGTCTGAGAATGAACCATTTATCCCAACTCTTTGCTTTCTGTTAGATAGCCAATCCTCTATCCATGCCAGAATATTACCCCCAATCCCGTGATTTTTTACCTTAAGCAATAATCTTTTGTGTGGCACCTTGTCAAATGCCTTTTGGAAGTCCAAATACACTGCGTCCACTGGTTCCCCTTTATCCACTCTATATATGGATTAGTGTCAGGTACACTCTGGCGATTTTAATCCTACTCGCTCAGCAGAAACCTGGCGGGTGGGCAGTTACAATTCCTCTGTCCGAAAGCTGCCATTATCACAACATCTGGAATTTTAACCTGCTCTCCTGAGCAGGCAGCGAGGACATGCGCCCGGAGCCAACAGGGTCCTTCTTTACATATGCATGTTGCGGCCTGATGACATCATTGAGACCCGACTGTAATTTTAACTCAGGCCTGAGCGGGGAATCCACCTGGAGTTAAAATCGGGGCCAGTCACTGAAATACGCTAGTCTCATAACTATTTCGGACAGCCTGACTCCTACAATTAAAACAAAGAATACCAAAACAGGATAAAGACCAAAGGAATGGAGAATCCGCCCACAATGGCTCAGATAGTGAAAGCACTTGCCTGTGAAGCTCCACGGTTGAATAGCCTGTTCACACTTACTCACACTTGAAGAAATGGCAACTTGCATGGCTGCCAGCACTCATTGATATGCACTGATGACTTGATGATTAAGCTTGCTGTATGTGTATCAGCTGTGGCTCAGTGGGTAACACTCTCTCTCACCTCTGAGTCAGAAGGTTGTGGGTTCAAGTCCCACTCCAGAGACTTGAGCACAAAAGTCTAGGCTGACACTCCAGTGCAGTGCTGAGGGAGTGCTACACTGTCGGAGGTGCCGTCTTTCGGATGAGACGTTAACCTGAGGCCCCGTCTACTCTCTCAGGTGGACGTAAAAGATCCCATGGCCACAATTTTGAAGAAGAGCAGGGGAGTTATCCCCGGTGTCCTGGCCAATATTTATCCCTCAACCAACATCACTAAAAACAGATTATCTGGTCATTATCACATTGCTGTTTGTGGGAGCTTGCTGTGCGCAATTGGCTGCTGCGTTTCCTACTCTTCTTCTTCTTCTTAGGCAGTCCCTCGGAACCGAGGATGACTTGCTTCCACATTAAAAATGAGTTCGCAGGTGTCTGATGAGTCCAATGCAGGACCTACAGTCTCTGTCACAGGTGGGGCAGAAGGTGGTTGAAGGGGCGGGAGGGTGGGGTGCTTGGGTTGATGTGCGCTCCTTGCGCTTGGCTTCAGCTTACTCTTGGCGAAGAGACTCAAGGTGTTTGGCGCCTTCCCGGATGCTTCTCCTCTACTTAGTGCGGTCTTGGGCCAGGGATTCCCAGGTGTCGGTGGGGATGTTGCACTTTTTCAAGGAGGCTTTGAGGGTGTCCTTGAAGCATTTCCTCTGCCCACCTGGGGCTCTCTTGCCGTGCTGGAGCTCCGAGTAGAGCGCTTGTTTTGGGAGTCTCGTATCGGGCATGCGGACACAGATGCATGCGGATGCATGCCCCCCGATTATCAAACTCTACGACAAGGCCTTGGACAACGTGGACCACTTTCCATACCTCGGGAGCCTACTGCGTTTCCTACATTACAACAGTGACTACACTTCAAAAAGTACTTCATTGGCTGTAAAGTGCTTTGGGATGTCCTGAGGTCGTGAAAGGCGCCGTATAAATGCAAGTCTTTTTTTCTTATCAGCATCTTTAGGTCTCTTGCACCATTCCCTGGAGTCCTGATCCTAGGCTAATCCTTCTGTGAGGTACCGAGAAGAACACAGCTTACGACTTCCTCTCCCTCTACGTGAGGAGGAACATGGCTGCTGCCTGGCACCACCCCCCTTATATCATTGCCAAGACCCGCCACTCATTTTAAAGGAAAATCATAAGTGCCCGCCTACATTCTACCACTGCATGACGCAGCATGGTGACATATCACCAGATCACTGAAATGAGAATTTCAATAGTGAAGCCCTTCATACTGAGAAAAACTAATGGTGGAAGAAACAATCCTTATAATTACATAGGTTCACATCGGATATACGGCACAGATACAGGCCATTCGGCCCAACCAGTCCATGCCGGACTTTATGCTCCACTCAAGCCTCCTCCCATCTTTCCTCATTTAACTCTATCAGCATAACCCTCTATTCCCTTCCCTCTCATATGCTCGTCTAGCTTCCCCTTAAATGCATCTATACTATTTGCCTCAACCACTCCCTGTGTAGCGAGTTCCACATTAAGTACATAGGAGCAGGAGTAGGACATTTGCCCTTCGAGCCTGCTCTGTCTTTCAGTAAGATCATGGCTGATCTTCTACCTCAACTCCACTTTCCCGCCCGATCCCCATATCCCTTGATTCACTTAGTATCCAAAAATCTATTGATCTCAGGATTGAGCATCCACAGCCCTCTGGGGCAGAGAATTCCAAAGATTCACCACCCTCTGAGTGATGAAAATTCTTCTCATCTCAGTCCTAAATGGCCGACCCCTTATTCTGAGACTGTGACCCCTGGTTCTAGACTCTCCAGCCAGGGGAAACATCCTCCCTGCATCCACCCTGTCAAGCCCTGTAAGAATTTTAGGTTTCTCTGGGTAAAGAAGCTGTCATCACTTTAGGATGGGAAACGGCTGCAACCAGTTTCTTAATATCCCAAATATAACTGCAGAGAATTGGCACAATGCCATCGCGCTATGACCAGTACAGCTTGCAGAATCATGGCTTTTCCGGTAGCTTTCCTCATGGGCTGCTAGTAAATGACCAAATACTGAACCAACACTTGGCAAGCAGTGTGAATTCATCCTGGAGCTCCAGCCAAGTCTTTCGCAAGCCCCAGAGTAAACCTTGGCACTAACTACACGCAGAAAATGTGATCCTTTTAAGAGATTCCCTGCTTCGCTTAAATGTAACTAGTTGTGTGAAACGAAGCAGTGTATTCAACAACGGCAACCTGCATTTATATAGCGCCTTTAAAGTAGTAAAACGTCCCAAGGCGCTTCACAGGAGCGTTATCAGGCAGATTTTGACATCGAACCACATAATAGGGATATTACATTGGATTACATCGGATATACGGCACAGAAACAGGCCATTCGGCCCAACCAGTCCATGCCGGCGTTTATGCTCCACTCGAGCCTCCTCCCGTCTTTCCTCGCCTAACTCTATCAGCATAACCCTCTATTCCCTTCTCCCTCAAATGTTTGTCCAGCCTCCCCTTAAATGTATCTATACTATTTGCTTCAACCACTCCCTGTGGTAGCGAGTTCCCCATTCTCACCACCCTCTGGGTAAAGAAGTTTCTTCTGAATTCCCTACTGGATTTCTTGGTGACTATCTTATATGGATGGCCTCTAGTTATGCTCTTCCCCACAAGTGGAAACGCTCTCTCTGTATCCACTCTATCAAAACCTTTCATCATTTTAAAGACCTCTATTAGGTCACCCCTCAGCCTTCTTTTTTCAAGAGAAAAGAGACCCAGCCTGTTCATCTTTTCCTGATATGTATACCCTCGCATTTCTTGTAAATCTTCTCTTTCCAGTGCCTCTATATCCTTTTTATAATATGGTGACCAGAACTGTACACAGTACTCCAAGTGTGGTCTAACCAAGGTTCGATACAGGTTTAGCATAACTTCACTACTTTTCACTATCCCTCTAGAAATAAACCCTACTGCTTAGGGCAGATGACCAAAAGCTTGCTCAAAAAGGCAGGTTTTAAGAAACGTCTTAAAGGAGGAAAGAGAGTTAGGTAGAGGGGCGGAAAGGTTTAGGGAGGGAATTCCAGAGCTTAGGGCCCAGGCAGCTGTCTGGGAGGGGGAGTAGTCCCAGGGCCTTTACGTCAAGAAGACACTGTCCACGCTGGGCAAAGTTGTCGTTGCGTTCTAGTGCTTGCCAAACACTTCCGGTAATGCCGATAATCTGCAGGAGTGGTGCCCGCTCCTTAGCGCCGCAAGGGCGGGCACTAGAAGCTCATCTGCAGCACATGCCTGCCAGAAACGTCAGCCTGGCAGAGCCTGCACTGCCAACAGGCCATCCCAGAAAATAAGCGCAGGGCCGGAACCCAGGATATCTGGACCCTGGTCTAATTACGGGAGCACCTTCACCACATGGACTGCAGCAGCTCAAGAAGAAGGCTCACCATCAGCTTCCCGAGGAAAAAGTAAGGATGGGCAATAAATCCCAGCCTTGCCAGCGACGCCCATATCCTGAGGAATAAATAATAAAATTAAATAAATCGGTGCAAATTGCTTCCCGTCTCCCACTGCTGGCTACTTCAGCACATCCAGCGATCTGTCAGGGAGCAGGCCATTGGGCTGCAATTCAGTCGCTGAAGCCACTGTGTTCTGACTCTATGGGTTGGATTTTGTCTTGGGGTTGGGTTGGGGTCGTGTTACCCGCATTTCGTGTTGCCCCCCCCGACTCCAGATTAATGTGGATGAATGATGCAATTTTCACTTAATTGGCCAATTGAGTTCCAACATGTGGGAACCCATGGCCAATGAGTTATTTCAGTCTGAAAGTCGCCTCCGATGACGTCATCATTGCTGCTGCATTTAAGGTCTGCAACAAGCCTTGCTTCCTCTGCAGGCTGCCAAGCTTTTGGACCTCTATTCTAAAGGCACCTGCAGCAGGAATGGCCAGCCAATGGCCCAGGGCTGCTCCCAGGTTCCATGACGTTGCCCTTCAGGCTTTGGTGGATGGAGCAAGAGCCAACAGGGAGGGGCTCTTCCCCTCCTCAGGGAGGAAGAAGCCTCCCAGCAGACAAAGGCTGTGTGGGTCCAGATCGCCCAGGAGGTCACCTCTTTATCATTGACAGGCAGAACCTGGATCCAGTGCAGGAAGAGGTTTCATGACCTTCTACGTACTGCTAAAGTGAGTATGACTTTCCCTTCACCCTCAATCTGATCCCCATTGCCTCTCCTCACCAGCACTCAGCTTTAGCAACCTCTTCCTCCATATCCCACTTGACACTGACATCCATGCACCCTTACCCATTCCCTCTCCCTCTATGGTCACATTCACCTTACTATTCGACTATGCAGCCCTCACACTCCCTATCACTGTCATGCAATGACAACAACTTACAACACACAGGGAGGGCCCTTAGTCTCGCCAGCTCAATCCATCTTTGTCTCCTTCTAAGCATCTATGCTATGGATTCTCTACACTCACTCCTTCAATCTCACTCAAACTCCACTTGTCTCCCTCATTGCAGGAAAAGAGAGCTCACAATAAAAGGGAAAGAGCCAGGACAGGAGGAGGACCACCCTTATTAGCCCAGCTCACCCCCTGGGAGGATGCGGTCATGGAGATCGTGGGCGTAGAGGAGGAAATGCAAATGGGGGACGGACAGACGGGTGCATCAGAGCAAGCTGGTGACTGAATAGTGTTCCATCTCTCTCATTGACATTGCATGAGTCGCTGATAATGAATCTGAAGCTCTAACAGATGGATTTATGATCATTTGCAATATGCAATGTGCATGTAACCTTGGCATCACATCTCTGACTCTTTCCTTTACTCCCCCACAGGACCATCGCAAGCACCCGTCCCCACTAGCCAGGAGGAAGAGCCTGAGCAGACAGACTCCTCAGAGGAAGCTGCAACCTCTGAGGGCGCAGCGTCAGCAGAACTCAGCGCACCCAGCACCAGCGCAGACACTCACACCTCGGTGGGACCCTCGGGACATAGAGTAGTGTTGTCACCTGGTGTATCACAGCTCACAAGTGAGCATCAGCAGATGGTGGAGACAGGGAAAGCAGTGGAGGGCGCAGGACTCTCCTAGCTCGGCTCAGCTGCATGTCGACCCTCTGCCTCTGGGTCCATCTATAAGATCAGTGGTGCTGGGACTCCAGGAACAGATGCAGGAGTCTCTGACAGGTTTTGACTCCAGGGTCGCTGCGAGTGTGGAGCGAATGGAGGAGTCCATAGTGAACATGAGCAGAGCCTTTGTGGAGTCATTGGCGCATGAACGCATCACCATGGAAAGGATGGCAACCTCCATGGAGGTGATAAGTCGCCAGAGTGCAGAAAACATGGTGAGTGTTCTGAATAGAATGACATCTCTGGAGGAGTGATGGTCATCTATTGAACAGAGAAACCAGACCTTCATGGAAGTCCTTCTGAGTAGGACTTCCAGTGCAGATACGGGTCCCCATGGCCCCCCTGATGTGCAGCAAGGTGCTCTCAAGCCACTTGAAAGCGCTGAGGTGGACCTGACATGAGAGGGATGTTGGTGGCACACAACAAGGAGGTGGGGGCTCCTCTCCAAGCACTCACACTTCCATGCCACTGACAGGTCCTCGGTCAGAGCCCCACCAGAGTCCACACCCAAGTGAGATCGGCGTCTCAACCCCTGCCCAGCCGCAGGAGCAGCAGACTGTTGCCGAGCCCTCTCAGGTTCGCAACCCCAGAGGACGCCCGCCAAAGGAGTCGAGACAGGAGCAGCAACAAAGTGAGCAAGGGGCCTCCACTTCTGCTGAAGCCACAGGGGAAGCACCAATAGGAGCACGCGTAAGAGAATGAAACTGCACAAATAGTCACAAGGGTAGTCACTTGGGTGAATTTTAATGTGTATTGTGAAAAAGCCATCAGGTGTAAAGTTTAAATAAAAACTCTGATGGCTACAGCTGCAGTTGTGGCGTCTGTCATTTCGCTAATGGGACTTCCACAATGAGGCCTTAGGATAACTTGCAATTGTCAGTATGGTGGTCACATTGTTAGGGATCCGCTGGGTCTGGGCCATTGTCGTAGCTCTGGTAAGAAGCTGCGAGGCAAAAGTGTTTGCTTGTCTAGGCTAAGCAAATCTGGCCAAGATGAGTGCGTTCCTTGCATTCCGGGCAGCTATGGTCTCGCGTAATACTGCCGCTGGTTGAGGGGCCTCTGCAAGTTGTTCATTCTCTCTCTCCTCCTCCTCCTCCTCCTCATCATCTGAGGAGGCTATGTGAGGAGCCACTTGGTCCTCCGGCATCTGTAAGCCACGACGCTGTGCCATGTTGTGAAGTGCACAGCAAACCACGACGATTCTGGAGACCCTGGCTGCTGAGTATTGCAGGGCTCCACCTGATCTATCCAGGCATCTGAAGCGCATCTTCAGCATACCGATGGTTTGCTCGATTATGGCTCTGGTGGAAATGTGGCTGGAGTTGTAGCTCTCCTCAGCTGCGTTGGATGGGCTCCTCAACGGCGTCATTAGCCACGTCTTCAGGGGATAGCCCTTGTCTCCAAGTAGCCATCCATGAAGTTGGTCTGGCAGACTGAATAACGGAGGCACACTAGACTGGCGCAGTATGAAGGAGTCATGGCAACTGCCAGGGTACTTGGCACAAACATGCAGAACTTCCTTGTTGTGGTCACACACCAGCTGAACGTTGAGGGAGTGGAATCCCTTCGGTTGACAAAAATACCTGGATTGCGATTGGGTGCCTTAAGGGCCACATGTGTGCAGTCAACGACGCCCTGCACCCTTGGAAAGCCTGCCAGATTAACTAATCCAACCGCACGCGCCATGACACTTGCTCGATCCTTGGTGAAATGGATGTGATTGTGCGCGATGGCAAAGAGGGCATCGGTTATATGCGTGATGCAGGTGTGTGCGGCCGCCTGGGAGATGCCGCTGATGTCTGCTGCTGATCCCTGGAATGAGCCTGAGGCAAAAAAGTTGAGTGCGGTGGTGACTTTGACGGCCACTGGTAAGGGGCGTCCACCTGGTCCTCTGGGCTCCAGGTCTTGTTGCAGCATTGCGCAGATGTCACCCACTACCTTTCGCGAAAGTCGGAGCCGCCTTTGGCACTGCTGCTCAGACATGTTGAGGTAGCTGACCCTCTGTCTGTAGATCCTGTTTGGGGGGTATCTCCTGCGCCGATGGCCTTCCATGCGCTGGCCCCTTCTGTCCTGTGCAGCTTCAGGTGGGTGAGCAGCAGCTTGGCGCTCCTGCTGTTGCTGCTGCTGTTGGTGCTGCTGTTGTTCATGGTTCTGCTGCTGCCGCGGCTGTTGTTCGTCCTCATCGGATGCCCAGGAGGGAAGGAAATAAATGGCTCCCATGCCTCTGGTATATGTCTCAGTTGAGGAAGCCCTCAATGAGGGTGGCGAGAGGGGGTTCCCAGGAGGTCACACTGGAGATGGGTGTCAGGCTCCAAACTTCCAGAGCTGTGGTTATGCCTTCTAAAAGTTCCCCCAGACCTGTGACAACAAAGTCCTGCCACCTGCAATTGAAGGCTGATCAAATCTCCTATTTAAAGGTTGAGCTGCAGCTGAGAGTCAGCAATCCACTTGTGCTCCCGCCAGGTTTCACTGGAGTGTTTCCCATCAGGCGTGCTTCACGTGGGAAAAGGGTTAAAATACCTAAAATGCTTCAAAATGCCATTACTGAGCCACTTTAGGGATTGTTAAGAGCGTTAATGGCCTCTCGCGCCTCTTGGAGGCGGGAAGGAGTCGGGAACCCCGCGACCGATTTTGTCAAAATTGCGTGGAGGCGTGTTGGAGTCGGGATGGGGTCGGGACCCCCGAATCTGCTACTTTAACCCCCCACACGCCTCCAAACCCGACTCCACGGGTCATTCAAAATCCAGCCCTATGGCCGCGAATTTAATTGACCTCAGAGGGCGGGTTTGGAGGCGGGTCTGTTGCAAAAATCGGAAAAATTGCCCGCAGGCTGCAAACCCGCCGCCATCCCGCCTCCACGTAACATTGGCAAGTGTTGGGTCAGCCGCCCCCGAACTGACCCGACACCAAACGGCGGGAGAGGCAGTTAATTATTGAAAGCATAATAAGCGAAATTTTTAGAAACCAGCAAAGAACGACTAATAAAATAATAAAGAGAGAGAGGATTATCCAGGCTTGTTAACTGCCAGGATAATCCTATTTTAACTGCCTGTTCGGATTTTGCAGGTTTTTCAGCCTCCACCAGCACTCTAGCTGAGAAAGAAAGAAAGACTTGCATTTATATAGCGCCTTTCACGACTACCTGCGGAACACCTCCGTTCAGTCCGCAAGCGTGACCCCGAGCTTCTGGTCGCCTGTCACTTTAATTCTCCGCTCTACTCCCATTCTGACCTCTCTGTCCTCGGCCTCTTACACTGTTCCAATGAAGCTCAACGTAAGCTTGAGGAACAGCACCTCATCTTTCGATTAGGCACTTTACAGCCTTCCGGACTCATTATTGAGTTCAACAATTTCAGACCATAACCTCTGCCTCCATTTTTTCAGACGGCAGCTGTTGCTGATGATTCTGCTATTCCCATTTACACCTCCTCTAGACCCATCTTTTGATTCTTTACTTGTCCCATTACCATCTCCTTTCGTCTTGCACCATCATCCCTTTTGTTATTTAATCTCCCCTGCCTTCCACCCTATCACAGACCTTCCCTTTTGATCTTTCCTCCCCTCCCCCCTTTCCCTGCCTCTGCACTTGCTTAAAACCTGTCACATCCCGAACCTTTTCCTGATGAAAGGTCATCGACCTGAAATGTTAACTCTGTTTCTCTCTCCACACATGCTGCCTGGACCTGCTGAGCATTTCCAGCATTTTCTGTTTTTATTCCAGAATATTGCAGTGTACTTGTGCTGTAGCAGAGAGTAATGTGCACTCTTACTATTCTTAGTCTGTACTCCACGTCTATCAACTGCACCTTAGGCAAACATTTAGATAAATGCAATGGGCAGAGGTGATTGTACGAGACTACATTTGATGTCAGGACGTCCATATGTCCCAGCGAGTATTAGGACTGTGGAGTACTATTGTGCAGTCATTGTTGATAAGAGGATAGTGAGGTCATCTGCATCATGGACGCCATTCCCTTGACAGGGAAGTTGATTGCGTGAGGGATAAAATCACATGGATAAACTGTGGTAATCATATCAGACCGGGAAGCAATTCATGAATTTGTTTAAACAGTGAACCTGTAATAATCAGGTGAGCGTGTTGCAAATGAATGTTTCAATGACTAAATGCTGCACCCGAGTTCTTTATAGAAACAATGACTAGTTTGTGACGTTAGAAGCCGTGTTACCAATAAATCAGCACCTTGATCATTAGTAATTATAAAAATGACGTGTTTGAATGAGCAGTCACAGAAATGATGCCATTGCAGAACAGTGCATGCAGGCAACATTACATAGAAACAGGAGTCGGCCATTCGGCCCTTCGAGCCTGCTCCGCCATTCAATATGATCATGGCTGATCCTCTATCTCAATACCATATTCCCGCTCTCTCCCCATTACCGTGGTTACAGCATGATTAGAGAGGTATTCATGCAAATACCCGGGGATCTGTTATTGAAAGAATGGTGTTGAGCCCTCATACTGCCTGACACGGATACTCACACCCCTTTGTGCATCAGTCATTTTTCATTCAGGATGCTGCATGGAGTGTTAGCCACTTTATCTCAATGGCCCACTTTACTCTGCTTGAACTGGACCGCTTGCTGACTGATAGAAAGAAAGAAAGACTTACATTTATGTAGCACCTTTCACGACCACCGAAAGCGCTTTGCAGCCAATTAAGTACTTTTGAAGTGTAGTCACTGTTGCAATCTAGGAAACGCAGCAGTCAATTTGCGCACAGCAACTCCCACAAACAACAACATGATAATGACCAGATCATCTGTTTTAGTGATGTTGATTGAGGGATAAATATTGGCCCAGGACACTGGGGATAACTCCTCTGCTCTTCTTCGAAATAGTGGCCGTGGGATCTTTTACGTCCGCCTGAGAGGGCAGACGGGGCCTCAGTTTAACGTCTCATCTGAAAGACGGCACCTCCGACAGTGCCGCACTCCCTCAGCACTGCACTGCAATGGAGTGTCAGCCTAGATTTGTTGTGCTCAGGTCACTGGAGTGGGACTATGAACCCACAACCTTCCGACTCAGAGGCGAGGGTGCTACCCACTGAGCCACGGCTGACACAATGGTGACTGACAGAGGCTTCTGCGCTGAAGAAAACCGTATGGCAGAGAGTGGAACCTTCAGGGAGAAAAGAACCTAAGCTGATGCAGGGCTTTACCCGTAGCCTGTTAATGGTTAACGTTCATCGTGTGGCAACCTGCTGACCTTGGGCATCTCTTTGACAGGAAGTGTGCGGCAGTGGGGAGGGGTCAGGCTCCTTCCCCACAAGAAGGCTGGTATTCAGAGAGCGGGAGCAGCGTCAGTTTCCCCTTCCTGCAGTGGCTGATTATAGAGAAACATTAAACTGAGTCTTAGAACCAGAAAGACAGATTAGCATACGGGTTGAGACCCTTTGCCAGAATTGATAAAGCAAAGCCGAACGACTTCTTCTATAAAACAGGCTAAAACAATGAAGAGAGGGAAGAACAACGGGCAAATGACAAGACTACAAAAAATACATTTATACTATAGCAGTACAGCTGGTAGTAGATGCATAGTTCTCACTCTGTAAGCTGCACTCTATGGTGTGAATCAGGAACGTCCAACAATGACCAACACAGGTGTGAGGGCCACATCTCACCCTCAGCCGTGGCTCAGTGGACAGCACCCTTCGCCTCTGAGTCAGAAGGTTGTGGGTTCAAGGCCCAGTCCATGAGACTTGAGCACAAAAATCTAGGCTGACACTCCCAGTGTAGTACTGAGGGAGTGCTGCACTGTCGGAGGTGCCGTCTTTCAGATGAGACGTTAAACCGAGACCCCGTCTGCTCTCTCAGGTGGACGTAAAAGATCCCGTAGCACTATTTTGAAGAAGAGCAGGGGAGTTATCCCCAGTTTCCTAAGGCCAATATTTATCCATCAATCAACATCGCTAAAACAGATTATCTGTTTGTGGGAGCTTGCTGTGTGCAAATTGGGTGTTGCGTTTCCTACATTGCAACAGTGACTGCACTTCAAAAAGTACTTCATTGGCTGTAAAGCGCTTTGGGACATCCGGTGGTTGTGAAAGGCGCTATAGGAATGCAAGTGTTTATTTTCTTTTTAATCCTTTGCCGACATTTGTCGACTGACTTGACTGTCTAGCAGGTGTGATCGATTTGTGTTTTCTACAGGCTTCCCTCTTGGAGTTTGCTCATTTACAGCAACAGCAAGAGAAATGGAAAGTGGAGATATGCCATTGGCAGAAATATGTCACCTGAGGTTCCCTGGGTTCTTGGGTTTAATCAGTAAAGTCGCGCCAAATGCACGATTTTAAAGTCAGGGGAGAAATTCAGTATCGCCCCATTTGGGGCGCAATTATCGGCCGGGTGCAAAGATTAGCACCTGGCGCTAATTATCGGCTCTGACTGCAAACTTGACTTTTATCGCCCCTGGAGATGATTGTAGCTCTAAATCAGGCGCTACACACCTGTCTTAAGGCGCAAAGGCCGAGGAGCGAGGTGCTACCTCAGAGCGCTGGTGAAGCTCATGTGATGTCAGTCAGCAATGGAACACAGACACACTGGCACGGGCCAGTTCTTAAAGGGGAGGGTTGATCTTGCTTTCCATCCACATCCTGCTCATTGCAGCCTTGAATCTCGGCCTGGAGAGACCTGCACATCAAATCTGCTGGAAAGAACAATGGAGAGTACCAGGCAAAGAGCTCAGAGTGCAGCCCGCACAGTGTCTTCTAAATCGATACAAGGAAGGGCAAATCAAAATGAACCTGCAAAGTGCTGCTCAGTACCCAAAATTCCTTCACACAGCGTTGAATCTCTCCAGAAGTCTCTCTCTCTCTCTCAGAATGCGTGGTTCAAAAATGTCACCAACAATAAAAGGCAGGAAGCGTTCGCCTTTAAATAGCGCTCCCCCAGTCCCTTCCTGACTGCAAAACGCTCCCCTCAACCTGTCGTTGCTAGCGGCAGGCGGTAAGGCAGGGGGTGCCATTCAATATCCACTCTGGGGCGATACCGGGGCGTTGTGCACTCGACTGACGTCACGATCTCCCGGCGCAGGAGATCGTGGCGGTAGTGTTTAGCGCCGCCACAAAATGTCTAGTTAATTTCGCGAGCGGCGCAAACATCGCCGCGCCTGGGCGCTAGATGCTTTGCGCCCCATTAGCGCCCTCTTAAGGCACTAACGGGAGGCGCAACCAACTGAATTTTTCCCCCAATGTTTATGTTAAAAGCACCAGTGAAACACAGTGTGTACCATCTCCTCAGAGCCTCTCGTGCCTGTCTCTTTAAATCGGATCCCCTCTCTCTGCAACAGCACAGATCTCCCTGATCACCATCGTGGCCGATGACAGAAACATTTTAAATTGCCGATTTTAGTTTGTTTTGCAACATAAAGAACTGAAACACCAAATTCGGTGAAAACAATGAAGGCCCCAAAATAACCACTGAATCTAGGGTGGGGGGGAATAAACCCTGGAAATCAGAATGTCTAATCATCTGCAACAACAAAGCAGTGATAAATAGAACAAGGCCATTTCCTTCGAGGTCAGAGCTGACTGTGATTGAGCCACATATAACCCATAAATGACCTCTTGTAGATAAAGCTCATGTCGGTGCTGTCTTGGGCTCAGTCCATAATGTAAAGTGCCCTATCAGTATTAATTAAGAGAAGGGATAGACAATTATCACCAGATACTAGAGAGTTATCACAGGTAGTAGATAGCTATCACCAGGTATTAGATAGCTACCATCAGATACTAGAATCATAGAATCATAGATATTTACGGCACAGAAGGAGGCCATTCGGCCCATCGTGTCTGTGCCGGCCGAAAAAGAGCTCTCCAGCCTAATCCCACTTTCCAGCTCTTGGACCGTAGTCTTGTAGGTTACGGCACTTCAAGTGCATATCCAACTACTTTTTACATAGGATTACACAGGATATACGGTGCAGAAACAGGCCATTCGGCCCAACCAGTCCATGCTGGCGTTTATGCTCCACTCGAGCCTCCTCCCGTCTTTCCTCATCTAAATCTATCAGCGTAACCCTCTATTCCCTTCTCCCTCATATGTTTGTCTAGCCTCCCCTTAAATGCATCTATACTATTCGCTTCAACCACTCCCTGTGGTAGCGAGTTCCACATTCTCACCACTCTCTGGGTAAAGAAGTTTCTTCTGAATTCCCTATTGAATTTCTTGGTGACTATCTTATATTGATGGCCTCTAGTTTTGCTCTTCCCCACAAGTGGAAATGGCCCAGAAATTCCGATCGCAGGCCTCCCGCGGGCGGAGGGCTGCGATCTGGAAAAATCTGCGCCAAGACCGGAGGGCTCCTGGGAGGCGCAGAGTTCCGTTGCTGGGTCTCTCCAAACTGCCGGTGCGCAGGGCCCACGTATCCCAGAGGCGCAGGCGGTTCGCAGCATCCCTGGGATCACGTGGGCCATGGGGAGCCAATCAGAGAAGGGAATCTCCCTTCATACATTTGACAGATAGACCTGTCAAATATATGAATGGAGATCACCCCCAAAACATTGTAAAACTTGAAATAAATTTAAAAAAAAACATCACATTTTTAAAATGACTTTAAATTACAATAAATTAAGTATTTTAAACAAAAATTTTATTTTTTGAAAAAAATAATTAAAGTTTTTAACAGGGCTAAAAATAAACTTACCTTTCTTTAAAGTATTTTTAAATGATAATTCAGTGGAAATTTAAAAAAATACTTTTTTCAACTCTTATCCTGGTAAAAGCTTTTACCAGGCGCAAGAATTGTAAGTGTTTTCTGCGGGCGGAGGGTCTCCAAAAAACAGAACTCTCCACCCGCAGAGGCCCTGCTCCCGGGCAGCCGGAGGATCTGTCAAGAGCTTTGTAGACAGATTGGAAATGCCGGTTTCCAGCGCATGCGCAGTGCATGCCTAAAACTGGCATTTCCAATGTCCCTACGGGTGACTACACAGCGCGTACACACCCGTAGGGATCGGAATTTCTGCACCAAATTCTCTCTGTATCCACTCTATCAAAACCTTTCATAATTTTAAAGACCTCTATTTGGTCACCCCTCAGCCTTCTTTTTTCAAGAGAAAAGAGTCCCAGCCTGTTCATCCTTTCCTGATATACCTTTGCATTTCTGGTATCATCCTTGTAAATCTTCTCTGCACCCTCTCCAGTGCCTTGATATCCTTTTTATAATATGGTGACCAGAACTGTACGCAGTTCAAGTGTGGTCTAACCAAGGTTCGATACAGGTTTAGCATAACTTCCCTGCTTTTCAGTACTGCCCCCCGATTATCAAAATCCACAACAAGGCCTTGGACAACGTGGACCACTTTCCATACCTCAGGAGCCGACTGTCAACAAGGGCAGACGTCGACGACGAAGTCCAACACCGCCTTCAGTGTGCCAGTGCAGCCTTCGGTCGCCTGAGGAAGAGAGTGTTTGAAGACCAGGACCTCAAACCCGGCACTAAGCTCATGGTCTACAGAGCAGCAGTGATACTCACTCTGCTGTATGCCTCAGAGACATGGACCATGTACAGCAGGCACCTCAAAGCACTGGAGAGCTACCACCAATGCTGCCTCTGCAAGATCCTGCAAATCCATTGGCAGGATAGGCGCACCAACGTCAGTGTTCTTGCTCAGGCCAACATCCCCAGCATCGAAGCTTTGACCACGCTCGATCAGCTCCGATGGACGGGTCACATTGTCCGCATGCCCGATACGAGACTCCTAAAACAAGCGCTCTACTCGGAGCTCTGGCACGGCAAGAGAACCCCAGGTGGGCAGAGGAAGCGCTTCAAGGACACCCTCAAAGCCTCCTTGAAAAAGTGTAACATCCCCACCGACACCTGGGAATCCCTGGCCCAAGACCGCACAAAGTGGAGCAGAAGCATCCGGGAATGCGCTGAACACCTCGAGTCTCTTCGCCGGAAGCCAAGCGCAGGCAGCGCAAGGAGCGCCGTCAACCCAAGCACCCCACCCACCCGCCCGCCCCTTCAACCACCGTCTGCCCCACCTGTGACAGAGACTGTAGGTCCCGCATTGGACTCATCAGTCACCTGCGAACTCATTTTTAATGTGGAAGCAAGTCATCCTCGGTTCCGAGGGACTGCCTAAGAAGAAGAAGAGAAGCTTTTCAATTCTATCCCTCTAGAAATAAACCATAGTGCTTTGTTTGCTTTTTTTTATGGCCTTGCTAACCTGTGTCGCAACTTTTAGTAATTTGTACTCCGAGATCCCTTTGTTCCTCTACCCCACCTAGACTCACACCCTCCAAGTAATAAGTGACCGCCCTATTCTTCCTATCAAAATGTAATACCTCACATTTATCTGTGCTGAACTTCATTTGCCAATTATATGCCTTTTTAAATGCATTGAAGGTTTCACAGAATCACAGAATCCCCACAGTGCAGATGGAGGCCATTTCGGCCCATCGAGCCTGCACCGACACATATCCCACCCTATCCCCATAACCCCACATATTTAATCCCCCTTAACACTAAGGGTCAATTTATCATAGCCAAATCAACCTAACCCGCACATCTTTGGACTGTGGGAGGAAACCGGAGCACCCGGAGGAAACCCACGCAGACACGGGGAGAATGTGCAAACTCCACACAGACAGTCACCCGAGGCCGGATTCGAACCCGGGTCCCTGGCGCTGTGAGGTAACAGTGCTAACCACTATGCCACCGTGTTGCCACCCTTTCAGGCAGTGAGTTCCAGACCCCAACCACCCTCTGGGTGAAAACATTTCTCCTCAACTCCCCTTTAATCCTTGTACCAAATGGCCTTCTTCCGTGCTGTAACCACTCTATGATTCTATGAATTACTTTAAATCTATGCCCCCTGGTTATTGATCTCTCTGCGAAGGGAAATAGATCCCTCCTATCCACTCTATCTAAACCCTTCATAATTTTATACACTAGATAGTTATGTCCAGATACATTACATTCAAATTTCTCCAGGATCATTCCTACACGATTTGCATTTTATTACAATGCAGTTGGAGCCACGTGGATTAATTGTTATTTAACCTCAGCATAATGCGGAGCTGTAGTTACACGACAATGGTTACAGTGACACTTTTGATAGATATATATATATTCAGTTGCAATTTGTATCAACAACATGCTGTTGACTTTCTTTAATGTGACAGTGAATAACGCAGGAATTTTGACTGTGTGGGCGTGGAGCAGGGATTCGCTGAATCATGAGAACTGAGTGCTGAGCTGTAAGAGTTTAATTACTCGCAATAAGTCCAATGATTAGTTTATCAACTGACCTCAGCCACAGTTCTGTTCGGGTTTGACCTGTCAGATGATATGCATTGTAACGGTCAAAATGACATCAGCATTTATTTATACAAAGTCAATCATTTACGTAAAATCTTTAACAGATATTTGAACTGAATTTTATGCCTCTTACCCCTGTTTTTGGTGGTGGCTGTGACCGGGGTAAACGATCACGAGTGCCACCAATTACTGGTAGCTTGAACAAGTGGCCATTCTTCGTGGGTGATGTGTCAGTGAGCTATTCCAATGCAGGCGGCATCGTAACCAAACCTGATCCTGCCGTCAACTGGACCTCGGCACGTGCCACAAAAAACAAAACATGCTGGAAATCGGAAATAAAAACAGAATATGCTGGAAACGCTCAGCAGGTCAGGCAGCATCTGTGGAGAGAGAAACAGAGTTAACGTTTCAGGTCGATGACCCTTCGTCAGAACTGGAAAAAGTTAGAGATGTAACAGGTTTTTAAGCAAGTGCTGGGGCAGGGAAAGGGGGGTGGGGAGGAAAGAACAAAAGGGAAGGTCTGTGATAGGATGGAAGGCAGGAGAGATTAAATGATAAAAGGGATGATGGTGCGAGGCAAAAGGTAATGGGACAAGTAAAGAAACAAAAGATGTTCTAGAGGAGGAGTAAATGGGAATGGCAGAATCATCAGCAACAGCTGCTGTCCGAAAAAATGGGGGCAGAGGTTATGATCTGAAATTGTTGAACTCAATGTCGAGTCCGGAAGGCTGTAAAGTGTCTAATCGAAAGGTGAGGTGCCGCTCCTCGAGATTACGTTGACGTTGACGGAAATAAAATGAAAACCAGGCATGGCCGTTTAAATCGGCCCATCCTCCCCATCCCGCGATGTTACACGTCCATCGCCCGCTGTTGCTACCTCCCCATCCCACCCGCGATGTTACATATTCGTCGCCCACTGTTGCTACCTCCCCATCCCGCAATGTTGCACGTTCATCGCCTGCTCTTGCTACCTCCCGCTCCGTTCCCGTCTCCGTTCCCGTCTCCGGGTTAATATCGGGGCCATTGTAACTTGGGGCCGCACCACAGGATTTGGAGCTTTCATCTGTCAGATTTTTAAACAAAAGCAGTTGATCTCCCACGGCGTTGGCTGAGGATTTATTATGGATTAGCCTCTTAACTCTCCCGGCTGCTGCTGGCAGGCGGCGCTCAGCCTCACGGTCTGAACTGGAGCTCGGGTTGCCAACTCTGGTTGGACATATTCTTGGAGTTTTCATCACGAGTCGGGAGTGTGATGGAATACTCTCCACTTGCCTGGATGAGTGCAGCTCCAGCAACACTCAAGAAGCTCAACACCATCCAGGACAAAGCAGCCCGCTTGATCGGCACCCCATCCACCACCTTAAACATTCACTCCCTCCACCACCATGGCTGCAGTGTGCACCATCTACAAGATGCGCTGCAGCAACTCACCAAGGCTTCTTCGGCAGCACCTCCCAAACCCGCGACCTCTTCCACCTAGAAGGACAAGGGCAGCAGGCGCATGGGAACACCGCCACCTCCAAGTTCCCCTCCAAGTCACACACCATCCTGACTTGGAAGTATATCGGCCGTTCCTTCATCATCGCTGGGTCAAAATCCTGGAACTCACTGTGGGAGCACCTTCACCACACGGACTGCAGCGGTTCAAGAAGGCGGCTCACCACCACCTTCACGAGGGCAATTAGGGATGGGCAATAAATGCTGGCCTTGCCAGCGACGCCCACATCCCATAAACGAATAAAAAAAAAGACCTCCCTTAACCAAGTACCCCGCCACCACTCTCCCGCCATTGGTCGCTGAACACACCCATCCTCACTGCGCCCGCCCCCCTCCCCCCGCACCAATTGGGAAACGCGATTGGATGATTCTTGACTGTCAGTCAAACAAATTTTTTTCCCCCATCTCCAATATTTTTATAACGAATAAGCGAAGTGTTCAAAGAAAATGAAAAAAAAACCCCACACAATTTGTTTTTAATATCCTGATGATTTTTCTCCCTGGCTGTTGCTGGCAGAAGTATCCCAGAAATTAATCTTCAATTCCTGGAGACTCCAGGTCAGTCCTGAAAGGTTAGCACCCCTAACTGGAACTGACGCAGAGTGTCAGCTGTGGCTCAGCGGGCGGCACTCTCACCTCTGAGTCAGAAGGTTATGGGTTCTAAATCCCACTCCAGAGACCTGAGCACAGAAATCTAGGCTGACATTCCAGTGCAATGCTATAAGATGTTCAGTTCCCTTGTGCCTTACAAGGATTCTTGGACTCTGGATTTACAGGAACAAAATATACGCGTCAGGAAGGTTTAGGCTCAACCCAAAACTGTTAGTTTATTAAACCACAGACAAAAACCCCTTAGAGAACTGGGTGAAACGTACAATCACCCATGCGGCTGGTCGTTACCGATGTTGATTGTAGGCCTTGGATCTGGAGATGACCGGTCCCCGTCCTTCTTCACCTGACTGCAGCAGTATCCACAGGTTGATGTCGCTCTTTCTTATAGTTCTACAGTCACCTGGTCCCATAGCTGGGCCTCCCCCAACCAGTTTCGGTTGTCGGTTTGCTGAACTGCCCAACATTCACACCTCGTCAACCTGTAATTCAATCACCGGAGGTGTACAGAGCTGTGAGATCGAATATAACTCCTTATCTCCTTTCCCGCTCTCTGTAACACATATTCAGTGTGATTTCTATTACTGTTGATGGGCGGTTAGCTGACGGTCTGCTCAGGACTAGTGTGTCTTCCATTCATGTCAGGAAGTCGATTGTGACCCCATTGTTTCAGTTAAACTCAGAGCATTGTCCAGATGTTAATTTTTCCCATCGAAACCAATCATGATTCAAGGCCTCACAGTTCAACGTCAATGTCCTTTTCAGAGTTAATCATGAGTCAAAGCTTTCATTGTCCAGTCTCCAAGAACTGATCATGATTCAAACTTTAGATGACTGGCAACTTTTCTGTGTCTCGAAGTTTAACCATTTCATGAGCTTCAGTGCTGGGGCCAAACTGTTCCATGAAACTTACAGTACTGAGGGAGTGCTGCACTGTCAGAGGTGCCATCTTTCAGATGAGACGTTAAACCGTCTGCTCTCTCAGGTGGATGTAAAAGATCCCACGGCACTATTTTGAAGAAGAGCAGGGGAGTTATCCCTGGTGTCCTGGCCAATATTTATCCCTCAATCAACATCACTAAAACAGATTATCTGGTCATGATCACATTGCTGATTGTGGGAGCTTGCTGTGCACAAATTGGCTGCTACATTACAACAGTGACTACACTTCAAAAGTACTTCATTGGCTGTAAAGCACTTTGGGACGCCCGGTGGTCGTGAAAGGCGCTGTAGAAATGCAAGTCTTTCTTTCTTGCTTGCTTTCTTTCAGTTCTCTCCCATTCTACTCCCGAGGCACGCTCTCTCCCTGGCCCCCTTTCTCTCACTGATGTTATTTTAATTCAGTATTACTCCACTCCAGCTCCACAGCTCCGCTCTAACTTGATTTTCTGAACACATGTACTGCTGGAATGTAAACAGAAACTGCTGGAAACGATCAGCAGGTCAGGCAGCATCTGTGGAGAGGGGAGATTAGGGTTAACATTTCACGTCGATGACCTTTCATCAGTACTTGTACTGCAGGGCTGATTGCGACACCGTCCTGCTTTCTGTTTATTTTCTTTAACCATGGGCTTAACACAGTTGAATAAAACAGGAAATCACCTGGAGTTGTAATCTGTTTCTGATTTTAATTCATTATTTATTGAGCACATAAACTAGGCTTAAGATGTAATTGAAGAGCTCATATGATTCTCTAAGTCATGAGTTCTTTGACTAAATGATAGTCTACTTTGCTTTTCCTCCACCACTTCTTAGGTTTTATAATACTATGGTTTCAATGAAGGAAAGCATTGTTAATGATAGAGCGGAGGATACTGATTGAAAACTGCGAGAGCTATGATTATGCTGGCATTACCAGATTAACAAAACTCCTATGATACATAACACGAACAATAGTTTGCAGTTTCAAAGCACATTAAGAGTTGTGTGTGTGTCTATATACGTGTGTGTTTGTGTGTGCATGCGTGTAATATAATCTCCCTCTCTCTCTTACTGTCTACATATATATCTATCTATTGGGGATACTCTCCTGAAATTTAAGTTAAAGCAAATTTAAAGAGTAAAAGGAAAGGAAAGAACATTTATATAGCACCGAGTACAACCTCAGGAAGTCCCAAAGCGCTTTACAGCCAATGAAGTACTTTTGATGAGCAGTCACTGTTGTAATGTAGGAAACGCAGCAGTCAATTTGCACACAGCAAGCTCCCACAATCAGCAATGAGATACATGACCATATTCTGTAGTGATGTTGGTTGAGGGATAAATATTTGCCAGGACACCGGGGATAACTCCCCTGCTTTCCTTAGATGGCATCTTTTGCATCCACCTGAGAGGGCAGACAGGACCTTGGTTTAACGTTTTCGCTGACAGATGGCACCTCCAACAGTGCAATTAGAAAGATAAGCTTAGGCAAGACATCATTCCAACATATATGTAGGAATAATGAAGGCTTGGTCACATGGTCAGCTATTGATGAGGATGGACAACTTGAGACTTTGGACGGACACTCCTCTGTGAAGCTTTACAAAAAAGAGGACTTGTGTGAAGACTGGTGGGATGTTGGATTGGTGGTGGATTAATCGTCCTGACTCTGTGTCTTCCTATCCTTCAAATCCAGGAGTTAGGAACAATGGTGAAAGTTGGAAAAAAAGGCCAATTAAAATTCTTGATGCCTCATTAAATGAAGAAATAGTCTAGCATTCCACAAATGGAAAGGTGAGTATTTCATGGAAGATAAAACCTCAAGTAAAGGAGAATTGTGAATGGCAAACACTGGGAGTAGAGGGGGAGCAGTGAACCATACTCAAGGTTTCTGACTACGAACGTTGGTGCAGCAGCCATATTGTGTTGAAGAAGGGGAGAGAGAGGCCTGAAGCACGGTGCTTGTGCCTATTGCAGGCACTCTGCCCTTCCTCAAGGGAAATTACAGTAATACCTGGCTCAATTAAAGGAGGCAGAGACATGGCATCACTGGTCTCGATCCTTCCGTCTTTCGGATGAGACATTAAGCCGAGGCCCCGTCTGCTCTCTCAGGTGGACGTAAAAGATCCCATGGCCACTATTCCGAAGAAGAGCAGGGAAGTTATCCCCGGTCTCCTGGGGCCAATATTTATCCCTCAATCAACATCACTAAAATGGATTATCTGGTCATTATCACATTGCTGTTTGTGGGAGCTTGCTGTGCGCAAATTGGCTGCCGCATTTCCTACAGTACAACAATGACTACACTTCAAAAAGTATTTCATTGGCTGTAAAGAGCTTTGGGATGTCCGGTCATGAAAGGAGTTATAGAATTTCCTTCCTTCCTTCCTCCCTCCCTTCCTCCCTCCCTCCCTTCCTCCCTTCCTCCCTCCCTCCCTCCCTCCCTCCCTCCCTCGCCTGTTGTTAGCACCTAGTGAATAGGTGTTACCCGGCCACTTGTGATATGAGGATTGGCTCCCATGTGTTTTGTGTGCTTGGTTTTTGGACAACTGCCACTTTTTATTTTCGGCACATTCGAAGATAGATTGAAAGGTATAGTAACAATGAATTCATTTCATTAAGCTGTGCAGGGTGAGTGTTGCATGCGTTTAATGTGTTTTGCTGCCACGATGCCCCTTGCTGGTCATGTACTTCTCTGTGCTATTTGTGGATGTGCCCCAGTGCTCAGTGTTGCCCCCGTTCAAGGAGTAACACTGGGGAATCTGCACGCACAACTGTGAAGCTACAGGGGATACAGATGGCTCTCTATCTCGAGCTACAACTAATGCTGAAGGACTTGGATCAGTGCCTCTGGTTGCTGTGGGCTCAGGGCTATCAGGCAATACCTACTGTTACTTAATCAGAGCTACGTCATGGCTGTGAAGTGCCAACTGGCCACAGCTGTGCTGGTGTACTCCATTCATGCCACTGATGAATCGCAGAACAGTGGGCACCCATGAGGTTCGAAAATCCCTCCATCATAATTGCCTGTAAATGTTTGCCAAGTGATCTTAAGTTGGTCTTTAGTGCACCTTGGTGTTTTGACACTAGCTGCAGTGTAAGCATTTGCCAGAATAATTAGAGATGCTCTTACTGGTCCTTTGGCCGGTGTTATTGAGGTCTCCATTGCAGAATCTATTGGCGTTGCTCCCTTGCTCAGTGGCAGATAACTGCTGCTTCATGACGTAGTTCAAAGGTGGTAGTGGATATCTGGGTGTCAGACTCCTCCAAAGCAACCAGACCACCTGTTAATATCATGTGAAAAGAGGCAAGGGACTCTTCCATGTGGGCATGGTGAGACCACACCTTGAGTACTGTGTGCAGTTTTGGTCGCCTTATCTGAGGAAGGATGTTCTTGCCATGGAAGGAGTTCAGCGAAGATTCACAAGGCTGATACCTGGGATGGCAGGAATGACATATGTGGAGAGATTGGGTCGATTGGGCTTATACTCGCTGGAGTATAGAAGAATGAGAGGGGATCTCATCGAAACATATAAAATTCTGACAGGTCTGGACAAACTAGATGCAGGAAAAATGTTCCCGATGGTCGGAGAGTCCAGAACCAGGGGTCATAATCTAAGGATAAGGGGTAAGCCATTTAGGACAGAAATGAGGAAGAATTTCTTCACCCAGAGAGTGGTGAACCTGTGGAATTCTCTACCACAGAAGGTAGTTGAGGCCAAGTCATTAAATATATTCAAGAATGAGTTAGATATGTTTCTTAAAGCTAAAGGTATCAAGGGATATGGGGAGAAGGCAGGTACAGGGTACTGAATTTGGATGATCAGCCATGATCTCATCGAATGGCTGAGCAGGCTCGAGGGGCCGAATGGCCTACTCCTGCTCCTATCTTCTCTGTTTCTATCTGCCTGCTGTACCAGGCCCTGATTGAAGGCAGGTTCTTTAACAACAACCTACGTGAAACTCATTGCCTGAAAAGGCGCTATATAAATACAGGTTGTTGTTGGGATAAAGCCAGGTAACTGCCCATCATCGCTGTCTACCTGGAACTCCACTCACTCTACAGCAACAACTTATATTTCTATAGTTCTCCTCACACACGAAGAGATGCCTCAGAGCACTTTAAAGGGCAGTGGACAAAGCGTGGGCCAAGGAGCAGAGGGAGAAATGAAAAGAAGAGCTGGCAGTGACGACACTGTCAAAGAGAAAGGTCCTTAGTAAACTCCTGAGTTCCAGAAGGTGATGGCACAGTGGTAGAGGAGTGGGTGCCAATGGTGGAATGGATAAGTGGGCCAGTGTTAGAGGACCAGTACATGCACGGAGGGAACCATGACGGGAAGAGATCACAAAGGAACTCACTGCCTGAAAGGGTGGTAGAGGCAGAAACCCTCATCACATTTAAAAAGTGTTTGGATACGCTCTTGAAGTGCTGCAACCTACAGGGCTATGGACCAAGAGCTGGGAAGTGGGATTAGGCCGGGTAGCTCTTTTTCGGCCGGCACAGACACGATGGGCCGAATGGCCTCCTTCTGTGCCGTAAACTTCTACGATTCTATGATTAATAGGAGATTTTGGGGCTGAGATCGCGCTGAAAGACATTAGTAACCAACGCTGCAACACATTTGTATGAAAATTCCTTGCTCTTTTCACAAAGGCACTAACTCGTTACTAATGTGCCTTCAACCATTTGAAGAGCGCTCTAGGGACACGGATTCTGAAGTAGGTGTAGGTTGTGTAGCATCGGAGAAAGAAACCTGAGCATGTGGCCTGGACTGGCCTTGATGGTGATATTGTCTAAATGAGGGTGGAACAATAACGTTATCTGACTCCCTCCTACTGATGCTGTCCAGTACACTCTCTGGTCTCGCAGTGTAAATTTAGCTATGCGTTTGCCTTTGGCTGAGTCGGCAAGTTATGATCCAAGGTCTAAGTCAGGTTCGGAGCTACAGATATGTTTTAACAATCAACAAGAAATTTCTGAGAGGTTGTAACACTTTGCACATATTAAAATAGCAAAAAGCAGCAAGGTCATTGTGATATGATTTTGTTTAGCTGGCATGGAGTTTAAGCTAGCAGGCGACTGCTGAGGAACGATTCCTCTAACGGACACCGATCTGCATAAGCATAGAGCGAGAAGCATCCTTAAGGCTCTGGAGTCCTTCCATGATGATTGCCTATGATCTTTTTGTAAGTGATTTGAAGGGAGCCATGACTGTACTTTGGAGTTTTGTCCCAAATGCAGCACACATCATCAATACCTATTGATTATAGTTTGGGCTTTTTCCCAACATTATATGTGTCTTGTGTCCACGGCTAGATGGCAGTTACCGTGAGCCGAGTGAGCCTCCTATGAAAGAAAGAAAGAAAGACTTGCATTTCTATAGCGCCTTTCACGACCACTGGACGTCTCAAAGCGCTTTACAGCCAATGAAGTATTTTTGAAGTGTAGTCACTGTTGTAATGTAGGAAACGCGGCAGCCAATTTGCGCACAGCAAGCTCCCACAAACAGCAATGTGATAATGACCAGATAATCTGTTTTTGTTATGTTGGTTGAGGGATAGATATTGGCCCCAGGACACCGGGGATAACTCCCCTGCTCTTCTTCGAAGTAGTGCCATGGGATCTTTTACATCCACCTGAGAGAGCAGACAGGGCCTCGGTTTAACATCTCATCCAAAAGACGGCACCTCCGACAGTGCAGCGCTCCCTCAGCACTGCGCTGGAATGTCAGCCTAGCTTTATGTGCTCAAGTCCCTGGAGTGGGACTTGAACCCACAACCTGCTGGCTCAGAGGCGAGGGTGCTGCCCACTGAACTGAAACCTGTGTCCATATATGTGCCATGTGTGGGCAGAGTTAACAAGGAGCCTCTAATTGCAGGCTAGTGCTCACCGGAGAATATATGGGGTGCTCGCCACATTCTCCTGCCACTTCTGAAAACAACACACTGTCGGACCAGCATGTCCAGGCTTAAACTACTTGGTCGGATTTATTTACAGGCTGAAGAATGCGTAGAGGCTGTAAGGCACACTGAGCAATGCTCCCTATGAGCTGTGCGGCCATACGGCCATGCGGCCGGGCAACTCTCTGCTGGTCCTGCGCAGCCCAGGACGAGCTTTCGCAATGTTAAAGCTCGCGTATGCGCAGAACTGTGAAGGGGCCGCACACCCAAAAAAAATTACGGGTGAACATTGACAACGAGATATCGCCTGGTAACATTCCACATGTGCCACGATACCATGTTTGCAAACAATACATAACCAGTTTAGATTTGGTAAATCAGCATTATTTTAAGGGTGGTGATAATCCATATATTGGGAAATCTCGGCTAGTTTTATAATGGAATGTTGAATTGTGTCGACTGCAACAAATCTACTTATTACCAGTTTATTTTAAAATGAAGGCAACTGCAGGAAAACCATACGGCAGCACTTTCCACTCCGAAGATATCACATCCCTTACAGCACAACCTTTCTGGCAGCCTTGATGAGGGACTAGAAGATAAAGGGGTAAAAATTCACTTGGTTGCGCCACCCGTTAGCGCCTTAAGAGGGCGCTAATGGGGCGCAAAGCCGCTAACGCCCGGGCGCAGCGATGTTTGCGCCGCTCGAGAACGTAACTTGAGATTGTGCGGCGGCGCTAAAACTTACCGCTGCGACCACCTGCGCGTGCAGATTGTGACGTCATTCCATGGTGCAACGCCCTTGGGGCGCCCCGTAGCGGAAATTGAGTGGCGCCCCCTGCCTTACCGCCTGGCGCTTCCAACGACCAGAAGACTGGAACGCTATCAATCGCTGTGGGGCTGGGGGGGGGCGCTATTTAAAGGGGGCCTCTTCCTGTCTTTTATTGTTGGTGGCATTTTTGAACTACGCATTCTGAGAGAGAGAGGGAGAGACTACTGGAGAGATTCAACGTTGTGTGAAGGAGTTTTGGGTACTGAGCAGCACTTTGCAGGTTCATTTTGATTTGCCATTCCTTGTATCGATTTAGCAGAGACCGTGGGAGCTGCACTCTGAGCTCTTTGCCTGGTGCTCTCCATTGTTCTTTCCAGCACATTTGATGTGCAAGTCTCTCCAGGCCGAGATTCAAGGCAGCAATGAACAGGATGTGGATGGAAAGCAAGATTAACCATCCCCTTTAAGAACTGGCCCATGCCATTGTGTGTGTGTTCCATTGCTGACTGACATTACATGAGCTTCGCCAGCGCTCCGAGTTAGCGCCTCACTGCTCGGCCTTTGCGCCTTAAGAGAGGTGTGCAGCGCCTGCTTTAGCGCTCCACTCACCTCCCGGGGCGGTAAAAGTGAAGTTTCCCGTCAGTGCCGATAATTAGCGCCAGGCGCTAATATTTGCGTCCGGACGATATTTGCGCCCCAAATGGGGCGCGACCTAATTTTTACCCCAAAGTTCCCAACTCCAGATATTGGACAGGAGGAAAGATGCGCGCCGGACAGGCGCGAGAATCGTGGCTTGAGTTCTGAGATTTGCTTTACTGTTGCTGAAGATTCATTGTAAACTTTAGGGGGCAAAATTGGGTTGCGCCCCCTTTGGGGCGCTAACTTCGCCGGGGCGCTAGTTTTGGTGCCCTGCGCCCAAAATTTACTGGTAGTGCCCCAAGAGGTAGGCGGGGCGCTACTTGAAGCGCCCTGCCTCCCTCTTGGGGTGCTGCGAGTGAATATCGCAGCGCAACGTGCAGCAGCGCCACGTTGTGCCGCGGTACTGCAGGCCTTCCTTCCCTTATTAAAGGGGAGGGGCCTAGCACAGCGCGACCTGGGGCCCAGCGGGGGGGCTTCAGAGGAGGCCAGGGACGGCAGAGGGGGCAGGTGCTGGCAGGCGGCCAGCAACAAAAATGGCCGCCCGGCACCTCCCCTTTAATTTGCGCCGCACCGGCCACAGGTAGGCCCCCCTGACCCCGTCGGACATAGCGTCCGGCGGTAAGTCAGGGGGTGCTACCGAAGATTGTGGCCGGGGCGCGAGCGGGGCGCTGCGCACGGTGATGACATCATCGCCGGAGGCGCAGCGCCGTGGAGCGCTAACAGTTACCATCGACGCTAACCTCCCGCTGAATTTCACAGGAGGCGTTAGCGGCGCCGTGCGCAGGCGCTAGTTGCTTTGCGCCCCGTTAGCGCCCTAAGAGGACGCTAACGGGAGGCGTAAAGCAACTGAATTTTTCTCCCTAAGAATCCTGGTCATTGACGTCTCCCCATTACAAGACACAGAATTTAGTGCAGTTAAAAAAAGTGGACTTTGAGTTGAAGAACACAGACCCGAGATATCTGCGCTCCTCTAATTCTGCCCTCTTGAGCATCCCTGCTTATAATCGCTCCACCAGTGGCGGCCGTGCCTTCTGTTGCCGAGGCCCGAAGCTCTGGAATTCCCTCCCTAAACCTCTCCGCCTCGCTACCTCTCTTTCCTCCTTTAAGACGCTCCTTAAAACCTCCCTCTTTGACAAAGCTTTTGGTCACCTGCCCTAATTTCACCTTATGTGGCTCGGTGCCAAATTTTTTGTCTTTTAATATTCCTGTGAAGCGCCTTGGGACATTTAAAAATGTTAAAGGTGCTATATCAATACAAGTTGTTGTTGTAGTTGTTAGAAAGTCTTGGCGCCCGAATGCTGGTGCAAAGGCGACGATGTGGCCGCAACACATGCGCCCCGGACTGGGAGGCCTGAGGCCGGCCCGAAATTCGGCTTTGGACCTCGTCTAAATAATCTGGGCTAGCTGCTGGCTCCAGTCGCACCTCCACAGGTCGCTCACGCTTCGGCATCAATGAATTTCGAGCCACCTGCCTCACCAGCAGTGGCCTCAGGCGAATGCTGGGAGTGGGGTGGGGGGGGGGGGGGGGGTGTGCGGGAGAGCGGGGAGGACCGTGTCAGGGGTCTTGAGGAGCAGTCCTGCTCCTCCTGGCTCCACATGAATTAAAATAAAATTACTAACACTTTTCAAAAACAACAACAACTTGTATTTATACAGTGCCTTTAACGTAGTAAAACGTCCCAAGGCGCTGCACAGGAGCGATTATCAAATAAAATTTGACACCGAGCCACTTAAGGAGGTATTAGGACAGGCGACCAAAAGCTTGGTCAAAGAGGGAGGTTTTAAGGAGCGTCTTAAAGGAGGAGAGAGAGGTTTAGGGAGGGAATTCCAGAGCTTAGGGCCTCGGCAGCTGAAGGCACGGCCGCCAATGGTGAAGCGACTAAAATCGGGGATGCGGAAGAGGCCGGAATTAGAGGAGCGCAGATATCTCGGGAGATTCTGGAGCGGAAGGAGATTACAGAGATCCAAAGAAAACAACCCCAGCCTATCCAATCTTTCCTCGATAAATAAAGTAAATAAAGCCCATTTTCAGAGAACCCCAGAAACGATCAACTAATTTCAATTTTCCTGGTGATTGTGAAGTGCCTGGAGATGTTTCCCGAGCTACTATCTGAAATATACTGGAAGGTTAAAATGAATAACAGAATCATAGACATTTACAGTACAGAAGGAGGCCATTCAGCCCATCGTGTTTGTGCCGGCTGGAAAGAGCTCTCCAGCCTAATCCCACTTTCCATCTCTTGGTCCGTAGCCCTGTAGGTTACGGCACCTCAAGTGCATATCCCAGTACTAAATGGAGTGGAACCTCTGTGGACGACTCGGCAATCCAACACGTGAGCCAAGGTCTGTTGCACTCTGGGGAGCTGCTGATGTTTGACTTGACTCATTGGGTCCTTGATGGATAGATCTGTCACCTGGGGCTGAACTTGCTCCAAACTGGTGTCCCGATGCAGCTCACCGGATCGATCAGGCTGGGGCAGCTGCCAGGAAGGGACGTTACCGGGGGGCCTGCGGGTCCTGATCGAGAAGGCTGGGGGGCACTCCTGCTCCTCCGAGGCCCACAAAAATAATTTGGCACTGCCACGCGGCGGGCCGCTTCGGTTCCATCGCCCGTGGAATTGGTCGTAGTGTGCAAGGCGCAGGCTCCAACCAGTAGCCATCTGAAATGGCAGCCGGGGTCCTATTTACGTCACAGGACCCCGATTTGTATATTAAAAGGGGTCTATTGCCTGAAACAGGCAGGTGCATTGGACACCTGGCGGTGAGCCATCACCGGTGTTAACAGGGTCTTTCAGATGAGACGTTAAACCGAGGCCCCGTCTGCTCCCTCAGGTGGACCTAAAAGATCCCCATGGGCACTATTTCGAAGACGAGCAGGGGAGTTCTCCCCGGTGTCCTGGGGCCAATATTTATCCCTCAACCAACATAACAAAAACAGATCATCTGGTCATTATCACATTGCTGTTTGTGGGAGCTTGCTGTGCGCAAATTGGCTGCCGCGCTTCCCACATTACAACAGTGACTACACTTCAAAAAAGTACTTCATTGGCTGTAAAGCGCTTTGGGACATTCCGAGGTCGGGAAGGGCGCCGTATAAATGCAAGTCTGTCTGTGGTGAAGCGAATGACCCCACTATGAGGCCGTTACTGTCCCATTATCGCCAGGCCAAGACAGTGAAAATCAACACCCAATAAGCGTATTTTAGAAATAGCTCTTTAACGTAGAACTCGGTTGCCTTTGCAAGCTTCTGTTGGCGGCCTGTATTTCTAATTACTGGGTGGAAACGTAACAAAAAGAAAAACACGACTTAAAAAAGATTGTAGCCTGTTGCTGTGTGTTGGATATACTTTATCTCCTCCACAGTGTTATGTCTATCCTGTGTCACATCTTAATTCTGTTATGTCTGTGTTCTGTTGTGCCTGTTAGATGCCCTTGTACTGAATACCAATTGTAAAAATGCTACCATGCAACTAGGGCAAGTTCACAAAATATTTATTTAATAAATAATCTCGATAGTAATAAGTCAACAGAGAATAGATAGTCTGTATAAAAAATAAACCTTGATGCAGAAGATTAGAACTGGTGGTGTATGATGAGCGAGATTCTTGCGGTCACCATGACCCCCAACTCAGAACCAAATGGCCGTATTGGGAATAGCCTCTCTGTGCTCACCGTGCAGACGGCAGTTCAGTTCCAAGGCTCTCATACACGAGGCTAGGCTTACAAGGCGGCTTCCGCAGCAATTCAATTCATGAACAGCTGAGATAAAATGCTCTTTCCCGATTTATTATAACCGCGCTCACCCACTCCCTCAGCTGTCAGCTTTGCTTTCGTGTGATGGCAGGAAAATGAAACGTGCAGGAGGATTCCTGCTCGACGTGTAATTCTCCTAACCATAAACCCGAGGGCGGGCTCTCAATCTAATTTGGTTTGATTGACTGACTGTGAATTGGAAGAATTGAAGCAAGTGTTCAGAGATCTGGCGGCTGCATAGACGCCCATATTCGGCACGTGCAAGGGACAATGGCCCCTATTTTCCGATGCCTACGGGTGTGTACGGGCTGTGTACACACCCGTAGGGACATCGGAAATGCCGGTTTCAGGCGTGCCAAGCGCATGCACTGAAAATCGGCATTTCCGATCTGTCAAGAATGCTCTTGACAGATCAGACACCTGCCCTGGAGAAGGGCCTCTGCGGGCACATAGTTCTGCTTTCTGGAGAACCTCTGCCCGCAGAAAACCCTTAGAAATCTTATGCCTGGTAAAAGCTGGCGTAAGGCCTGCTTTTACCAGCATAAGATTTGAAAAAAGTAAAAAATAATTTTTTTTTTTCACTCATTTCATTTATCATTTAAAAATACTTTAGAAAAGGTAAGTTTATTTTTAACCCCGTAAAAAACTTATTTTTTTCAAAAAATTAAATTTTGTTTAAAATATTTAATTTATTGTAATTTCAACTAATTTCAAAAATGTGATTTAAAAAAAAAATTATTTAATGTTTTGAAGTGTTTTTGGGGTGATCTCCATTCATATATTTGACAGGTCTATCTGTCAAGTGTATGAAGGGAGATTCCCTTCTTCTATTGGCTCACCATGGCCCATGTGATCCCAGGGACGCTTGCGAACTGCCTGCGCCCCTGCGATACGTGCGCCCTGCGCATTTCGAGTTGGAGAGGCCCAGGAGCGGAACTATACGCACCTCGGGAGCCCTCGGGTAAGTGCGTAGATTTTTTCCGGATCGGAGGCCTCCGCACGCAGGGAGCCTCCGATCGGAAAATACGGCCCAATATAATAACTGAAAAGGGAAGAGATGAGGGGATGCCCCTCAAAAATGTTTTACGTAGGGAAGGTCAGTGTTCAGTCTGGTGCGCAGTTGCACACTTACTTATGCTCTGGCTTAAAGGGGAAGTCAACCCTTCTTAAAGGGAAAAAAGTTTCAGCATTTTCCTCTCATAACACAACCTTCAGCAAATGTTCGAAAGTTTTTTTTTTCAATTTGGAAGCCAGGATCCGTAGTGCAAAAAGAGTGGGAGAGAAGATAAATCTACAGGTATCGGCTGAACAATTTCAGGCTTGGGTTTTGAAAAACCTATAGGTCGTAAGTAGGAGGGAGGACTCGGGAGGTAGGGAGAGGGAGGTATGGAGTTCCATAGTTATGAAATACCTGGATGAGTGCAGCTGCAACAACACGCAAGAAGCTCGACAAATATCCGGGACAAAGCAGCCCGCTTGATTGGCACCCCATCCACCACCTTAAACATTCACTCCCTCCATCACCGGCGCACCGTGGCTGCAGTGTGTACCATCTACAAGATGCACTGCAGCAACTCGCCAAGGCTTCTTCGGCAGCACCTCCCAAACCTGCGATCTCCGCCACCTGGAAGGACAAGGGCAGCAGGCGCATGGGAACACCACCACCTCCAAGTTCCCCTCCAAGTCACACACCATCCTGACTTGGAAATATATCGGCCGTTCCTTCATCGTCGCTGGGTCAAAATCCTGGAACTCCCTCCCTAACAGCACTGTGGGAGCACCTTCACCACACGGACTGCAGTGGTTCAAGAAGGCGGCTCACCACCACCTTCTCAAGGGCAGTTAGGGATGGGCAATAAATGCTGACCTTGCCAGCGACACCCATATCCCATGAACGAATATAAAAAAAGAGTTATGAAATGCTGCTTTCAGTTTGTTAAATTGTAGTCTGTATCACCCACGCAGCAGGTCAGCCAATGAAAAGGGAGAAGTACTAATCCTCTCACTCATTTGCAACCTGCAATTACAGGGCAATTAGTCAGCTGAAATAGCATTGGTAACACCTGATATTTACAGAGCAAAAACTGCTGTAGAATTGGAATTCCTTGAGTGAGGAAAGTTAATTTTACAAGGCCATGTGCCACAAGTCCAACTGGAAGAATTAAGGGGGAAGAAGCAAGGGGCCTAAAAGTCCCCGAGGTCTGTTTGACCACCGAAGGTGCGTTCACCCATCACCCCCTGTGCTCGCCGACCTACATTAGCTCCCGGTCCGGCAACGCCTTGATTTTAAAATTCTCATCCTCGTTTTCGAATCCCTCCATGGCCTCGCCCCTGCCTATCTCCTCCATCCCCACAACCCTCTGAGATCTCTGCGCTCCTCCAGTTCTGGGATAGAGCTGCTAGTGGTCCAGGAGAGGGCCAGGTGAATGTCTTCTCTAGTTGCCCAAGGTAGACTGTGATTGTTGCTCCTTGTGTGCCTCCAAATAAGCCATATTACAAAGGTGGGGTGGCACAGTACTGACTATGGCCTCCATCACTATGTATAAGCAACCAACAGCCTTCAGCAACAAGTTCTGAAGCAGCAAAATCATTTTTTTAACGCAAAGAGCTAAAGATAAAGCCCTTTCTCGTCAATACCAGTCTGTGACTTTAACATAAATGGTCCATAAATGGCACCTTAGTAAACAGTAGTGCCAGCGTTTTTAGGGGGGCAGCCTGCCCTGATCTGCATCCAGCACTATGACCTGCCTTCCACCCTATCACAGACATTCCCTTTTGTTCTTTCCTCCCTTCCCCACTCTCACTGCCCCTACACTTGCTTAAAAACCTGTTCCATCTCCAACTTTTTCCAGTTCTGATGAAGGGTCATCGACCTGAAACGTTAACTCTGTTTCTCTCTCCACAGATGCTGCCTGACCTACTGAGTATTTCCAGCATTTTCTGTTTTTATTTCAGATTTCCAGCATCCGCAGTATTTTGCTTTTCTATTAGAGGACATCGGGTTTTGGCATGGAATTTATGCTGCTGCGTCCTCTTTAGGTGCAGACAAGTGCAGACTCCAGAAAATCCATCATTTATTCGGACAGCAGCTGTTGATGATTCTGCTATTCCCATTTACACCTCTTCTGGACCCATCTTTTGTTCCTTTACTTGTCCCATTACCATCCCTTTTGCCTCACACCATCATCCCTTTTGTCATTGTATCTCTCCTGCCTTCCATCCTGTCGCAGACCTTCCCTTTTGTTCTTTCCTCCCCATCCCTCTTTCCCTGCCCCGACACTTGCTTAAAAACCTGTTACATCTCGAACTTTTTCCAGTTCTGACGAAAGGTCATCGACCTAAAATGTTAACTCTGTTTTTCTCTCTCCACAGACCAGCATTTTCTAAGCCTTAGAGGAAGTTTGGAGCCAGTGCTGTTTGGGCACAGAGTGAGGGAATGGATTTGTGCCTATTTTTCTTTAGCATTACACTGTTTGGGAACAAGGCAGAGAAAATATTTTGCTGTGATGTTGAAACGTCTTTTTGTCATAAGAGAGAGGAGTGCTACAACTTGAAATTTATCTGCGGGAGGTAAACAACACTGAGATACATGAGCAGATAATCTGTTTTTTAAGTGATGTTGGTTGAGGGATAAATATTGACCAGAACTCCGGGAAGAACTCCCCTGCTCTTCTTCGAAATAGTGCCGTGGGATCTTTTACGTCCACCTGAGAGAGCAGACGGGGCCTCGGCTGAACGTCTCATCCGTAAGACGGCACCTCAGACAGTGCATCACTGCCTCAGTAACTGCACTGTCAACAAGGGCAGACGTCGATGACGAACATCCCCAGCATCGAAGCTTTGACCACGCTCGATTAGCTCCGATGGACGGGCCACATCGTCCGCATGCCCGATACGAGACTCCCAAAACAAGCGCTCTACTCGGAGCTCCGACACGGCAAGAGAGCCCCAGGTGGGCAGAGGAAACGCCTCAAGGACACCCTCAAAGCCTCCTTGAAAAAGTGCAACATCCCCACCGACACCTGGGAATCCCTGGCCCAAGACCGCACAAAGTGGAGGAGAAGCATCCGGGAAGGCGCCGAACACCTCGAGTCTCTTCACCGGGAGCAAGCGGAAGCCAAGCGCAGGCAGCAGAAGGAGCGCACGTCAACCCAAGCACCCCACCCACCCGCCCCTGTAACCACCGTCTGCCCCACCTGTGACAGAGACTGTAGGTCCCACATTGGACCCATCAGTCACCTGAGAACTCATTCTAAATGTGGAAGCAAGTCATCCTCGGTTCCGAGGGACTGCCTAAGAAAGAAGGAGTAAGAAGAACTGCACTGAAGTGTCAGCCTGGATTATCGGCTCATGTCTCTGGAGTGAGGGCTTGGTGATCCGATCTTCTGACTCAGGCGAGAGCGCTACCCACTGAACTGCGGCTGACACTGTCGGGGGAAAAATAAAACGTGGCTCTATTTCAGTGAGAGAAAAGAGAGGACTGCAGCTTTGAAAAACGCAACTACAATTTACTCTTCATAAGTCAGGTGGAAAATGCAATAGGATGGAGCTGTGCCTGGAGTGGCTCGCTGAGCTGCTGCCTGAGCCTCTGTGGGTATCCCTGCAGGCACAGCTCCGCCATTCCCACCCTGCTCACTCCCACGTCCTCTTGATGCTCATCCAGGCTGAGCATTGTTACGACAGATACTGCACGTATTTTTTTTTTAAGCAGATTACAGCCCTTTCATTTTAAGGGAGTTCACAGTTCAGAGAATAACCGATTAATAATGGAAAACCTCTGCAGTGCAAGAGGAGGCAGCTTGTCACGGAATACACCTCGGTTCCCACCCGAGAGAGCAGACTCGGTTTAACTATACAATTTGGAATTTTATTGGAACCTGGACCTTCTCTAGGTACCCCTGTAAGGACTATATTCTTTGTAATGCAGCAGATGTAATTTATCTAGATTTTCGAAAGGCCTGCGATAAGGTACCCCATAATAGACTAATGAATAAGGTCAGAGAATGCGGAGTCAGGGGACAAGTAGCAGAATGGATAGCTAGCTGGCTTCAAGACAGAAAGCAGAGAGTGGGAGTAAAGGGTAGCTATTCACAGTGGCAGAAGGTGGGTAGTGGTGTTCCACAAGGATCAGTGCTGGGACCACTGCTGTTCATAATTTACATTAACGAGTTAGACTTTGGAATCAAAAACACAAAATGGACCAGAAATTCGGCTCTCCGGCTTCCTGCGGGTGCAAGCATCGCGCGCGTACTTATCTACCGCGCCTGCCGTTGTGCTTTGGGCCCACGAGGAATTCGGCTCCTGGGCCTCCTGCAGCTGCCGGCGCGCAGTGCTTGTGTATCCCAGGGGCGCAGTTAGTTCGAAGCGTCCCCTGGGATCACGTGGGCCATGGAGAGCCAATCCTAGCAGGGCATTTTCATTCATAGATTTGACAGGAAGACCTGTCAAATCTATGAATAGAGATCGTCCCCAAAACTACTCTAAAACTTCAAATAAATTTTAAAAAAACCATCACATTTTTAAAATAACTATAAGTTAAATAAATTAACTACTTTAAACAAAAATTAAAATTTTTGAAAAAATTAATTATACTTTTTAACGGTGCTAAAAATAAACTTACCTTTCTTTAAAGTATCTAAAAAAGATAAACCTGTTGAAATTTTTTTTAACTGTAATTAATTAACCACTTACCTTGTTAAAAACAGGCCTTGCGGCTCCTTTTTAAAAGCGCAGCTTCTTCATACTTACATTCCCGGAGAAACCTGAAAAAAAACCTGAAGTTCGCTGCGTGTGCGCAGCCTCTCCCGCGCACACGTTCGACTTCTGAACCCCTCCCTTCAGGGGAATGGAAATTCCGGTTTCCCGCACATGCGCAGTGCATGCAGGAAACCGACACTTCAGGTGGCCTTACGGGTGAGTACACAGCGCGTACTCACCCGACAAGAGCCGAATTTCTGGCCCAATTTCTAAATTTGTGGATGACACCAAATTGGGGGGGATAGTCAATACTGAGGAGGATTGCAACAAATTGCAGGAGGACATTAATAAACTTGCAGAATGGGCAAATAATTGACAAATGAAGTTCAACACAGATAAATGTGAGGTATTACATTTTGGTAGGAAGAATAGGGAGGTCACTTATTACTTGGAGGGTGCGAGTCTAGGTGGAGTAGAGGAACAAAGGGATCTCGGAGTACAAATACACAAATCACTAAAAGTTGCACCACAGGTTAGCAAGGCCATAAAAAAAGCATGATGCGGAGATGCCGGTGTTGGACTGGGGTGGACAAAAGTGAGAAGTCGCACACACCAGGTTATAGTCCAACAGCTTTATTTGAAATCACAAGCTTTCGGAGCGCTGCTCCTTCGTCAGGTGAAGTGAAGAAATACATATGGGCACAGCATAAATAGTCAGAGAACAATGCCAGACGACTACAGTTAATCTTTCTAACTGCCCTTTATCACACCTCGGCAGAGAGACAATCACGGCAATCAAAGGTGTGGATGGTGTCCAAACAGGTCAGTCAGGAAAACATTACATCAAAGATGATTGCTATTGTCTTTGATGTAATGTTTTCCTGACTGACCTGGTTGGACACCATCCACACCTTTGATTGCCGTGATTGTCTCTCTGCCGAGGTGTGATAAAGGGCAGTTAGAAAGATTAACTGTAGTCGTCTGGCAGTGTTCTCTGACTATATATGCTGTGCCCATATGTATTTCTTCACTTCACCTGACGAAGGAGCAGCGCTCCGAAAGCTTGTGATTTCAAATAAAGCTGTTGGACTATAACCTGGTGTCATAAAAAAAGCAAACCAAGCACTCGGGTTTATTTCTAGAGGAATAGAATTGAAAAGTAGGAAGTTATGCTGAACCTGTATTGAACCTTGGTTAGACCACACTTAGAGTACTGCTTACAGTTCTGGTCGCCATATTATAAAAAGGATATAGAGGCACTGGAGAGGGTGCAGTGAAGATTTACAAGGATGATACCAGAAATACGAGGGTATACATATCAGGAAAGGATGAACAGGCTGGGTCTCTTTTCTCTTGAAAAAAGTAGGCTAAGGGGTGACGTAATAGAGGTCTTTAAAATTATGAGAGGTTTTGATAGAGTGGATACAGAGAGAATGTTTCCATTTGTGGGGAAGAGCATAACTAGAGGCCGTCAATATAAGAGAGTCACCAAGAAATCCAATCGGGAATTCTAAATAAACTTCTTTACCCAGAGAGTGGTGAGAATGTGGAACTCACTACCACAGGGAGTGGTTGAAGCGAATAGTATAGATGCATTCAAGGGGAGGCTAGACAAGCATATGAGGGAGAAGGGGATAGAGGGTTACGCTGATAGATTTAGATGAGGAAAGACGGGAGGAGGCTCGAGCGGAGCATAAACACCAGCATGGACTGGTTGGGCTGAATGGCCTGTTTCTGTGCTGTATATCCTATGTAATCCTATGTAAAACTTCAGTCTTTCATTTCTAGTTAGGGCAAAGAGAGCAGTGCACTGACATCTCATCCAAAAGATGACACCTCTGACAGTGCAGCACTCCCTCAGTACTGCACTGGAGTGTCAGCCTAGATTTATGTGCTGAAGTGGGACTGGAACCTACAATCTTCTGACTCAGAGGCAAGAGTGCTGCCCACTGAGCCACGGCTGACACTATTGCAGGGTATCTTATGTTTTTGAAGTCTGCAATGTTGTTGTTATGCTGTTGCAGGACCAGTACAGAATTCACTAAAACAAACAGTTGTAAAAAAAAAAATGCTTTTGGTATCCCCAAAAAGTCTATCATAGTGAAGCTATGGCGTAAAGAGTGCAGGAGGGATTTAGCAGCTTATATGAGACCAGCATAGAGCAGTCTGAATCCCTGATGATATTACACAGTTGAGTAATCTAACAAATTATGCATTTCCAACAGATATACTGTATTGCACTATTCTTTTCTCTTTCTAGAAACCAAGAAGGAAATGATTGACAGGAAACAGAGAGTAGTGGTGAACGGTTGTTTTTCGGACTGGAGGAAGGTATACAGTGGTGTTCCCCAGGGGTTGGTTCGAGGACCACTGCTTTTCTTGATGTATATTAGTGACTTGGATGTGGGTGTACAGGGCACAATTTCAAAATTTGCAGATGACACAAAACTTGGAAGTATAGTGAACAGTGAGGAGGAGAGTGATAGACTTCAGGAGGACATAGACAGGCTGGTGGAATGGGTGGACACGTGGCAGATGAAATTTAATGCAGAAAAGTGTGAAGTGATACATTTTGGTAGAAAGAATGAAGAGAGGCAATATAAACTAAATGGTACAATCCTGAAGGAGGTGCATGAACAGAGAGACCTGGGGGTATATGTTCACAAATCGTTGCAGGTGGCAGGGCAGGTTAAGAAAGCGGTTAAAAAAGCATACGGGATCCTGGGCTTCATAAATAGGCATAGAGTACAAAAGCAAGGAAGTTATGATGAACCTGTATAAAACACTGGTTCGGCCCCAACTGGAGTATTGTGTCCAATTCTGGGCGCCGCACTTTAGGAAGGATGTGAAGGCCTTAGAGAGGGTGTAGAAAAGATTTACAAGAATGATTCCAGGGATGAGGGACTTCAGTTATGTGGATAGACTGGAGAAGCTGGGGTTGTTCTCCTTAGAGCAGAGAAGAGTGAGAGGAGATTTGATAGAGGTGTTCAAAATCTGAGGGGTCTGGACAGAGTAGATAGAGAGAAACAGTTACCATTGGTGGAAGGGTCGAGAACCAGAGGACACAGATTTAACGCAGAAGAACTAAAGGCGACATGAGGAAAAACTTTTTTATGCAGTGAGTGCTTAGGATCTGGAATGCACTGCCTGAAAGGGTGGTGGAGGCAGACTCAATCACAGCTTTCAAAAGGGAGTTGGATAAGTATCTGAAGGAAAGAAATTTGCAGGGCTACGGGGAAAGGGCGGGGGAGTGGGACTAGCTGAAGTGCTCTTGCAGAGAGCCGGCACGGGCTCGACGGGCTGAATGGCCTCCTTCCGTGCTGTAACCATCCTATGATTCTATTCTATGATTCTATCTATCATAGAAAAGACCAACGCATAAGCTGTTAGTTTGGTTTAAAGCGGTTTCCTGGTTGCTCCCTTAATCCTTGGGGGTAAATTTCCTGAGTTAGCGCCCACAGCATGGGGCCTTACTCAAGAGGAAGGTAGATTGGAGAATTGGGTGAAGAGGTCAGTGGCCTTATTTTCAGTCCCGTTCGTTTTATTTTTGGGGGCGTTAAAATTAATAACTAAAACATTGGGAGGGCTGTGAATCGGGTTTGCCCACCTCCACACTCGACTGTCTGATCTGCCTTTCTGTTGAGTGATATGCTGTAACAGGAGTACTAATTTACATCATAGGTTGCTCCTTCTATGCAGAAAGTGACAAACCCAAGTCAGAATGGTGAAAAATTATACTTTTGATTCTTGAATTATATCAGCCCAGTATTTTATAAGAACTTGTGGAGCCAGCAAGGGAACACGTATTCTTGTTAATAGACCCCAAGCCTATTAAACCCTGACCCGATTTAAAAATAATGATTTGCTAAACAACAACAACAACTTGCATTTATATAGCACCTTTAAAGTAGAAAAAATGTACCAAGATGCTCCACAGAAGAATAATCAGACAAAAACGGATGCCAAGCCAAAGAAGGAGATATTAGGAGGGGTGAGTAAAAGCTTGGTCAAAGAGATGGGTTATGGGCCTCAAAGAAACAGAGGGAGGCGGAGTGATGGAGGGATTTAGGGAGGGAATTCAGAGAACATGGGATCTAGACGGCTGAAGGCATGGCTGCCAATGGTGAGCTAAAGGGAGAAGGAATGCACAAGAGACCAGAATCAGGTGAACGCAGTTCTGGGTGGGTTTGTAGGGCTGCAGGAGGTTGCAGACAGAAAGAGGTACAAGGTCATGCGGGGATTCAAATACAAGTATGAGAATTTTAAATTGGAGGAGTTGGGGGACTGAGAGCCAATTGAGTCTGGAGGTTCCAAAGGCATGGATGAGGGTTTCAGCAACGGATGGGCTATAGCAGGGGCCGAGGTGGGCAAGGTGGAAATAGGTGGTCTTTGTGATAGAGAGGATATGGGTTGGAAGATCAGGTCTGGGTCGAATAGAATGACTTGGTTGCAAACAATCTGGTTGAACCTGAGACAGTGGCCAGGGAGAAAAATTAAATCCGTGGCAATGGTACAGAGTTTGTGGCAGGGCGGTGGCGGGGGGGCGGGGGGGGGGTGGTGGCGTGGGGGGTTTGGTTTGTGGGTGCGAAGACAATGGCTTTGGTCTTTCCAATGTTTAACTGGAGGAAATTGCGGATTGTTCAAGACTGGCTGTTGGACAAGCAGTTGGACAACAGAGGCAGTGGAGGCATCGAGAGAAGTGGTGGTGAGGTAGAGCTGGGTGTCTGCAGCATACATGTGGAAGCTGACCCCCTGCCTTGGGATGTAGATGAGAAAGAGGAGAGGGTAAAGGATAGATCCTGGGGGGATTACAGAGGTAATGGTGTGGGGGTGGAAAGCTAAGCCATTGCGGTAGATGCTATGTCTATGACTGGACAGATAAGAGTGGGACCAAGTGAGGGCAGCTCCCCTGAGCTAGACAATGAAGGAGAAACGTTGAAGGAAGATGTTGTGGTCAATTGTGTCAAAGGCTACAGAAAGGTGAGGAGGATAAGGAAGAATAATGCAGCATGATCACAGTCACAGTGGATGCCATTTGTGACTTTGATTAGGGCTGTTTTAGTGCTGTGGCAGGAATGGAAACATGATTGGAGAGATTCAAACAAGGAGTTGAGGGGAAACATGGGCATGGAATTTGGAGGTGACAACACATTCAAGGACTTTGGAGGGGAAAGGGAGATTGGGCAGAGGTTTGCAAGGACAGAGGGGTCGTGGGTGAGCTTCTTGAGGGGGTGATGGGAAAGGGACAGTATCTGAGGAGAGGGAACTATTTACAATGTCAACCAGCATGGGGGCCAGGAAGGAAAGTTGGGTGGTCAGCAGCTTAATGGGAATGGGGTCAATGGAGTAGGAGGTGGGCCTCATGGAGAAGATGAGCTTGGGGAAGGAGAATGGAAACCATGAGTGTCCTTTTGTCTTAGTTGCATACATACCATGGGGCCTCGTGGACCACAATGAACGTTCGATTAATTGACAAACATAATGTGCTGCAGATACTAACACATCTTGCTGTTCTGAATTATAGGATTGATCCACTAATGAGGTAACAATACTAACAGCAGTCCTTTGCAGGATTCCAAGCCCATGAGATTTAAACAGGTCAAACTAGTGAATAAGAAACAGACGTGCTAATAGGACTGAGTTTCTGGGCTGCGTGACTGGATTGCCATATGTACAATATGAGGTATAGTATGGGCACTGTTGCTCTAAACAATCTAAGCAGGGATAGGGGAGGGAAGCGTTTGGAGAGTAATTAAGGGGTAGATAAGGGTTTCAATAGTAGGGAGTTTGATGTGTTTTTATGATTTTTAAAATTAATTCCCGGGATGTGGGCGTTGCTGGCAAGTCCAGCATTTATTGCCCATCCCTAATTGCCCTTGAGAACGAGGTGGTGGTGAGCCGTCTTCTTGAACCGCTGCAGTCCGTGTGGTGAAGGTGCTCCCACAGTGCTGTTGGGGAGGGAGCTCCAGGATTTTGACCCAGCGACGATGAAGGAAAGTCGATACACTTCCAAGTCAGGATGGTGTGTGACTTGCAGGGGAACTTGGAGGTGGTGGTGTTCCCATGCACCTGCTGCCCTTGTCCTTCTAGGAGGTAGAGGTCGCGGGTTTGGGAGGTACAGTCGAAGAAGCCTTGGCGAGTTGTGTAGGAATCTTGAGGGAGTGGGTCTTAGACAGAGACTGGCGAACTTTAAGCAGTGGGGAAGAGGGTTGTTACTGTGGTTTTCTATTGAAATTACTTTAATAAAAATAATATGGCTTACATAAGAACATAAGAACATAAGAATTAGGAGCAGGAGTAGGCCATTTGACCCCTCGAGCCTGCTACGCCATTCAATAAGTTCATGGCTGATCTGATCTTGGCCTCAACTCCACTTTCCTGCCCACTTCCCATAACCCTTGACTCCCCTGTAGCTCAAAAATCTGTCTATCTCACCTTGAATATATTCACTGACTCAGCCTCCACAGCTCTCTGGGGTAAAGAATTCCAAAGATTCACGACCCTCTGAGAGAAGAAATATCTCCTCATCTCCGTCTTAAATGGGCGACCCCTTATCCTGAAACTGTGCCCCCTAGTTCTAGATTCCCCCACGAGGGGAAACATCCTCTCAGCATCTACCCTGTCAAGCCCCCTCAGTATCTTATATGTTTCAATAAGATCCCCTCTCATTCTTCTAAACTCCAATGAGTATAGGCCCAATCTACTCAACCTTTCCTCATAAGACAACCTTTTCATCTCATGAATCAACCCAGTGAACCTTCGCTGAACTGCCTCCAATGCAAGTTTATCCCTCCTTAAATAAGGCGACCAAAACTGTATGCAGTACTCCAGGTGTGGTCTCACCAATGCACTGTACAGTTGTAGCAAGACTCCCTACTTTTATACTCCATCCCCCTTGCAATAAAGGCCAACATTCCATTTGCCTTCCTAATTACTTGCTGTACCTGCATGCTAACTTTTTTATTTCATGTACGAGGACCCCCAGATCCTTCTGTACTGCAGCATCCTGTAGTCTCTCTCCATTTAAATAATATTTTGCTTTTTTATTCTTCCTACCAAAGTGGATAACCTCACATTTTCCCACATTATACTCCATCTGCCAAATTTTTGCCCACTCACTTAGCCTATCTATATCCCTTTGCAGATTCTTTGTGTCCTCCTCACAACTTGCTTTCCCACTTATCTTTGTATCATCAGCAAATTTGGCTACAGTGCACTCGGTCCCTTCATCCAAGTCATTGATATAGATTGTAAATAGTTGAGGCCCCAGCACTGATCCCTGTGGCATCTTGCTAGTTACAGTTTGCCAACCTGAAAATGATCCATTTATCCCGACTCTCTGTTTTCTGTTAGTTAGCCAATCGTCTATATTACCTCCAACACCGTGAGCTCTTATCTTGTGCATGATGTGGAGATGCCGGTGTTGGACTGGGGTGAACAAATGTGAGAAGTCGCACAACGCCAGGTTATAGTCCAACAGTTTTATTTGAAATCACAAGCTTTCGGAGCGCTGCTCCTTCGTCAGGTGAAGTGAAGAGATGTATATAGGCACAGCATATATAGTCAGAGAACACTGCCAGATGATTACAGTTAATCTTTCCAACTGCCCTTTATCACACCTCGGCAGAGAGATAATCACGGCAATCAAAGGTGTGGATGGTGTCCAAACAGGTCAGTCAGGAAAACATTACATCAAAGACAATGAGGTGGGGTCACAAGGGGTCAATTGTGGCAGATGCTGGGGTCTGTATGGAAAACAAAAAACTGTTTTTGCTGGAAATCACAGCAGGTCCGGCCGCATCTGTATAGAGAGAACAAGCCAACGACGACTCGAGTCTGGATGACTCTACGTCAGGTGGGGTTACATGTACCGGGATCTTGGGTTCATGTCACGCTACATGTAACCCCACCTGACGTAGAGTCATCCAGACTCGAGTCGTCGTTGGCTTGTTCTCTCTACACAGATGCGGCCGGACCTGCTGTGATTTCCAGCAAAAACAGTTTTTTGTTTTCCATACAGACCCCAGCATCTGCCACAATTGACCCCTTGTGACCCCACCTCATTGTCTTTGATGTAATGTTTTCCTGACTGACCTGTTTGGACACCATCCACACCTTTGATTGCCGTGATTATCTCTCTGCCGAGGTGTGATAAAGGGCAGTTAGAAAGATTAACTGTAATCATCTGGCAGCATTCTCTGACTATATATGCTGTGCCGATATACATCTCTTCACTACACCTGGGGAAGGAGCAGTGCTCCGAAAGCTTGTGATTTCAAATAAAACTGTTGGACTATAACCTGGTGTTGTGCGACTTCTCACATTTATCTTGTGCAGTAACCTTTTATGTGGCACCTTATCAAATGCCTTTTGAAAATCCAAATACACTACATCTACTGATTCCCCTTGATCCACCCTGTTCGATACATCCTCAAAGAACTCTAGTAAATGTGTCAAACACGATTTCCCTTTCATAAAACCATGTTGACTCTGCTTGATTGTCTTATGATTTTCTAAATGTCCTGCTATTACCTCCTTAATAATGGATTCCAGCATTTTCCCAATGACAGATGTTAGGCTTACTGGCCTATAGTTTCCTGCTTTCTGTCTCCCTCCTTTCTTGAATAGGGGCGTTATATTTGCGGTTTCCCAATATGCTGGGACCTTTCCAGAACCTAGGGAATTTTGGAAGATCACAACCAATGTATCCATTATCTCTGCAGCTACCTCTTTTACGACCCTAGGATGCAGGCCATCAGGTCCAAGGGACTTGTCAGCCTTTAGTCCCATTAGTTTGCCTCATACATTTTCTCTAGTGATAGTTATTGTTTAAGTTCCTTCCTCCCTTTTGCCCCTTAATTATCGACTATTATTGGGATGCTTTTAGTATCTTCTACCATGAAGACAGATGTAAAATATTTGTTCAAAGTCTCTGCCATTTCCTTGTTTCCCATTATTAATTCCCCAGTCTCATCCTCTAAGGGATCAATGTTTATTTTAGCTGCTCTCTTCCTTTTTTCTTCTTCTTCTTAGGCAGTCCCTCGGAACCGAGGATGACTTGCTTCCACGTTAAAAATGAGTTCTCAGGTGACTGATGAGTCCAATGCGGGACCTACAGTCTCTGTCACAGGTGGGGCAGACGGTGGTTGAAGGGGCGGGTGGGGTGGGGTGCTTGGGTTGACGTGCGCTCCTTGCACTGCCTGCGCTTGGCTTCCGCTTGCTCCCGGCGAAGAGACTCGAGGTGTTCGGCGCCTTCCCGGATGCTTCTCCTCCACTTTGTGCGGTCTTGGGCCAGGGATTCCCAGGTGTCGGTGGGGATGTTACACTTTTTCAAGGAGGCTTTGAGGGTGTCCTTGAAACGTTTCCTCTGCCCACCTGGGGCTTTCTTGCCGTGCCGGAGCTCCAAGCAGAGCACTTGTTCTGGGAGTCTCGTATCGGGCATGCGGACAATGTGACCCGTCCATCGGAGCTGATCGAGCATGGTCAAAGCTTCGATGCTGGGAATGTTGGCCTGAGCAAGAACACTGACGTTGGTGCGCCTATCCTGCCAATGGATTTGCAGGATCTTGCGGAGGCAGCATTGGTGGTACCTCTCCAGTGCTTTGAGGTGCCTGCTGTACATGGTCCATGTCTCTGAGGCATACAGTAGGGCGGGTATCACTGCAGCTCTGTAGACCATGAGCTTAGTGCCAGGTTTGAGGTCCTGGTCTTCAAACACTCTCTTCCTCAGGTGACCGAAGGCTGCACTGGCACATTGAAGGCGGTGTTGGACTTCGTCATCGACGTCTGCCCTTGTTGACAGTAGGCTCCCGAGGTATGGAAAGTGGTCCACGTTGTCCAAGGTCTTGTCGTGGATTTTGATAATCGGGGGGCAGTACTGTGTGGCGGGGGCAGGTTGGTAGAGAACCTTTGTTATACGGATGTTTAGTGTAAGGCCCATGCTCTCGTACGCTTCGGTGAAGGTGTTGACGATGGTTTCGAGTTCGACCTCCGAGTGAGCGCAGACGCAAGCGTCGTCTGCATACTGTAATTCGACGACGACACTAAAGTATGGCGGAGAAGCACTACTGGCGCGAATTCATGACTCATTTCTCTTATCTGGAAGGAGGAGAGCATGCCAGGGGATCTCAGAGACGCCGTAATTGTGACCATCTTCAAGAAAGGTGACAAGTCCGATTGCGGTAATTACAGAGGAGTTTCCCTGCTGTCTGCCACAGGGAAAGTCATCGCAAGAATCCTCCTCAATCGCCTTCTCCCAGTGGCCGAAGAGCTCCTCCCAGAGTCGCAATGCGGATTCCGCCACTAAGGGGCACAATGGACATGATCTTCACCGCACGTCAATTACAAGAGAAATGCAGGGAACAGCACCAACCACTGTACATGGCCTTTTTTGATCTCACAAAGGCCTTCGACACTGTCAACCGTGAGGGATTATGGAGTGTCTTCCTCAAATTCGGCTGCCCTCAAAAGTTTGTCACCATCCTCCGCCTGCTTCACGACAACATGGAAGCCGTGATCCTGACCAACGGTTCCACCACAGACCCAATTCACGTACGAACCGGGGTCAAGCAAGGCTGTGTCATCGCACCAACGCTCTTCTCGATCTTCCTTGCTGCAATGCTCCATCTCACCCTCAGTAAGCTCCCCGCTGGAGTGGAGCTAATTTACAGAACAAACGGGAAACTGTTCAACCTCCGTCGCCTCCAGTCCAGATCCAAGGTCGTCCCATCCTTCCTTTTTATATACTTGTAGAAGCTCTTACTGTCTGTTTTTACATTTCTTGCTAGTTTACTCTCATAATCTATCTTCTCCCTCTTTATAATTTTTTAAATCATCCTTTGCTGGTTTCTAAAAATTTCCCAATCTTCTGGCCTACCACTAATCTTCACAACATTGTATGCCTTTTCTTTCAATTTGATACCATCCTTAACTTCCTTAGTTAGCCACGGATGGTTCATCCTTCTCATAGAGCCTTTCTTTCTCACTGGAATAAACCTTTGCTGAGAGTTATGAAATATCTCCTTAAATGTCTGCCACTGCTTATCTACCGTCTTACCCTTTAATCTATTTTCCCAGTCCACTTTAGCCAACTCTGTCTTCATACCTTTGTAATTGCCTTTATTTAAGTTTAAGACATTAGTTTCAGACCCAAGTTTCTCACCCTGAAATTGAAAGTGAAATTCTATCATGTTATGATCACTCATCTATGAGATCATTAATTAATCCTGTCTCATTACACATTACCAGATCTAAAATAGCCTGTTCCCTGGTCGGTTCCACAAAGTATTGTTCTAAGAAACCGTCCCGAATACACGTCCTCAAGGCTACCATTGCCAATTTGATTTGTCCAATCGATATGAAGATTAAAATCACCCATGATTATTGCAGTACCTTTCTTAAAAGCCCCCATTATTTCTTGATTTATACTTTGTCCTAAAGTGTAGCCACTGTTAGGGGGCCTATAGACTACTCCCACCAGTGACTTCTTTCCCTTCGTATTTCTTATCTCCACCCAAACTAATTCTACATCATGAATCTTGACTGCAAACTCCAAGCCATATTATTATTAAAGTAATTTCAATAGATTTTCTTTGGAGCTGAGGGGAGATTTAATTGAGGTGTATAAAATGATGAGGGGCCTAGATAGAGTGGATAGGAAGGACCTATTTCCCTTAGCAGAGAGGTCAATAACCAGGGGGCATAGATTTATAGTAATTGGTAGAAGGATTAGAGGGGAGTTGAGGAGAACTTTTTTACACCCAGAGGGTGGTGGGGGGTCTGGAACTCACTGCCTGAAAGGGTGGTAGAGGCAGAAACCCTCATTGCATTTAAAAAGTACTTGGGTATGCACTTGAAGTGCTGTAACCCACAGGGCTACGGGCCAAGAGCTGGAAAGTGGGATTAGGCTGGAGAGCTCTTTGTCGGCCGGCACAGACACGATGGGCCGAATGGCCTCCTTCTGTGCCGTAAATTTCTATGTGTATGATTACACTTTAAATATCAAGAAAATCATAGTTCAATTGCACAGAGGCCGGAAGAATTTACACCGGTTAGTTTGCTTTTTCTGGTTATTATTGAGATTGAGCTAAAGAAATCGAAGAGCTTAATGAATGCATCCAGAACTGTGTTTAGCCCTCAATGATTGACAGCCTCCAATGGGGATGACAATGTAAAGAGTCACGGTCTGTAACATTAAATGGGAAACGCTGGGAATTGGAAATAAAAAACCCCACAAAATGCTTGAACTACACAGCAGGCCAGCTAATGTGGGAAAGAGAGAGAAATGGGTTAATGGGGTAGAATTTCATCCGGGCCCAGACTCGGTGCTGGGAAGGCAGCGTGTGACTGGTGAGATGCCCAAAGCCGGCCTGAATTTGGGCTTCGGGCCTGATTAGCATTTCATAGTAGCTCGCGCATTGCGGGTCGCAAATGGCGGGCCAGCAGTGGCCCAGCGGTAAGTCCCAGGAGGCGGGGGGTTGTTGGAGCAGCCTACGGAGGGGCGATTGTGTGTTTTGATGCAATTTGTGTCACTCCGATAAACGAATGCCGCACACTTTTTCATAAAAGCAGTGTCCATTTAGAAATTTACGGCTTGCCACCAAAGTTCCTTGTCATTTTTTTTTGGGGTGCAGGGGCTCTTTAACTGGCTGCACGGGCCCGTTCAATTTTTCGCGCACGCACGGTTATTTCATAAGAACATAAGACATAGGAGCAGGAGTCGGTCATTCGGCCCCTCGAGCCTGCTCCGCCATTCAATAAGATCATGGCTGATCTGATCTTGGCCTCAACTCCACTTCCCTGCCAGCTCCCCCATAACCCTCGACTCCCTTATTGTTCAAAAATCTGTCTATCTCCACCTTAAATATATTCAATGACCCAGCCCCCACAGCTCTCTGGGGAAGAGAATTCCAAAGATTCACGACCCACTGAGAGAAGAAATTCCTCCTCATTTCCGATTTAAAAGGGTGCCCCCTTATTCTGAAACTATGCCCCCTAGTTCTAGATTCCCCCACGAGGAAAGTCGGTGAGCGACCTGCGCGCGGGACCTCCAGACCGCTGCGAGGCTGCGCAGCTTAATGGAAACATTGCCTGCCACTTATGTTCGGTGATACAGTTTAACAGCGAGTCTTTTCAATGCCGACCACTGGAGTGCAGCGTGAGGTCCGTACAGAAAGAGACGCAATGCCACCTGTTGTGCCGTGGATCTCAACAGGTGTGTAAACGTGAGAGGATGCAACCACATTATCACATCAAGAAACAGAAGTGCCAGCTGAATAAAGGTATTCTTTTATTCAGCGATTCCCAGAAGCTGGGAAGTTCCTTGCTGCAGTGCAAGCTGTTCACTCGTTTCCAAGGCGATGGGCCTAGAAATTAGATGACGCAGCTCCCGTTTTTTCAGGCGCTAAACGGCCACCTAAGTCCCCAATATGGCGGATGGGGCGGGCGCGCGCTCATTACGCGCCAGAAGCGGCATCCACCACATTGGTGCAGGAAGAAAAATACACGTCCAGGGCCCACGGCTAAAAGAGGCGTTAGACCCTTTGCATATTTCAAATAAGGGGCCGACTCGCACCTGTTGGAGACCTCCTCTGCCATCTTGAGTTGCCATGAGCACAGCTGGCGAAAGGTCATCGACCTGAAACGTTAACTCTATTTCTCTCTCCACAGATGTTGCTTTGGCTGACTGACTATCGCCAGCGGTTTCTGTTTTTATTTCAGATTCCCAGCAACCGCAGCATTTGGCTGTTCTTTGGGACGGTACCAAGCCTGGGAGTGCTTGATTCCGACACTGGGTGCAGACTAACTTCACCCAGGTGAGCACAAAGCATTTAATCCCTCCTTCTCCTGAAAATTTAAGCATCTAAAAACAAACTTGTACTTGGCATGAATTTGCACTAAGCAAGCACGTGCTTTAATGGAACAGACTGTGAGGCTGACAACAAATGTCTAGAACAAAGGGCTTATTCAACGGTGCCTTTCATATTTCTGCTCTGCTGACCTTTGATTAATGAGGACAGGCTCTGCCTGTTGCACTGTTAAAGGACAGTAAATTTCAGCAGACAGTGCCCGGAATGGTAAGTACTTTGTTTTAATTTTAAATAATCCCATTTGGACGACTTCTCCATGGAATAGCCACGCAGCGGACTTGCTGAAGACTGATGTAAGCTTTGGATCTTGTCCATCGGCATCAACTTTTATAGACTGACCACAAGATGAGATTTTGTTTTTTCACATTTTCTCTGCCTTTCGCTAAGTTCCTGGTAGGCTTGAAAAAGGCTGGAAAAAAATAAGAGAGCTGGTGACGGAGGCTTTAAGAGATTCCGCTGGCAAGTTTCAAAGGGAGACGGCAAAGAAAGAAAGAAAGAAAAGACTTGCATTTCTACAGCGCCTTTCACGACCACCGGACGTCTCAAAGCGATTTACAGCCAATGAAGTACTTTTTGAAGTGCAGTCACTGCTGTAATGTAGGAAACACGGCAGCTAATTTGCACACAGCAAGCTCCCACAAACAGCAATGTCATAATGACCTGATCATCTGTTTTTAGTGATGTTGATTGAGGGATAAATATTGGCCCAGGACACCGGGGATAACTCCCCTGCTCTTCTTTGAAATAGTGCCGTGAGAGAGCAGACGGGGCCTCGGTTTAACATCTCATCCGAAAGATGGATGGTTTACAAAACTAATTAGGTTGGGGTTAAATATATATAGATACTGTTTTGGCTTTTTCTTGCTTTGAGTGAGTTGATGAACAAATGATTTAATGGGCTGTGGTTTCCATGAGTTCCATGTTATAGTCTTGCAGAATAAATCACCAGGCAAGCCATAAAAGTGAACTGTTGTAACTAGATTCAGGAGGCAATTGGGAGTGTTTCTGGAGAGAGAAGGGGACTGAGGGATATGGTGAGCAGGCAGGTAGGTAGGTCAGTGTTAGCCACGGCTCAGTCGGTGGCACTCTCACCTCTGAGTCCAACAGTTGTGGGTTCGAAGTCCCACTCCAGACACTTGAGCACAAAAATCTAGGCTGACACTCCCAGTGCAGTACTGAGGGAGCACTGCACTGCCGAGGTGCTGTGTTCAGATGAGATGTTAAACCGAGGCCCTGTCTGCCCTCTCAGGTGAACGTAAAAGATCCCATGGCACTATTTCAAAGAAGAGTAGAGGAGTTCTCCCCGGTGTCCTGGTCAATATTTATCCCTCAACCAACATCACTGAAACAGATTATCAGGTCATTATCACATTGCTGTTTGTGGGAGCTTGCTGTGCGCAATTGGCTGCTACGTCTCCTACATTACAACAGTGACTACACTTCAAAAAGTACTTCATTGGCTGTAAAGTGCTTTGTGACGTCTAGTGGTCATGAAAGGCGCTATATAAACTTTTTTTTTAATCAGAAAAGAATTAGCTTTATGTGCCCAGTGCCCAACTCCCATTCCTGAAAATTGTATATGACCAGAATGATAACTGGACTCAAGGGTTAAATTACGAGGAGAGATTACACAAGCTAGCGTTGTATTCCCTGGAAGTTAGAAGGTTAAGGGGGTGACTTGATCGAAGTTTTCAGGATATTAAGGGGAACAGATAGGGTAGATAGAGAGAAACTATTTCCGCTGGTTGGGAAGCCTCGGACTAGGGGACATAATCTTTCTTGACAAGCTGGTGAGCAGCTGGGAACTGTGGAGGAGTGGAGAGGTTTAGGGGTGCAGGGACAGAAATCACTAAAAACTAGTGGACAGGCACAAAAAAATAATTAGAAAGGCTAATGGAATGTTAGGCTTCATCTGAATGGGGCTGGAATACAGATTAGTGGAAGTTACGTCACATACAGGTCTGGTTAGGCTGTATTCTGGAGTAACTGTGTTCAGTTCTGGGCACCACACCTCAGGGAAGATGTACTGGTCTTGGAGCGGGTGCAGCGCAGATTCACCAGAATGAAGCTAGGGCTGAGAGGGTTAAAAGGGACAGGTTGCATAGACTAGGCTTGTATTCCCTCAAGTATAGAAGATTAAGGGATGATATAATTGAGGCGTTTAAAGATGATTAAAGGATTTGATAGGGTAGACGGAGAGAAACTATTTCCTCTGGTGGGGAACAAGTCGGGCATCACCTTAAAATTAGAGCTAGGCCACTCAGGAGTGATGTCAGGAAGCACTTCTTCACACAAAGGGTGGTGGAAATCTGGAACTCTCTCCCCCAAAAAGCTGTTGAGGCTGGGGGGGTCAACTGAAAATGACAAAACTGAGATTGATAGGTTTTTGTTAGACAAGGGGTATTAAGGGATACGGAACCAAGGCGGGTAAATGGAGTTAAGAGTTAAGGAAGGATATACTTGCCATAGAGGGAGTGCAACAAAGGTTTACCAGACTGGTTCCTGGGATGGGGGGTTTGTCCTATGAGGAGAGATTGAGTAGACTAGGCCTATATTCTCTAGAGTTTAGAAGAATGAGAGGTGATCTCATTGAAACATACAAAATTCTTACAGGGCTTGACAGGGTAGATGCTGGGAGGATGTTTCCCCTGGCTGGAGAGTCTAGAACCAGGGGTCACAGTCTCAGGATAAGGGGTCGGCCATTTAGGACAGAGATGAGCAGAAATTTCTTCACTCAGAGGGTGGTGAATCTTTGGAATTCTCTACCCCAGAGGGCTGTGGAGGCTCAGTCGTTGAGTATATTCAAAACAGAGATCGATAGATTTTTGAATATTAAGGGAATCAAGGGATATGGGGATAGTGCAGGAAAGTGGAGATGAGGTAGATGATCAGCCATGATCTTATTGAATGGCGGAACAGGTTCGAGGGGCTGAATGGCCACCTCCTGTTCCTTTGTTCTTCCTAAGTTCTCATGGTTTGGCTTTTAACAGGATTTTACTGCATCAGAGGCATTGTTAAAGAGTTAAAGATACGTCAAGATACGAATGCTTTGATTTTGTCTAATAAGGAATCTGCTGTTTCCATGGTAACGCTTGCTGAGTCTGAGCATGTGCAGAGAGCACCCTCCCCCTCACTGCAGCACGATCCCTGAGGCAGCGAGCCCTTACAGTTACCACATTGCCGGCTTTACTGGGGGAAGTGGGGGACTCAGCAGTATAGATTCTCAAATACTTAACCCCTGTTGAAGACATAGCTCGGTTAAAATGATGAAGGGTTTTGATAAAGTAGACACAGAGAGAGTGTTTCCTCTTGTGGGGAAGAGCAAAACTAGAGGCCATCAATATAAGATAGTCACCAAGAAATCTAATAGGGAATTCAGAAGAAACTTCTTTACCCAGAGAGTGGTGAGAATGTGGAACTCGCTACCACAGGGAGTGGTTGAAGCGAATAGTATAGATGCATTTAAGGGGAGGCTGGACAAGCGCATGAGGGAGAAGGGAATAGAGGGTTATGCTGATAGAGTTAGATGAGGAAAGACGGGAGGAGGCTCGAGTGGAGCATAAACGCCGGCATGGACTGGTTGGGCCAAATGGCCTGTTTCTGTACCGTATATCCTACGTAATTTCAAAAAGAAGATTCTTTTTAAATCTTGGTGAAAATGAAAGGGGATAAAGACCAGAGCCCTGAAATGGTATTATGGGATACTAACATACAAACCCTTCGACTGATGTCTGAGACGCCTTGCTGTGGTAACTTAGTGGAGCAGTTAACCCACATAAAATAAATTCCTCTGTTTAAATAACGGAGAGAGGAATCTTGCGCAAGGATGTTATGCATTTGCCCGTCAGTACCCCACAAAATAATTTCAGGGCTGCGACCTTTGCAAACAATCTCCTTCGGGCCGTTTTGTTTTTGATGAAATGTTTTTATTGCTTGGCTCGACGGATTAACCCTTTGATGTCCACAGTTGTGGTTTGATCCAAGAGCCAAAAAGACCACGGGGTTGGGGGGGTGGGGGCGGAGGTGGTAGATCTTGACTTTGTGTAAAAAGCTGGCTGCCCATTTGACATCTTTCCCCGTGGTTTATTTCCATTGACTCTCAGAGTCAAGATCTACCTCTCTCTCCCAAGTACTAGAGAGTCTAGTACTAAGGGTCATATTCTCAGGTTAAGGGGTCGGCCATTTAAGACTGAGATGAGGAGGACTGTCTTCACTCAGGGGGTTGTGATTCGTTGGAATTCTCTGCCCCAAAGGCCTGTGGATGCTGAGTCGTTGAGTATATTCAAGGCTGAGATCGATAGATTTTTTGGACTCTAGGGGAATCAAGGGATATGGAGATCGGGCGGGAAAGTGGAGTTGAGGTCGAAGATCAGCCATGATCTTATTGAATGACGGAGCAGACTCGAGGGGCCATGTGGCCTCCTCCTGCTCCTAATTCTTATGTTCTTATAAGTACCTAACACATGGCATCCTGGGCAAAGTTCAATCCAGTCAAGGGGAAAGTTAAAAATATCTGTGGAAAGATCAAGAACTGTCCAATTTCCTTTTACTGTGGATACTGACAGCACAAATCTGTGTAGGAATGCCCAGCCTTGCTGACGACTATTGTTATTCACTGGGTGGCGGTTTTCTGTAATTACATTATTTTGCCCTCACAGATTTCCACCCCTCCCCGCCCGAAGGTGCTTTCTCTTTTCTGGGGACGCTGGTACCTCACCCCAGTGGCCTCCTTCAGTCGTGAGCCTGAACAGAGAGTGCCGACCAGACCTTCTGCCCCTGGAGGGCATCACGGCCTGGATCAACCCTCTGCCCTCCTGGCATCGCACACTATCGGTCCGTATTGCTCGGCAGTGGGGATCTCGGGCGCTTTGTTACAGACCCAGCCCAGGAGCGCTGATGCCAATTATTGTGCTCTGACTGAGATCACCTAACCCAGTACCGGCAACTGCGGCCCGGATTTTTTGCGATGGGAATGACGGTGAAACTGTCAGCGTTTGCCGTCATTACCACTCTGAAACTGACAGCAGGTTCTGGAGATAGCGCATGCACAGAAAAACACGGAAATCCTGAAGTTGCTGCCAGTGATTCTACTCCACTGTTGAACTCCCTGGAGTCGGCAATCTTTGAGAAATCACTGAACTGACGAGAACTTAAGTTTTTACCCTGTAATATCGCTCTTGAAAAGCCCTGTAAAGGTTAAGCTTTGTTGAATGAGGTGTAACTGGGTTTTTAATGGCGTACTGAGTCGTAATTACTGCTGAACAACGGTTCTGGTCCTGAAAAACTAATTTTATATTTGTGTCAAATTTTTTTAATTCCATGGTTTTTAATATCTTATAATTTTTTATTTTAAAGAAATGTTTATGATATTTCAGCTTCTACCTTACTCCCAGTCTTTATTTCGCTCTCTAAAATGATTAAAAAGTGAAGGATAATCAGTGCATTTTGCTTCCTGGTTTGCTGTCTGTGAGAATTCTTCAATGTGATTGGCTATTTAGCCAGCTTGATGACATCAGTGTTGGTGGACGCTGGAGATCCCCGAGACTTGACGCCAGCATGAAATTAACGTTGGGAGAGCTGAAATCGATGCCACAGATGTTGCTAGATCTTTGTAGGCAGTTTTCTTTGAGGTAAGTGACGAGCGCCGTCACTTCATCGCTGACCGCAAATTCCGGGCCTATGCTTTTACAACAAATATAATTTTTCTTACATAGAGTTTACAGCACTGAAACAGGCCATTGGGCCCAACTGATCCGTGCCAGTGTCTATGCTCCACACGAGCCTCCTCCCACCCCTCTTCATCTCACCCCATCAACACATCATTCTACTCCTTTCTCCCTCATGTAGTTATCTAGCTTCCCCATAAATGCACCTTGTTCTATTCGCCTCAACCACTCCAGGGGCCTGACTTTGCGATCGGAGGCTTCCTGCGGGCGGAGGCTTCCTCCCATCATCAAACTTTCTAAGCATTTACCTGGTAGTCTGGTAGAAATGCGTAGAGGCCCACGTATCCCAGGGACGCAGGCGGTCCGCAAGCACCCCTGAGATCATGTGGGCTGGCCCAACCAATGAAAGAAGGGAATCCCCATTCATGCTTCTGACGGTTCTGTACGTTCGGAACTGCCATAAGAATGAATGGGGATGAATTAAAAAATACACAAACACATGGAATAAATTACAAAAAAATTACATATATAAAATTAATTAAAATGACATTTAATTAAATATTTTAACCAAAAATTTAATTTTTTGAAAAAAAAGTTATATGTTTTAACGGGGCTAAAAATAAACTTACCTTATTGGACAGGGTTTTTAATGTATAAGTGAGTGATAACATTTTATTTTTCTATTTTTTAAAACTTTACTCTGGTAAAAGCAGGCCTTACGCTTTTACCGGGCGTAAGAATTCCACGGCCTTTCAACGGGCGGAAGTTGGGCAAATAGCGCAACTCCACCCTGCGGAGGCCCATCTCCCGGGGGATGTGGAGGATTTGGTAAGAGGATTCCTGACAGATCGCAAGTGCCGGGTTTCAGCGCATGCGCTTCGCGCGCCTAAACCCGGAACCTGCACGCCCCCTTACGGGCGCGGGCGCACCTCGTACGCACCCGTGGGGGTCGCAAAATACGGCCCCATGTGGTGGAGATATTCACACAAAGTGCGGTGCGTGGAAATCTGCATTATTGGATAACAGGAGATTACCCTCCTCCCTCGCTCCCATCCTCCCTCCCCCGTGCCCAGTTTTGTTTCGGGATTCTCCAACATCTTTCCCAGAAACAACCCGAAATGTAGGAAAATGCTAAATTTGGGGCCCAGTTTGTGAGATGCTGAAGGGATTTTCTCCTCCTATACTCACATCCACGGCTGCTCCACTGCTTTCTAACCTGCTCTCGAGCCCCTGTTAATTGTATTCAGCTTGGGACCTTAAACAAAGCAAAATTGTTCTCACTGAGCTATGATGTGATCAAGAAAGATTTTTGCACTACGCGGGAGGAAATTGCAAGGGTGGTTAATTAAAGCCATAACTCGTTACCCCCCCCCCCCCCCCAAAATTGATACCATTTGCCGCTCAGCCAGCCAGAGCTCCGTATCTGGTTACAGCTCCGACTGAGGGACCCTGGTAACCACGTCTGTCTCCTTTCCTCACAAATCTGCTGCTCAAGCTGCTTATTCACATCAGTGCACAGCCGCGAACGCCAGTGGGTTTCAATTCAGCAGCAAGGTGTACGTGTGCTTGCTCACATCGCATCGTGGCCAGTCTTCATGCCAGTCACACCACGCTGCAGCCAACCAGGAATGAAAAGCCACGCCTTTTTCTCTTAACCTTTCGCGTGCTAAACTGTTTGAAAACACGGCTGCACCATCCTGCTATCTGCTGCAGCTTGGGGACGTTCAAATTGCCGGATTAAAAAAAATAAAATCCACGTTGAACGATGCAAGCATTTCGACTCATTTTTGCACAAAAACGATTAAAGATGAGATTACATAGAACTAAAAATTTGCAGCAAATTTCTGCAGTTCTGCTATTTCTTTCTTTGTGCAGATGTGACCTGACTACAACTGTGTGTGTGTGGGAATGCTGCAAATGAATGTTTTATGTTACATATACCAGCTTACAAGCTGGGCTTTTCAGACCTGTCAGATCCTGAAGCTGAGAGGTTGTTTCCCCCTGGCTGGAGAGTCTAGAACCAGGGGTCACAGTCTCAGGATAAGGGGTCGGCCATTTAGGACTGAGATGAGAAGGAATTTCTTCACTCAGAGGGTGGTGAATCTTTGGAATTCTCTCCCCCAGAGGGCTGTGGAGGCTGAATCATTGAGTATATTCAAGAGAGAGATCGATAGATTTTTGAATATTAAGGGAATCAAGGGATATGGGGATCGGGCAGGAAAGTGGAGATGAGGTAGAAGATCAGCCATGATCTTATTGAACGGCGGAGCAGGCTCGAGGGGCCGAATGGCCTACTCCTGCTCCTAATTCTTATGTTCTTATCCTGGGGGAAGATTTCTTCGGTGTGCTATATATGCATCAAAATCATAAATAACAGACAACACGCTGATTGTCTATTATTTATGATTTTGTTGCATATACAGCCATGCAGGTTCGACTTCTTGATTTGCTAATGTGCAATCAGATTCACAAAAAGGGAAAATGTTCAAAGTAAACTAGTCCCAACAGCAGTGAACGGAATTTTTAAAAACACCCAAAGCAAGTGTTTCGCCACTGGCACACGTCCCTGCAATGAAACGGCGCAGGTTAACCCTTTCGAGTACTGAATGTCTTTTGGAACTTGCACATTGGTTAACTGCCGAAAATGATTTTTCTTTCTACCCATAGTAGATTACATAGGATTTACATCACCCAAACAGGCCATTGGGCCCAACTGGCCCACGAAAAGAAAGACTTGCATTTCTACAGCGCCTTTCACGACCACCGGATGTCCCAAAGTGCTTTACAGCCAATGAAGTGCTTTTTGAAGTGTAGTCACTGTTGTAATGTGGGAAACGCGGCAGCCAATTTGTGCACAGCAAGCTCCCACAAACAGCAATGTGATAATGACCGGATAATCTGTTTGACTGATGTTGGTTGAGGGATAAATATTGGCCAGGACACCGGGGAGAACTCCCCTGCTCTTCTTCGAAATAGTGGCAGTGGGATCTGTTACGTCCACCTGAGAGGGCAGACGGGGGCCTCGGTTTAACGTCTCATCTGAAAGACGGGACCTCCGACAGTGCAGCGCTCCCTCAGCACTGCACTGGGCGTGTCAGCCTGGATTTTTGTGCTCAAGTCTCTGGAGTGGGACCTGAACCCACAACCTTCTGACCCAGTAGGCGAGAGAGTGTTACCAACTGAGCCACTGGTTGACTAACGCAGCAACTGGAGAATGCGGCCATGCTGGTGTTTATGTTCCACACGAGCCTCCTCCCACCCCTACTTCATCTAACCCCGTTGGGGGTTTCTTGAAAGAAAACCCCGCCGCAGGTAAACTGACTGAGATGGAGGAAATCTCCCCCCCCCAGTGTGATTCACGTGATTCAGCAGCTGTGCGGGTTTGGGACCAATATCTGCACAGAATGCTGTTGAGTCTGGGAGACTGGAGTTAAGCTGCCCACAGGCTAGGGAAAGGGGAGCCCTGCACGTGGCTGGTTGCACGCATGGCCACAGCTCAGCTCACTGGCATTCAAAGACCAGTTTCATTTTTAATGTGGTTGGTGAGTCAATGGGACACCAGGCAATTTGCCAGCACTCTACTTCGTTTTGAAATTGTTTAAACAGCTCCTCATTGGCTCCAGTTAGTTCCTCACCACTGCTTTGGAAAATTAACTGTGCAGTGTAACTGGCCGGTCAGAGAAATATTGCACAGTTTGGTAGCTTTATTTTATACTATATTTTCTATTCCCCAAAGCCTTTCCACCATCTACAAGGCACAAGTCAGGAGTGTGATGGAATACTCTCCACTTGCCTGGATGAGTGCAGCTCCAACAACACTCAAGAAGCTCGACACCATCCAGGACAAAGCAGCCGGGCTTAATCGGCACCCCATCCACCACCTTAAACATTCACTCCCTCCACCACCAGCGCACTGTGGCTGCAGTGTGTACCATCTACAGATGCACTGCAACAACTCGCCAAGGCTTCTTCAACAGCACCTCCCAAACCCGCGACCTTTTCCACCTAGAAGGACAAAGGCAGCAGGCGCATGGGAACACCACCACCTCCAAGTTCCCCTCCAAGTCACACACCATCCTGACTTAGAAGTATATCGGCCGATCCTTCATCGTCGCTGGGTCAAAATCCTGGAACTCCCTCCCTAACAGCACTGTGGGAGTACCTTCACCACACGGACTGCAGCGGTTCAAGAAGGCGGCTCACCACCACCTTCTCAAGGGCAATTAGGGATGGGCAATAAATGCTGGCCTCACCAGCGATGCCCACATCCCATATACGAATAAAACAAAACTTATTCCACCCCCCCCTCTATTTTCTCCCAAGATCTCGACTCGGGCCGTGTTCCAGAGTTTCAGGAACGTTTCTGTGGGTTCCAGTTGCCCCGGTAACCAATCCAAGTGGCCTTTATTCATCCCTGAGCCTCGACAGTGAGTGTCAGACAGGCTAATTCACCTGTCGAGGACATCATAGTCAACGCTGACCCTATCCTCACTTGACTTTCTAGTACAGGTCAGTGGATGGCAATCAGGAGCAGGGTCCCTGGCTGATTTTGTCCCTCTCCCATCCAGGGTCAGTAAAAACAATTGTAGTGTCACTGTGGGGGGATGAAACTTGGGACCATTCTGGTCTGTGTGGCTTGGTACCACATTGGGAGAGTTCTTCTCCGGTTTTAATGCCATCTTTATTAACATTCAATCTCGGGATGTTGGTGTTGCTGGCAAGGCCGGCATTTATTGCCCATCCCTAGTTCCCCTGACAACTGAGTGGCTTGCGAGGCCACTTTAGCGAGCAGTTATGAGTCAACCACGTTGGTGTGGGACTGGAGTCACATATGGGCCAGATTGGGTAAGGACGGCAGGTTTCCTTCCCTAAAAGGATATTAGTGAACCAATTGAGTTTTTACGACAATCCGGCAGTTTATCGGTCACTTTTATTGATACCAGCTTTTTATTTCCAGATTTTTTCTAACTGAATTCAAAATTCTCAAACTTCTTCAATCATAATTTTAACACGAAGGTTGAAATTCTGCTACGCAATACTTGTGCTACAAGTTAATGCATTGACCTGAAATTTACTTATTAGCAAAGTCATTAACCTGTTTAATCTAACGCATTAATCAATGCTTCACTAGTATCGCACAATGGAATTCTGACCCACAGAGAATAATGGACATCGGAGTGATTGTAAAACATCAATCTAGTTGAGGGGTGTAGTTGTTTTAGGTGACTGAGTTGGAATCGGTCCCTGGTCTCTGTGTTATTAGTGTATGTTATGAATTCACTGAGATGCCTTACATTTAATGCTTGTGTCTGCACTGGCTCTGATTTCACCTCTGACTACGTTGATTCCTACATTTACGTGTTTCAAATGCAAAAAAATGTCTAACCTGTTATTTATTTCATCGATGGATAACTGGAGTTTCTTGAAAAACAAAACCCCCACAGGTGGATATAAAAGATCCCATGGCACTATTTCGAAGAAGAGCAGGGGAGTTATTCCCAGTGTACTGGCCAATATTTATCACTAAAACAGATTATCTGGTCATTATCACATTGCTGTTTGTGGGAGCTTGCTGTGCGCAAATTGGCTGCCGCGTTTCCTACATTACAACAGTGACTACACTTCAAAAAGTACTTCATTGGTTGTAAAGCGCTTTGGGATGTCCTGAAGTTGTGAAAGGTGCGATAAAAATGCAAGACTGTCTTTCTTTCTTTCTTTCTTTCTTTCTTTCTTTCTTTCTTTCTTTCTTTCTTTCTTTCTTTCTTTCTTTCTTTCTTTCTTTCTTTCTTTCTTTCTTTCTTTCTTTCTTTCTTTCTTTCTTTCTTTCTTTCTTCCTTCCTTCCTTCCTTCCTTCCTTCCTTCCTTCCTTCCTTCCTTCCTTTCTTTCTTTCTTTCTTTCTTTCTTTCTTTCTTTCTTTCTTTCTTTCTTTCTTTCTTTCTTTCTTTCTTTCTTTCTTTCTTTCTTTCTTTCTTTCTTTCTTTCTTTCTTTCTTTCTTTCTTTCTTTCTTTCTCCATCATCAAGAAGTATTTGCCAAACCTTGTTATTTTCTCATTTGTTTGTTGGATGCAAGGATGGGGTATGAAGATGGACTCTCATTCTTTTATCTTAGAAATTCCCAGCAAGATCTTGAGCTGCGACAAAAATGCCATCAACAAACACAGTTTACAAGTGTGGTGACACGTGCAGGGGCAAGTTTATTGATCATGTGACTTTAATGAAGGCGTATTCGGGTTTGCAAGCATTAGCAATGGGAATGTGGGAATGTTCATCAAGGCGAGGGACAACGGGAATGGGAAAAGCTCATGTGCTTCAAAACATGGCCCAACCCCAATGACATCAGTGCATCCTGTGGCACTCGAGTGCGATTCGCCCATTCCCAGACCAACTCTCATTACGGCCTGTTTGAGAGAATGTTTCATCATATTATACACTCACATTGTGGTTGGAATTTCCCTGTAATCTACTTTTCCTATGATAACCCTTTTGGTGGGGTTACTAAGGAATTGAAAGTGTATTGAATTAAAAGAATTGAAAGAATTTAAAGGGGAAGTACATTCTACTGAATTGCTCCATTAATTATAAACATAATAAAGCTGTGCCTTTTATGTCCGTGATGCTCAAAGGTCCCTTGGTACCATGTTCTGTGAACTGTTGGTCAGAGGTAATTGGAGCAGCCAGCTTGTATCGATTTAATATGACTTTGTGATATAGTACTCAAGTGACACCTTGACTATGAGCAGTGGGCAGACACATGGGGCTGTATTTTCCGATCCCTACGGGTGTGTACGAGCTGTGTACCCACCTGTAGGAACATCGGAAATGCCGGTTTCAGACATGTACAGCGCATGCGCTGAAAACCGGTATTTCCGATCTGTCAAGAATGCTCTTGACAGATCGGACGCCTGCCCTGGAGAAGGGCCTCTGCGGGGGGAGAGTTCCGCTTTCTGGAGAACCTCCGTCCGCTGAAAACCCTTAGAAATCTTACGCCTGGTAAAAGTGTAAGGCCTGCTTTTACCAGGATAAGAGTTGAAAAAAAAGTTAAAACATTTTTTTTTCACTCATTTATAATTTAAAAATACTTTTAAAAAAGGTAAGTTTATTTTTAGCCCCGTAAAAAACTTTAATTATTTTTTTCAAAAAATTAAATTTTTGTTTAAAATATTTAATTTAATGTAATTTTAACTCATTTTAAAAACGTGATGGTTTTTTAAAAATGTATTTAATGTTTTGATGTGTTTTTGGGGTGATCTCCATTCATATATTTGATGGGTCTGTCTGTCCAAAGTATGAAGGGAGATTCCCTTCTCCTATTGGCTGGCCTGGCCCACGTGATCCAGGGACGTTTGCGAACCGCCTGCGCCTCTGGGATACGCGGGCCCTGCGCATTTAGAGTGTGGAGAGGCCCAGGATCGGAAGTGTCCGGACCTCGGGAGCCCTCAGGTAAGTGCGTAGATTTTTTTCCGATAGGAGGCATCCGCACGCAGGAAGCCTCCTATCGGAATTTACGGGTCAATTATTGTGGTTGGAATTTCCCTGTAATCTGCTTTACATATGATAACCCTTTTGGTGGGGTTACTAAGGAATTGAAAGTGCACTCAGTGCTTTAAAGGGGAAGTACATTCTACTGAATTGCTCCATTAATTATAAATATAGGTCCAGAAATTAAACACTGAGTCTTCACGCGGGGGTAAGGCTTACCCGCGATATCTCACTCTGCGCCTACCTTTTTCCTCCGGGCCCACATGAACTTTAGTTTCAAGGCTGCAGCTGTGCAGTGCTTGCGTGACCCAGAGACGCAATTAGTTCGTGCGAGCTCTGGGATCACGTGATTCAGTTAGAGCCAATGGCAGCACACCATCTTTCATTCATAGTTTTCACAGCAAGAGCTGTCAAAGCTATGAATACTATACCCCCCCAAAAGAACAGCTAAACCTCAATTAAATTTTTAAAAAAGCCATCACATTAATAAAATAAGTATAGTTAAATAAATTAACCACTTTAAACAAAAAATTAAATTTTTGAAAAAATGTAAAATCTTTTTAAAAGTTATAAAAATAAACTTACCTTTCTTTAAAGTCTCTAAAAAAGATAAACCTGTTGAAAAAAATTTAAAATAATACTTAATTAACTACTTACCTTGTTAAAAGAGGGTCTTACGCCTCCTTTCTTTATGTGTAAAATCTTCCATGCTTACCTGCGCGTTCAAAGCACTAAGTGCACTGCGTGCGCACAGCCTGTAGCGCGCACGTGGTTCACTTAGGAGCCGCCCCCTTTTGAGTTCACGAAGTGCCGGTTTCCCGCGCATGCGCAGTGCATGCTGGAAACCGGCAATTGGAGACCTAAAACGCGAGAGTACACAGTGCATACTCTCGCGTATTAGGTCTAATTTTCGGGCCAACATAAAGCTGTGCTTGTATTGTTGCCTGTGACTCTCAAAGGTCCCTTGGTACCATGTGAACTGTTGGTCAGACGTAATTGGAGCGACCAACTTGTATCGATTTAATGTGACTTTGTGATATTGTACTCAAGTGACACCTTGACTATGAGCAGTGGGCAGGACTCCCCACACATGATGTCACTGCAGTGAACCTTTATCATTTCACAGCATGGGAATTTCAATATAAAAATAATGCACCTTCAATTGCGCAGAGGTAAAGGTTCATCTGTTTGTTATTCGTTCATGGGATGTGGACGTTGCTGGCAAGGCCAGCATTTATTGCACATTCCTAATTGCCCTCGAGAAGGTGGTGGTGAGCTGCCTTCTTGAACCGCTGCAGTCCGTGCGGTACTTCTTTGTAGCGGTTTGGTACAACTGAGTGGCTCGTTGGGCCACTTCAGAGGGCAGTTAAGAGTCAACCACATTGCTGTGTGTTTGGAGTCACATATAGGCCAGACCGGGTAAGGATGGCAGATTTCCTTCCCTAAAGGACATTAGTGAACCAGATGGGTTTTTACAACATAAAGGTAGTTTCATGGTCACCATTACTGATACTGGCTTTTTTAATTCCAGCTTTATTTAATTAACTGAATTTAAATTCCTCAGCTGCCGTGGTGGGATTTGAACTCATGTTTCGTGGATCATTAGTTCAGGGCACTGGATTACGAGTCCAGCAACATAACAACTATGTTACCATACCCGGTGATATTCCTGATATCTGTTTCCAGTGCGCAAGAGTTCTAGAAGTGGAAACTTACCCACCATCTTTGACTCATCCATGATTTAATGTTCTTAAGCGGTCAGACAGCACAGTGATGATCATGGAGCCAAGGGTAGCGACAGAGAGGTAGTGCTTGAAGCCTGGGACGGTGCTAGGAGCTGAGGTCAGAGGGGAGTAGCATCAAGGTTGGTCGGGGTTTGAGAGAGGAACTGCATGTTACCCAAAATGGAAATGGGGGAACGTGAGAGGAATAGGAAGGAGATGTAAATGGAGCAGAGCAGGGCTGGGAGGCAGCCAACAGAGAGATGGAAGGCTCTAAAGTGTCAGCCAGAATGCACATGCAAGTTGATATAGAGGCAGTAACCTTAATTCACATTAAAAAAACTCATCGTGGCCAAGGCGTGGACTCTCGGGGACTCAAGGGACATGGGGATCAGGCGGGAAAGTGGAGTTGAGGTCGAAGATCAGCCATGACCTTATTGAATGGCGGAGCAGGCTCGAGGGGCCACAGGACCTTAGAAGAACATTCTTACGTTCTTATGTTCAAAGAAGTCCTGTGATTAAGGGGCTTGAGAAATGGTGAGTCAAAGTTCTAACCCAGTGCAGTGGTGAAGAGTCGAGGCCTCTCTTGAGAATTAGGTCCAAGGCTGGCATGGGTGATCAGGGGCCAGTGCTTGTTTGGTTCAATATGGCACATTAGACCGTTTTCAGATCAATGCTTGTTATAGTGTTTATAGAAAAATAATCTCAGATCATAAAAAACTGCAAAAAAAGTAATTGAAGAGTTCACCTGTAAAATAGTTTCTTTTAAAAAAGTTTATCCTTATACAATAAATTGTCCAGAGCATAAAATCTTACTTTTTTAAAATTCATTCATGGGATGTGGGTGTCGCTGGCAAGGCCAGCATTTATTGCCCATCCCTAATTGCCCTTGAGAAGGTGGTGGTGAGCCGCCTTCTTGAACCGTTGCAGTCCGTGTGGTGAAGGTACTCCCACAGTGCTGTTAGGGAGGGAGTTCCAGGATTTTGACCCAGCGACGATGAAGGATCGGCGATATATTTCCAAGTCAGGATGGTGTGTGACTTGGAGGGGAACTTGGAGGTGGTGGTGTTCCCAGGCGCCTGCTGCCCTTGTCCTTCTAGGTGGAAGAGGTCGTGGGTTTGGGAGGTGCTGCCGAAGAAGCCTTGGCGAGTTGCTGCAGTGCATCTTGTAGATGGTACACACTGCAGCCACGGTGCGTCGGTGATGGAGGGAGTGAATGTTTAAGGTGGTGGATGGGGTGCCGATCAAGTGGGCTGCTTTGTCCTGGATGGTGCCGAGCTTCTTGAGTGTTGTTGTCACTCAATCATAGGGCAGGAGGAAGTGAGAGGGATACTTTAAGAGCAGGTTAGTCTGCTGTCCCAAGCACCTGATTTGCCTACCACAGATATCACAGTGGTATTAGGTGCACATATTAAGAATGATAATTAATTCTCCTAATGCAAAGGCGGTGGAGTGTGGTGCTGGAATCCATGGGCTGGAAGATAAACTGCACGCAGTCTATGCACACTCTGTCTGTATCACTGGGGTATCAGATGGAATGGAAGGGAAAGGCTAATGAGACCAGGATGGTAAAACAACACGCTTCATTGGAGAGGAGAGCTTATTATAGCAGAGCACTACTGGCTGCAACACACAATCTATCTCACTGACACTCAGGCTCTTTTTTTTGTTATACATCGGATGAGCTTTCCTTTTCTTACGTTCCATTTCGGTTTTTTTTTCCAAATACATTGTTATTAAACCAACGTCATATAAACCACGGAATTCTCTACCCCAAAGGGCTGTGGATGCTGAACCAGGGGGAGTCACAGTCTCAGGATAAGGGGTCGGCCATTTAAGACTGAGATGAGGAAGAATTTCTTCACTCAGAGGGTTGTGAACCTTTGGAATTCTCCGCCCCAGAGGGCTGTGGATGCTCAGTCTTTGAGTATATTCAAGGCTGAGATCGAGAGATTTTTGGACTCAAGTGAATCAAGGTATATGGGGATCGGGCAGGAAAGTGGAGTTGAGGTTTAAGATCAGCCATGATCTTATTGAATGGCGGAGCAGGCTTGAGGGGCCGAATGACCGACTCCTGCTCCTAATTCTTAAAAATTCTTATGTAGAAGGCGATTATTCCCAATTTTCTGCCTTTTCCTCTCCTTTTGCTGAGAGTAGTGGCCCACACAGGGGTAGGAATTGTAATAGAGCCACCTGGTGGACTACTGATGTATATAATAATAAAGCCATTTGCAGTACAGTTCTTACCGGAAGCCATGTTGTGCTGTTGTATATATATGCTGTGTCTCAAGATATCACAGAACTGGCGACGAGGATGGGATTGCGGATTCCCTAAATGAAATTTTTGTTGGGGGATAATCCTGCCAACCAACGGAGGGACTGTTAGAGATTCTTCGTTTTGCAGAAAAACTTAAAAATCCGAGGGAAATTTCGAGCACACGGGGCTGAACTGTCGACGTTGCCAGAGTCCAGGTGGCCGCACCTATGGGAATAATAGGGCGCTTGGGTGAGTTCCATCATGACCGAGAGACTTTCAGAGCGTACGTGGAGCGGCTAGAAATGTTTTTCACCGTGAATAGTATTGTCAAAGTCCCCGATGATGTAAACCGTAACTGGCGGTTTTAGAAATGAAACAGGCTATATTTTTGACTGAAGCAGGCCCCGAGGTGTATGAAACCCTGAAAAATGTGCTTGTCCCTGCCAAGCCGAAGGACACACCACTGAAGGAGATCCTAACCAAGTTAGAACAGCACTACAGTCCTGCCCCTGGAAATTGCTAAAAGTTATCGTTTTGAAACACGTGATCAATTAAATGACGAGGGTATCAGTGAGTATATTGTAGCTTTAATCCATTCACTGCCATTTCGGAAACTTTCAGGACCGAGCTTTGCGTGACCGCTTTATTTGTGGGTTGAAAAATGAACGTATCAGAAGTAAATTGTTGACAACCCCTAACTTGACTTTTGACTTAGCTTGTCAGACAGCTATGTCGATGGATATGGCCGACCGATACTCCCGAGAGTTCCGCGCCATTTCCAGTCATCAGACAACCGAGGTGAATTGGTTGCAGGCTAAAAGTAAAAGGCAGTTGGGCCCCAAGGCCTCAGCAACTGGTCAAGGAAACAGTGCATTGAAGTCGTGCTATCGGTGCCTGGGACAACACATCGCTCAAAGTTGTCCATATGTGAAGGCAGAGTGTTTCTACTGCAAGAAAACTGGGCATCTTGCGAAGGTTTGCTGACAAAAGAGTAAACCGACTGGCAATGCTAGAAGTAGAAATCACCAGACACTACATACTATTGAAGAGAAGCAGCAGGACGAGAGTTTCTGGAGATTCACGTCATCAGGAGCACGAAGGTATCTAACAGCGATTCGCAAGGTATCGTCATCCAAGTAGATGTCGCAGAAACCAGGATACCCATGGAAATCGACACTGGTGCATCCGTGAGCATAGTACTGGAATCACTATATCGCGGCAAGTGGCATGATTATCGACTAGAGAAATCGAAGGTTGAGCTGCGAGGCTACTCAGGAGAGCAAATCCCTGTAGTAAGAAGTGTCACCATACCAGTGAAATACAAGGATCAGTGTCAGAGCTTGCTTCTCATAGTAGTGGCAGGAGCCTTGATAGGTAGAAATTGGTTGGGATCACTGAAGCTGGATTGGAATGCGATTTTTCATCTGAAAGCAAAATTTACATTGAAAGATGATGCCATCAAGCAGTATCCGAAGGTGTTCAGTGAAACGGGCAGTCCGATCCAAGACTTCAAGGTGAGTGTCAGAGTGCAGAAGGACACAAGACCAGGTTACTGCAAGCCACGCCCCGTACCATACGCACTCAAGGAGAAAGTTGAGCAAGGACTCAAAAGACTAGAAACTGAGAACAATATTGGCCCTGAAATTCGCCTCTCCGGCTTGCCGCGGGGGTAAGGATCGCGCGTGCACTTACCTACCGCACCTGCCGTTGACCTCTGGGCCCACGGGGACTTCAGCTCCTGGGCCTGCTCCAAGTGCCGGCGCGCAGTGCTTGCGTGTCCCAGGGGCGTAGTTAGTGCGATGCGTCCCCTGGGATCACGTGGGCCATGGAGAGCCAATGGCAGCAGACCATCTTTCATTCATAGATTTGACAGGAAGACCTGTCAAATCTATGAATTGAAATCGGCCCCAAAAGAACAGCTAAACTTCAAATAATTTTTTTAAAAAACCATCACATTTATAAAATAACTATAAGTTAAATAAATTAACTACTTTAAACAGAAATTTAAATTTTTGAAAAAATTTAAAATACTTTTTAACAGTGCTAAAAATAAACTTACCTTTCTTTAAAGTATCTAAAAAAGATAAACCTGTTGAAAATCTTTTAAAATTATACTTAATTAACCACTTACCTTGTTGAAAACGGCTCCTGCGCCTCCTTTTTAAAAGCGCAGGTTCTTCAATACTTACCCTCCCAGAGAAACCTGAAAAAAAACCTAAGTTTGCTGTGTGCGCGCAGCCTCTACCGCGCACGCGGTTCACCTCTGAACTGCTCCCTTCACGAGACCGGAAGTTCCGGTTTCCCGCGCATGCACAATGCATGCAGGAAACCGACACTTCAGGAGGCCTTGCGGGTGAGTACACATTTTTGGCCCATTATCTCTAAGGTAGATCTGAGTAATTGGGCTACACCCATTGTTGTTGTACCTAAGTCAGATGGTATGGTAAGGTTGTGTGGTGATTATAAGGTAACCATAAACCAGGTTCTAGAGTGTAATCTACCCAATACGTTGCCAAACGTGGAAGATTTGTTCACAACGCTGACAGGTGGCCAGATCTTGTCAAAGTTAGATCTAACAAACGCCTACCTACAACTTGAGTTAGATGAAGAGTTCAAGTCATGCTTGACTATAAATACTCACCGAGGCCTATATCAGTTCAATAGGCTACCATTTGGAATGTCTTCTGCCCCTGACATATTCCATGATGCGGAGATGCCGGTGTTGGACTGGGGTGGACAAAAATGAGAAGTCGCACAACACCAGGTTATAGTCCAACAGATTTATTTAAAATTACGAGCTTTCAGAGCTGTCGCCCCTTCGTCAGGTAAAGGTGCAATGAAGGAATCTACAATATTACACAGTATATAAACATATAATTCTGTGTTTATATACTGTGTAATATTGTAGATTCCTTCATTGCACCTTTACCTGACGAAGGGGCGACAGCTCCGAAAGCTTGTAATTTTAAATAAATCTGTTGGACTATAACCTGGTGTTGTGCGACTTCTCATTTTTGACATATTCCAGGGGGTGATGAACCAAATTTTGCAAGGGATTGAAGGGGTAGTGTGTTATTTGGATGACATACTCATTTCAGCACCAAACAGGCAAATCCATGATGAGGTGTTGAATGAAGTGCTCAAACGGCTAGAGAAGCACAGAGTACGAGTGACAGTTCACAAGTGTGAGTTGTTTCAAAACTCCGTGGAGTACTTAGGACACAGAGTAGACAAAGATGGTTTACATCCAACCAAGGGAAAGCTGGATGCAATCAGAAATGCACCCACTCCCAAGAATGTCTCTGAACTTTGATCATTTTTGGGTCTTTTGAATTATTACGAAAAGTTCTTCCCAAATTTGGCTACATTGTTACATCCACTGAATGAGCTGTTGAGAAAACAGGTCCCTTGGAAGTGGTCAAAAGAATGTGACACAGAATTCAAAGAGTGTAAAAGCCAGTTAGTAGCGAGTACCATGTTAGTTCACTATGATGTATCTAAGGAGATCAAGCTAGCGTGTGACGCCTCTCTGTACGGAGTTGGGCCAGTGATCTCTCATATACTAGATAGTGGGGAGGAAAGACCAATTGCTTTTGCTTCACGCACTCTCAGTGCCAGTGAGCGGATTTATGCGCCGATCAAAAGGGAAACTTTGTCATTGATTTTTGGGGTCAAGAAGTTTCACAAATGCTTGTTTGGTCGTAAGTTTACCATAGTTACTGACCATAAGCCCCTGACAGCAATCCTCCATCCAAAGTCCCCAGTTCCAACCTTAGCTGCAGCCCGAATGCAGAGATGGGCTTTGATTTTGTCAGCATATACATATGACATTGAGTACAGACGATCAGCTGATCACAGTAATGCTGATGCTATGTCCAGGTTGCGATCCCCATCACAAGTTACACCCAATAAGGAAGAAGTGTTCTATTTCTCATACATTGATGAGCTGCCAGTCACAGCTGAAGAGATTGGTAGGGCAACCAAACGTGACCCAATTATGTCAAAGGTGTATGATTACATAGCAAATGGATGGTCAAACCAGGTATCAGAGGAAGATATCCATCCATACTTCGTTCGTAGGAATGAATTGTCAGTGGATAAAGATTGTATCATGTGGGGAGCAAGAGTGGTTATCCCAAATAGGTTCAGGTCTAAATTGTTAGGAGATCTTCATGACCAGCACCTGGGAATGTGCTTGACCAAGAGCTTTGTACGCAGTTACTTATGGTGGCCAGGTTTAGATAGAGACAGAGTACATAGTCAGTCAGTGTACAACATGTCAATTGGTGAGCAAGAAACCACCATCAGTACCATTACAGCCATGGAAATGGCCTCCCAGAGTGTGGCAAAGGTCACATGTAGATTTTGCTGAGCTAGAAGGACAGCAATTGTTCATAGTGATAGATAGTCACTCGAAGTGTGTAGAGGTGTTTCCGATGCGGATAATAACAACAAGCAAAACACTAGACAATTTGAGAAGATTGTTTTCTTCATACGGCCTCCCAGAAGAAATTGTGTCTGATAATGGGCCGCAATTTTGTTCAGAGGAGTTCACATAGTTCATGAGCAGAAACAGTGTGAAACATACCAAAGTTCCACTGTACCACCCTGCTTCAAATGGTGCAGCAGAGCGCACAGTACAAATTGTCAAATGTGCCCTCATCAAGCAAATGTTGGATCCAAATCCTAAGAAATGTCAGTTGTCGTTGGACCACAAACTGGCAAATTTTCTGATTACCTATCGGAATACTCCTCATACCACTACTGGTAGAAAACCAGCAGAGTTGTTTCTCAAACGATAGCCACAAACCAGGTTCTCGTTGTTAAAGCCAAATTTGGAACAGTCCGTAGAAGAGAAACAATCAAGGCAGAAAGAAAGTCCAAATGTAGATCAAGGTCAGCCCTTGGAGAAAAATTCTCCGCAGGCTCAGCCTAGAATGAGTCAAATGTCCTACAACAAGATCTGAAAGTTCTGTTCAAGAAAGAAGGCATCCTCTTCAAAACAGAAAACCAGTGGTTAAGTTTAATCTGTAAATATGGAAAATAAGTTCACATCTTTTGTTTGTGTTACAGAATTCTATAGTAGAATTTGGAAACATAAAATTGGTTCCATTTGGGAAATGTATACCCAGAGTTGTGTATACCATGCAAGTCATGTACAATGATTATTTGCTATGATTAACTTCTTCAATAAGGAGGGAGAAGTGTAATAGAGCCACCTGGTGGACTACTGATGTATATAATAATAAAGCCATATTCAGTACAGTTCTTACCGGAAGCCATGTTGTGCTGTTGTATATATATGCTGTGTCTCAAGATATCACAGGGATTCTCACTACCCTTTCCCAATCAGCCACTCTTCATGTATGAACCTATATAAGCAGCAAACTCTGCTGCCCGTAACCTGTCCTGCACCAAGTCATCTATCACCCCTGACCTTGCTGACCTACATCAGCTCCCATTCTCCCAATGCCTTCAATTTAAATTCTCATCCTTGTGTTTAAATCTCATCACGGACTTGTTCCTCCCTATGTAAACCTTCTCCAGGTCTGGAACCACCCTTTCCCCAAACTCTCCATTCCTCTGACCCTGGCCTTTTGTGCATCCTCCCCTCCCTTCACCCGACTATTGATGGCGTGCTTTCACTCCTCCCCCACCTCTCCCCCAGATCCCACGCTTTCGAATTCCTTCCCCCAGTCCCTCTACCTCTCCACCTCCCTCTGCTTCTTTGACCAAGTTTTTGGTCACTCTCCCAATATTTATTTCTTTTGGATCAGTGTCCATTTTATATCTGATTACACCTCTTGTAAAACATCTTGGGACCTTTACTCTATCTTAAAGCTGCTATATAACGTTGTTGGTGTTGATGTTCAGTGGACTATTTGACTCTGGGAGGCAACACGGCTGCATCTCATCCTGTTTTTATCCGTAATGGTCACTGTACTTCAAAGGAATTTGTTCTATGTGAAGTGCTTTGTGATATTTCTGAGAGGTGAGATAAGGTGTTACATAAGTGCAAGTTTTTCTTTGTTTTTATCTATTTCTTGTATTTAATTTCTCATTCAAAGGAGAAGTATCTCTTGTTTTGTATTGTTTTGCTTTCCAGCGGGATTTTTTACATATTCATTCTCTCAGTACTTGTTTAATTTTTATATTTATCATGATTATGGAATCGATCTGGTAACATCCTGCTTCCATCCTATCTCCCAGGTCCGATAAAGAAAGAAAGACTTGCATTTCTATAGCGCCTTTCCCGACCACCGGACATCCCAAAGCGCTTTGCAGCCAATGAAGTACTTTTTGAAGTGCAGTCACTGTTGTAATGTAGGAAACCTGGCAGCCAATTTGCGCACAGCAAGCTCCCACAAACAGCAATGTGATAATGACCAGATAATCTGCTTTTTAGTGATGTTGATTGAGGGATAAATATTGGCCAGGACACCGGGGATAACTCCCCCCTGCTCTTCTTTGAAATAGTGCCGTGGGATCTTTTACGTCCACCTGAGAGAGCAGACGGGGACTCGGTTTAACGTCTCATCCGAAAGACGGCACCTCCGACAGTGCGGCACTCCCTCAGCACTGCACTGGGAGTGTCAGCCTAGGATTTTTGTGCTCAAATCTCTGGAGTGGGACTGTGAACCCACAACCTTCTGACTCAGAGGCGAGAGTGCGGCCCACTAAGGCTCGGGATATTCGGGAGAGCTGATATTCGGGAGAGCTGATATTCGGGAGAGCTGATATTCGGGAGAGCGAACACATCAGCGTCTCATGTAATTCCAAACGATGCCTGAGAAACGAGGTCAGGCAGCACGTGGGCAGAAACTCTCGGCTGCAATCTGTTCGGCTCATCCAGTTATAAAAAGGAGGCTTTACTCAGGTAGCAGCAATACTTACCTGGCTCTGGTTTCATCTTTTATTTAGCAGATTAGAGCTTGCAGTCCATTCCAAACTCAAAATAAAAACCGAATGCTCCCTTCTTTTTCTCCCCTTCCTCCCGATGCCACTAACTCATCCCCAAATTCTTTTTTTCTGTGTCTCCAGTAAATGCGAACACAGAAAAAAAGAGCTCGGGAAGGAGACCGGGAAAGAACTCTGAAAATAAATGGGATTCCGTCTGCGAAACAGTACAATCTCTATCCATGATAATCTAACAAGAAAGATAAATTAAAATATCCTTGCATGCACCACAGTCTCCTCCCGATTGTGTGAGCAGGGTTAATGCTCTTTATTTGATTAATGTGTGCTTAGTTTATCTCACTGTTTATGTTCAGAGTTTAGCAGTATAGTGTATTAATGTTAAAGTATAGAGCCGCTATGGTTGGCACACTGTGTTCCTTGATCATAGAATCATAGAAATTTACGGCACAGAAGGAGGCCATTCGGCTCATCGTGTCTGCGCCGGCTGAAAAAGAGCTCTCCAGCCTAATCCCACTTTCCAGCTCTTGGTCCGTAGCCCTGTAGGTTACGGCACTTCAAGTGCACATCCAAGTACTTTTTAAATGTGATGAGGGTTTTTGCCTCTACCACCCTTTCAGGCAGTGAGTTCCAGACCCCCACCACCCTCTGGGTGGAAAAAGTTCTCCTCAAATCCCCTCTAATCCTTCTCCCAATTACTTTAAATCTATGCCCCCTGGTTATTGACCTCTCTGCTAAGGGAAATAGGTCCTTCCTGTCCACTGTATCTAGGCCCCTCATAATTTGATACCCCTCAATTAAATCTCCCCTCAACCTCCTCTGTTCCAAAGAAAACAGCCCCAGCCTATCCAATCTTTCCTCATAGCTAATATTCTCCAGTCCTGGCAACATCTTTGTAAATCTCCTCTGAACCCTCTCTAGTGCGATTACATCTTTCCTGTGATGTGGTGACCAGAACTGTACACACTCCTCTAGCTGTGGCCTAACTAGTGTTTTATACAGTTCTAGCATAACCTCCCTGCTCTTATATTCTATGCCTTGGCTAATAAAGGAAAGTATCTCGTATGCCTTCTTAGCCACCTTATGCAGTTCGGGAGGATTTAAACTAATATGGCAGGGGAAGGGGAACCTATGTAGCAAAACAGGGGGAAGTAATATGCAGTCAGAAACAAATGTTAGAAGGGTGAGAAACAATAGGGGAAGGCCGAGTAAACAAAGGCAAGAAACACAAAGGGCCATACTAAATCATAAGTCTAAAAGGACAAAAGATGTTAATAAAATAAGCCTAAAGGCTCTGTGTCTTAATGCAAGGAGTATCCGTAATAAGGTGGATGAATTGACTGTGCAAATAGATGTTAACGGATACGATGTGATTGGGATTACAGAGACGTGGCTCCAGAACAATCAAGGCTGGGAACTGAACATCCAGGGGTATTCAACATTCAGAAAGGATAGAATAAAAGGAAAAGGGGGTGGGGTAGCATTGCTGGTTAAAAAGGAGATTAATGCAATAGCTAGGAAGGACATCAGCTTGGAGGATGTGGAATCAATATGGGTTGAGCTGCAGAACACCAAAGGGCAGAAAACGTTAGTGGGAGTTGTGTACAGACCTCCAAACAGCAGTGGTGAGGTGGGGGAGGGTATGAAACAGGAAATCAGAGGTGCGTGCAAAAAAGGCACGGCAGTTATCATGGATGACTTTAATATGCATATAGATTGGGCTACTCAAACTGGAAGCAATACGGTGGAGGAGGATTTCCTGGAGTGTTTAAGGGATGGTTTCCTAAACCAATATGTTGAGGAACCAACTCGAGGGGAGGCCATCCTGGACTGGGTGTTGTGTAATGAGGAAGGACTAATCAGCAATCTTGTGGTACGAGGCCCCCTGGGGAAGAGTGACCATAGTATGGTGGAGTTCTACATTAGGATGGAGAAGGAAACAGTTAAGTCAGAGACCATGGTCCAGAACTTAAATAAGGGCAACTTTGATGGTATGAGGCGTGAATTGGCGAGGTTAAATTGGCAAGCGATATTTAAGGGGCTATCAGTGGAAGGGCAATGGCAGACATTTAGAGATCGCATGGATGAACTACAACAATTGTACATCCCGGTCTGGCGTAAAAATAAAAAAGGGAAGGTGGCTCAACCATGGCTAACAAGGGAAATCAGGGATAATATTAAAACCAAGGAAGTTGCATACAAATTGGCCAGAAGTAGCAGCAAACCCGGGGACTGGGAGAACTTCAAAACTCAGCAAAGGAGGACGAAGGGTTTGATTAGGGCAGGGAAAATAAAATATGAAAGGAAGCTTGCAGAGAACATTAAAATGGACTGCAAAAGCTTCTATAAATATGTAAAAAGAAAGAGGTTAGTAAAAACAAACGTAGGTCCCCTGCAGTCAGAAACAGGGCAAGTCGTAATGGGGAACAAGGAAATGGCAGATCAATTGAACAAGTACTTTGGTTCGGTGTTTACTGTGGAGGACACACACAACCTGCCGGAAATAAAAGGGGTCAGAGGATCTGGTAAGAGGGAGGAGCTGAGGGAAATCCTTATTAGTCGGGAAAAGGTATTGGGGAAATTGATGGGACTGAAGGCTGAAAAATCCCCGGGGCCTGATGGTCTGCATCCCAGAGTACTTAAGGAGGTGGCCTTGGAAATAGTGGATGCATTGACGATCATTTTCCAACATTCCTTAGACTCTGGATCAGTTCCGATGGAGTGGAGGGTGGCCAATGTAACCCCTCTTTTTAAAAAAGGAGGGAGGGAGAAAGCAGGGAATTATAGACCGGTCAGCCTGACATCGGTCGTGGGTAAAATGATGGAAGCAATTATTAAAGATGTCATAACAGACCATTTGGAAAGTGGCGACATGATAGGTCCAAGTCAGCATGGATTTGTGAAAGGGAAATCATGCTTGACAAATCTTCTGGAATTTTTTGAGGATGTTTCCAATAGGGTGGACAGGGGGGAACCAGTAGATGTGGTGTATTTGGACTTTCAGAAGGCCTTCGACAAGGTCCCACACAAGAGATTGGTGAGCAAAGTTAAAGCACATGGGATTGGGGGTAATGTGTTGACGTGGATTGAGAACTGGTTGGCACACAGGAAACAAAGAGTAGGAGTAAATGGGTACTTTTCAGAATGGCAGGCAGTGACCAGCGGGGTACCGCAGGGTTCGGTGCTGGGACCCCAGCTGTTTACATTATATATTAATGATTTGGACGAAGGGATTAAATGTAATATCTCCAAATTTGCGGATGACACTAAATTGGGAGGCAGTGTGAACAATGAGGAGGATGCTAGGAGGCTACAGAGTGACTTGGACAGGTTGGGTGAATGGGCAAATGTATGGCAGATGAAGTACAATGTGGATAAATGTGAGGTTATCCACTTTGGTGGTAAAAATAGAGAGGCGGACTATTACCTGAATGGTGGCAGATTAGGGAAAGGGGAGGTGCAACGAGACCTGGGCGTCATGGTACATCAGTCACTGAAGGTGGGAATGCAAGTGCAGCAGGCAGTCAAGAAAGCAAACGGAATGATGGCCTTCATAGTAAGGGGATTTGAGTACAGGAGTAGGGAGGTGATGTTGCAGTTGTACAGGGCCTTGGTGAGGCCACACCTGGAGTATTGTGCGCAGTTTTGGTCTCCTAACTTAAGGAAGGACATTCTTGCTATTGAGGGAGTGCAGCGAAGGTTCACTAGATTGATTCCTGGGATGGCCGGACTGACATATCAAGAAAGATTGGGTCAACTGAACTTGTATCCTCTGGAGTTCAGAAGAATGAGGGGGGATCTTATAGAGACATTTAAAATCCTGACTGGTTTAGACAAATTAGATGCGGGCAGAATGTTCCCAATGTTAGGGAAAACTAGAACCAGGGGTCACAGTCTAAGGATTAAGGGGAAGCCATTTAGGACTGAGCTGAGGAGGAACTTCTTCACCCAGAGAGTGGTGAATCTATGGAATTCTCTTCCACAGAAGGTTGTTGAGGCCAGTTCGCTAAATATATTCAAAAGGGAGTTAGATATAACACTCACAACTCGGGGGATCAAGGGGTATGGCGAGAAAGCAGGAATGGGGTACTGAGGTAGCATGTTCAGCCATGAACGCATTGAATGGCGGTGCAGGCTCGAAGGACCGAATGGTCTACTCCTGTACCTATTTTCTATGTTTCTATGTTTCTATGTTTTACCTGTCAGGGATCTGTGGACAAGCACTCCAAGGTCCCTCTGTTCCTCTCCACTTCTCAGTATCCTACCAATTATTGTGTATTCCCTTGCTTTGTTGGCCCTCCCCAAATGCATTACCTCACATGTCTCGAGATTGAATTCAATTTGCCATTTTTCTGCCCACCTGACCAGTCCAGTGATATCTTCCAGCACTCTACAGCTTCTTCCTCACTATCAACCACATGCCAATTTTTGTATCAACTGCAAACTTCTTAATCATTCCCCCTACATTGCAGTCTAAATCATTGATATATACTACAAATAGCAAGGGACCTAGTACCGAGCCCTGAGAAACCCCACTGGAAACAGCCTTCCAGTCGCAAAAACACCCTTCCACCATTACCCTCTGCTTCCTGCCATTGAGCGAATTGTGGATCCAATCTGCCACTTTCCTTTGGATTCCATAGGCTTTTATTTTTCTGACCAGTCTACCGTGTGGGACCTTGTCAACAGCCTTGCTAAAATCCATATAAACTACATCAAATGTGCTACCCTCAACTACCCTCCTTGTTACCTCCTCAAAAAATTCAATCAAGTTAGTCAGACACGACCTCCCCTTAACAAATCCATGCTGACTGTCCCTGATTAATCTGTGCCTTTCTAAATGACGACTAATACCGTCCCTCATAATTTTTTCCAATAATTTGCCCGCCACCGAGCTTAGGCTGACTGGCCTGTAATTACTCAGTCTCTCCCTTTTTAAACAATGGTACAATGTTAGCAGTCCTCTGGCACCATGCCTGTAGCCAGAGATGATTGGAAAATGATGGTCAGAGCCTCCGCTATTTCCTTCTTTACTTCTCTTAAAAGCCTGGGATACATTTCATCTGGGCCTGGCGATTTATCTACTTCCAAAGATGCTAAACCCCTTAATATTTCTTCTCTCACTCTGTTTATATCCCAGCTAATATTTCACACTCCTCCTCCTTAACTACAAGGTCTGCATCGTCCCTCTCTTTTGTGAAGACAGACACAAAGTATTCATTAAGAACCATAACCACGTCTTCTGCCTCCACACACAGGTTACTTTTTTGGTTTCTAATAGGCCTTACTCTTTCCTTAGTTGTCCTCTTGCTCTTTATATATTTATAAAACATCTTTGGGTTTTCCTTGATTTTACTTGCCAATATTTTTTCATGTCCTCTCTTTGATTTCCTAATTTCCTTTTTAATTTCACCCCTGCACTTTCTATACTCCTCTAGTGAGCCCTTGGTATCTGAGATATGCTTCCCTTTTTTGCCTTATCTTACACTGTAAAAGAAAGAAAGACTTGCATTTCTATAGCGCCTTTCACGACCACCGGACGTCTCAAAGCACTTTACAGCCAATGAAGTACTTTTGAAGTGGAGTCACTGTTGTAATGTAGGAAACACAGCTGCCAATTTGCACACAGCAAGCTCCCACAAACAGCAATGTGATAATGACCAGATAATCTGTTTTAGTGATGTTGATTGAGGGATAAATATTGGCCAGGATACCAGGGATAACTCCCCTGCTCTTCTTCGAAATAGTGCCATGGGATCTTTTACCTGAGAGAGCAGACGGGGCCTCGGTTTAACATCTCATCCGAAAGACGGCACCTCTGACGGTGCAGCACTCCCTCAGCACTGCACTGGAGTGTCAACCTAGCTTTATGTGCTCAAGTCTCTGGAGTGGGACTATGAACCCACAACCTTCTGACTCAGAGGCGAGTGTGCTACCAACTGAGCCACAGCTGACACTTGCTCCTTGACATCCAGGGGGCTCTAGATTTGGGAGTGCCATCCTTTTTCTTTGGGGGAACATATTTGCTCTGAACCCTCACTAGCTCTCTCCTCCTTGAATGCCTCCCATTGCTGTGACACTGATTTACCTTCAAGTAGCTGTTTCCAGTCCACTTTTGCTAAATCACATCTCAGCTGAGTAAAATTGGCCTTCCCCAATTGAAAACTTTTACTCGTGGTCATAAGAACATAAGAAACAGGAGCAGGAGTAGGCCAATCGGCCCCTCGAGCCTGCTCTGCCATTCAATAAGATCATGGCTGATCCAATCTTGGCCTCAACACCACTTTCCCGCTCTCTCCCCATACCCCTTGACTCCCTTGTAGTTCAAATGTCTGTCAATCTTCGCCTTGAATATATTCAATGACTCCGCCTCCACAGCTCTCCGGGGTAGAGAATTCCAAAGATTCACGACCCTCTGAGAGAAGAAATTCCTCCTCATCTCCGTCTTAAATGGGCGACCCCTTATTCTGAAACTATGCCCCCTAGTTCTAGATTCCCCCACTAGGGGAAACATCCTCTCCGCATCCACCCTGTCAATCCTCCTCAGAATCTTATATGTTTCAGTAAGATCACCTCTCATTCTTCTAAACTGCAATGAGTATAGGCCCAACCTGCTCAACCTTTCGTCATATGTCAACCCTTTCATCCCAGGAATCAACCTAGTGAACCTTCTCTGCACTGCCTCCAATGCAAGTATATCCTTCCTTAAGTATGGAGACCAAAACTGTCCGCAGTACTCCAGGTGCGGTCTCACCAGCGCCCTGTAAAGTTGCATCAAAACTTCCCTACTTTTATACTCCATACCCCCTGCAATAAAGGCCAACATTCCATTAGCTTTCCTAATTACTTGCTGTACCTGCATGCTAACTTTTGGTGTTTCATGTACTAGGACCCCCAGATCCCTTTGTACCGCAGCATTTTGTAGTCTCACTCCATTTAAATAATAACTTGCTTTTTCATTCTTCCTTCCAAAGTGGATAACCTCACATTTTCCCACATTATACTCCATCTGCCAAATTTTTGCCCACTCACTTAACCTATATATCCCTTTCAGACTTTTGGGGGGAAAAATTCAGTTGGTTGCGCCTCCCATTAGCGCCTTAAGAGGGCGCTAATGGGGCGCAAAGCGTCTAGCGCCCGGACGCGGCGATGTTTGCGCCGCTCGCGAAATTAACTAGACATTTTGCGGTGGCGCTAAACACTACCGCCACGATCTCCTGCACCGGCAGATCATGACGTCAGTTGAGTGCGCAACGCCCCGGTATCGCCCCGGAGCGGATATTGAGTGGCGCCCCCTGCCTTACCGCCTGCCGCTAGCAACGACAGGTTGAGGGGAGCGTTTTGCAGTCAGGAAGGGACTGGGGGAACGCTATTTAAAGGTGACCGCTTCCTGCCTTTTATTGTTGGTGACACTGTAGAACCACACATTCTGAGAGAGAGAGAGAGAGAGACTTCTGGAGAGATTCAATGCTGTGTGAAGGAGTTTGGGGTACTGAGCAGCACTTTGCAGGTTCATTTTGATTTGCCCTTTCTTGTAACGATTTAGAAGAGACTGTGGGGGTTGCACTCTGAGCTCTTTCCCTGGTACTCTCCATTGTTCTTTCCAGCAGATTTGATGTGCAGGTCTCTCCAGGCTGAGATTCAAGGCTGCAATGAGCAGGATGTGGATGAAAAGCAAGATCAGCCCTCCCCTTTAAGAACTGGCCCACGGCATTGTGTCTGTGTTCCATTGCTGACTGACATCACATGAGCTTCGCCAGCGTTCTGAGGTAGTGCCTCGCTCCTCGGCCTTTGCGCCTTAAGACAGGTGTGAAGCACCTGATTTAGCGCTCCAATCACCTCCAGGGGCGATAAAAGTCAAGTTTGCAGTCGGTGGCGATAATTAGCGCTAGGCGCTAATCTTTGCGCCCAGCCAATAATTACGCCCCAAATGGGGCGATACTGAATTTCTCCCCCTTTGTGTCCTCCTCACAACTTGTTAACCCACCTATCTTTGTATCGTCAGCAAATTTGGCTACACTACACTCGGTCCCTTCATCCAGGTCTATCTTTGTCCTTTTCCATAACTATGCTAAATCTAACTGAATTATGATCACTGCCACCAAAATGGTCTCCCACTGATACCCCTTCCACTGCCCAGCTTCATTCCCTAAATCTATGTCCCCTCTCTTGTTGGGCTCGCTACGTACTGACTGAATAAGTTCTCCCGAATGCATTTTAAGAATTCTGCGCCCTCTATACCTTTTACACTGATTCTATCCCAGTTAATATTAGGGTAGTTGAAATTCCCTACTATGACTGCTAATTTGCCTTCATATTTGCTCTTCTATCTCCCTCTGACTGTTTGGGGGTCTATAGCACTCTCCCAGCAGTGTGATTGCCCCTCATTGTGTTGGGCTACTTCAAACTAAGGTATTCTGTCCACAGCAGACTCTGTTCCTTTGTCTCCCCTCCCTCAGAAAGGAGATGCTGCTACTAAATGGCTTCTAAGTGCAGCCAATTCCAGGATAGTGGAATTGCTTCAATGACTAGTGTTTTATACATGATGCGGAGATAGTTCAGTTTATACAGTTCAAGCATAACCTCCCTGCTCTTATATTCTATGCCTATGCTGAGTCATCTCTTGCAGTTGTACAGACCCCTTGCAGGGGTGCAGTATAAAATCCCCTCTCCCCATAAGTTTTTAGGTCAAGGAATGTGCTTGCTGCTTATCCTAGACACAGATGCAACTGTGAAACCCTGGAAATTCCAGATTAATACTGCTGTTGGGGAATAAAGAAGGGGAAAAGGGAGAGAATGGGAAATGGAGACAAAGAAGAGAAAGGGAGCAATTCATTCCACTCTCTTCGAACTGCCCATTGTATATCACTAATCATAGAATCATGAGGCCGATTTTCATAGTCCTACCTTGTATTTAGAGCGCAGAAACAGGCCGTTCAGCCTGTAAACCTTTCTCTTACTATTGTTCGGACTTCAAGAATTACGAATAAGCGTAACAATGACAGACAAGGATGTGATCAATAAAATTGGTCTTTATTCACACTACAGTTCAAAATTCAAGTGTACGTCGCAATCAATATGCGTCCAATTTACCCGTACATAAAGGTACTTCCCAGCAATTTACACGCTAAATCTGAGCGATTTATATTCCAAGTCAACCATACATAAAAGTACCCCTTTTAACAATATCTAAGCTCTATGTCCGACTTTCATGCATACTCCTTTATCTCTGGGTGATTGGTCCAGGGAGAGTCGTAAGTCGAAACATAGACTGGCCAGCTTTCTCTGTTCATCTGTTCTTCCATTCTGTCTCCTTTATTCCTTCTGTGTTCTGAATTTCCCGCCCCGGGTCACTCTTTATAGCGCCTTTCTGCCGGCCTCCCTCGTATATCACTGTCTGCCTCCCTCTGATAGGTCAGTTTCACTCCAAACCTTCCCTGATTGGAGTTCCTTCCGCATGACACGTTCATGTTCCTGTGAGGTGTGTGGGGGCGGGACTTCCTTGTCAGTCATGTTCCTCCTTCCTGTCCATGTGGCCTTACAAACAAAGGACCATATGCTGACCACCAGGCAAAGGACCCCCTGCTGATTTCCTACATTTTGAATCCGTCTGTAACCATTTCACAATTCATTCTGAACTTCGATCTCCACACGGCAGCAGCGGTTTTATTATAGTTTTTAGAATCTTACAAGCCCACCAGGTCCATGCCGGGGTTTATGCGCCACACGAGCCTCCTCCCACCCTTCTTCAGCCGTGAGATTTTCCTTGAGATTCTCCCGATTGTCTACCATAACTTTGGCAAAAGATGCATAGAAACCCTGGAGAAACAGTGCAAATGCCAGATACAGCAAGGGAGGTGGCCATTCGGCCCCTTTGTATCCTCACCAGTCCTAGCTCTTCAACTGGCATTAACTACTCGAATCCCATTCCACTGCCCTTTCTCTGTGTCCTTTTACATTCTTCCTTTTCAAATACTTGTTCAATTCCCTCCTCATTACCTGCCTTACATGACAATGCGCTGCAAAGATTTGTTCTTAGCGATGGTGCCATCTAGTTTCGGTGCTTTAATGGTCATGTCACTCGCTGATCACTGAGATTAGAACATCTTGTGGTGGCACTGCCACAAACACCTTACAGCAAACAATCTCCTTCTCCATCAGGATTTCTCCGATTCGATAATAATGGTGTGGGGTGAAGTGGTTGTTCTCATGAAAATTAGTTGAGAAACATTCATTCAGAACCATTGAGAGAAAATGGCCAATTGTCTCCAGAAGTTGTCAACACATCAGTCACTAAGCCAACTGGTGGGCTGAATTTATGACAGCCATTAATTATTGGGTGACACCTGGTATCAGGAAATCACAGCTTGGTTGCTGTTTTGTTAGTTATGTCGCACGATATTCTATTATTATACGTTGTACACATGTTATATTGGTGCTGCACAGCTCGCAGGTTAGATGTGTAACAAGTGCAGCTTTTTGCGAAGTCACTTGCGAATGACTCTGTCAGTTTGTTCTGGTAAGTGATAATTCCGTGTAAATATTTTGGTGGGTTTTAATTGAAATTCTGAGAATTACTGACGGTTGTTCCTGTTACGTCTCTGTGGTTTTCTTTAACTGAGCAAGTTGCTGTGCTCCCTTCTGTTGTAAAGGCTGCATTACAACAACTTGCATTTATAGAATCATAGAATCATAGAATAGTTACAGCACAGAAGGAGGCCATTCGGCCCGTCGAGAGCAAGAGCACTTCAGCTAGTCCCACTCCCCCGCCCTTTCCCCATAGCATGATAGGCGCACCAACGTCAGTGTTCTCGCTCAGGCCAACATCCCTAGCATTGAAGCTTTGACCACGCTCGATCAGCTCCGATGGACGGGCCACATCGTCCGCATGCCCGATACGAGACTCCCAAAACAAGCGCTCTACTCGGAGCTCCGACACGGCAAGAGAGCCCCAGGTGGGCAGAGGAAACACTTCAAGGACACCCTCAAAGCCTCCTTGAAAAAGTGCAACATCCCCACCGACACCTGGGAATCCCTGGCCCAAGACCGCTCAAAGTGGAGGAGAAGCATCCGGGAAGGCGCCGAACACCTCGAGTCTCTTCGCCGGGAGCAAGCGGAAGCCAAGCGCAAACAGCGGAAGGAGCGCACGTCAACCCAAGCACCGCACCTACCCATCCCTTCAACCACCGTCTGTCCCACCTGTGACAGAGACTGTAGGTCCCGCATTGGACTCATCAGTCACCTGAGAACTCATTTTTTGTGTGGAAGCAAGTCATCCTCGGTTCCGAGGGACTGCCTAAGAAGAAGAAGACGCCCCTGCCCTTTCCCCATAGCCCTGCAAGTTTTTTTCCTTCAGGTACTTATCCAATTCCCTTTTGAAAGCCATGATTGAGTCTGCCTCCACCACCCTTTCAGGCAGTGCATTCCAGATCCTAACCACTTGCTGCGTAAAAAGGTATTTCCTCATGTCGCCTTTGGTTCTTCTGTCAATCACCTTAAATCTGTGTCCTCTGGTTCTCAACCCTTCCGCCAATGCAAACAGTTTCTCTCTATCTACTCTGTCTAGACCCCTCATGATTTTGAACACTGCTATCAAATCTCCTCTGAACCTTCTCTGCTCTAAGGAGAACAACCCCAGCTTCTCCAGTCTATCCACATAACTGGAGTCCCTCATCCCTGGAACCATTCTTGTAAATCTTTTCTGCACCCTCTCTAAGGCTTTCACGTCCTTCCTAAGATGCGGTGCCCAGAATTGGACACAATACTCCAGTTGAGGCCAAACCAGTGTTTTATACAGGTTCATCATAACTTCCTTGCTTTTGTACTCTATGGGCTCGATTTTGTCAATGGGGATGTGATGGAGGCGGGACTCCCACTTTTTGGGTTGTAGTCCCGCCTCCATCGATTTGTGGCCAACCCACGCTACTTTCCCTTGATTGACCTTGTTAAGCCCGCCCAGCGGGCTCAGCAGGCCAATTAAGGGACACCTGGATACTGGTGACGTCAGCGATTGACATTTCATCTGTCAAGAGCTTTTGACAGATGAAATATCAACGTTTGACAGCTCTGTGAAGCTGTCAAACACTGACAATCTGTCTTCTAACTTGAGTCCTTCTACTCCGACTCAGTTGGAGAGCTGTCCAGACCAGAAAGCACAGGCTGCAGCTTTTGACAGCTCAGCGGCCATTCTGCTTTCTGTGCCGGTGAGCTGAGGGACTCCCGAGAACTGAAGGGAGGAAGCCTGGAGAAGAAAGTAAAGGTAAGTAAAACTTATTAAAACACTTTACACACACCAAACACACTTACCTCTGCACTCATGCACCCATCACTCACCTGTACACCGGACATCTCGACCCCTCCAAGCCCTGCAGACCGATGATCCGCCTCGCTAACTTGTCATGGTTTGGAGCCGTCGGACAGCCCACACTTCAGGGCTAAAAATAGGGATTGGCCAAACAACTGCCTGTTAACTACCTGTTAACAGGCAGTTAATTGGCACTAATCCTCTTCCCACCTCGGGGAGGCGGCTCCCTGCACAGGTCGGGTACCCGCCTCCTGGGACATTGGCATGGAGGCGGGTTGGGGGCGGGATGGGTACGTGCCCCCCGAATCTGCAATTTTCCCACCACTCCTGCCTCCAAACCCGCCTCCACGGAGCTTGGAAAATCCAGCCCTATGACTCTATTTAGGAAGCCCAGGATCCCGTATGCTTTTTTAACCACTTTCTTAACCTGCCCTGCCACCTTCAACGATTTGTGCACATATACCCCCAGGTCTCTCTGTTCGTGCACCCCCTTTAGGATTGTACCCATTAGTTTATATTGCCTCTCTCACTCTTTCTACCAAAATGTATAACTTCGCACTTTTCTGCGTTAAATTTCATCTGCCACGTGTCCGCCCATTTCACCAGCCTGTCTATGTTGTCCTGAAGTCTATCACTCTCCTCCTCACTGTTCACTATACTTCCAAGTTTTGTGTCATCTGCAAATTTTGAAATTGTGCCCTGTATACCCAAGTCCAAGTCATTAATATATATCAAGAAAAGCAGTGGTCCTAGTACCGACCCCTGGGAACACCACTGTATACCTTCCTCCAGTCTGAAAAACAACCGTTCACCACTACTCTCTGTTTCCTGTCACTTAGCCAATTTTGTATCCATGCTGCCACTGTCCCTTTAATTCCATGGGCTTCAACTTTGCTGGCAAGCCTATTATGTGGCACCTTATATAGCACCTTTAACGTAGAAAAACGTCCCAAGGCGCTTCACAGGAGCGTAATCAGACATAAATTGAAACCAAGCCAAATGAAGGAGCTATTAGGACAGGTGAGTAAAAGCTTGGTCAAAGAGGTAGGTTTTAAGGAGAGTCTTACAACAACTTGTATTTATACAGCGGCTCTAATGTAGTAAAACGTCCCAAGGCGCTTCACAGGAGCGATTACAAAACAAATATTTGACACCGAGCCACAGAAGCTGTGAGAAAAGGGAACAGACGACTCACCAGAGGCAGTTGGCTCTTATAAAGCATTTGTTCCCTTAGTCCCCATCAAGGAGGAGATAGAGGTAGAGAGGCGGAGAGGTTTAGGGAGGGATTTCAGGGATGTACAAGAGACCAGAATTAGAGGAGCGCAGATATCTCGGGGGGGTTGTGGGGCTGAAGGAGATTACAGAGATAGGGAGGGGCGAGGCCATGGAGGGATTTGAATACAAGGATGAGAATTTTGAAATCGAGGCGCTGCTTAACTGGGAGCCAATGTAGGTCAGCGAGCACAGGGGAGCTGGGTGAACGGGACTTGGTGCGAGTCAGGACACGGGCAGCAGAGTTTTGGTTGAGCTAAAGTTTGCGGAGGGTGGAAGCTGGGAGGCCGGCCAGGAGAGCATTGGAACAGTCGAGTCTGGAGGTAACGAAAGTGTGGGTGAGGGTTTCAGCAGCTGGCAGGCTGAGGCAGGGGAGGAGACGGACGATGTTACTGAGGTGGACGTAGGTGATGGAGAGGTTTGGGGTCATAAGCTCAGCTCAGGATCAAAGAGGAAGCCAAGATTGCGAAAAGTCTGCTTCAGCCTGAGACAGTGGTCAGGGAGGAGGATGGAATCGGTGTCTAGAGAACGGAGTTTGTGATGTGGCCGAAGACAATGACTTTGGTCTTCCCAATGCTCAATTAGAGGACATTTAGGCTCATCCAGGACTGGATGTCTGGTGAAAGTGCTGATGAGTGGAGCCCATGTTGTCTATAACACCAGCTGGTTACTGTACTAGATGGTAACTTCCTCTGTGGGGTGGGTGAGGCATGGGGATGCTTGGGACTTGGGTGAGCAGATGGAGACTGGCAGAAACTCAGGAGTCCGTGGGTTGGTGAGGACTGGCAAGGAATTGGATGGCCAAGTGGGTGGGGCATCAGGAGAAACAGAGCAAGGCACAGAGAAATGTGTAGTGTACATCGATAGTTACAAGCAGATGCCAATGCCCACATTAACTGGGTAGGGGGAGAGAGAGAGGAGGCCTGTTTGTTGCTACCACAGTGCCATATATGGTTGGTACCGCCTGGCTACAGGTAGAAGAAACCACAGGAGCTTTCAATTTTGTACAGCATGCCCTGTTAGTAGGACTAGACTTATGAACATGACCCAATGATACGCTTTGTCCAGCAATTGTCTGGTATTCCATTGGTACGTAAATGAGGTGTGTATGGTGACTGATTCTCATTTGTTTTGCTTTTAGTTCGCTGCTGTTGGGGATTGTGTGCAGTTTCACAGACGGAGTCCCATTCGTTGTTAGAGAGAGCTCTTTCAAAGTCTCCCTCCTCGGTCCTGTTTACTGTGTGTGTCCATATTCTGGAGAAATCGCCCACAAAAATAGTTTGGCTGTGTCTTTGTTCAAGGTAGCGAGGTCGTGAGCACTTGGTATTTGGCTTTGAAGACCTCTAAAGGTTTGACACTCCAAGTTACGAGAATCTTTTTATGTCCTTGTCATGCCAAGTCCTGAAGCTCCCTGGGGCTGCTGGTATGAGGTGGTGGATGTGTGTCACATGGACAATAGCGGGATATGAAAGTGAAAGTGCCAGCACGCGTGACTCAAGATTTGAAAAATAGTTCAGCATTTTGTCCGCAACAATGTACGGTCGCAGTGTGAAGTAGAGAGGGTTGGAAGCTTTTTTTTCTTTGATAACTGGAAACTAAACGACAATTCTTCAGCGTCTGAATGTTAACAGGCCGTTCTAAGGACTTGTGTCTCTTGTGGGTCTCTTGTGGGTCTCTTCACCACAGGAGGCATAACAAGGAAGGCCACCACAGAGCAGAGGCATGTGAGTGGGTGGGAATCGGTACTCTGATCAGTTTGTGTGAAAGGATTGGGAAAGGCCGCCTCGAGTGAAAGAGAATTCTGTTTCCTGGGATGAGGGGATTGTCCTATGAGGAGAGATTGAGTAGACTAGGCCTATAATGGCCTCCCTCTGTGCTGTAACCATTCTAATGAGAGGTGATCTCATTGAAACATATAAAATTCTTAAGGGGCTTGATAGGGTAGATGCTGGGAGGCTGTTTCCCCTGGCTGGGAAGTCTAGAACTAGGGGTCATAGTCTCAGGATAAGGGGGCGGCCATTTAGGACTGAAATAAGGAGGAATTTCTTCACACAGAGGGTGGTGAATCTTTGGAATTCTCTACCCAGAGGGTTGTAGATGCTCAGTTGTTGAGTATATTCAAGACAGAGATTGACAGAGGACATTAATAAACTTGCAGAATGGGCATATAATTGGCAAATGTATTTCAACACAGATAAATGTGAGGTATTACATTTTGGTAGGAAGAATAGGGAGGTCACTTATTACTTGGAGGGTGAGAGTCTGGGTGGGGTACAGGAGCAAAGGGATCTCGGAGTACAAATACACAAATCGCTAAAAGTAGCGACACAGGTTAACAAGGCCATAAAAAAAGCAAACCAAGCACTAGGGTTTATTTCCAGAGGGATAGAATTGAAAAGTAATGTAGTTATGCTAAACCTGTATCGAACCTTGGTTAGACCACACTTAGAGTACTGCGTACAGTTCTGGTCGCCATATTATAAAAAGGATATCGAGGCACTGGAGAGGGTACAAAGAAGATTTACAAGGATGATACCAGAAATGCGAGGGTATACCTATCAGGAAAGGATGAACAAGCTGGGTCTCTTTTCGCTTGGAAAAAGAAGGCTGAGGGGTGACCTAATAGAGGTTTTTTAAATTATGAAAGGTTTTGATAGAGTAGATCCAGAGAGAGTGTTTCCACTAGTGAGGCCATCAATATAAGATAGCCACCAAGAAATTCAATAGGGAATTCAGAAGAAACTTCTTTACCCAGAGGGTGGTGAGAATGTGGAACTCGCTACCACAGGGAGTGGTTGAGGCAAATAATATAGATGCATTTAAGAGAAGGCTAGATAAGCACATGAGGGAGAAGGGAATAGAGGGTTATACTGATAGAGTGAGATGAGGAAAGATGAGAGGAGGCTCGAGTGGAGCATAAACGCTGGCATGGACTGGTTGGGATGAATGGCCTGTTTCTATGCCGTATATCCTATGTAATCCTATGATAGATTTTAGGACACTAAGGGATTCAAGCGATATGGGGAATAAGGCGGGAAAGTGGAGTTGAGGTAGAAGATCAGCCATGATCTTATTGAATGGCGGAGCAGGCTCGAGGGGCCGAATGGCTGACTCCTGCTCCTAATTCTTATGTTCTGATGTGGAAAATATGAGGTGCACCTAAACTGAAATCTGAAGCCAGTGAAGATGTGTTGAAGGAACAGGCTCGATGGGTTGAATGGTTTTCCTCAGTTTATATTTTCTTACACGCTAAGATGATTCTTTGGTGGAAACATCAGAGGTTTTCTGCCGAGCAGTGAATTAGGCTCCGCAACCTGGATTGTGATCCCAGGGTTTCAGGATTCAATCCTGTATATCCTGGAATAGGGATGGGGAATGGAATTGCTATTTCGGCATTATAGGACAACAGACATCTGCCTGGGACAGGACGAATTCTGTTTCCATTTTTTCTATATTAGAACATATATAATTGCCAGTGCACATACCTTGTGTTAAGCGCAACCCCTTGGAAACAATGACCACAATTATTTACATTTTTAATTTTATGTTTCTGTTGCTACCACATCATGGACATTGTTGTCATGATGCAAATCATAACAGAGGAAGAAAGGCCTTTATCTTGTTGAATGCTGCCAGGAAGTAGTGCTCTAACAGACGAGAGGAGCAGTGATAAGACTAGGAAACAGGAATGGAATTCTAGCAAAATAACTAATAGATTGACACATGTTGGAACAAAGTGTACGAAGATGTAACAGTGCTACCACTAAAACGACTGCTATCGTTATAAATGCACTCACTTTTTCAATAACATCTGGGGACTGGTGCCAAAATTGGGAGAGCTGTCCCACAGACTAGTCAGGCAACAGCCTGACATAGTCATACTCACAGAATCATACCTTTCAGCCAACGTCCCCCGACCCCTCCATCACAGCGGCACAGTGGGACAGACCCACCAGAGGTGGCGGCACCGTGGTATACAGTCGGGAGGGAGCGGCCCTGGGAGCCCTCAACATTGACTCCGGACCAACGGTTCAAGAAGGCGGCTCACCATTACCTTCTCAAGGACAATTAGGGATGGGCAATAAATGCCGGCCTTGCCTGCGACGCCCACATCCCAAGAACGAATAGTAAAAAAAAAATCTTCAAAATTTCAGGGTTCCCCACTGAATCTCAGGATTTTGAGAATCTGAAATTGGCCAGGATCCCATGATCCTGGGACCTGGATCCTGTGAAGACAAGATCTGGGATCCCAGGGTTGTAATCCCTAAAATATCCCCATTGCCTGCCTCTGCCCCACCTCTCCTTCTTTGCCACCAAAACCCAAATCTATCTCTTTATGACCCGGAACCTGGTTTCTCTGGTGCTTTTTCTGTCGGCATCCCCACTTCCACCATCCATAAGCTACTATTTGTTCAGAATGCCACAACCCACATTCCATCACCCCCTATCCTGGCCAAACTCCACTAACTGCCTGTGTCCCAGACAATTGACTCCCTCCACATAGACTGATAGAAATTTACGGCACAGAAGGAGGCCATTCGGCCCATCGTGCCTGTGCCGACCGAAAAAGAGCTCTCCAGCCTAATCCCACTTTCCAGCTCCTGGTCCGTAGCCCTGTAGGTTACAGCACTTCAAGTGCATATCCAAGTACTTTTTAAATGTGATGAGGGTTTCTGCCTCTACCACCCTTTCAGGCAGTGAGTTCCTTTGTGATCTCTTCCAGTCATAGTTTCCTCCGTGCACCTACTGGTCCTCCAACACTGGCCCACTTATCCATTCCACCATTGGCACCCACTTCTCCACCACGGTGCCATCACCTTCTGGAACTCAGGAGTTTACTAAGGACCTTTCTCTTTGACAGTGTCGTCACTGCCAGCTCTTCTTTTCATTTCTCCCTCCGGCTCCTTGGCCCACGCTTTGTCCACTGCCCTTTAAAGTGCTCTGAGGTATCTCTTCGTGTGTGAGGAGAACTATAGAAATATAAGTTGTTGCTGTAGAGTGCGCGATCTTCTTGGAGATCCTCTCCACTTTGAGCCGGCAGTTTGTGGTGTCGATAGTGGCCATGATAGTGGCCATGATGCGGAGATGCCGCAATGTGATTTCAAATAAAACTGTTGGAATATAACCTGGTGTTGTGCGACTTCTCAGTTTTGTCCACCCCAGTCCATCTCTGCATCATGGCTGTAGAGTGAGTAGAGCTCCAGGTAGACAGCGATGATGGGCAGTTACCTAGCTTTATCCCAACAACTACTTGTATTTATATAGCGCCTTTAACGTAGTCAAATGTCTCAAGGCGCTTCACAGGAGTGATTATCAAACAAAATTTAACACTGAGCCACGTAAGGAGATATTAGGGCAGGTGACCAAAAGCTTGGTGAAAGAGGTAGGTTTTAAGGAGCGTCTTAAAGGAGGAGAGAGAGGTAGCGAGGTTTAGGGAGGGAATTTCAGAGCTCAGGGCCCAGACAGCTGAAGGCACGACCGCCAATGGTGGAGCGATTAAAATCGGGGATGCGCAAGAGGCCAGAATTGGAGGAGCGCGGAGATCTCGGAGGGTTATAGGGCTGGAGGAAGCTACAGAGATAGGGAGGGGCGAGGCCATGGAGAAATTGAAAAACAAGGATGAGAATTTTAAAATAGAGGCGTTGCTTAATGTAAGTCAGCGAGCACAGGGGGTGATGGGTGAACGGGACTTGGTGCGAGTTAGGATCCCTGACAAGTTAATTGCACTGTAACAGTCCAGTATATTTCTGTATTTTGTTGTACTGATATTTTACTGTCAGTTTTATATTTAAATCAATAGGTAAAGTAGCTAATATGGTGTGAATGATATTGGAAATGTTAGTCAGTTGGTTTGTGGCTTTATAATATTGTTGCATTATGTTTATATATTTTACTGGTATAAGGTTCTGTCATGTATCAAATTACAAATTAAGAGATTCATTCAGTGGATTTCTGCTGCCAAAGATAGCCCATCAACTTTAAATATACTGAAACATGTGGTCATTTCCAGTACACTCACCAACATGGAATGAGAAGTGATCATAATCTGTAATCCAGAATAAAATCGGTCTGTCTCCTTAGATCAATTTTTCTATTTAACTGTAACTCTAAAGCCCATTGTTTGTCTGTATTTCTGCGGCGATCCAAGTTGCTTTCCTTTGTTGGTGAGCAATGCCACGGAAGATCAGCGGGTTGTAACAAAAATTACTGGGGCAGTGACAACGCTTCCAAAAGTACTTCATTGGGTGTAAAGCGCTTTGGGACGTCCTGCGGTTGTGAAAGGCGCTATAGAAATGCAAGTCCTTTCTTTCGCTTCCAACTCTGCTTTCCAAAGCTCTGAGAACGCAGTGAGTCACTTGAACGGACATGTTCTGCATTGCGTACTTCCGGTAATAGTGCCCTAAATAGGCCTTGGCGCTCGTTACATCATTGCAGGGACTAATGATCTGGAGATAAACCCAGCAATGTCCTCTAGGGAAGGAAATCTGCCGTCCTTACCCGGTCTGGCCTGTATGTAACTCCAGACCCACAACAATGTGGTTGACTCTTAACTGCCCTCTGAAATGGCCTAGCGAGACACTCAGTTGTATTCAATAAAGGCGGCTCACCACCACCTTCTCGAGGTCAATTAGGGATGGGCAAAAAAATGCTGGCCTTGTCAGCAACATCCGCATCCTGTGAATGAATAAATAAAAAGTGTGGAAAATAGCATATAAATGTCCGTTTATTGCTAATCTTCATCAGGATTTAGCATTTAATTTGTCATGTGATGCTATCTGTTCTCGGGAAGTAATGTGAAGCTTTCTTGCAACACACTAAAATCGTGCTGACAATCAGCTATTCCCACTGCTTGTGCTTTACTTTTTTTTAAAGGCACCAAAGAAAGAAGAAAAACTTGCATTTCTATCGCGCCTTTCACGACCACCGGACGTCTCAAAGTGCTTTACAGCAAGTGAAGTACTTTTGAAGTGTAGTCCCTGTTATAATGTAGGAAACGAGGCAGCCAATTTGCGCACAGCAAGGTCCCACAAACAGCAATGTGATAATGACCAGATAATCTGTTTTTGTTATGTTGGTTGAGGGATAAATATTGGCCCAGGACACCGGGGATAACTCCCCTGCTCTTCTTCGAAATAGTGTCATGGGATTTTTTATGTCCACCTGAGAGAACAGATGGGGCCTCGGTTTAACGTCTCATCTGAAAGACGACACCTCCTACAGTGCAGCACTCGCTCAGTGCTGCACTGGAGTGTCAGCCCAGCTTTATGTGCTCCAGTCCCTGGGGTGGGACTTAAACCCACAACCTTCTGACTCAGAGGTGAGGGTGCTGCCCACTGAGCCACAGCTGACACTGCAGACTAACAGTCAAGCACATTATGTGTTGCCTACACTTTCCTTCTCCTTTAAACAAGATCACAGTGCAAACAAGTTTAGTTATTGACTGAAATAAAAACAGAAAATGTTGGAGATACTCAGCAGGTCAGGCAGCATCTGCGAAAAGAGAAACAGAGTTAACGTTTCAGGTCGATGACCTTTCGTCAGAACGTTAGCTATTGACTGCCTTTGTCTTAAGATTGTAATGAGTGGGTTCCTGTGCAGGAGCGAGATCTCAGGGCAGAATTCTACCTTCTATCATTATTCTACATGTTACAGTTTGTGAGTTCAACTTCTTTTTTGCCCCAGGTAAGTTTTAAGGAGCGTCTTAAAGGAGAGGTAGAGAGGCGGAGAGGTTTAGGGAGGGAATTCCAGAGCTCAGGGCCTCGGCAGCTAAAGGCACTGCCGCCAATGGTGGAGCGACTAAAATCGGGGGATGCTCAAGCGGCCAGAATTGGAGGAGCGCAGATATCTCGGAGGGTTGTGGGGCTGGAGGAGGTTACAGATTTAGGGAGGGGCGATTTGAAAACAAGGATGAGAATGTTAAAACTGAGGCATTGCCAGATGGGGAGCCAATGTAGGTTCGCTTATGAAGCTGCTAATTCCTGAACCTTTGACCTTGGGGTGCTTCCTGTTCTGTGTGGTTTCCTACCGCGCTGTGATAAAACTTCCGTTGGCTGCTTTGTGCTGTGACGTTGTAAATGCATTTGTGAAAATTTTGTAATAAAAACAGAAAATGCTGGAAATACTCGGCAGGTCAGGCAGCATCTGTGGAGAGAGAAACAGAGTTAACGTTTCAGGTCGATGACCCTTCGTCAGAACTGGAAAAAGCTGCCGATGGAACAGGTTTTTAAGCAAGTGTAGGGGCAGGGAAAGGGGGGAGGGGAGGAAAGAACAAAAGGGAAGGTCTGTGATAGGATGGAAGGCAGGAGAGGTTAAGAGATATTCAAGGCAAAAGGAGATGGTAAGAAACAAAGATGGCTCTAGATGAAGTGTAAATGGCACTGGCAGAATGAAAGACAGCTGCCATGTGAGAGAGAGAAAAATATATAATAAATAAAATAAATGGGAAAAAAAGGATAGGGGCAGAGGTTATGGTCTGAAATTGTTGAACTCCATGTTGAGTCCAGAAGGCTGTAAAGTGCCTAATCGAAAGATGAGGTGCTGTTCCTCGAGCTTACATTGAGCTTCATTGGAACAATGCAAGAGGCCGAGGACGGTGAGCTCTGAGTGGGAGTGGAGCGGAGAATTAAAGTGACAGGCGACCGGAAGCTCAGGGTCCCCCTTACGGACTGAATGGAGGTGTTCCGCAAAGCGGTCACCCAATCTGCATTTGGTCTCCCCAATGCAGAGGAGACCACATCGTGAGCAGTGAATACAGTATACTAAATTGCAAGAAGTACAAGTAAATCGCTGTTTCACCTGGAAGGGGCGTTGGGGCCCTGGACAGTGGGAAGGGTGGAGGTAAAAGAGCAGATGTTGCATGTCCTGTGCTTGCACGGGAAGGTTCCGGGCGAAGGGGAAGGGGTGTTGTGGGGTGATAGAGGAGGAAATTTTATGTTTGCTGTTTCTAACAAAGTCATAGGCACATTATAAAAGAGCGCAGTTACAATTTCAAATACCAAACTAGGGAAATCCTCACAAGCATGTTTTTGATGCTAATCATAGAACGATATACAGCACAGAAGGAGGCCATTCGGCCCATCGTGCCTGTGCTGGCTCTTTAAAAGAGCACTCCAACTAGGCCCACCCCTCCTGCTCTTTCCCCACAGCCCTGCAAATTTCTCCCCTTCAACTACTTAAGTTAAATAAATCCAGCTGGAGTATTGTGTCCAATTCTGGGGAACCGCACTTTAGGAAGGACGTGAAGGCTTTGGAGAGGGTGCAGAATAGATTTACTAGAATGGTTCCAGGGATGAGGGATTACAGTTACGTGGATAGACTGGAGAAGCTGGGGTTGTTCTCCTTGGAGCAGAGAAGGCTAAGAGGAGATTTGATAGAGGTGTTTAAAATCATGAACCCTTTAGATAGAATAAATAAAGAGAAACTGTTTCCAGTGGCTGAAGGGTCGATAACCAGAGGGCACAGATTGAAGGTGATTGGCAAAAGAACCAGAGGCGACATGAGGGAAAACTTTTTTACACATCGAGTGGTTAGGATCTGGAATGCGCTGTCTGATAGGGTGGTGGAAACAGATTCAATAGTAGCCTTCAAAAGGGAATTGGATAAATACTTGAAGGAGAAAAAATTGCAGGGATATGGGGAAAGAGTGGGGGAGTGGGACTAACTGGATTGCTCTTCGAAAGAGCCGGCGCAGACTCGATGAGCCGAATGGCCTCCTTCTGTGCTGGGCTATTCTATGATTCTATAAAAAAGTTAGGCCCAAGAGGAGACCACAGATGGGCCTGGGAGTGTAGTACATGCAGAGGTGAGTGCAGTTGTGAGGTGGGGTGATAGTTCCTTAAATTGAGTCTAAGGTTGTCAAAGGATCAGTGACTGGAAGAAATAAAAAAGAAAGGAAGACTTGCATTTCTATAGCGCCTTTCATGACGTCCCAAAGCGCTTTACAGCCAATGAAGTATTTTCTGAAGTGTGGTCACTGTTGTAATGTAGGAAACGCGGCAGCCAATTTGCGCACAGCAAGCTCCCACAAACAGCAAAGTGATAATGACCAGATAATCTGTTTTAGTGATATCGATTAAGGGATAAATATTGGCCCAGGACACCAGGGATAATTCCCCTGCTCTTCTTCAAAATAGTGCCATGGGATCTTTTACATCCACCTGAGAGAGCAGACTCAGTTTAACATCTCATCTGAAAGACGGCACCTCTGACAGTGCAGCGCTCCCTCAGTATTGCACTGGAGCATCAGCCTAGATTTTTGTGCTCAAGTCCCTGGAGTGGGATTTAGAACCCACAACCTTCTGACTCAGAGGTGAGGGTGCTACCCACTGAGCCACTGGCTGACACGCAAAAGCCACTGCACTGGGCCGTGTATGTATCCATTGGGCTGTCAAGGTAACCGTTCCTATCTTAAATACATTTGCAGAAAACATTTGGCCGTGTTGGAATAGCTTTAATCACTTTGCGCATTGCGGTGGGATATTTTCAGATGGTTACTTTGTAAATTGGGAATAACGCTGATGATGTCACATGACCTCGGGTCGTATGGGGGGGGGGGTCACGAACCATTAGCAGGGTTTCTAAAAATAACATTTCTAAATCCATTTTTATCATTGTACCATAGTCAGAAAGGTACAATGTACAGGGAGAGACACAGTCTGGGGATGAGTCCAAAGATAGTAACACCTCAAAGGGTTGCGATGAAGTCACAAACTGGAACAGAGAGTGGACTACACGTTCTACACTGCCACTGTTTGTGAGCCGCGGAGGATGTTTGGTACGGAAAAGTTCGGAGGGCGGGTCCAGGCCAGTGCCGAGGTTTCGGGTGAGGTTGAGGTTTTGTGTGGGGGGGGGGGCAACAGCAAGTTGATTTACAGAAGGAAGAAAGACAAGTTAAATAATCAGAAGTTAGGCCCAGGAGGAGACCACCGATAAGCCTGGGAGTTTTTCTTTTATTCATTCACAGGATGTGGGCATCGCTGGCAAGGCCAGTATTTAATGCCCACCCCATAGGCAGTAGTGAGCTGCTGCACATGGTGTGTGGTGAAGGCACTCCTGCAGTGCTGTTGGGGAGTTATACTTTGTTGCAGTGGCTTGCTGGGCCATTTCAGAGGGGCAGATTAAGAGTCAACCACATTGCTTTGGGTCTGCAGTCACATATAGGCCAGACCAGGTAAGGATGGTAGATTTCCTTCCCTAAAGGGTATTAGTGAACCAAATGGGTTTCTTACAACAATCCAGTAGTTGCATGGTCACCATTGCTATCTTTTTATTGCAGCTTCATTAATAAATTGAATTTGAATTCTCCAGCGGGATTTGAAGTACAATAATCATTAGTCTAGGGCCTTCTGGATTACTAGACCACTATGCTACCACTCCTGGTAGTGATAGGGTAGTGCAGGCAGAGGTGGCTGCAGTTGTGGGGTGTGGTGTCAGTTCCTTAAATTGAGGTTTTCAAAGCTCAGCCAACTCTACGTCACGATGATGTAAATGGTGCAACATGTTTCTCTGGAAATCGCCGTGGTATTTTATTCTTGCAAGTAGATGGTAATCCACTTCCCTCAGAATTCAGAACATTTAAAGCAATGCATGCAAGGTCTCCCCCCGTAGTCCGAGACTGGCATGGGGGATGACTCTCTTCTTGTCTGCTGATGTGTGACAGGGGAGGTTCTTCCTCTGCTGCAGGAGTGACTGGATGGAACGCTTTGGTGAAATGTTATTGAGGAGAAAATCAGGACTGGGAAGGTTTTGTGTAACATGATTGGTCCATAACAGAAGTTGAAAATAAGCAATCTAAAAAGAAAGACTCGCATTTATATAACGCCTTTCACGACTACCGGACGTCCCAAAGCGCTTTACAGCCAATGAAGTACTTTCCTGAAGTGTGGTCACTGTTGTAATGTAGGAAACGCGGCAGTCAATTTGCGCACAGCAAGCTCCCACAAACAGCAAAGTGATAATGACCAGGTAATCTGTTTTAGTGATATCGATTAAGGGATAAATATTGGCCCAGGACACCAGGGATAATTCCCCTGCTCTTCTTCAAAATAGTGCCATGGGATCTTTTACATCCACCTGAGAGAGCAGACTCAGTTTAACATCTCATCTGAAAGACAGCACCTCTGACAGTGCAGCGCTCCCTCAGTACTGCACGGGAGCATCAGCCTAGACTTTGGTGCTCAAGTCCCTGGAGTGGGATTTGAACCTGCAACCATTCTGACTTAGAGGTGAGGGTGCTACCCACTGAGCCACTGGCAGACACACAAAAGCTCCTGCACTGGGCCGTGTATGTATCCATTGGGCTGTCAAGGTAACCGTTCCTATCTTAAATACATTTGCAGAAAACCTTTGGCCGTGTTGGAATAGCTTTAATCACTTTGCGCATTGCGGTGGGATATTTTCAGATGGTTACTTTGTAAATTGGGAATAACGCTGATGATGTCACATGACCTCGGGTCGTATGGGGGGGCGGTGGTCACGAACCATTAGCAGGGTTTCTAAAAATAACATTTCTAAATCCATTTTTATCATTGTACCATAGTCAGAAAGGTACAATGTACAGGGAGAGACACAGTCTGGGGATGAGTCCAAAGATAGTAACGCCTCAAAGGGTTGCGATGAAGTCACAAACTGGAACAGAGAGTGGACTACACGTTCTACACTGCCACTGTTTGTGAGCCGCGGAGGATGTTTGGTAGGGCAAAGTTCGGAGGGCGGGTCCAGGCCAGTGCCGAGGTTTCGGGTGAGGTTGAGGTTTTGTGTGGGGGGTGGGGGGGCAACAGCAAGTTGATTTGCAGAAGGAAGAAAGACAAGTTAAATAATCAGAAGTTAGGCCCAGGAGGAGACCACCGATAAGCCTGGGAGTTTTTCTTTTATTCATTCACAGGATGTGGGCATCGCTGGCAAGGCCAGTATTTAATGCCCACCCCATAGGCAGTAGTGAGCTGCTGCACATGGTGTGTGGTGAAGGCACTCCTGCAGTGCTGTTAGGAAGTTATACTTTGTTGCAGTGGCTTGCTGGGCCATTTCAGAGGGGCAGATTAAGAGTCAACCACATTGCTGTGGGTCTGGAGTCACATATAGGCCAGACCAGGTAAGGATGGTAGATTTCCTTCTCTAAAGGGTATTAGTGAACCAGATGGGTTTCTTACAACAATCCAGTAGTTGCATGGTCACCATTGCTATCTTTTTATTGCAGCTTCATTAATAAATTGAATTTGAATTCTCCAGCGGGATTTGAAGTACAATAATCATTAGTCTAGGGCCTTCTGGATTACTAGACCACTATGCTACCACTCCTGGTAGTGATAGGGTAGTGCAGGCAGAGGTGGCTGCAGTTGTGGGGTGTGGTGTCAGTTCCTTAAATTGAGGTTTTCAAAGCTCAGCCAACTCTACGTCACGATGATGTAAATGGTGCAACATGTTTCTCTGGAAATCGCCGTGGTATTTTATTCTTAGAAGTAGATGGTAATCCACTTCCCTCAGAATTCAGAACATTTAAAGCAATGCATGCAAGGTCTCCCCCCGTAGTCCGAGACTGGCATGGGGGATGACTCTCTTCTTGTCTGCTGATGTGTGACAGGGGAGGTTCTTCCTCTGCTGCAGGAGTGACTGGATGGAACGCTTTGGTGAAATGTTATTGAGGAGAAAATCAGGACTGGGAAGGTTTTGTGTAACGTGATTGGTCCATAACAGAAGTTGAAAATAAGCAATCTAAAAAGAAAGAAAGAAAGACTCGCATTTATATAACGCCTTTCACGACCACCGGACGTCCCAAAGCGCTTTACAGCCAATGAAGTACTTTTCTGAAGTGTGGTCACTGTTGTAATGTAGGAAACGCGGCAGCCAAAATTGCGCACAGCAAGCTCCCACAAACAGCAATGTGATAATGGCCAGATAATCTGTTTTAGTGATGTTGATTGAGGGATAAATATTGGCCCAGGACACCAGGGATAACGTCCCCTGCTCGAACTAGTGCCATGGGATCTTTTACATCCACCTGAGAGAGAGAGAGCAGACGGGGCCTCGGTTTAACGTCTCATCCGAAAGACGGCACCTCTGACAGTGCAGCAAGGAGAAAAACACAACGATAAGCAAATGAGGATGAAGAAAATTTACACATACTCTGTGGTCGCGACAAAGACGACAGACACAAGACATTTTATTATAAAAATATTGAATTATGCTGATTACTTACATATTACGTATGCGGGGTTTCGATAGAGTAGAGAGGGAGACACTGTTTCCGCTGGCGGGAGGGTCAGTAACCAGAGGACACAGATTTAAGGTAATTGGCAAAGGAACCAGAGAGGAGACATGGAGAAATATTTTTACGCAGTGAGCTGTTATGATCTGGAATGCACTGACTGAAAGGGTGGAGGAAGCAAATTCAACAGTAACTTTCAAAAATCAATTCACCATTGGCGGCCGTGCCTTCAGCTGCCTGGGCCCTAAGCTCTGGAATTCCCTCCCTAAACCTCTCCGGCTCGCTACCTTGCTCTCCTCCTTTAAGACGCTCCTTAAAACTCACCTCCTTTTTGGTCACCTGCCCGAATATCTCCTTATGTGGCTCGGTGTCAAGTTTTGTTTGACAATTGCTCCTGTGAAGCGCCTTGGGACGTTTTACTACGTTAAAGCCGCTGCATAAATGCAAGTTGTTGTTGTTGCTAAATAATTGAAAAGGAAACACTTGCAGGGTTATGGAGAAAGAGCAGGGGGGTGAGACTAAACTGGATCGCTCTTTCAAAGAGCCGGCAAAGGCATGATGGGCCGAATGGCCTCCTTCGGTGCTGTATGATTCTATGATTCTATGATTTCTGTGTTCAACTCGGTATTTCCATTTTTGCGTATTGGCTTGTGACGCTGTCACAGTAGACAGTGATGGCTACGTTGGTTGTTGATTAGGCCAGAACTGATATCAAGACTATTATCAGCAAAGAAGTGATACAGTAAAATTTACACAAATTCAAACAAATTTGGAATATGATCGAACTCATGACTAAGAGAATAAATTGAAATGTTTTAACCAATTAAGGGCTAGGAATTCATTATAGCCAAGGGATGGGCAGTGTTTAAACTAAAAATGATGAATTAGCGTCAGGTGAAAATCATCTAGACTGCACACAAAATTTGTCTTCTCTCCTCATTAAAATGATTAGAGCCATAAATCTAGTCAAAAAACCCAAGCTCATTGGCATTACACTTAAAGGCTGGACCAATATCAGGTGCAGTCTAATCACAAACCATGATTGCCACAGACTTTTTTCACTTCTTAAAGGGGAGGTTCATTGATGCTGCAGCACCTCATTCTCAGCATTGCTGGGTGTGCAGCTGACTCAACAACCATAAGAAGAGGGACAAGGAGCACTTATTGACAAATCCTGATGGCAGATCGCCGCCCCAGGGAGAGAGCCCGGAGGTTTTCCGATGAAGCTTTGGAGGCATTGGTTTTAGTGATGGAGAGAAGGTGGGCGGTCCTGGCAGGAGGCCTCGCCACAAGTCTGCTGGACTATGTGGAGGGAGGTGGCACACCACATCACGGGCAGCACTGTGCTCCCCAGGTCCCACACCCAGTGCAGGAGGAAGTTTAACGAGCTCACACGGGTGGTCAGGGTGAGTGAAGGCTTCAACAAATGCCACATACCACCATCTGTACCACAAGCTTCACACACTGCTCAATGCACCCCCCCCCCCAGCACTCACCCACCAACAATCTCTACCTAGTAACACTCACACCCACGTCTCACACCTTGCGCACAATGACAGCTATTCAACTATAGCAGGCACAAGGGTCATTAGTTATTAGAATGCATGTGATATGTGTGACATGTTTATGCATAAATTTATTAAGAGTTTGGAATATTTTGTGGTCCCTCTCATTTCACCTTTGTGCCCCGAAAGACGCTGTGATAGGGCATGACATAGGGCTGGTATGATGGGGATGTGATGAGCAATGGGGATCTGGGGTTTTATTCATTCAAATCAGAGTCTGATGAGCCAGTCACGGACCACCCATCTGGAAGCCCGATTGTCCGGCTGCCTCCTCCCTCCCTCCTGTTCCTAGTCTTCTTCCTTCTTGTTGTCTTCCTTCTCACTCTGCGCACATGCTCCTGTCTTCCTCGTTGCTTCCGCTTCCTCCGCCGTAGATCCTGGAGGGCGAGGAGGACTGCCAGTACAGCCCCCATGACTTTTAGCAAGTGTTGTAGGTTGAATCCTTCAAGAATAAATTTTGCACTTTTCTACTTGCCACAACACTCCTGATACCAAAGAACCTTCAAATCACTAAATAAAACTGTTGGAGTATCAGGAACTAACACACAGGCACTGAAACTTCACTAACCTGTCAGGTGCGAGTCATTGGGGCTGATCCCTTCAAATAATGTCCCTGGAGCTGGCTTCCTGATGCTGCACGCCAACTCTCCCTGTCGTTGTTAACTCCAGGTGGTGAGGTAAGTGGTGAGAATCAATTTGGCAGATCAGGCATTCAGTGAGTGTTGCACATTCACTGACGTCACGATCTCCCTGGCATTGAAGTCCCTGGCGATCGCTGTTACCGGCAGCGCTACGGGGGTGGGGGCAGATTTGGCATGCGGCGCTGGATTCGACAGGAGCTCTCAACGCCGCATTAGCGCCATCTACTGGTGCTAACGGGCGGGGCTAAGGGAACAAATTTTTCCCCGTTTGTGTTCTGTTGCCGGTCCTGAACCCTGGATCAAGCAGGGGCCCACTGAAGCTAAGAGCCCCGATTTTAACTGTGGGCTGGGGAGTCGTGTGGGCAGTGGGCATGGCAAAACCGTCTGGACCTCCTCACTGATTTTGACTTCTGGGCCTTCATCGCCTGACGGGAATTGGTAGCTGTCTGGCAGGTGGGAGTTGGATGTCAGGCGGCAGGAGGTCGCCTCGGTGGGCTTGAGGTAACGGCCCCCCCGGCCTTCAGGTAAATGGTTGGGGGGGGTCAGTGGGCCCTCGTGGCCGGGGGAGGTGGAGGGTTGCTTGGGGCAGCGGAGTCCCAAGGTTTCCTTATTGTGCCTGGAGGAGCACTCCTGACTCGCAAGGAAACTAAAAAAAAAATCAATTTACCCATCTGGTTCTTTTTATTTATTCCCAGTATTTATTGCCCATCCCTAATTGCCCTTGAGAAGATGGTGGTGAGCTGCCTTCTTGAACCACTGCAGTGTGTCGTAGGAGTTTGATATAACTGAGTAACTCGCTGGGCCATTTCATAGGGCAGATAAGAGTCAACCACATTGTGGTGGGTAAAATTTTGGAGTCTATTATTAAGGAGACAGTAACGGAACATTTAGATAAACATAATTTAATAGGACAAAGTCAGCATAGCTTTATGAAGGGGAAGTCATGTCTGACAAATTTGCTTGAGTTCTTTGAGGACATAACGTACAGGGTGGATAAAGGGGAACCAGTGGACGTAGTGTATTTAGACTTCCAGAAGGCATTCGACAAGGTGCCACATAAAAGATTATTGCTCAAGATAAAAAATCACTGGATTGGGGGTAATATTCTGGCATGGGTGGAGGATTGGTTATCTAACAGGAAGCAGAGAGTTGGGATAAATGGTTCATTCTCGGACTGGCAACCAGTAGCCAGTGGTGTTCCGCAGGGGTCGGTGCTGGGTCCCCAACTCTTTACAATCTATATTAACGATTTGGAGGAGGGGACCGAGTGTAACATATCAAAGTTTGCAGATGATACAAAGATGGGAGGGAAAGTAGAATGTGAGGAGGACATAAAAAACCTACAAGGGGATATAGACAGGCTGGGTGAGTGGGCGGAGATTTTGCAGATGCAATACAATATTGGAAAATGTGAGGTTATGCACTTTGGCAGGAAAAATCAGAGAGCAAGTTATTATCTTAATGGCGAGAAACTGGAAAGTACTGCAGTACAAAGGGATCTGGGGGTCCTAGTGCAAGAAAATCAAAAAGTTAGTATGCAGGTGCAGCAGGTGATCAAGAAGGCCAACAGAATGTTGGCTTTTATTGCTAGGGGGATAGATTATAAAAACAGGGAGGTATTGCTGCAGTTATATAAGGTATTGGTGAGACCGCACCTGGAATACTGCATACAGTTTTGGTGTCCATACTTAAGAAAAGACATACTTGCTCTCGAGGCAGTACAAAGAAGGTTCACTCGGTTAATCCCGGGGATGAGGGGGTGGACATATGAGGAGAGGTTGAGTAGATTGGGACTCTACTCATTGGAGTTCAGAAGAATGAGAGGCGATCTTATTGAAACATATAAGATTGTGAAGGGGCTTGATCGGGTGGATGCGGTAAGGATGTTCTCAAGGATGGGTGAAACTAGAACTAGGGGGCATAATCTTAGAATAAGGGGCTGCTCTTTCAAAACTGAGATGAGGAGAAACTTCTTCACTCAGAGGGTAGTAGGTCTGTGGAATTTGCTGCCCCAGGAAGCTGTGGAAGCTACATCATTAAATAAATTTAAAACAGAAATAGACAGTTTCCTAGAAGTAAAGGGAATTGGGGGTTACGGGGAGCGGGCAGGAAATTGGACATGAGGCTGAGTTCGGATCGGTCGAGGCCCTGTGGGTGGCGGAGCGGGCCCAGGGGCTGAGTGGCCGGGTCCTGCTCCTACTTCTTGCGTTCTTTAGATTTGAGGTTAGGATCAGATCAGCCATGATCTTATTGAATGGCGGAGCAGGCTCGAGGGGCCGATTGGCCTACTCCTGCTCCTATTTCTTATGTTCTTATGTTCTTATTGCTGTGGGTCTGCAGTCACATCCTTCCCTGAAGGACATTAAGTGAGCCAGTTGGGTTTTTACAACAAGCTGATAGTTCCATGGTCACCATTACTGATACTAGCTTTTTATTCCAGATTTATTTAATTAACTGAATTTAAATTCCCCAGCTGCACATGGTGGGATTTGAACCCTTGTCTCCAGATCATTAAGTCCAGGCCTACTGGATCAACCAGTCCAGTAACATAACCACTATGGTGCCGTACCCTGACCCCAGCTCCTCTTGCCGCTGGGTTGGGTTGGTGCAGGAGCCACAAGAGCTTTCCCCGCACCGGCTTTGGGTTAAAATTGCAGTCAGGCCCCCCCCACCCCCCCAGTGACGTCATCGGAAGCCGATCTGCATATTTAAAGAAGGGCCCGGCTGGGCGTCCCTCTCGCGCCGGCTCAAGCGAGCTGGCTAAGATGGCGAGCCACGGGGAAGGCAGCGAGATCGGAGCGGGCAAGTTAGGCAGGGTTAAAATTGGCCCTTGAGTGTGCATTGTTGACACAGCCTGCCCCCTGGTGGACAAAGCATTTCAGACACGGCAACGTACCCAAAAGAATTGCTGAATGATGCTTCAATGCCGACAAGCAAGGTTCACAAGGATTACTTTTGTAATCCTCTTTTTGGTGAGCGCTGGTCACATTCCAGTGGGCAGAATTCTGCTGATTCAGATGTCACATGAGTGAAAGAGGAGCATCAGTGATGAGACTAAAGGAATGCAGAATTTAAGCACGTTATGTTTTTATCCCTGTGCTGGTTACAGGCAGCGTTAAACAATGGCTTGGTCATCATTTGCTACAGGGGAACAGATAGGATAGATAGAGAGAGAAACTATTTCCGCTGGTCGGGGATTCTAGGACTAGGGGGCATTGTCTAAAAATTAGAGCCAGACTTTTCAGGAGTGAAATTAGGAAACACTTCTACACACAAAGGGTGGTAGAAGTTTGGAACTGTTAATTTTAAATCGCAGATTGATAAATTTCTGCTAACAAAAGATATTAAGGGATATGGGCCAAAGGCGGGTATATGGAGTTAGGTCACAGATCAGCCATGATCTCACTGAATGGCAGCGCAGGCTCGAGGGGCTGAATGGCCTCCTCCTGTTCCCATGTTCCTATTTTAAAGAAGGGTTTAATTGCCAATCACGGCCGGTTATATCCACATAAAGGTTAAACTGAAATGTTTAACCCACTGCTTTTTTGGAGTGCAGGACAGAATCGCTGTGTTTCCTTGTGTTGAACACTGGATGTGCCACTGAGATTTTAGTCGGTGTTGTTGACTCAGCCTGCCCCCTGGTGGCCATTCATTACCGCCTTTACAACTTCCCAAAAGGATGTGTGAACTATTTCTGGACAAGGCAGCCCTCCCGCTCCTGCCATTACAGAGAAATCAGCACTTCCAATACCAAAAGCTTCTAACGCGCCCATCGTGGATGGTGTGGGCTCCGGGTCATAATTGGCTTCCAGCTTGAATTTGGGCAGATATTTCAGCAACAACAACAACTTGTATTTATATAACGCCTTTAACGTAGTAAAACGTCCCAAGGTGCTTCACAGGAGCGTTAAAAGACAAAAACAAATTTGACACCGAGCCACATAAGGAGATATTAGGGCAGGTTTGGTCAAAGAGGTAGGTTTTTGGGAGCGTCTTAAAGGAGGAGAGAGAGGTCGCGAGGCGGAGAGGTTGAGGCAGGGAATTCTGGAGCTTAGGGCCTCGGCAACAGAGGGCACGGCCACCAATGGTTGTGCGATTATAATCAGGGATGCTCAAGAGGGCAGAATTGGAGGAGCGCAGATATCTCAGAGGATTGTGGGGATGGAGGAGATTACAGAGATAGGGAGGGGCGAGGCCATGGAGGGATTTGAAAACAAGGATGAGAATTTTGAGGCGTTGCTTAACCGGGAGCCAATGTAGGTCAGCGAGCACAGGGGTGATGGGCGAATGGGACTCTCAGATGGTCCACTTCAATAGTTTGTCATATGTTAGATTCATCTCAAGCTCTTCCAGTCCACTGATTTCATCAGGTGGCAGGATGATCATACTCAGCTCATTCTCCATGCAACGGAGCTCTAGGATATTAGTTGCAAGCTCATCGATATAAGTTGTGTTAAATGTTCCTGAGGATTATTGGCTGATAAAGAGAAAGACTTACATTTATATAGCACCTTTCACAATGTCCCAAAGCGCTTTACAGCCAATGAAGTACTTTTTGAAGTGTAGTCACTGTTGTAATGTAGGAAATGTGGTAGCCAATTTGCGCACAGCAAGCTCCCACAAACTGCAATGTGATAATGACCAGATAATCTGTTTTAGTGATGTTGGTTGAGGGATAAATATTGGCCCCAGGACACCAGGGATAACTCCCCTGCTCTTCTTTGAAATAGTGGCCATGGGATCTTTTACGTCCACTTGAGAGAGCAGACGGGGCCTCGGTTTAACATCTCATCCGAAAGACGGCACCTCCGACAGTGCAGCACTCCCTCAGCCTAGATTTTTGTGCTCAAGTCTCTGGAGTGGGACTGGAACCCACAACCTTCTGCGAGAGTGCCGCCCACTGAGCCACGGCTGACATGCTTGAATGATGACTACCTACAATCTTTTACTCTGTATCTTTTCTTGGGTTGTGGGTAAACCCTGGCATTGCCACGTTTATTAACCATCCCGAGTTGCTCTGAAAAGTTGCTGGGCGGCCTTATCCCAGAAGCGCAATATCTTTATTCCTGATGTATCTGATTATTAATGATGCATTTAAGGGGAAGCTGGACAAATACGTGAGGGAGAAAGGAAGAGAAGGCTATGCTGACAGCCCCAAATTTAGCATTTTCCTACATGTCGGATTGTTTCTGGGAAAGATGTTTGAGAATCCCCCCCAAAAAAAGGGGGAGGAGGGAAGGAGCGAGGAGGGAGGAGGGTAATCTCGTATTATTCAATCATGCAGATTTCCTCTACCCTTTGTGTGAATATCGCTACCACATGGAGTGGTTGAGGCGAATAGCACAAGGTGCGTTTCAGGGAAAGCAAGAGAAGTACATGAGGGAGAGAGGAACTGAGGTTTATGTTGATGGGGTTGGATGATGAAAGGTGGGAGGAACTCGTGTGGACCAGTTGGGCCGAATGGCCTGTTCTTGTGCTGTACATTCGATGTAATTCGATGTATTGAAGTATCTTTATATAATTTTCTTGACAGATTCCCAAGTAGAGCAGGGGGGAGTGGGACTAATTAAACAGCTCTTACAAAGAGCCGGCACAGACACGATGGGCCGAATGGCCTCTTTCTGTGCTGTATGATTCTCACAGTTTAGTGGGTGGATTCGGTGGTGGCGCGTCCTGATCAGGTTCAACTCTTGGACTTTATCGAACAGCTGATCACAACCAAGGACTGCGGCAGGGTGGGGGGGGGGGGGGTGGGTGCTACGATTTGCCTCTGGATGGCTGAAGAAGCAGATGGGCGGCTGGGGGAGGAATCAGCTGGGGTTCCTGCTCCTTGGGTGCGAGCCCGGCTGAGGACTGGACCCGGCTCAGCCGTCGTGCACCCCACCGTTGAATAGTTTGACGAAGCTCACTGAGAAGGAGCCCTGGAGACGAGGGAGAATGTGTGGAATTGTACACCTTCATGGGTCAGTGTCTGCAGGAGAGGAGCAGGGAAAACTGAAGGGTAAAAATAAAATAAATTTCAGAGCAAAAAAAATCAGCTAATACTTCATTTTAACATTCGAATCTTGTATCCTTTAAACAGCAGAATTGAAGCCTAATAATCATGCATGATTAGGAACATAAGAACCTAAGAATAAGGAGCAGGAGTCGGCCATTCAGCCCCTAGAGCCTGCTCCGCCATTCAATAAGATCATGACTGATCATCGACCTCAACTCCACTTTCCCGCCCGATCTCCATACCCCTTGATTCCCCTAGAGTCCAAAAATCTATCGATCTCAGCCTTGAATATACTCAACGATTCAGCATCCACAGCCCTCTGGGGTAGAGAATTCCAGAGATTCACAACCCTCTGAGTGAAGAAATTCCTCCTCTTCTCAGTCCTAAATGGCCGGCCCCACTTGAGTTTAATATCTGGACAAAAGCAACGGTCCTGAACTTGCGGTCGGAAGCTTCCCGCAGGCAGATGCCTCCGAAGCGCAGTAAAAGTACGCACCTACCTGCTGGTCCTGCACCCACGGAGACTCACGGTCCTGGGCCTGCGGGCGTAGGCCTGTGTAAAGGCCCACGTATCTCGGGGGGCGCAGGCGGTTCGCGAGCGTCTCTGGGATCATGTGGGCCGGCCTAACCAATCACAAAGGGGGATTCCCATTATGCTTATGAGTGATTCCATTTATCTACGGAATCCCCATACGCAGGAATAGGCATCACCCAAAAAACACATGCAAACAACACTGAAATTTAAAAAAAAATCATTAAAATTAATTAAAATACAATTTAATTAAACATTTAAAACAAAAGTTTTATTTTTTGAAAAATAAATGTAAACATTTTTCAAGGGGCCAAAAAATAACCTAAACTTATTTTACAGGTTTTTGAATGTTAAAATGATTTTAAAAATGTTATTTTAATATTTATTTTCACCCTTACGCTAGTAAAAGGCCCTACGCCTGCTTTGACCAGGCGTAAGGGTTTCCGGGCATTCGCTGGGCATTCGCTGGGCAAATAGCAAATAGACCAACTCTCCGCCTGCGGATGTCCATTTCCCGGGGATGCGGAGGATTTGTCAAGAAGATTCTTGACAGATCGCAAGTTCCGGGTTTTCGCGCATGCGCAGCCCATGCATATACCCGGAACTTGCGGGGCACTTACAGCCGTGTACGGGTCATAGGCCCCGGAAAATCCGGGCCAACGTCTTTATGTCGATCCTTGGTTTGGTGGCTATTTCTTTAAATCCAGTCATAATACATAAGCAATTAAAAAAATACTGACTACAGGCCAAATTCTTGTATCAAGCTTACCTCGGTACAATATTGCACATTTTGCCCATCACAGGTTTAGGAAAGGAATGATTCAAACTGAAAGAATACTGTAGAATTGGTTCAGCTTGTATATAACCGGGGGTCCCTTTTTAAATTAGTGATCAATTGTGCAAGACTCAGGGGCCTAGAAATTGGATCACGAAAAACGTGCGCTGAAAGGTCCGATAAGGCGTGCGATGTGGGCGCGCTCATTCTGAGCCGGGTATGTGGTCACACGCCATATTGGTTAGAGCGTCTGCCTGAAACAGGCCTTGGGCCAATTGCCAACGCAAATCGGGAGCCCAATGCCTGTTTCAGGCCCCATTCCGATATTGGATCGTGATTAGAGTCATAGGGGGGAATTTTCCCAGCCCTGGGGAGGCGGGTATGGAGGCGCGACTGCCGGGAAAATGGCAGAAACTGGGAGCGGGTACCGACCCCGCTCCCAACCCGCCGCCGTGCCATCTTCCCGGGAGGCGGGTCCCCGACTCGCGCAGGGACCTGTCTCCTCGAGGCGGGAAGGGGATTAGAGCCAATTAACTGCCTGTTAACAGGTAGTAAACAGGCAGTTTTGAAGCTTTTCCCCATTTTACGCCTGCAATTGCGGGCTTCCCGACGGCTGTGAACCTCGCCAGGGTCAGCGAGGCGAGCAGTGGGTCTGTGGGGGTGAGAAGGGTCGACATGTCAGCTGTAGAGGTGAGTGATGGATGCAAGTGTGGACAGGTGAGTATGAGAGGTGAGTGTAAAGTGTTGGAAAACTTTTCCTTACCTTTCCTTCTTTCTGCAGGCTTCAGCCTTTGAGGATCTGAGGTGCCTCATCACAACGGCAGAGATGACAGAATGGCTGCTGCATTCTCAGATGCAGCAGCCATCTGCTTTCTGCTGAGGAGAGAGGTCTTGGTGAGCCTTCTGTGCAAGGGCTCACCTTAGAACAGAGTTTGTCAGCGTTTGACAGCTTCTCAAAGCTGTCAAACGCTGACAATTCATCTGTCATATAAATTTTCGACAGATGAAGCGTCATACGCTGACGTCATCTGTCACCAGCTTTCCCTTAATTGGCCGGTAAGCTTGTAGGGCGGGCTTAACAAGGTCAGTCAAGGGAAAATAGCGTGGGTTGGTCAGATGTCGCTGGGGGCGGGACTGAAACCCGGAAACCAGAAGTCCCGCCTCCACACATCTCCATTGATAAAATCCAGCCCAAAGAGTCATAACGGCACAGAAGGAGACCAGTCGGCCCATCGAGTCTGTGCCGGCTCTCTGTAGAGCAATCCAGTCAGTCCCATTCCCCCGCTCTATCCCCGTAGCCCTGCAAGTTTATTTCCCTCAAGTGCCTATCCAGTCTCCCCTTGAAAACACTGAGGGCTTGATTTTACCGGGCCCGAGGAGGCAGGATTGGAGGCATGTGAGTTGTCAAAATCGTTAAAAAATGGTGGGTGGGCCCGATCCCGCCTCCATCCCGCCTCTGAGCAATTATCTCACATTCATGGTTTCAGACCCCGTTTCCATCCCACCTCCAAGAGGCAGGATAGGCCATTAAGTCCCCTTAACAACCAGTTAAGTGCCTCTATAATCCCATTTTGAGAGGCCTTTCTGATTTTAACACATTTCCCCCGTCCTGCACGTCTCCTCTGGAACACGCCAGGTAATCCTGGCGGCCTCACAAGTGGATTGCTTACTAACAGCTGCAGCTCCACCATTAAAAAGGAGTTTTCACCAATGATCATTTGCAGGTGGCAGAACTTTGTTGTCTCAGGTCTGGGGGATCTTTTAGCAGGCATACCCATTGTTGTGGAAGTTTGGAGCCTGACACCCATCTCCAGTGTGACCTCCTGGGAAACCCCTCTCCCCACCTTGACTGAGCGCTTCCTCAACTGAGGCATATACCAGAAGCATGGGAACCATTTATTTCCTTTCCTCCTGGACATCAGATTCGGATGAAGACCAGCCACGGCAGCAGCAGAACCCTGAACACCAGCACCACCAACAGCAGGAGCAACAACAGGAGCGCCAAGCTGCTGCTCACCCACCTGAAACTGCATAGGCCAGAAGGTGCCAGCGCGCGACCACATTGCTGCCCGGGATGCAAGGGACGCACTCATCCTGGCCAGATTGGCTTAGCCTGCACAATCAAACACTTTTGCCTCGCACCTTCTTACCAGAGCATCGACAATGGACAAGAACCTACGGATTCCTATCACTCTGACCACCATACTGACAATTGCAAGTCGCCCTAAACCCTCAATGTGGAAGTCCCATTTGCGAGATGACACAGGCCACAACTTCAACAGTTTGCCATCAAATCTGTTTATCATAACAATTCAAGGATGGCTTGTCAAAAATCAATACAACAGAACACCCAAGTGACTACCCTTGTGACTACTTGTGCTTTATCTTCCTCTTACGTGTGCTCCTACGTGGTGCTTCCCCTGTGGCTTCAGCAGATGTGGAGGCCCCTTGCTCACTTTCTTGCTGCTCCTGTCTCGACACCTTTGGCGGCTGTCCTCTGGGGTTGCGAACCTGGGAGGGCTCGGCACCAGTCCGCTGCTCCTGCGGCTGTGCAGGGGATGAGACGCCCATCTCAGTTGGGTGAGGACTCTGGTGGAGCTCTGACCGAGGGCTTTGCAATGGCATGGTCGTGTGAGCGCTTCAAGAGGAGCCCCCACTTCCTTGTTGTCTGCCACCAACATCCCTCTCATGGGTCAGCCCCACTTCAGAGCTAGCAAGTGGCTTGACAGCACGTTGCTGCACTTCAGGGGGGCCACGAGGACCCATTTCTGCACTGGAAGTCCTACTCCAGAGGACTTCCATGAAGGTCTGGTTTCTATGCTCAATAGCTGATCATCGCTCCTCAAGAGATGTCAGTCTATTCTGAACAATGACCATGTTTTCAATACCCTGGCGACTAAGCTCCTCCATGGCCGTAGCTATCCTCTCCTCTACCATAGCCATCCCCTCCTCTACGGTAGCTAGCCTTACCACGGAGGTAGCCATCCTTTCCATGGAGGTTGCCATCCTTTCCGTGGTGATGCGTTCATGCACCAATGCCTCCACAAAGGCTCTGCTCATGTTCGCGATGGACTCCTCCATTCGCTCCACACTCGCAGCGACCCTGGAGACAAAACCTGCCAGAGACTCCTGCACCTGTTCCTGGAGTTCCAGCACCGCTCTCCTTCTGGATGGACGCGGAGGCACAGGGTCGACATGCAGCTGAGCCGAGCTGGCAGAGTCCTGTGCCCTCTGAGGACTCTCCACTGCTGTCCCTGTCTCCACCATCTGCTGATGCTCACTTGTGATCTGTGATACACCAGGTGACAACACTACTCTATCTCGCGAAGGTCCCACCGAGGTGTGAGTGTCTGCGCTGGTGCTGGGTGCGCTGAATTCTGCTGACGCTATGCCCTCAGAGGTTGCAGCTTCCTCTGTGAAGTCTTGAGGCTCAGGCTGTTCCTCCTGGACAGTGGGGGCGGGGGCTCTTGATGGTCCTGTGGGGGAGTAAAGGAAAGAGTTCGAGATGTGAGGTAAAGGTTGCATGCACATTGAATTGTGCAGATGATCATAAGTCAATCTGTTAGAGCATCAGAATCATTATCAGTCACTCATGCAATGTCAATGAGAGAGATGCTAAACTATTCTGTCACCAGCTTGCTGTGATGCGCCCGTCTGTCGTCCCCCACTTGGGAATCCTGCTCGATCCCGGCGATTTCCAGGGCCGCCTCCTCCGAGGTGGTGAGCTGGGCTACTGAGCGTGGCCCTCCTCCTGTCCTCGCTCTTTCCCTCTTATTGTGGGCTCTCTTTTCCTGCAATGAGGGACACAAGTGGAGTTTGAGTGAGAATGAAGGAGTGAGTGTAGAGAATCCATAGCATAGATGCTTAGAAGGAGACAAAGGGCCCTCCCTGTGTGTTGTAAGTTGTTGCCATTGCATCACAGTGATAGGGAGTGTGAGGGCTGTAT